>JAWDJE010000001.1:179676145-180276145 GCA_035047345.1 Bradypodion ventrale
CTCATAGCATGTCTCCCAAGAATCAGTCGTCTTTTTATTTCATGGATACAGTCACCATCTGCAGTGATCTTAGATCCTAAGAAAGTAAAATCTGTCACTGCTTCTACTTCTTCCCCATCTATTTTCCAGGGACTGATATGGCCTGTTGCCATTATCTTGGTTTTCTTGATGTTGAATCTCAAGCCAGCTTTTGCACTCTCTTCTTTCAACCTAAGCAGCAGCTTCTTTAGGTCTTCTTCAACTTTCTTCCATTAGGGTGGTATCATCTGTGTATCTCAAATTGTTGATGTCAGCTGCAGGATAGTAACTAGGGCAGGGCAGGGCAGGGCAAGACAAGACTTTCAGTGTGTTCACATGGGGAAATAGATTGTGATCTATTTCCCAGAAATCACATGACCTCTTCCAACCTGTGTCCAAGGTGGACCTTTCTGGGCATTGGGCTAGAGCAGGAGTTATCAACCTTTTAAAGCCGGGGGCTGGGCCATGCTGTCTCAGACAGCTTCGGGGGCCGGATGGCCATTTTGCCCTTCCTCTGCCACATGGCATTTCCTGGTGTGGTGGAGGCCACATGAAATGGTGCTGCTGGCCACATCTGGCCCATGGGCCACAGGTTAAGGGAAATTATGGAATAATCAGGCATGCACCTTTGCAGCTATCTGATTGTGCCTCAAATGGCATAACTCTTAATTCCTATTTTAGGAAAGCAGCCAAAGCAGCTGCCCCCTACTTAAAAGTCATGTATCTGTAAAATGGATGTCCCTAGGAGTTTTCCTTCTATTCATCCACATTATTAAGAATTGTTTTAAATTAATTACAAATGTGGTTGCATTGTGTTTTGCATTATTATTTTCATGCAACAGAGTTGAAGGGTCAATTCCATACCAGTCAAGTGTCGCCGGAGAAAATACGGGAACTGCTCCGGGCTGGGTGCGCATGCGCAGCAAAAAACCCTTTGTGCATGCGCAGAACCCCTTTGCGCATGCACAGAATGGGCACGCATGCGCAGTAACCCCTTTCCTCCCCAGCCAAAATGCAGGATGGGCATTGGAAGGGCCAATGAAGAGGACTGAAATACGGGAAATCCAATATGGGATATTTGACAGGTATGTCTCAACTCTTAGGAAGCAGCAACTAAAGCCATATTATAATTCCCATCTTCTTATTTTGCAGCAGCAAGTCACATCTGGCTGGCCACAGCAAGAAGATTAATTGCTGTCCAGGATGGTCTGTTCCCACTAGGCAGTTCATGTGTTCTTGGTAGCAGCCAACAATTGGCAAGCGGAGAAGGATGCAGCACAACTTGGTATGTCAAACTACAAACATACGTAGCAGAGTGAAATCCAATCTCTTGAACTGGAGTGGGTGCTGAGAGACAGCACTTTGCTTATCGACAGGGACTTTCATCCTTTAGGGATTTCCATAGTAAAGCACTATGAACACTGAATCTGTTTTATATCTGTGTTGCATGACTTCAATGGGCAGTCTTTAATATAACCATTTCATATTCCGTTGCATGGATTTTTGAATACTTAACATTCAAACATGCTGTCAGGAAAGCAGAAGCAAAGACTCTCAACTTTTTCCTGATTCCTCCCGTTCATGTCCTGAAGGGAGAAGGGTGATGTCCCAGAAGACGTGGTGACATCCTTTGCTTCTTGCTCTCTTATGGGAAAATTCTGGGAAAAATACCCAATCCTTGCTGAGATCCAGCTCAGCAAGTGTAAGAAACCAAAAGATCAGAAGGAAAATGACTGCAGTCTGAAAAGATATCTGATGCAAAATTATGTCTGCTGCCGCATCAAGCAAGCAAGTTTTTATTGAACTTACAAGTTCCACAGGATGTGTACGAAAGCATAGGTGAGTGGTATTCAGCCAATAATATGACATTCTCTAAGCATTACCATATAGGAAGCATAACCTTTATCCTTGTTAATACATGCACAGTAGCTTATTTCCTGTCACATCTAGGCCCAAAGCCTTATTCTGTAACGGTTCCCTTGCAAAAGCTGTTACGAGCAGCAATTCTTATATGAAAAGCCAACCCTATATTTTGCAGTGGAAAGCTAGTGCCAAAAGCATATATTAGGTGATTACATTTAGGTGCTTTTCTGCACCAAACAAGGAACTCAAGAAGCAATTGCTCTGCACAGATGCAGAGTCTCTGCACAGAGGCAGGAAGCAATTGTTAGTTCAGGAAACTGTGGCTGAGCGCAGGAAGAGCTAACCACAATTGCTAACTCAGGAAACTAAATGCTACACAGCTAATTATTATAAGTTAAATGTATAATGGATTCCCACACTCTCTGAGCATTTAAGACCTGCCTTCTCACTGGATAGCAGCTAAGATACCTTCTGGTCTTTGCCATTAAAAAGCCTAAGAAGAACTGAGTGTTTTCTTCACACCAGTCCTATAAATTAGGTGAGGCAGTGAGACAGCGAGTTTACAGAGCTTGGAAAAATAACTTCTTGTTTCCATCTTTTTTTTCTTTTAATGATCAATCACTATAGAAACATTTGTGGAAGTCTGCAAGTGGTCTTACAGCTGAATGCACATTGGGAAGGTATTTTATTGGATTACAGCTCTCAGATGCCCCTTGATCATAATGGGGGGGGGGGGGGGGTAGCTTGGAGTCATTGTCCAGAAAATACCAGCAGCCTGCCTTCTCAGTACAGGAGCATCTCATTCCACCAGTGCCAAGAAAGTAACTTCTTGAAACTCTGCTTATGTAATACTATTCCATGATCTCTCAGGTTAAGCATGGAATTCTCCATGTGCAAGACCAAGGGGGCAGGTGAAATGGCTTTCTTTGGATTATCTTGGGAGTACAATCAGTGGTTGGTTCAAAAAAAAATTACTACCACACTGTGAGTGTGGCCTACTTTGTGGGTGTGGCCTACTTTGTGGGCATGGCCTACTCTGTGGGCATGGCCATGTGACTGGGTTGGTGATCTAGTCATGCCTGCCCAGTGGTGGGATTCAAATTTTTTTACTACCTACTCTGTGGGAGTCCAATGGTGGTCATGACCAGGGGGGAAGCCCTGCATTGCACCTGAATTAGGACTACTTTATTTCAAAACTTGGATAGGTGGGGCCAACCAGCATTTCTGCTACCGGTTCTGGCAAACTGGTTTGAACCTGCTGATGCCCACCACTGAGTACAATTCCCTTATGCCACAACCAAGGATCAAGGGCTATGGGAGTTGTAGTTGTATCATCATCATCGTCTTTGTAGTCCAAAACAGTCAGAGGCCAACTGGTTGCCTATCCCTGTACTATATTGGATCTCTTCACCTATATTTAAATTTAAATTACAACTATGTTTAACAAATAATGGGGAATGGGTAGGAGCATTCATCAATATCCTTATAATATCCCAGTTTCATTTTTAATTGTTGTTATTGAGTATCACTTAGCTATGGTTTCTCATACTTGCTCTGCAAATATTTTATTATGGCTAGCAATCTGGACACTTCCTTCCTTATACAGTAATTGTCAAACTCCTGGGAGTTTACTCATTAAAAGACCAGTGTAAGACTCTGACAGACTGCAGAACATAGCCGAGGCTTTCAACAGCTGTCCACTAATTGTTTGAGCTCTTGTGACTTTGGAGAGCCTTTTTAATTGGCTTAGTTGAGTTCAAATGAATTTCTAGTGAGGAAAAAATAAAAATGGATAAAGAAAATGTAATTCCTTTCTTTTATTTTATTTTATTTTTTAAAAAATGCTAAATTGTGGCTAAGATGCTATAGTTAGATTGTTTTTCTCCTTAAATTTAGACTACTTTTTCTTGTGTCACATCACATATCATGCCTTGTGCTGTAAAATGCTTCCCCTGCTGCCCACAGGGACTTTGCTTGTAAAGAGCTGATTAATGGTTAGTCACGTTTAGCACAGACAGACACTTGCCTTTTTCCTGATTTCTCACACCACCCAGCTTTCTCTACTTGGTACCACTCAAGAGAAGGAATGAAGACGACTTTGGGTCAATGCAAATCTCTTTGATTTGTTGGATTCAAACTGAATTACATGTAGGGTAATAGATCTTTTTCAACTAATGAGGATTATCTTAGGTTGTATAAGTTATTATGCATGACTGTTTTGGGATCCGACCATTTGTTTATTGGTCTGCTTGTTTATTTCATGTATCTTCCTTCCTATAAGCTCAAGATAGTGATCCTGTTCTAGGTACAGTACTAGAATATTTGTTGTGTGAACAAAATAAATACTAAAATGTATAAAAATTCATATAAAATGCAAAGAAGCCATTTAGAGTAAAACACAGCTACAAACACATACTTGGTGAGAAAACACATTAAAAATACATATTTAGATAGGGGGTTTTGTTTGGATTTTTAAAATGCAGAAAGTTTTGAAATTTCAGGTGAATGCCAAAAGAGAACAGAAGAGACTTGTGAATGCAGACAGGATAAATTGAGCACAAATTAGATAAAGGTAAAGGTCGCCTTTGCTCAAATGCCAGTCATGTCTGACTCTAGGGTTCGGTGCTCATCTCCGTTTGTAGCCAAAGAGCCAACGGTGTCTGCAGATGATTCCGTGGTCATGTGCCAGGCATGACTAGAAACTAGAGTGCATGGAACGTTGTTCATACCTGTCAAGTTCTGGCCGCAAAAATAAGGGAAATTTTCTGGGCCTGGGCACCTGCCACCTCCAATGGGCATGCATGCACAATAACCCCTTCACGCATGTGCAGTAACCCCTTCACTCATGCTCACTGCCTCCTCTGATGGCCGTGAATGCGCAGTAACCCTTTTGCACAAGTGCAGCCACCCCTTGCGCATGCACACCACCACCTCTGAAGCATGCTCAATAACACCCCCCTCTGGCCGCTCCAAATTCAGGATGACAGTGGGAAAGCGGGGTAAAATATGGGATTTCCTGGCCAAAATGTGATACTTGACAGGTATGTTGTTGTTATCAAAAATGGTACCTTATTTATTGCAATTTCTTGCTTTCAAACTGCTAGCTTGGCAAGAGCTGGGACAGATGACAGGAGTGCACTCTGTCATGCAGCACTTGGGTCTCGAACTACAGACCTGCTGACCTTCCAGTCATCAAGTTCAGCAACTTAACCCCTAAGCCACCACAGTCCCTCGAACATAAATAAGAAATAGATTAATTGCCTCCACCACCACTTTTGCTTTCTAAGCTTGTCCTCGCACACAGTGTGTCCAAAACAACTCAAAACAAAGAACAGCTATACATTGACAGGGATCCATCTTAACAGAACAGTGCAGTTGTTGTTATGTGCTGTCAAATCTGAACCAACTCATAGAGACCCTAACAGGGCTTTCAAGGTAAGTGAAATAAGTCAGCAAGTGTCATTTTGCCTCTTTATAAATCTATGGTGAGGCCCCATCTGGAATACTGTGTACAGTTCTGGTCGCCATACCTCCAGAAGGATATTATGGAGCTGGAAAAAGTGCAGAGGAGGGCAACCAGAATGATTAGGGGACTGGAACACCTTCCTTACCATCTGAGGCAGCAACGGTTGGGCCTCTTCACTCTTGAACGACGGCGTCTAAGAGGTGACCTGATTGAACTTTATAAAATCATGCACGGTGTGGACAAAGTAGATAAGGAAAAACTGTTTTCCCTATCGCATAACACTAGAACAAGGGACACTCAATGAAACTTTTGGGTACTAGTTCTCAAACAAATAAGAGAAAGTACTTTTTCACCCAGAGGATTACTGGTCTATGGAACTCCCTGCCAGAAGAGGTGGTGACAGCTGTCAGTCTTGACAGCTTTAAGAAAGGATTAGACAAGTTCATGGAGGACAAGGGTATCAATGGCTATAATTATGGATACTTAAGGACAACCTCGGGGTTGGAGAGATAGGCAGGATATCTCTCCATGCCATTTCCAGGGAATCCTAAGCAGGTGAAGGCATCTCCTTGGGAATACCCTGAAGGAAATGGTGAGCCACTGTGTGAGACAGAATGCTGGACTGGATGGGCTGTGGCCTGTTCCAGCAAGGCTGTTCTTATGTTCTTATGTTCTTAAGTGAGACATTCACAGTTACACAGCCACAGTGAATACATCTTGAGTACCCAGTTTGTTTGTTGATTTCTTTTTGAGAGTGGCAGTCATTTTGCCATGTAATAGTAGGACATATACAGGTGTTAGCAATGACAGTAACTAGTGTTCCATTCCATTCCAGTTTATGGCAGCCAGATGGCTGCTGTTGCTCAAGTATAAGGGGAGGTCACACTGAGTATTTGCCACTTTAGCCTCTAGAAGCTGTTTTTTCTGGAGGTCCCCCCCCTTTTTTTAAATACTGTATTTTCTGGTTATAGTCTAATGAAGAGACTGAGAAATAATTATACTGTATATGGTCATTATACCATTCCTAAAGCAACACATCTCAGACTTTTGCCACAGTACTGTATTTAATTAACAGAGCAAGAATCCAAAAAAATAAAATAAAAAAAGGGGGGGAGAGAATCCTCATTCAAGTAAAGCATCAGGTCTTATGTATCAAAAGAGGGAGCCTGCATGAATATTGTATTTCAAATTTATTTTTCCAAAATTTGGGTTGCCTGTATGTGTGCACGTGCGCCATTTCTTCATGATTCCCAGCAAACATTTGGGGCATAATAATAATAATAATCATTGTGACCTGTCAAGTCAGTTGTGATTTATGGTGGTGTTTTCAGAAGTGGTTTACCATTCCCTTCTTTTGGGAGGCATCCTGGAACTGTACAGTTTGCCCAAGGTCACATAGGCTGGCTCTTCTCTGACTCCTCAGTCCAACTGCCCAACTCACGGAGCTATCCAATTAGTATTGGGGGGGGGGGGAATATGGACATTCTAAGTACAGTAAAACCTCACATAAAGAGCGCCTCGCTTAGAGACTAACTCGCTTAAAGAGCAGAATTTTCTCTGATTGGTCACCTCACTTAACAACTAAAACCAAGCAAAAATTCACTTAACAACTAAATTGGGGTTCACAACCCACCCGCCCCTGCCCCGGAATAATTGGTCACTTACAATGGTGTTTCACTTAAAGAGCAAACTCGCTTAAAGAGCAATCCATTAGGCTCTTTAAACGAGGTAACACTGTACTGAACTGTATTTGAAACATTGTACCTGCATGAGGTGTGTGGACCTTGCTTCATGGTATAACACAAAGGTGACCCTTGAGGTGTTGGTGGTGAGCAATCGTGAATCTCATCATGAAGCTAGCTAGGGATCACAGGAATTGAAGTCTAATAGTGGTGGGCAGGCATGGTTTTTCACCCCTTATTTAGTGTATATGATAATTTGTATGCTACCTTTATAGGTCAATGTTTGAAACTGAATAATGGGGTTGCTTGGCTGACTTTCTCCAACTAGATGGGGACGTCAGCTTGTTATGCTCTTTTGTGAAAGACTGACACACTTTATTAAGCTACAGGGAGATCACCCCTTAAAGTCTGTGCTCTCGCTGTCTCTGGGGCTCTTTGTTTTCGTGGAATGTCATCTCTAACTTGACACCACTAAAAAGATTGCCCTTATCGGCACTCAAATACCAGTCACTCCCTTCTGAAGCATGAAGAGATACAGTGTGCCGTGTGGTCGAGGGGTGAAAGAATTGTTGGCTTTTCATCAGTTTGGAGGCTAAAATCTCACTGTCAGGCTCACTATCTGCTCAGCTCTCACAGATAAAGGGTTGATGGGGCTCCCAACAACACATTCTTTACTGTATGTGTTCACTTATTGCAAAAGCAGAATCTGCAGTGTAACACTCGCACATCCCTTAAAGTTCTATCCCTTGACTTGTCTCCTTGGCAGGCATGTCATAATTAGTCAACAGAGCAATTTTTTTTTACTTTGCTCTGATTCTACACTTAGCAATGCAGTTGCAAACCAATTTTGCAGGACTGACTTGTTTTGAAACTAGGAAGGGTTTCTCACCTTTTCTCCTCTGAATACCGTCCCCATTTGCAGCTGAAATGCTTTTTAAATTTGCCTAAATGTAGGCTCTTGCTTCAAATGATAATGTCTCTGGCAAAGGTGATGTAGGGCTTTAGGACCTCAACTCGATTTCTTCAAGATTTAATATAATGTAGAAACAACATATTAAAATGAAATTAAGATAATGAAAACCATGCAGTCATTTCTCTCTTTCAGGGAATTGAAAGAAAAAAAACTATGAAAGACTGCTGGTGTGCCCAATTCTTCTGAATGACTTGGTTCTATACAGAATGTTTAAACTGTTTAAAGAATGTTAAAATGTTTAAAGAAGACAACACCCTGGATTCCTGCAGAAATGAACTTGGTATTCAGATTAATATTGCAAAATTTTATTCTGTACATAAGCAAGCATAGCATTCAATCTCTGAAAATATTAGCTGCCTGAGTCTCACTCTGCATGGGTTGCAATGTCCCTTTTCTATTTTATTTAGCCAATAGCCTCACATCAGCAATTATTTATTTTAAACCAGAAAACATTAAATCTCTATATTATAATATTATAGCATGACAGCAAACTAATTCAGCATGAGATTTTGTTAAAGCCAAGCCAGAGTAAACCACTGGTGGATTAATCTAATGTTGCTATTAGCAATTTAAAAGCAATTATTTTTAAAGAAAAGATAAACAAAGTGAAGGTTTGACAGGCAGATTTATTCCGCTGTCCCAAAACGAGCCTTTGGATAAATTTCTTCACATCATAAAGAAAAATTTTCTCATCACATTCTGGCATTGTGCCTCAGAATAAATAGTCACCATACCTATATTAGAAACAAATCAAACACCATATTTATCATTCATTAGAAGATGGAAATATACTTGTGTTTCAGGAACACATTACCATCAGCACTTCATGTTTGAGCAATCAGATGCAAATGAAGCCATGTTTAAGACCTGATGACCAGTCACAGTACAGAGGAAGTTAACTTGCAAGCTCCAGGAGATCAGGAACACTTATGTAAAGGGGACAAAATGCCTTTCAACACAAGGATTTGCAGCTCTGTATAATGTCTAAAATGACCTACATAAGAATATTTTTATGAAACCAATCATAAAGGCACAGAGTGTATTCAATTTTTTTAAAAAAGATCCCTAGATCTCTTCATTGGGCAAGAAATTATTAAAAACAAGTTGGCATGGCAGGGAGACACTTATTCACACTCATGTTCACTGCATAGTGAGTGTCTTGACATGTAACAGAAAAGGATAAATTTGCAGGCAGATGATGATCTATCCAGAGCATTGGCAGAAGAAGGAGGCTGGGGAAAATGTCATTCCATTTTGGAAAATATAAATTCCACTATAAATTTCCCCCTGACCTAGAGATCTCAGATGCTTTTATACATCTCATGCCCCAATTGTTAGCCCAATAAATACATTGCCTTAGTAGAAAATCTGGAATTTATCTTCTGGCCAACACAACCAACACACATTCTATAAACAAAGATAGCCTTGTGATCCATATACAAAACAAATGCAGGACGATTACTGTTGAGTCTGGAACAAGAAGTACTCTAGCCAGCAGGATCGGGTTAAACTCAGTGATTCTTAATTCAGCTCATACTTCAGACTGGGGACTATGTACAGGGGTGGCCTCTATATATACAGTGATTTGACCATTACAAAACAAGATTAATTTAGGTGGGCTTCTAGAGGACAAACGAAGTCCAGCATTTCCCACTTTGACATGCATTTGAATTTTGCGCCTTTAAAAAGGGCACTCATCTGTTCTTTAGAATTGGCACGGTTTGTCTTTTGAAACAGAATTAAGCTTTGGACACAACATCTACCCAGAACACTCCATGGCTGAACAGGAAGTTGAAGCCCAGTCTCATGATACTATACAAGTCAGAGCTCTGCTACCTTCCCAGTGAATGAAAGACTGATTAAGGATTTGATCCCAGGATTTCCAAGTTCTAATTTGATTTTCAATAGTCCTAATTCCTGTTCAACTATACAAACTCTATTGTTGTCATAATGTTACTACTCTTCTGGCTGGACATTCCGCTACGGTAATGGAGTAGATGGTACAGCCAGTGACTCAATGCCAAGTGTCAGGTAGCAGTTAACTAACCTGACTCCCTAAAGGGACCGATGGCTACAGGTGGATGAGCTCCTTTAGGTGGGGTGATGCCACTGGAAACAATCATATTGGGCCCAACGGCAAAATGAGCGGAGGAGGAACTCTGATTCCTAATGGTCATTGAGGCAGAAGAGGACATGACAGATGGACTGGCTGTGAAGGCGCACCTTGTCCATATCTTCAAGGCTGTGGCAGTCCATTGCAGTCCCGGTGTTAAATCCTGCATGTCTCATTTCATGTGTGCCGCAGGAGATGGCTCCATGATCATAGTGTTTGGATCACTTCATTGGAAGCTGGGACCCACCTTAAACAAATTCACACCATTGACATTTTTCCTACTTCAGGAAAAAATGCATTCTCGGATAAGAGTTACAGTCGATGATGATAACAACTACTCTTAATATTTTATTTGACATACCTCACTGCTGTTCTCTTTCATACTCTTGCCCTGTCTTGATAACTCCCAAATACTTACTTGACACATTCTGAGATAAATGACTTTGAGTTCTAACATAATTGTTCTTCATGTCAGAAACAGACTTTCCTTAATGATGAATTTAAACAACTGTCACCAAACTATCTCAGTAGCAGGAATGAAATCAGTCCATTGATAAGAAAAGTTCCCTCTTACTGTAATTAGATAATTGCTGACTGGATTGGAATAGGTAGTTTTTGGAATCCAGTCTACCTAAAAGATACTCTTTTCTTTTTTCTTTTTTTTTGGGGGGGACAGATAGAAGCAAAATTAAATAGATATAGACATAGACCTACACAGTTGATTCCAACTCTTTGCAACCCCATGGACCACCACACACCAGGCACCCCTTTCCTACACTATTCTCCTCAGTCCGCCCAGTTTTGTGCCCATTACGTCAACAATGCCATCTAGCCATCTCATTCTCTGCTTTAATGTTCATCTGCTATTGCACTTTTCTGTTGTGGATTATATTTTCATCCCCAGTAAATAATTAAGTTGGGAAATTTACCCCAACGTTTTGAATCACCTCTGATTTGCATATTCTTCTTTCATGTCTAGGGCAGACGTGAAACTGCCAAAATGAGGACACTTTTGTTAAGAATTTCTGTAAGGCTTTTCAGAACCCTATTTTTATACCTTGTTTTTCTGTTATTAACATTTAAGATCAGGAGTGCCTTGATGACTGTAATTCCATTAGAAGGGTCATGGTAAGTGATGAATATTTGGAAATTGAGCAAATTTTATTCCCAGGTGGGAACTCAAGAATGCTGAGGATAGAAAAAAAGTATATATTGCTAGGACCAGGGGATGCAAGGGGTCCTGCGGCTGCCTCAGGTCCAACTCCATTGATATGGGGGCGGGGGGAGGATGGAATTGAGTCTAATGTACAGGTGAAAGTCAGAAAATTAGAATATCGTGCAAATGTCCATTCATTTCACTTAAAAGGTGAAACATTATATATGAGATAGACTCACTACATATAAAGCGAGAGATGTCATGCCTTAATTCGTTATAATTCTGATGACCATGGCGTACAGCGTACATGAGATTATGTGATGATTATGGGGTACATGAGATTGGGGGGTTGGGGTTTTCATAAGCTGTAAAACATAAGCATCAATATTATAACAAAGTAAGGCTTGAACTATCTCGCTTTGCGTTCAATGAGTCTATCTTATATATTTGTTTCACCTTTTAAATTGCATTTGCACGATATTCTGATTTTCCGAGTTTCACCTGTAGTGATTGAAGTAGTTCTCAGTGTGGTATCCGTGCTAGTCTTCGTACACATATTAGACAAGAAACAAAACAAAAGTAAAGACAAGACAAAATACTGTGACACCGTTAAGACTAACTGATATTTTTAAATGTGAACTTATGTGAATCAAGTCTGAGTGAGTCACATGGATAAAAGCTCATGTTAAAATATAACAGTTAATCTTGAAATTGCCATGATGTTTGTTTGCTTTATTTTAACTTTTGTTTTGTTTCCTGCAGTGATTTAAGATATTTATAGAAACTAATTTCCCTGGGTCTTTGAATTGTTTGCCCAAATCTTTTGATTGCTGGAATCAAAATTTAAATAAGGATCTTTCAGAAGAGGCAAAGGCCATGAAGTATATTGCACACAAACCGTCCATATTGCAATGTAAAAGCAATCGTTTATGGAGAATAGGGGAGCAGAAAGTATGATGGAGAAGTGCAAGTAATACTCATCATATCCCCTGCATATTAAAACTTACCTTTCTCCAGCTTACCAACTGCTACTCCCTTAATAACTTTGTCCATTCTCCCTTTCTTAAACCCTTTACACCTGTGGTTCCCAACATAGGGCCCACACCCCACAGGGGGACTTCAATTCCCAGAAGCCTAAGTTAGTACAATGGCTGATCAGTGCTTTGGGGAATTGACTTAGGCTTCTGGGAATTGAAGTCCCAAACCAAATTTTAGGAAACACTGCTTTAAGCTTTTCTTCTCCCATCATCAGCTTTCCCATGATATCTTTGACTACACATTGGCCGGTTGAACCTGAGACTAATTGATCCGAAAGCAGCTTTTCTATCCAGCCATTTATGGATAGGTACCAACCAAACCTCCTACATTTGTTGTGTGTCTGGCCTGGGTTAGCTCTTATATTACTCTGAAAAGCAGAGGTTCCCAATCTAAGGCCTGTGGGATGGATCTGGCCCATGGTGGCATTTCATGTGCCCCCCTCCCCTCCAAGGGTGTTCAAGAGACAAAATGGCCACCCCCTTGAAGCTGTTGGGACAAAATGGCCACCCCCATTGTGCAGGCAGGGCAAAATGGCCATCTGGCCCTTGAAGCTGACTGAGAGAGCGTGACCCGGACCCCAGCCTCCAGCTTGAAAAAATCAGGAACCCCTGCTGTAAGAAATAAACACAATTACCATATATACTCGAGTATAAGCAAGTAATTAAGAACTCTCTCTTCTTTTTATAGTGGGTGGGATGGGTGGGTGGGATATGGGTCTTTTAAAGTGGGTGGGATATGGGTCTTTTAAAGTGTTTTTATGTGTTTTTAGAACTTGTTGTAATGCTGCCCTGAGTCGGGTTCTACCTGAGTGGGCGGCATATATATAAATATGATGATTAAATTAAATTAAATTAAAAATTAAATTAAATTAAATTAAATAAACTGAGTTTTTTAGCCCCAAAAATAAGCCCCCAAAAGGGAACACAGCTTATACTTGGTTCAACTACCATGAGGGTCCCAAGACCACACTGGATTGAGATGCCCTAACAATTTAATTAATTTTACCATATTTTCATGTATTTTGGTTATTGCAACTCACTAACAGCTGCTGCATTTTCCACCCTCGGCTTATACTCGGGTCAATGTATTTTCCTGAGTTTTCAGGTCAAAATTTGGTACCTCTGCTTATATTCAGGCCAGCTTATACTCGAGCATATACGGTACCTACTTATTCCTATTCTTTTCAATACCACTAAAAAAACTGTGATTGCTATATAGTTTTTTAAAAAGACAATGGCAGCCATTTCTGTAGGACACAAATACAGTCATCTGAAGAGATATGTAATATTTGATGCTACAAGAAAATTCTTTACCCAGGACAGAGATGAAAAGACAGAAGAAAGGAGGGGGAAAGATCGCCCCATCTCCAGGAGAAGGGTGGTCTTGTTTTTGTTCAAGACAAGAAAACTGAATGCTTGTTTTTCCATCCTCTCTTACTGACTTGTTAATTGCTATGAGAACCTCAAAGGTGTCATCTATTAATTGAACCCCTGGCCTTGCACCATTTGATTGATAAGCAGGTGACTCAAATGGTCACTCACTCAACCTAAAATATTGCCCTTTGCTGGGCAGCTCAAAAGAATGACCAGAGCTGATAAAACAGAACATTATCTCTTGTCAGAGACTGAAAGCTTTATTTCTGAAAGTGCAGTTTCAAAAATAACTCAGAAGCGAATAAATCTGCTTCTTCATCTTAATAAAACACATGCATTTGTCTTTATTGGCATGAACTTTTTTTTGAATTCTTGCCAAAGAATTCTCTCTGGCCATCTGTAAATACTCACCATGTGATAGGACATTGATGGCCAACCTTGGAACTTCAGCTATTCTTGGACTTCAATTCCCAGAAGCCCAAGTCAGCAGGAGTGGTGAATTGGGCTTCTGGCAATTGAAATCCAAGAAAACCTGGAGTGCCAAGGTTGGCTATCATGGCAATAGGATATCATGTTGTGAATTTGCACTCCCCAACCTTAAGTGGCACTCAGTAAAGTAGACTAGAGGTGGTGAAGAAAATAGTGTTATGTGTTAAAATTACCCCATTCTTAAGAGGAATGTTGGAGAAAATTCAGTCCTATACCCAGCTATCTAAAAATAATTCTCATATAATTTTATGGGATTTACTTTTGAGTACATATGTGTAGGATTTTGGTAAAATAAAAATTCTTCCCTGTAGTAGTGCTGTATAGATAACACCAATAAAGCAGTGAACATATCTATTCATGCTCCAGCAGATGTGACCAGATACTTTCTGAATCTGTGCCTCTTAACATGCAAGCTCTGAACTTGAGCTGGGCAGGACAGGGCACATACCAGGATGCAGTTAGTGGGGCCAGGTTTACTCCATGTTCAGGCTACCCTGTTGATGAGAGAGCATCTGGACAAGGCTATAGAACTTCTATTTCCTATGCAGCCTGGCTCTCCCACAATGAAAATCTCAGGGCTTCAGGTATGGGGTTTTTTTGTTTTGTTTTTAGTAGTCCTATCTAAAGATTCCTGGTACTTTTTGGTAACCTCTCATCCAAGTACTAACCAGGCCTGATGTCACCTAGCATCAGAAATCAGTCATGATCAGTGTATTCACAGTCCAAGGGAGGCATAATGGAGACCATGCTGTGTGGTCATGGCTACATATGAGAAATTCAATGAAATAATGATGTAATCCTTCCAGAGACCAGAACTTGAATAACTCATTTGGTATTCTTATTCCCACTATACTCTTTTCCTAAAACATAATCTCAATATAGACTTGGATTACAGAAGATGCATGGTTACCACAGGAAATAATGGCTCTATAATCCTCCCCAGGCATTCATCACAGACAAAGTAGGTTCAATGCTTGAATGGGGCCAGTATGCCAGACCCTCCCTTCTTCAGTACAAGCTTTGCTACATTCAGAGGAAAGTCATGAGAAAAAGTTAAGTCATTTCTTCTTACTCATGTGTAGAACTCTTGATTGCAATCAGGGGGGCTGCTTTCTTGGCTTTGTGACTTATAGCAACCCTAATGGGGTTTTTCAAAGTAAGTGAGATATTTAAGGAGTGGTTTTACCAGTTCCAGGGACTGTGGTGGCTCAAGTGGTTAAGATGCTGAACTTGATGACCAGAAGGTTGGAGATTGATTTCCGAGTACTGCAAGACGGAGTGAGCTCCCATCTCTGTCCCAGCTCCTGCCAACCTAGCAGTCAAAAAGCAATAAATTGCAAGAAGATAAATAGGGACCACTTCGGTGGGAAGGTAAGCAGCATTCTGTGCACTCCGGTGTTGAGGCATGCCTGCCACATGTCCATGGAAACGTCTGCAAACACAGACAGCACTGGCTCTTTGGCTATAAACAGAGATGAGCACTGAATCCTAGAGTCAGATACGACTGGTTTTCAAGCAAGGGCGGCCTTTACCAGTTCCATACTTGTGGTGAATTTCCATGATTGAGGAGAGATTTGATTTAGGATGTTTACTCAGAGGAAACTATCTCTGTTTTCTTTCATTAAGACTTATTTCCAGGCAAGTGCTATTTGAATCCACTGGTGAATGACAGATGACTGCTGACCTTTCATGCACATTAAGCACACAATCTGTCATCTCATCAAATATTGGACAAGAGAACATAACTCACAGTGGTGACACTGATTGAATGAAATCCCTTCCCCCACCAAAAGTTGTGAAAGAAGGTGATCAGGCTCCATACAAGCAAGGACAGCTTGTGCCCCATGCATGTGTCTTTTGTTTAATGAATAGAGGTTTCGCAACAGCAGATCATAGGAGGTAGTACCCAAAGTTGTTGTGATGTACTGTTGAGCCATAAGAACTAGCGTTTGTTGTCAACCACAGGGAATTGCAGTTGTTTGTGGGTTCAGCTGAATGCATTCATAGTGGCCAGAAGATCAGGGGGTCCTGCCTACTGATCATGGAAGCAGGTTCAGTTGTGTGCAGTGAATACACAGTGCAGCCTGCCCTATATCTAGGTGCGGTAAGGATATAGGGCAGTGATGGCAAACCTTTTAGAGATCGAGTGTCCAAACAGAGGTGTGGGGCGAGCTCTGTGCTAGGGGGAAGATGGAAGTGCTGCCATTGGGCTGCTGGGCAGAGAGGTGGGATGAACTCTGTGCTGGGAGGAGGGAGTAAGCAATGGTGTGCATGCCAACAGAGAGGGCTTGGAGCGCCCTCTCTGGCACATGTGCCATAGGTTTACCGCCACTGATATAGAATATCTGTCAAGTTTTGGATTTGAAAATAAGGGAAATCCAGTGGTGCTGGGCAGTCGCTGCGTTGGTGCGCATGCGCAGTATGGGTTTTGCCTTTTCCTTCCACGCAAGGCACCATGGGGGCTGTAGTTCCTGGGCCATTTTGTGCCAGTGTGCATGTGAAGTACGGGTTTTGCCTTTTCCTTCCACGCAAGGCACCATGGGAGCTGTAGTTCCCAGCCCATGTTTAAAAAAATTATTGAATACGGGAGATTTATGGGAAAATACAAATACGGGATTATGGCGGGAAAGAGGGGTAAATAACGTGAGTTTCCCAGCCAATACAGGAGACTTGACAGCTATGTGATATAGGGGCTGGGCTCACGTGTCCCTCTCCATCTCACAATAGTCTTCTGCACTAGAATATGGCTTTTCTCTCTCTCCAGATTCTGCTGCCGAGCAACCATTCTCACACAGGCTCATAATGTAATCAAAATAGAGAAATTAAAGATCTAAGTTTGGGAAGACTTGGTGAGGACAACTGCTTTAGTTTATTGTTTGTTCACATTGCTTCCCCCTTTTTCAGTATTAAAAAAGGCAAAAACAAAACACACCCCAGAGATCGGGGTTGAAAGACAATTGCAAAAACAGCTCAAGTTGATACTGAATGGGTTCAAAAATGTGCAAGAGATATTTAAAAAAACCTTGGGGGACGGGGTGGTGGTGGTAATCACACAAACAATTGGGCAGTGAGAGTTGGCATTAGATGAAGACTGGTAGAAAGCAGATGCAGGCTTTAGTCTGTCTTTTGATAGGTATGACAGCAGATTACGTTTCCCATCATCAGAGTCAAAATTAGTTTTTCATCCTTCACTTCCTGGACTAATAAAGTCTCCTTTCTGTCCCATTTCTGGATATGAACAAGTTTCTCTCCATCTAGTGTCACAAGGGATTTGAAGACTTCACTTAGTGCTTGATGCACATGTTCCGAGTGCCTAGAAGATAAAAATCTTCCCATAAAAGTAAAAGGACTTAGGTTATCAGTGAGAATGCTTTTTTTGTTGTTGATGTTGTGGGTGTTATATGCCATCAAGTTCCATCCAACTTATAGCAATCTTAGGAAGGTTTCATTTAAGGAGTAGTTTTCCAGTGCCGTGGTGGCTTAGTGGTTAAGAGGCTGGACTTGATAACTGGAAGGTCTGAGCTCCTGCCATCTGTCCCAGCTCTTGCCAACTTAGCAGTTTAAAAGCAAGAAATTGCAAGGAGATAAATAGGTACCGTGTCAGCGGGAAAGGTAACAGTGTTCTGTGTGCTCCGGCGTCTAGTCATGCCTGCCACATGACCACAGAAACATCTGCAGACACAGGCTCTGGCTCTTTGGCTATAAACGGAGAGGAGCACCACCCCCTAGAGTAGGATACGACTGGCTTTTGAACAAGGGGGACATTTACCTTACCTTTACCTTATCTTACTGTTATGTCCGGCCCTTATAAGCACTAGTCCAGACAATGATGAACAAAACAGCAAGTCTTTATTCAACAGTCTTTTAGAGATGAGCTTACAAGGTGCTCCGGACACAGAGATGGCTATACAATCCCAATGGAATCAGTCCCTCCGGACTCTTGCCATGTAGGAGGCAATGACTAGCTACCATAGAAGCGTAGCATAATGGAGGAGACCCAGGCTTAGCACTTGCTGGCTACCTGTATGGTGTGGGAAGTGTAGATCCGGTCCGGCCCCACCCTAGTTTACTTGTGGGGCTTATATAGTGTCTCCTTGGTGGTGGCTCCTTGGTACAAAGTAGCGACCCACCGGATAACCATAACTAACCAATCATAACAAGGTATATATGTAATTAACCAATGGGGAACAGGATCCAAAACTGTAGCCAATCACTGGGCTTGGATTAGCATAATGAGAGCGCCCTATGCAGGGGGGTTTCACGCCACTTTAGGCTCCTAATTTGGATGGCGGGAAACCGCCATTTTCCTCTTGCAAGGCGCTGCCCACGCTACTTGCAATTGTGCCTTATTACACAACACTTACCTTACATCAAACACAGGAATTTTGAGGATTAACCCATCACTCTATCTACTACGCCACACTAGGGTCTCTGTCTCTTAAGTAAGAATACCTGCGGGTCTACCTATCAGGGTTACTAGGAAGACAAGCAGCGTACCTCTAAGAGCTGCATCTTGCAAAGGGCCTTTCCTTCAGTTCAACAGCTGCCTGGGATAAAATTCATTTGACATTTTTGTGGAAACCAGATAAGGCTTTCCTTTTGTTTTGCAAGTTTGAAGTGCTGCACTTTACTATTTAGTGTTTTTCTTCTTTATTTTCCGAACAGTATTGTTTTTACATGGATTTCTCTTTTTTAAAACGGGTTTGAAATTAGGGTTGCATGTGTTATTGCGTTATGTACTTTGCACTCTGAATTTGTGTTGAAAAAACGATTGCTGTAAATAAATATTATTGGTAAATAATAAGAGCCAGCTGAGGGCAAAAGGTGGCTGCTGAATAACTGTGTGCGCTGATAAGTATATGTTTTTAGTTCATAATGTTAAGAATGTAGGAAACTTTTGTAATGGGGGAGGGGGCTGCTTAACCCTTTCCTATCTGGCTCAATGGCTCAGTTTTGATTGCTGTTCCCTAACCGATTGTTATTACTACCGGTTCCAGTATTGGACATATGATCACCAATACTGTACAATGCAAATGGATGAGAAGACAATTAGGAAAACTTGTCAGGAAGAACAGCGATTTTTTTTTACAAACACCTTTAGCTTTCCCTTAAAAATTCTAAGTGTTGAAGGGGAAAACTAAAATAGAGCCAAACCCTCTTTCCAAAAGGTAATTACGACACGTCGAGTGTGACTGTGGTATTTCCAATGACTTAACGGTTGTTCTTTCATTTTTCCATCTTTTCTTTTTCTTTCTCACAGATTACTTTGAAGTGAATTGACAGCCACTTTCATTTTGATCATGTATTATTATTCCTGATATTTTAGATGTCTTTGCTGCTGTTTCAATCATCAGTTGCATTTCACTTTTTGTTGATGTGTTCAGCTGCTTTGCAAAGACCTTGCTTTGAAATGAACAACTTTGGGGATTTGATTCTGTCATGTGTTGTTCCCCTTTTTTTTTTTTTGGCAAGCTCTGAAGCCATTTTAACACAAGCTAAAATGGGGCTTTGATATTTACTAAGTGTTTGCTCCTTGGGCTGTCAGCATACTTGCAGGAAATCTTATCCCTGGCCTCCCCCACCCCTCCCATCAATAACTTGTTTGCAGGGTCCCAGAGAATGAACACTGGTCACATAGCTTGGAAGGACCATGGGGCTGTCAAAACATATTTAAGATGCCAGCCCATGAAAAAGATGTTTTCAGGATAGTCTCCTGTTTTGAAGATCATGGTTTACATTAGATTAATTGCATACAGACCAAGAAATGTATTAGATGCACCCACTGTATATTGTGCTGCACTATTAAAAACCCATTTGCTGTATTTTATGTTGGTGGACTTTGACATAGGTAATGCAGATCTGTAGGTTCCTCATAAAGCACAGATATGATGATTGCCTGAGGGTCTCTGTTATCTATGTGAGGGGGAAGTGGACTATGCAGCGTCATACATATTACCTAAATATAATGATCTAAGAAGCATTGGCTGAAGGAGGAATACCTCACCTCCCATTTGTGGCAAAAATGACCTCTTGATTTACCTGAAAAGCAATGCTTGGGTAGGCATCTCTCCTGTTGTTCAAGGCAGGATCTGTGACTTACCATCAGGAGGCTTCTTTCTCAGAGGTGTCCTTGAGGGCAAAATCTGAACTTTCCCACTATTTTCAGTGGGAGAGAGTGGACTATGCAGGATCAGGCCCAAAGCGAACCTTATCCTACTCTAGGGTTTGGTGCTCATTTCCATTTTATGGATTCCCCGTGCCCCACAGGGCACGGAATAGACCAGAGACCACTGCGGTGAGACAGGCTCCCGGCCAGTGGGCTCACCGGTCGTCAAATTAAGGGGGGTGAATAAAAGTATAGGGCTTGATTCACCCAATTAAGGTGACCTGACCCGCGACTCTGCCGAGTAAGCAGATAGCTGATTCATGCATTCTATTAACCATAATGACTCATCTCCCGGTTTGGGGAAATCCCTGGTGCAAATAAGCCATGTTTACCCCTGCCTAAGTCCCAAGACAATGGTCAATCTTGTTCCCTGTTTGCCCGAGTTAATTAACTTCCCCTTTGAATGTTTTCCCATTAACATGTGTCAACGCATGAGGTAATGCCTTGCCAGAGGACAGCTTGCCACCGTTGCTCTTTTTTCCCTATATATGTTGCAGCCTTTTCTCAATAAACTACTGGTCTTCACTCCATCTTGCCTCGTGTCGCTCCTTTGACCAGTCTCCTCCGGGATCCTAAGGGCCTCCTCACGGCCCAATTCCTACATCTGGTGACCCCGACGTGATACTACTCGTGAGTAAGAGGACCCCGGAGAGGTCTACTCGTGAGTAACGATCCACGCGGTCCGGTTCAACGCCTGAACCGCGACCCGTTGCCCCGGAGGACTGCGCGGCACTCTGGTCGGCAGCCAGCCGGACAGAGGAGTGGCCGCGGTGAGGCATTCCCAAGAGACTTTCCTACCTACCTTTTTCCCGGCTTTGGGGAGGTTCGCGAAGGGAAAAACGCGTTCCGGTCAGGGCAGGCTGTGAGCCCCTGACATTGCAGTGGCCGCCGAGGGCCCGGGACAGGAAGATCCACGCTCCGACAGCTACCCCAGACACTCGTCGCCAGAACTGTTACCTGTAAAAGGACGCGTCGACTCTCGGCCCGAGAAGGAAACTTCGAGGGACCCATCACAGGTAATATGGGGACTTGCTCTCATAGACCAAGTCCGTCCGCTAGCCAAAGAACTCGTGAGGAAGAGTTCAGAATCCTGGCCAGGGTTTTTAAGTTGCGATTTCACAGCGGAGAGCTAGCGAGACTTTTGGCGTACCTCAGGGAACACTGCCTACTTTACCCAGAAGTAGGTACGTTAACCTTGAAGCTCTGGGATCAGATAGGAGACTGCATCCAGCAACCCCCCAAAGCTCCAGGCAAGGTAGTCAGTACCTGGAGAAAATGTAGGAAACTCTCAGCATGAGTGGACCCAGTCCGGATAGAGACCCAGAAAACCCCAGCGCAGTCAGAACCATCAGCCCCAAGAAGTCTCTATTCGTCATTTCAGCTTAAGCAGGGCAGTGTAGGGAGCATTCCCTCAGTGGCAGCTGCAGACGTCACTGAAGGAATTCATGGCATGAGAGGCCTTGGCGCTTCTCGGACAGTTAAAAGTTCCCTGCAAAGAAAGAACTCCATTCAGCGCATGGGTGAGGAAGATCCATTCACGGGGAAATTGCCAGTGGCACAATTAGTTAGCGCCCAACTGCCGTGCTCAGCCCATCTGAAGGCAGACACACGTTCAGGCAGGGCTGCTCAGCGCCCACTGCTCACGGAAACCTGCACGGCCCCTGGCCACACAGGGCTCCAAAGCAGACCCATTTCCACACTCAGGCGCAGAGCAGTGCCAAAACCCCAAGGCGCCTGCTTCCAGTGTGATAAAATGAGACACCTTAGAAGAGAATGCCAATCTAGACCAGGCAGATCTTCAAAAGGTTGTCTTAATGCCAAATGGCCACCCTGGCATGCATCTGGCCCAGGCTAGAAAGGAGGCAGCCATCGCCCTGGCCATGCCAGAAGAACCATCCCAGCAATAGTACCCCGAGTTCCCCCAGGGCACAGGCAGAGTCTACTTGTCTCACCTTGGGAGTAGCCCAGAGAAACTTGCCCCTAAGTAAAAGCACCCAGATGGTTGTAAAATAACCAGCTGTGTATTAGCCATCTCCTCATGTGTAGTATTGAACACTGCAGATCAGGGGAGGAATGTGCGAATGCGTAAACAGATGTGTGTATGTGTGGTGCACCACTGAATGTATGTCTGCAAGAACTGCGTATGATTGCAAAAGCCTTGTCTCTGTGACCACAGTATGACTGAAAAAGTGTTCCTTGTGTGTAACTGCGTGGTAATGTCACTGTGAAATATGTGTTAAAACAGTTTGCACTCTGTTCATGGGCAGGAGCTATTTAAACTTTGAGGAAGCATGATGAGCAAAACCCTTTGCCTTGCCTGCTTAGCAGCCTAGGCAGGAGAGGGGGGGGGGGGGAATGGGGCAGGGTGGTTCCTCCCCCTTCCCTTGAGACTCTTCTCTTTGTCAAAGGATTAAGCCTCTCTTGGAAACCGGTTTTGCAATCAGGAAAACAGATTTTTTCTTTTCAGAAGCGCGATCTGAAAACTAAAAATCACTTCTATGAGTTTTCCTCACTGTATCATAAGCTATGGGGCCCCTCCCTACGTCTGTGTTCCTCAAAACTCCATCTCTGTGTTTTAAGGTTTTTTTTTAATATCTCTTAGCGTCTTGGAGTCACGTATCTCACCAGGAGTGAGAGAATTGCATTGTCTTTATGTGTGTACCGTGTTATAATCTTGTAACCTCGGTTCTCAACCTTAAAGTCAGGGGCCAAATTCCGGGGCCTCAGGCAGCTCTGGGGGTCCGGACAGTCATCCTGCCCTTCCTCCACCACACAGCCCTTCTTGGCTTGGCGGGGGGGGGAGTGGCAGAGCAGCATGGGCCACATCTGGCCCACTCGCCCACATCTGGCCGCAGGTTGAGAATCGTTCTAACTCTCCTTCATTCTCTTAAGGAAGACACTGTTCTGGTATTCTGTGCAAAGTAACTCGCTCATTGTACCCCTTTCACAGGAAAAAGCACGCAAACATTTTTGCGCTCTGGATCTTCAGAAAATGCTTACCTTTTTACAGGAATGAAATTCCTCTCCAGGCCTTAATTGTAACCAATTCATTTCTTCCTACAGCCTTAACTTGCTTCCTTTCCAAGTTAATTACTGATAGGGATTTTCTTGACAGAAGGACCTGGTTGCCTTGGTTACCTGACCTAATCTGATTTCATTATGATAAGAGTTGTTGCATTCTCATTGTGCTAACTTCTGACTTGTCTTTCCTCCTTTTCTCCATTCGCCAGTGGAACTCCCTGCTGGGAATGCTAAACCTGTTGTCTTTTCATTTTTTGTGTATTATTTCCTTACAGCTGGCACGTCATAGTTGGCTTGTCTTTAATAAGTATGGCACCTGGCCCACAGCACCCTCTCTAGTGGGCAGACACATTTCGCAACCTCCAGGGCACAGAGGAAGGATTAGTCCCTGAGCTCCTGAGAATGTGCAGAGTGCCACTCATTAGTCAGGACAGCCTAGGACCATTTTAAGAGTGCAGTCAGGTCACACCTTCAATCAGATACAGGCATTTTTAGGCCACCCCTTCCCTTTTTGCTGCTAGTCTAAGCACAGGCAAAAGGCTAAGCCAGCATCTGGCACCCTTCCCACAGGAGCACCAAAATCGCTCCAGTGAAAGTGTACACGCACACCATGGGCGGATGTGCGCAGGGGGGCCTTCTTGAGAAATTTACCCAAGGGAAGCCTGGTGCTTCATGCGCCAAGGTTTGCCATTAGACCCCAGACTCGTCTCACTTCTAGCAGACAGTCACCTTGTGTGGATGAATGTCACTGGTTCCCCTTCGGGGGGGGCTAGGACAGTTTTCACTTATGGGGGTCGCACATATTAGGTTCTTACTTGGCAAGAGGACCAAGCTTGGCGCACGCTCCTGACTCTTCCGCAAGCGGGCAGAGTTGGCAGCCATGGACCTTGCTTTGCGCACCCTTGCCAAAGAACGCTTCAACATAATTGCTGACAGCCAGTTTCCTAGGAATTTGCTTCATAGTCTACCAGAAGCATACATCACTCCCGCGATAGACAACAATTTGCTAAGTTTGTTCTTCACTACTCCACTTCAGAGTCATGCATTCCTTCTTCAGAATGCCAAGCACTCGCAAGGCAGTTCAACCTGCCACTTTCTCTAGCCCAAGGCATGGTTCGCTCTTGCCAGCATTGTGCAGGGGCCCTCGTGGGGGGGTCAACCCACGAGGGACAGAGGCCATCCAGGTGTGGCAAATGGACGTCACACATCCCCACATTTTGGCAATTGGCTATACATGGACGCTTGCATTAATACCTTCCCACAGTTTGTTTGGGCAACAGCACAGAAGGGAGAGACGGCTCCCCATGTGGAGCAGCATCTCCTTTCCCACTGCCAAGAGCTAACCTCGGCACCCGAAGTCAGATGACGTCCCAGCTTATAGCTCCAGGCAGCTGGCCACCTTCAGGGCCACCTGGGATATTAAGCTCACTTTTGGCGTTCCTTACAATCCGCAGGAGCAAGCGATTGTGGAACGGGTCTATCGGACGCTTAAGTCCTACGTTGACAAACAAACAGAAAGGGGGGAAACCACGTCCCATAGTTGCACAGCAATTGCTATCCTATAAGTGCAAAAACCAACTAACTCTTTCAGAATTTTTATCTCCCAAACAAGTCTCTTCCCCATGCAGGTCCCAGAGGCCAGAATCGGACCCGGATGATTGCAAGAGCAGCACCAGTCACTGCCTTGGATGTCATCAGCTGTCCGTCTTCCTTTATGACTTACATCTCCAAAGACATTTCTATGGCATACTCAGTGCTACTTCTGAGGATCATGCTTTTCCCCAAAACAAGACTCTTCCAAACTCAAGTTACACAGGAAACCCCACCAAGAAGGGAAGCTTCACCTCCGGAAAAGCTGCTGAATGTCTTTTTATTATCTGTAGTTGCTATTATTTATTCATGCCTTGTACAATGCTCCAGTTGGGATTTGCAAGGGACACTTGAATTTCTGTATATTGCTAATAACGGCCAGCTTCCACCAAAGGAAGCCAGACCGGCCCATGTTTTGCATCGGCCCATTGCTTGGAAAGATTGAGTACCCGGTAGCTGGTAATCCCCAGTTAGTTTCACACCTCCCCATAGGTGCTAGGAAGACAATTACACAATGCCAGAAGCTGCAGAGATAGCTTAGAATCTCCCCAGGTCATGGTAAGAGATCAATGACACATCTCATTATCTTGCCTTGCTACAGGAAGCAGTCTGAATTCAGACCCACAGCCCTGTAAAACCAGGCGGCAGTCAGTATATTTCAGTGTGCCAGGCTTCGCCATAGGCAACGCTCGGAGAATTGGCCAATTGGCTTGCGGAGTAGCAAAAGCCATTGACCATACCTCCTCAGCAATAGCGCTGCTCAGCCAGGAGCAGACAGAGCTTCGCCATGCCATACTGGATAATCAAGCAGCTATCGATTATCCCCTGTAGTCACATCATTTGGGCTGCAAGTCTGTCCATGGCATGTGTTGCTTTATACCCACAAGATACAGAGCCAGCTCACGGACCTCCACACCCCAGTTAGGGACATCAAGGAGGATTCTTCATGGGGGTGGCAGGACTCCCTGTGGTCATGGATTCCCTGGGGGTGGCTGCAAACGGTGCTTAAGGTAGAGGTGGGGATAGGCATACTAGGCATTACGCTCTGTTGTTTTGCTCAGTGTATTCCCTCGCTGATCTCCAAGTGCCGCCCCAGAGAGAAATCCCGTGACGTCATCCCCGCTCAACAGCTGATGCCTATCTTGCGTAAGGTCGCCGGTCAGGTTCTTAAATAGAAAATAAAGGGGAGATATGGATTCCCCGTGCCCCACAGGGCACGGAATAGACCAGAGACCACTGCGGTGAGACAGGCTCCCGGCCAGTGGGCTCACCGGTCGTCAAATTAAGGGGGGTGAATAAAAGTATAGGGCTTGATTCACCCAATTAAGGTGACCTGACCCGCGACTCTGCCGAGTAAGCAGATAGCTGATTCATGCATTCTATTAACCATAATGACTCATCTCCCGGTTTGGGGAAATCCCTGGTGCAAATAAGCCATGTTTACCCCTGCCTAAGTCCCAAGACAATGGTCAATCTTGTTCCCTGTTTGCCCGAGTTAATTAACTTCCCCTTTGAAGGTTTTCCCATTAACATGTGTCAACGCATGAGGTAATGCCTTGCCAGAGGACAGCTTGCCACCGTTGCTCTTTTTTCCCTATATATGTTGCAGCCTTTTCTCAATAAACTACTGGTCTTCACTCCATCTTGCCTCGTGTCGCTCCTTTGACCAGTCTCCTCCGGGATCCTAAGGGCCTCCTCACGGCCCAATTCCTACACCATTTATAGACCAAAAGCCAATGTCTGCGAACCTTTCCATGGCCATGTGGCATGCATGACTAGACACCAGAGTGTGCAGAATGCTGTTACCTTTCCTGCCAGAGTGGTACCTATTTATCTACTTGCAATTTCTTGCTTTTGAGCTGCTAGGTTTGCAGGAGCTGGGACAGAAGTAGGAGCTCACTCTGTCATGCAGCACTTGGGCCTTGAACATCCTTCCAGTTGTCAAGTTCAGTGTCTTAACCTCTAAGCCACTGCAGTCCCTAAGCCAACCTTACCATGAAATAAATAGAGACAGTCCTCTTCTATGAGATGCCATTCCCCCCCCCCCCCTCTCTTGAAAAACATGGCTCTGTGTGCCACACGTCCAATCACGACCTCCCTAAACTAGTCTGCTGTCTTGGATGTTCCCAACTCAACACCAGCCCATTGCCTGAGATTTCAAGGCCACAACCTGAAATCAAGGGGTAGGCCCTGGTGGTGTCCCTGAGGTGGACATTCTGCTGTGCCTGGAGACAGCTCATTGCCAGCACCCCAGGAGGTGCCCCCCAGGAGGGTCTGTGCTGTTGCTGCTGGAGCTGGACACACACAGAAAACCAACAGATTTTCTTTCTCCAGCTCTGGTATTTGTTCACCACCTTGAAAGCCCAGAGGAACAAAGCAATTTGCCTGGGATTCTAGCTAGTGCTCTGAGAACTGCAATTTTGAAAGTGTAATGGAAGATGCTGTCATATTACCAGTATTAGTGAGAGATTCCATTGTCTGTTTTGTACATAAAGTGGAAAAGGATGCTTTTCTGGCCTTTGCCTCAGGGAGCAAACTGTCCTGGCCAGAGGGGGGCCAAGGAGGGCAAAAACCCTACTGAGCTAACAGCCCTCCCCCCACCCCACCCCATGATGCCAATGTTATATATGTGAGTGTGACATTGTTGCCCCT
Organism: Bradypodion ventrale; assembly: GCA_035047345.1. Taxonomy (NCBI): domain Eukaryota; kingdom Metazoa; phylum Chordata; class Lepidosauria; order Squamata; family Chamaeleonidae; genus Bradypodion; species Bradypodion ventrale. Next base: position 179,703,746 of record JAWDJE010000001.1, read on the forward strand.
CCCAAAAATAATAATCTAGAATCCTGGCTACAGCCCTGTCCAGTGATGAAGTAGGCACATGCAATCTTGAAATCTGATTTAAAAATAAAATAAAATATACTATTCCCGACTGTGTTCATTTTACTTTTTTTAAAAATACATCTGCGTAAAGTACAATTATTGAATTCTTGATTGACCAGGCTATCAGGGAGTCAGTTCCTGCTGGTCGCAACTCATTTCCATTCATTTCGTTGCCACACTCGTCTTCTCCAGGTTCAACCCAAACATTTCACGATTGGGTCTTCCCATTTTTCAGGGGGCCTGCCAAAGGGTCTTTTTACTCCTCAGGGATACCACTCTGTGACTGCTGCTGTCCAATGCCCATCTGTCATTCGAGAGACATGTCCAGCCCAGCATAATTTCCGTTTGTGATATTCAATAACAGCTTTATTGATTCCACTTTGATTTCTTATTTATTTATTTATTTATTATTTATTGTTAGATTTCTATACCGCCCACCCGACCATGGCCGACTCAGGGCGGTTCACATAAATAAAACAGATAAAAACAGAGTAAAAATACCCACCCCTAAAAAAGGGGTGCAGGTACCGAGGAACCATGGGGGAACTGTTTTGGAGATGTGGCCGCAAAGGGATACCTTTGCCATTGATCTTTCCATGGTTCTTATGGCTCTTGATAGTTCTTCTTCCTCAGTCTTCATTAATTACCGTGTTTCACTCCCATAGAGGACTGCAGGTAGTATTTCTTGCAATCAGTACTACATCATCTGTGAACCTGAGATGGTTTATCATTTCTCCATTCAGTTTGATACCATCTTCCCAGTTTAATCTTCACATAACTTCTTCTAAGCATGCGTTGATGAGCTTTGGTGAGATTGTATCTCCCTGCCTTTCTCCACTGGTATTCTTATCCCTTTTTTTTAAATAAGGTGATGGCAGTTTCACGTTTGGCCTAGAAGAAGAAGAAGAAGAAGAAGAAGAAGAAGTTTAGCATTTTTAGTAAAATACAATATTCAGCTTATTTGTGTATTTTAATTTTCTACAATGCAACCTTCCCTATCCCACACATTTTTGTGCAGAACATTTGAATTCAGAACCACCTTGCAAAAATACCAAAACACCCTCAGATCTGAGGGACAACTGTGTTCCTGTCTGTGTATTGACCTCCCAAATTTAATCGATTTACTTGAAAATGTAGGCTTAACAAAAACTCTCCTGCTCCTTCTTATTCTACAGGGATGTCCAGGTCAAACTTAAAACTGCCAAAATGAAGCCACTTTCTTGATTTTATCGTTGGCCAAACTTAAATTCTCATCAGTACATGTTTCTGGTAGAAATCAGCAGACTAATAAATGTGCCAGATTCTGCATCTGTCCACATTCACATAGATTGTTGTTGTCTGTCAGCAGCCCCAACTTGGCCATGTTGGTCTTACATTTAGGCACTCCAACCAGTGATGCGCTGCAAAAAAATGTACTACCCCCACCATGGGCATGGCTAACTCTGTGGGCATGGCTAACTCTGTGGGCCATGCCCACTTGGCCTCCCTACACCATGGTCTGGGGTTGGGCGGTGGGTGTGGCCGGCCAAGTGGGTGTGGTCTGGGGGAATTTCTGCTACCGGTGCCCGGGCACCTGTGGGCACCTGTAGCAGCTCAACACTGACTCCAACCCTCAGCCTATTCAGGGTCCTCCAAGTGACATAGGGAAGATCAAGTTCCTCAGTCCTATCTTCCTTTAATATTATTCCTTATCCACTGAGCTACTTCCTCCATCTTCTAATTTGGTTTTGCTTTTGCATATTCTTAAGAATGTTTGTTCTTGCCTTAAAGCTCTTCCTGGATCTGAGTCAGAAGACTTGAGGCTCATATCTGTTCAGAGTATGTCAAGGGTTATTCTTAGTTCTCTCAGTGCCCATTGCCACTTCTCTCCTTACGTTAGGTGGAGGAATACTAACAAGAGGATGTATATATTTTTTTCAACTGGTGTAGGTTTGGGGAATCATGTCACTATGCACATTGTTTCATTAACAGCGATGTCAATCTGTTTTGTGTTTGCAGAAGCACTTCGTACTGGAGCAGCATACTCTGCTGCATGCTGCACCCTTAAACATTGACTGTTATTTTCAATGCCTTGCAGAAGGGCAATGGAGTGGCAGCCAAAGTGTGCACAACATATGGCAAGGAGGGAGTAGTTGTGGCCAATGAAGGCGCTACTAGAAGAAGGTGTGAGAAAACAGAACCCAACAAAACAGGTTCACTTCCTGACCATTGGAATCTTTACCCAAGGCAAGTGAACTGTGAATTTTCAGTTGACTCCTTTCATGCTCTTCTATGTCAAAATAAATCTTTTTATGATGATCAAAGCCAAAATGTGCAGAAAAAAATTGTTGTGTCTAAGCGTTATTTACCCAAACCACTATTAGCACCATAAAGTATACGGCAGAATACCGCACCTTTTGCAAAGGTTCCAATTTCAAACTATCATCAAATTAGCTGATTCGTCAGTACAAACTTCCCACTTCCCCGGAAGCCTGCCGAAATGTATCAACCTGTGTAACTACCATTCTCACTGTATATAAGCTGGCCACCTTGTACATGTTCCCCAGTCCGGTATCTCTGAGCTGAATAATAAATCACTTGTGTTTGACCCAATCCTGCTGGTCAGAATACTTCTTAAGCGCTGGACTCAACAATAATGTACTGGGTTCTGCACCACTTTGAAAAATTGGACATGAGGATGTGGCCTAGGTCTGTCCAACATAACTTTTAGGGGACTATCTTCCTTCTTTAGCTCCAAAGGACTTCCTATTGAAAAGTATCATGTATTTTTCTTCTGCCTGGCTATAATTACACTCAAGAGCTTGCACTTTTCCAGTAACAGCTTGAACCCAGATTTCCTGCTGTGCATGGAATTGATGTACACTATTTCTAGCACACCCACAAGGCTTTCTGGAACAGTTCCCTCAGATGATAGAAAATTCAGTTCCTTACTTATTTGCAATTCTTTTTGAAAAATGGTTAACAAATTTTTCTCATGACCTTTTTCATTAGGAGTCTGGTGTTGGTTGAGCTGCTGGTTCTTTGGGCCAAGTAGATGAACTGTTTTAGATTTACATGCCAGGTGAACATGGTGTGATGTAAACAATAAAGGGGGAATTTTTTCCATAGTTGTCCAAGCAAACCTGAACTAATGCTAGAGATGATATAATATAATTATTAAGGTGCTAGTTTCTAAATTAAACACACCAAATCAAATGTTGCTACCACTAGCGGACAGAATACTGGTTACTAAAAACCAAGACTATTCATCGAGACAGAAATCCAGTAAAAGCTCTGTGACTTTTCTCCACAGGCTTCTGGACTGTTGCAGTGAGCTGGGAATATATCCAAATTGCTGAAACAAGTACAGTAAATCTAAATTGGTTTCTTTGTATGTCTCCATCTGTTGCCAGCATTGCATGAAATGAAAGTAAGCACTTAAACCTGTAATCTTTCACAAAGGGATTGTCAGACAAAAACGCCCATTGTGCTACTTTTAGGCCTACTTCCTAAATTTCACACATGCCAAGTATGATGGTGGAAAAAGCACCCATTGAGAGCTCTAAATAATTTTTAGATTTCATAAATTTGCAGCATTCTCAGTGTGAGCACAGAAAAGGTTATTTTGGCTAGATCTTTGCTGCAGCTGAGGCGAAGAGGCTGCTGCAGCAGCGGGCACCAGGACCCTACCACCACCGGTGCCTCTGGGCCCTGCCCTGGCCAGGGGTTTGAAAAGGCTGCCACGGCGACCAGCGGCAGGGCTTTGCTGCCTCTGCCACCTTCAGACTTTGCTGCAGCTGGGGCGAAGAGGCCGCTGCAGCAGCGGGCACCAGGACCTTACCACCGCCAGCACCCCTGGGCCCTGCCCTGGCTCGGGCTTGAAAACGCCACTATGGCACCACCCTTGGACTTTGTCTGCGGCCAGTGCGGAAAGGCCGTTGCAGTGCAGTATTGTATTGTTATATATTATTATATGTTGTTCTTGTAGACTGAATATTATATAATTACTGATTATATTGCATTATTGTGCATTGTGTATTATTGTGTGTATTGTATAATTACTGTGTGAGCAGCCCTGAGTCAGGTTCCCTGATTGGGCAGCATACAAGTGGGAAAATTAAATTAAATTAAATTAAATCTCATATCAAAGATCCAAAAGATTAATGGGTCAGCTGTTATTGTATTTCCACTGGGATATAAGCAAACTCTCAGTTATACGACTAAGCAAAACAGTGAGTGAGCCACCACAAGGAGTAGGTGGAAACCCAGCTTCTTGCAGGCAAGTTGCTTGATTTTGATGACAGCTGAAGAGACGGCCTTTACATCAGAGATTCTCAACCTGTTGCCTGCCATTTCATAACAACATAAGAACAGCCTTGTTGGAACAGGCTACAGCTTATCCAGTCCAGCATTCTGTCACACACAGTGGCTCACCATTTCCTTCAGGGTATTATTCCCAAGCAGATGCCTTCACCTGCTTAGGATTCCCTGGAAATGGCATTGAGAGATATCCTGCCTATCTCTCCAACCTGGAGGTTGTCCTTAGGTATCCATAATTATAGCCATTGATACCCTTGTCCTCCATGAACTTGCCTAATCCTTTCTTGAAACTGTCAAGACTGACAGCTGTCACCACTTCTTCTGGCAGGGAGTTCCATAGACCAGTAATCCTCTGGGTGAAAAAGTACTTTCTCTTATTTGTTTGAAAACTAGTACCCAAATGTTTCATGGAGTGCCCCCAAGTTCTAGTGTTATGCAATAGGGAAAATAGTTTTTCCTTATCTACTTTGTCCACACCGTGCATGATTTTATAAACTTCAATCAGGTCACCTCTTAGACGTCGTCGTTCAAGAGTGAAGAGGCCCAACCGTTGCAGCCTCAGATGGTAAGGAAGGTGTTCCAGTCCCCTAATCATTCTGGTTGCCCTCCTCTGCACTTTTTCCAGCTCCATTATATCCTTCTGGAGGTATGGCGACCAGAACTGTACACAGTATTCCAGATGGGGCCTCACCATAGATTTATAAAGAGGCAAAATGACACTTGCTGACTTATTTTCTATACCCTTCCTAATGATCCCTAGCATTGAGTTTGCTTTTTTCACTGCTGAGGCACACTGGGTTGACACCTTCATTGAGCTGTCCACCAGGACACCAAGGTCCCTTTCCTGGTTTGTCGCAGAGAGTTCAGACCCCATCAGTTTATAAATGTAATTGGTATTTTTGCCCCAATGTGCATCACTCTGCACTTACTAATGTTGAAGCTCATTTGCCACTGTTTTGCCCACTCCCCCAGTGTCGAGAGATCCCTCTGGAGCTCCTCACAATCTCTCACAGTTTTCACTACCCTCTATAATTTAGTGTCGTCAGCAAATTTGGCTACCTTGCTTTTACTCCTACCTCTAGATCATTTATGAAGAGGTTGAAAAGCAGGGGTCCCAGTACTGAACCTTGGGGGACCCACTCTTTACTTCATATTCCCCCCCCCACGCTATTGCCTCCACCACACCAGAAAGTGCCATGTGGTGGAGGAAGGGCAAAATGGCCATCCAGCCCCTGAAGCTGTCTGAGGGAGCATGACCAGTCCCTGGCTTAAAATGTTTGAGAACTCCTGCTTTACATTCACCTTCTTTATGAATGACACATAAAGAGTCTCTAGCCAACATCAAATTGTTAGTCCTCATTACTATAAATTCACTGAATCGGTGGAACTTACTAAGTTCTGTAAGTTCCATGGATTCAGTGGGTCTACTCTATTTGTAATTAGATAATCCCTAGTTTGTACTGTTTTTGCAATATTGATATTGATGTATGCTGTAATATTGGATTTATTTTTTGTATTATTTGTTCTGTATTATTGAATTGTAACTAGTGGCTGAATTATTATTTTGTTGGTGTATTTTATTAGTTTTTGTCTATTTGATATTTTGTATCTTATTGTGTATCTTATTTATTTTGAACCGCTTTGAGTCGCCCGCAGGGTTGAGAAAAGCAGTATACAAATTAATCTTTTATTTTTTATTATTATTATTATTATTATTATTATTATTATTATTATTATTATTATTATTATTATTATTATTATTATTATTATTATTATTATTATATAAAGGTAAAGGTAAAGGTTTCCCTTGCTCGAAAGCCAGTCATATCCGACTCTAGGGTGCAGTGCTCATCTCTGTTTCAAAGCCGAAGAGCCAGCATTATCTGCCTCTGCAGACGTTTCCGTGGTCATGTGGCAGGCACGGGATAATAATAATAATAATAATAATAATAATAATAATAATAATAATAATAATAATAATAATAATAATGTTGTTATTGTTATTGTTGTTATTGTTATTATTAGTATTATTATTAGTATTATTATTATTAGTATTAGTATTATTAGTATTATTCCATTTAGGCCTCTGTCCTTGGTTGAGTTATTAGTATCCACTGAAATTGCATTCCTCAATTTCATCTCATTTGGTTTAGATTTTTTTTCCTGGGGTATGCAACACAAAGCCTACCCCCAAGTTTTGATCAATCTTTAATAATAATAATTGTGTGCCATCAAATAAATTCTGCTTATGGCAATCCTTTTCAGAGTTAGTAGGCAGACAGAACTCAGGGATGGGTTACTGTTCCCTTCTTGTGGGGACATCCTGGGACTCTGCATCTTGCCCAAGGCCACACAGGGCTGGCTCTTCTATAGGCTGGGATATACAATGGGGGAACTGAACTCCCAACCTCCGGCTCCTCAGACAGGTAGCTAACTCACCAAGTTATCCAGCCAAATAGATTCTTTTTTAGGGTGAATAAAATCTAAGAGTCTTTGGGGCAGGGGTGGGTGGTGGATGGGCATGAGATATCTTAGCATCAAGGCAGCAGATAGCCTGTTGGTAATTGCATATAATGTGTTAATGGTAGAGATACAACTTGCACAGGATAACAAAAGTCACCAAGATGAGCATCTTTTAAAATATAATGTTATAACCCACTCAATCTCTCAGAAGCAGGTGGAAGCAAGTGCTAGGACTTCTTCATCTTCCTGCTCTTGTTGCTGTTGCCGTGCTCAGAGAGAGCAAGTCAACTAGCAGAAAGGACGGAGAGCATAAGGGCAAGGAGGACAGTCAGGAGTAACTCCCTTCATAAAAATGTGTGTCTTGGTAGGTGGTAAACAGTGACACCTGCTGTTGCCACCCCAGTCAAAGGTGCTAGCAAGTTTGCAGGTATGGCCTTTTACCAATGTTCTTATAATACTTAGTTTCTCTCTTATGGGTCCTGGTAATAACAATATCAAATGTTGGTGTAGAATATGTATATTGATCCTAGGATTACATTACAGATGTGTTAAAATTGGCTAGTCCAGTTTGTATTGAAATACTTGCCTAACAAATTGGGACAGACCTACCCCAAGCATATATGAAAGTGGACCGAACCAGTTTGTTCTCAGGTTTCTGTAGGCATTTGTATATTCTGCACTGGAAGAAAAACATGAGACTGTGGGGAATAAAACGGCTATGACCTGGAATGAGGGCATCGCATTACACCATGAACTTAAGAATGTGACAGACCTTCTGTTGGTAGGCAGAGGTCCTACCAGCTTCCTTCCTTCCCCTTTGCATGGAAGTCATGCCCCTTAGTGTCTCAAATAAGTAAAACCTGTCCACGTCTGCCTACTTGCAGCCTAGCTGAAACAGAGTGCTGCACATTTGGAACCCATCCACTTTGGAACATATATAGGCATCTATATCAAGGGGGAAACATATACAGTTTTGCAAATTAAGGCCAGCACTGGGGAGGGGGGAGTAGAAAGCAGAAGGTAAGGGAATACTCTCTGGATTTACTTTGATTTACTAATCAGAGTCCATACAAGGGAGTCAACTATTCACATACACACATGTAGTGCAGACATTCTAGAAAGCAGCCAGCCTAAGTAGGGATGTAGAAAAATGATTTTGGTTTTCAATTGGACTTGAGCTCTCAATTGCCTTCTGCTATGGTGCTTCTTTCTTTTGCTATGGAAACTGGTGTCAAGTATTATATCTCAACATTTTTGAGCCTCCAAAATACTGAAGGAAATGTCAATACAGTGGTACCCCATATAACGAACACTTCGTATAACGAAAAAATTGTACAACGAAGCATTTGTGCACTATTCTATTTGTGATGCACGGCATAATGAAAAAAATGTTTGTTATATGGCTCGCTATTGACAATACCCTCTACAATGAAAAAAATCATTGTACAGGGTATCGCGAATAGCGATCCATATAACAAACTTTTTTTTCCGTTATACGGTGCATCGCTCATAGGTAAAGGTAAAGGTTTCCCTTACTCGAAAGCTAGCCATATCCAACTCTAGGGTGCAGTGCTCATCTCTGTTTCAAAGTCGAAGAGCCAGCGCTGTTTGCTCCTGCAGATGTTTCCATGGTCATGTGGCAGGCATGACTAGGCACCCGAGCACACGGAACATCGCCCATAGCGATCTGTATAATGGGAAAAACGTATTGTGAAGAGCTCCATGGAACGGACTTTTTTCATTATACGTGGTTTTACTGTAATTTGTATAAATTAAAAAGAAGTATGGGTATAGCTGTGCATGATTGTACAATCGGATGTGAGCGTATGAGAACTGAAACAAAATTTTCCACTTTTAAAATATGGCAACATTTTAGAATTTTTGTCTTTCATTTTGTTGTTGGAATTTCACTAGGATTTCCCTTGCTGGCCTTAAGCTTTACCCATGCTGTTTGCAGTCTTGGAACTAATAATACCGGATGAATCTACCGGACTGTGCCTCTGAAAACTGAAAAACACTATACACATGTGAAACCCAGAGATGGCCCTCCCAAAGTTGAAGAGTGATTACTCCCACCGCCACTCACTGCTGACTAGATTGGCTGGGAATGATAGGAATTGGAGTCTAGTAATATTCAGAATAGACGCCTTTGAAATGTGGTGCTGGAGGAGACTTTCGAGAGTACCCTGGACAGCAAAGAGATCAAATCATTCGATCCTGAAGGAAATCAACCCTGACTGCTGATTGGAAGGACAAATATTGAAGATGAAGCTCAGGTACTTTGGCCACCAAATGAGAAGAGAGGACTCACTTGAGAAGGGCTTGGTGCTGGGAAAGATCAAATGAAAAAGAGAAGATGACAGCTGAGGATGAGATGCTAGATGGCATTGTTGACGCACTGGGCGTAGAGCTGAGTGGGCTACGGAGGATGGCAGAGGACAGAGGAGCCTGGCGTGCGATGGTCCATAGGGTTGCAAAGGGTTGGACTCGACTGTGCAACTCAACAACAATATTCAGAAACCCACAGCATCACCAGCCTTAGTTCAGCATTATTTCATGATAGCATTTTCTAGGCTTTCTGTGACCCATATGCTATACTTAAGGAACAAGAACATTTCCAAATATGCTTCAAAGAGAAAACAGGTGCCTAGAGTGGATTTTACTAAAAAGAACAACCATGTAAAACACCAGGACTCTCTCCTCGTTACTGATGCTATTTCTTTTAAAGTCACAGTGATCCATGTAAACACATTCCTGGAGGGGAAACAACAGAAGGCAAACTCTCCTTGTCAAAACGGGTAGACCCAAGAGTTGGAATAATAAATAGAGAGTAGGGGATGGTCCCTCACTTCAAATAATCTGTGGCACCTCTTCTCACAACCTTGGCCTGCCTTGTATTTGTGCAGTTGTTGGCCGTAAGACTGCCCTAACCCTTGCTGTGCTTTGGACAAGTGCCTGTCTCAATCATTCTTCACATCCTCCAAGGGCTAAAATTAGTTGTCTCTGCACAAGCATCCAAATGGCAAAGGACTTCAACCCCCTTTCGAGCTCTGGTTTTATGTCTCTGATTGGCAGACGAGCGTAGCAGCTGTCTATGTGGGTGGCAAAGAGTTGCTATACATTTGAGTATTTTAAAAGGGACAGGGATGCCTCTATTACATTTTTTGTAAGTGACAAGTGATTGTGTTACTGCAGCTCCAGAGACCATTAGTAACCCTGCTGCAAAATCTCTACTTTTTGCACACTAGTATTAATATGCAGTCAGTCAGCGTAGAAACCAGTGAAATCATCTAGAGGCCAGAGCTGTATGTCTTTTTAAAAGCTATGTAAAACATACAGTGTCCATAGAGTAAATACAAGGTAATACTTGTAGGGCCCAAAGGAAAAAGAATAGGTTACTCCATACAATCAGGGCCATATCCAGGGGGTGGCCAGGATGGGTGTCACCCACCCTGAGTTAGCAGTTTGCCCACTCTCAAACTCCCGGCTGCTTATAGATATTCTAGCATAGGTGCCCGCCTTCGACAAGGTATTTTTTTTGAGGGGTGGGTGGGTGTCAACCTGTGGGGTGGTGGTGGCTTGGGGAGGGATTTTTTTTTCCTTTTCACCTCCCCCCACACCGTTTGCGATGCCCTCTGGCTCTCAGTAAAGGAACCTGGGCAGACTCACCCTGGCATGATGATATGGGAGGGATGGTAGGCATTGAGGGGGGAAATTATGAAGGAAAGGAAGACAGGAGGGTAAGAATGAGGGAGGTAAGGAAAGAAGGAAGGGGAGAAGAATGGCTGGAGGTAGGGAAGGAAGGATGAGATCTAATTACCAGGCCTTGGCCGGGGGTGTTTGTTGTATGTTTACTTTTTCGGACCCTGATACACCCCAACACAGACTCTCTCTCTCTCTCTTTCCCTCTCTCTCTCTCATATTCAGGCACACCCACACACCCACACCCACAAGTGACTGATCCGGAACCTACTGTCTTGTGCATTGTCTTGTACACACACACACACAGACACACACTCCCTGTCTCTCTCTGTCTCTCTGTCTCTCTCTCTCTCATATATTCAGGCAAACCCACACCCACAAGTGACTGATCCAGAACCCACTGTCTTGTGCATTGTCTTGCACACACACACACGCAGAGACACACACTCCCTGTCTCTCCCTCCCACAGCATTGATGTACATTGAAAGTGTCTCATTCCAGGGCTGTAGAGGCTTAAATGGAATGGGTTTGTTCCATCTGCATCAGGACCTTTCTCCGTCAGTCTTTCACTCTCAACCAGTCACAGTCCAACATGCAAATCAGCTCTCTCCAACATTCTGTTTCCAGGCCTGGCTGTTAAACTGCCGTTTTTTTCTCCCCGGACCCTTGCAGCACTGATCTCAGAGACAAAAAGTAGGTGTGTGCGGAGCATTACGGGATAGGCTCCAGGGGTGTAGGTATGCATTCCACACACATATGGCCACACCCCTTCCTTATAGGTAAAAAGGTAAGGGTTTCCCTTGCTTGAAAGCCAGTCGTATCCGACTCTAGGGTGCAGTGCTCATCTCTGTTTCTAAGCCGAAGAGCCAGCGCTGTCTGCTTCTGCAGACGTTTCCGTGGTCATGTGGCAGGCATGACTAGACACCGGAGCACACGGAAAGCTGTTACCTTCCCACCGAAGTGGTCCCTATTTATCTACTTGCAATTTCTTGCTTTCGAACTGCAAGGCTGGCAGGAGCTGGGATGAAGACGGGAGCTAATTTCCATCCTGCAGTACTCGGGAATCGAACTGCTGACCTTCCGCTTCCCAGTCAGCATCTTAGCGACTTGAGCCTCTGCAGTACCCTTCCTTATAGGTATAGATGACATATATATGACATTGTTGCCCCTCCTGAAAAAATATTTGCCCACCCACATCTAGAATCCTGGCTAAGGCTCTGCAAACAATGATACCACCCTAATGGCAGAAAGTTGAGGATGACCTAAAGAAGCTCCTGATTAGGTTGAAAGAAGAGAGTGCAAAAGCTGGCTTGAGACTCAACATCAAGAAAACCAAGATAATGGCAACAGGCCCTATCAGTCCCTGGAAAATAGATGGGGAAGAAGTGACAGATTTTACTTTCTTATGATCCAAGTTCACTGCACATGGTGACTGCAGCCATGAAATAAAAAGGCGACTGATTCTTGGGAGACAAGCTATGAGAAACCTGGGGAACATAGTGAAAAGTAGAGACATCACCTTGCAAACAAAATTTTGCATAGTCAAAGCAGTGGTATTCCTGGTGGTAATGTATGGTTGTGAGAGCTGGACCATTAGGAAAGCTGAGCTCAGAAGAATAGATGCCCTTGAAATGTGGTGTTAGAGGAGAGTTCTGAGAGTCCCCTGGACAGCGAGGAGAACAAATAGGTCAATCTTTGAAGAAATCAATCCTGACTGCTCCTTAGAAGGTCAAATAATAAAGATGAAGCTAAAGTACTTTGGACATCAAATGAGAAGAGAGGATTCACTTGAGAAAGCTTTGATGCTGGGAAAGGTAGAGGGCAAAATAAAAAGGGGACGGTCCAAAATGAGATAGCTAGATGGTATTGTAGACACAATGGGCACAGAGCTGGGCGGGTTGAGAAGGATGGTGGAGGACAGAGGTGCCTGGCGGGAAATGGTCCATAGGGTCGCAAAGGGTCGGAATTGATTGAGCGAGTGAACAACAACAAACAATGAATGTCTACAAAACTTAACCTGTCAGGTGCTCTCACAACTTAATTAACACTTTTCACCCAACAGATCTCCGTGTTGTTAAGTTGTACAAAGGATCCTTCTGTCATAGGCAACAAAACTTCAAAGCAAATTGGATTCACCGGTGTTGATGGCCATTGTATGCTTTAGAATAATAGAATAATTGAGGAAGGGATCCAAATTAAAGCAAATCTGTCATTGGAAACTATCATTGTTACCTATGGGAGTGTATCACTCTCAAAAAGATCACCTGGAGCACTCTGCTGAATAAGTTAAAGGTGGTCACACCTGATCTAGACAGAGGTGGGATTTTAAAAAATTATTACCTACTCTGTGGGCGTGGTATGGTGGGTGTGACCGGGGGGAAAGCCCTGCATTGCACCTGAATTAGGACTACTTTATTTAGTCTGGGCAGGGCCAGCCAGAATTTCTGCTACCAGTTCTTGCGAACTGGTGCAAACCTGCTGAATCCCACCACTGGATCTGGGGCTTTCTGTGCCATAGCCCCCTCCCTGTGGAATGACTTGCCAGCTGAAATTAGAGTATCTCTATCATTGCTGGCATTTAGAAAATGGCTGCAAACCTACTTGTTCCAACAGATTTGAATGTTATTGATTACCACTATGGCCTGTGATGTTGTTACCCTGTTATTAAGTATTTCCCTGATGCATGAAATAAGATGAGGTGGGGTACCTTGTTTTTGTTGTTGTTGTTGCTGTTGTTGTTAATGTACTACATTTGATTGGTTATTTAATTCTGATGCATTATCCTATTGTTTTTAACTGTTTTAACTGGTCGATATGTAAGCAGTTTGAGATTCAAGTGCTGCATGACAGAGTGAGTGTCTGTTGTCTGTCCCAGCTCCTGACAACTTAGCAGTTCAAAAGCAAGAAATTGCAAGTAGATAAATAGGTACTACTTCAGTGAGAAAGGTAACAGCATTTTGTGCACTTTGGTATTTAATCATGCCTGCCACATGACCATGGAAACATCTGCAGACATAGATAGCACTGGCTCTTTGGCTGTAAATGAAGATGAGCAATACCCTCTAGAGTTGGATACGTCTGGCTTTCGAGCAAAGGAGACCTTTACTTATACCCACACTGCCCTGAATTGTCTTTTGACCAGATGGGCAGGATATATATTTGATTAAATCAATTAATCAAGCTTTGTTTCCACAAGACAAAATGTTCTTCTCAAATGGTTTGTAGTCTTTTAGTAATTCAGTGAACATTACTAATCTTTTTTTAAAAATGTGATAAGTGACATCAACACCTTGGGTCAGACAGTGATTTACTAGACCATTGCCTGTTTGATTTTGGACACTCTATCCAAGTAGCCATGAGTGAGTTGTCCATAACTTGCTGCTGATGCTTCTAGGTCTCCTAGAAAGAAAGAAGTACCCTGCAACAATAGACATTCTGGATATGTGCTGATAAACATGTATTTCACAACAGAAAACATGATGCATGTAATATAGGAAGGTCATTTCTACAAGGCAGACTGTTGAACCCTCTAAGCTCAGGACTGACTGGCAGCTATTCTCTAGGACATGGGTTCCCAAACTTTTCAAGCTGTGGGCCGGATCATACTCTCTCAGTCAGCTTCGAGGGCCAGACAGCCATTTTGCCCTGCCTGCATGATGGGGGTCACCATTTTGTTTCTTGAATGCCCTTGGAGGGGGGGGGCACATGAAATGATGCTGGGGGGGCAGATCTGTCCCATGGGCCTTTGGTTGGGAACCCCTGCTCTAGGACTCCAGATGTTCTTTTCTGTCCCTGCTTGGAGATGGCAGGGATTGGATCTGGGTCTTCTGCTTGTCAAGCATAGGTTCTACCACTGGGCTAGGGACCTTCTCCTACCTGTCACAAGCTCCACAAATTTCAACCTTCCACTTTGCACAATATCTGCATGCAGCACCAGAGAAAAGAATAGCCAATTGTGTTCTCTTCTGTTACCATTTTCACATAATATGCAACATCAAACATCCTGGCGGCTTACCCTGACAGCTGAGGTAAACACGGAGCTGTCGGAGCATGGAAAAAGACACAGATGCATTTCTTATCATAAATGATGGTAGGCTGTAGGATTGGGGCCGTGAAGCAGCCCTTGAGGTCCCGGAGGAGATTGGTCGAGTAATGACACGAGGCAAGATGGAGCGAAGACCAGTGATTTATTGAGGGAAAATCATCAGTATATATTATGTTCAAGGCTGCGCATGGTAGAATGGTCATCTGACAGAAAATCACATCACCCATTTACCCGGGTTAATTGAGAACCTCTCTTGGGGAAGTTAATTAACTAAGGCAAACACTGACAAGGGAAAACCATTGTTCCTGGCTTACACCAGTGTAAATATGGCCTCTATTTACACTAGAGCTTGGGCTGATCTGTGAGTCAGTAATTGCCTAATAGGTAACGGAGGTTAGTGATCTGCTTCTCTCAGCAGGATCGCTGGTCAGATCAGATGTGGGTGAATTAACCCTCTGATTATTAATCCACGCCCCCCGCCCCCCGATTTCCATACTGGCAAGGGCCAGTGACCAGGAACCTTCTTCGCCGGTGTAACCTCTGCCAGGGGCTGATTATGCCAATTGTGCCCGCGGAATCCATAGTAGGCTGTAAAACAATATTGGATATACCTCTGAAGCAAACTAATGAAAGCCTTAAAAATGTTTTTTTTTCAATTGTGAAGACTTTATACTGTTTATCCTGCACACATTCATCTAATATCCATAAGTCATGGTGAAGGAAACTGCAGAGAATGAAGGAGAAGGCAAGAGGTCTTCTTCTCCTATCAACAGAAATGTTTAATTCTGGTGACAAGTCTCTCCAGGCTAGTGAACTCCACTGCTAGGCTTGCTGGAAAGCCCAATACAGCACCACGGACACGGAGTCATCAGCAAATGTCAAAGAGTGCTTGAAGGGTGGCAGGGAGCAGCATTTCCACGGCCTATCAGGTGACATTCCAAGCAGGCAGCGGGCATGTATCCTCATTGCAATAGGACCGTGATGTTTCTCTCTCTCACCCCACCATCTCCTAGCGTTGGTAAAAGAGGGATATGTGAGCAGAGCAGAGACATCTTAAACAAGAAAGAGATTAGCACCAGAGCAGTCGGCAAGGTGAAGATTTTATAAAAGCTTTTAGAAGTATAAATAACAGTACATTTTGAAATAGTATCCAGTAATGTATAAAATAATAACTCTGAATAGCTCATCCTTCTGATACAAAAATTCTAAAGTCAATGGGGTGGGGTGGGGGGAGATATGGCCAACCACTCACCTGAAATTTGTCACTGCAAAATGTGGCAGAAAACCATTCCATAACTCTATAATCTATTTTCAGACTTATGAGTCTCTTTCTTTTTAAATAATAATTATAATAAATATATTTTTGCCAACAAATTGCATGAAGACAAAAATACAGCATACGTTTTAGAAAATGAGAGAGTTAAGATCCTGTGGGACTTTAAAATTCAAACAGATAGATATTTGCCTCACAACACACCTGATAGAACTGTTGTTCTACAGTATCTAGAAGAAGGTGTGGTTTATTGACATTGCTATACCTGGAGACAAACAATTGAAGACAAACAATTGGAGAAAATCACAAAATATCATGATTTGCAAATTGAAGTCAAGCGTCTGTGGAGGAAGAAATCTGCTGTTGTAGCCATAGTGATCAGAGCCCTTGGAGCAGTACTGAAAGGCCTCCCTAGATATTTGGAAATTTTAGACTTATCCGACTTGAACATCCTAACTGTCCAAAAAAAAAAACAACCCAAAAAGACAACTCTACTAGGAACTACATATATGCTCAGAGGTTACTTTAACAGTTCTTAGGTCCTTGGTTAGGGCTTGAACTGTTAATTTTATTCCAGGCCTCAACTGTGAACCAAATGGTTGATTTGAATCCAAGGATGGCAGCGGCGGCGGCGGCAACAACAACAACAACAATAATAATACATGATAATACACGATCCATTAAAAATGCACAATCAAAAATGATTAAATAATACCTGCACATCTCAAGAGTGTTTTGAAACCAGTTTATCTAGTTTATGTCTTTTTCTTCCAATGCAGGTGTGCTTTGGAACATGTATTTTATTGTAAGAAAGCACTTCTTAACCCTGTAGTGCAGACTTCCCTAACACACCTGTGCTGGCCAGGGAGTCATCAGGAGGCCCCTAATGGTGGAGAAGACTGGTCTGTGTGTCTATCTTGCCTACCCACTAATCCCACTACATAAATGTGTTCTTGAAAAAGAAGGGAAAACCCCCAGTTCCTCGCAAAGTAATATAATCCCCAAGACCCTTGTACTTTGGAGGTGGTAGGTGGAATTAGGTTGTGATAACATTTGTGTTACATGCAAATGCACTTGTCTTTTGCATTTCCTGCAATACCATATCTATTTTCTGCATGGCTATGAGCAGCATACCTAGTTGATTTCCATGTAATCAGGATGTGCAAAAATATGCAGCCATCATGTGCATGCTCTGCATTAAAGACATGATAAAAAACTGGGAGGCAAAAAACCCTTCTAGTGCCAGAGTTCTGTGTAGGTTTTATTTCTTTTCTAGGCCCACAGTGGCACAGTTTGCTGGCCAAAGAGATGCTTGGGTTCTGTCTAATTATCTGCCTGATGAGAGATAAGAACATAAGAACATAAGAACAGCCTTGCTGGAACAGGCCACAGCCCATCCAGTCCAGCATTCTGTCTCACATAGTGGCTCACCATTTCCTTCAGGGTATTCCCAAGGAGATGCCTTCACCTGCTTAGGATTCCCTGGAAATGGCATTGAGAGATATCCTGCCTATCTCTCCAACCCAGAGGTTGTCCTTAAGTATCCATAATTATAGCCATTGATACCCTTGTCCTCCATGAACTTGTCTAATCCTTTCTTAAAGCTGTCAAGACTGACAGCTGTCACCACTTCTTCTGGCAGGGAGTTCCATAGACCAGTAATCCTCTGGGTGAAAAAGTACTTTCTCTTATTTGTTTGAGAACTAGTACCCAAAAGTTTCATTGAGTGTCCCCTTGTTCTAGTGTTGTGCGATAGGGAAAACAGTTTTTCCTTATCTACTTTGTCCACACCGTGCATGATTTTATAAACTTCAATCAGGTCACCTCTTAGACGCCGTCGTTCAAGAGTGAAGAGGCCCAACCGTTGCAGCCTCAGATGGTAAGGAAGGTGTTCCAGTCCCCTAATCATTCTGGTTGCCCTCCTCTGCACTTTTTCCAGCTCCATAATATCCTTCTGGAGGTATGGCGACCAGAACTGTACACAGTATTCCAGATGGGGCCTCACCATAGATTTATAAAGAGGCAAAATGACACTTGCTGACTTATTTTCTATACCCTTCCTAATGATCCCTAACATTGAGTTTGCTTTTTTCACTGCTGAGGCACACTGGGTTGACACCTTCATTGAGCTATCCACCAGGACACCAAGGTCCCTTTCCTGGTTTGTCGCAGAGAGTTCAGACCCCATCAGTTTATAAATGTAATTGGGGTTTTTTGCCCCAACATGCATCACTCTGCACTTACTAATGTTGAAGCTCATTTGCCACTGTTTTGCCCACTCCCCCAGTGTCAAGAGATCCCTCTGGAGCTCCTCACAATCTCTCACAGTTTTCACTACCCTGTATAATTTAGTGTCGTCAGCAAATTTGGCTACCTTGCTTTTTACTCCTACCTCTAGATCATTTATGAAGAGGTTGAAAAGCAGGGGTCCCAGTACTGAACCTTGGGGGACCCCACTCTTTACTTCCCTCCACTTGGAGAAGTGTCCATTTAGTGCTACCCTCTGTTTCCTGTCCCTTAGCGAGTTGCTGATCCAGGACAAGACCTGTCCCGTTATTCCATGACTGGTAAGTTTATTCAAGAGCCTTTGGTGTGGGACCTTGTCAAAAGCCTTCTGAAAGTCCAGATAAACAATGTCAACTGGATCCCCCTTATCCACATGCTTGTTGACACTCTAAAAAAATTCCAACAGATTAGTGAGGCATGATTTGCCCTTGTAAAAGCCATGTTGGGTCTCCTTTAGCAGCGCCTTCTCTTCTATGTGCCTATTAATTCTATCTTTTAGGATGGTTTCCATAACTTTACCTGGGACACATGTCAAACTGACAGGTCGGTAATTTCCTGGATCACCCCTGGATCCTTTTTTGAAAATTGGTGTTACATTTGCTACCTTTCAGTCATCAGGCACAAAGCCTGATTTGAGGGAAATATTATATATTTTGGCTAGGAGATCAGCAATTTCATCTTTAAGTTCCCTGAGAACTCGTAGATGGATGCCATCTGGTCCTGATGATTTGTTAGTGTTTAGCTTAACAAGACATGCAAGGACCTCCTCCCTGGTTATTTCTATCTTGCTTAATTCTTTGGTTTCCCTCCCCACGAAGATAGGCTCTGTTTTGGGCATGTGGTCTCTGTCTTCTTCAGTGAATATTGAAGCAAAGAATTCATTGAGTCTCTCTGCAATCTCTGTTTCCTCTTTAATAACCCCTTGCCTTCCATTGTCATCTAATGGTCCAATGGCCTTCCTAGTTGGGTTCTTACTTCTAATGTACTTAAAGAAGTCTTTGTTATTTCTCTGAGTATTTTTAGCTATATGCTCCTCAAAGTCTTGCTTTGCATTCCTGATTGTTGCCTTGCATTTGTTCTGCCAGAATTTATGTTTCTGCCTGCTGTCCTCATTCGGACAAGCCTTCCATCTTCTAAATGAGCTTTTCTTGCTTATGATCACTTCCCAAACAGCTCCTGTAAGCCACATCGGAGTCCTCTTGGACCTGGCAGTGCCCTTTTTCCTTTTGGGTATGCATTCCAATTGGGCCTCTGTTATTGTTTTTGTAAACAGCCTCCATGCCTCTTGGAGTGTTTGGACTCTCAATTTTCCCTTTCAGCTTCTTTTTTACTAGTTTCCTCATCTTTGGGAAATTTCCTTTTTGAAAATTTAAGGTCTCTGTGTTAGATTTTATCAGTGACTTGCAGTCTATGATCAAGTTAAACATAATTGAGTTGTGGTCACTGTTCCCTATTGGATCAGTCACATTAACATCTTGCACCAGATGCTGAGTATTACTCAGGATCAAGTCAAGGATTCTTGTACCTCTAGTTGGGTCTTCAACCATCTGTCCCAGGGAACAATCATTTAGCATATCTAGGAACTTTATCTCTTTATCATGTGCTGAACAACAGTTCACCCAGTCTATATGAGGGTAATTGAAGTCCCCCATTATAACCAGGCTTCCCTTCTTGGATGCCTCCTTTACAACATTCTCCAACTGCCAGTCTCCCTCAAGAGTTTGGGTCGGAGGCCGATAGTATATGCCTACTGTTAGACCATCCTTGTGGCCTGGTACTCTTACCCACAGAGCTTCTAATGGTGACTCCAAATCACCTACATATTCCAATTCATACGATTTTATCACTTCTTTGACATACAAGGCCACACCACCTCCCATTTGCCCCTTCCTATCCTTCCTGTACAGTTTGTAGCCTGGGATAACTGTATCCCATTGGTTATCATCCGTCCACCAGGTTTCAGTGATACCAATAATATCAATATTCTTATCTATTGCTAAGTATTCCAGCTCCCCTATTTTGTTCCGGAGGCTTCTCGCATTTGTATACAAGCATTTATATATGCTTTCCTGATACAGTCTTTTGAGTCCAGTTGCATTGTTAGACTGCCTCTTGCATCCTTCTGCTAGAGTGCTGGTGACTAGCTCCCTGCTCTGCTCAGTAATTTTTGCATCCTCCTCAATACTCAAGTATACACTTTCCCGAACCGGATGCTGCCCAGCTCCTGTCGGCTTTCCCCCAGTTATCAGTTTAAAAGCTGCTCTGCAGCCTTTTTGATGTTGAGTGCCAGCAATCTGGTCCCATCATGGTTTAAATGCAACCCATCCCTCCTGATCAGATTTGGCTTGTCCCAAAATGTTCTCCAGTTCCTGACAAATCTGAAGCCCTCCTCTCGACACCACCGCCTCATCCACGCATTGAGGCTTCTGAGCACTGCCTGCCTGGTAGGTTCTGCGCGAGGGACAGGCAGCACTTCTGAAAATGCTACCTTGGAAGTCCGGGACTTCAATCTTCTTCCTAACAACCTAAATTTGGCTTCTAGGACAGCCCGCTTGGCCTTCCCAACATCATTGGTACCAACGTGTATCATGACAACTGGCTCGTTCCCAGTTCTCTCTAACAATCTATCTAGATTTCTTGTGATGTCTGCAACTTTTGCACCTGGCAGGCAAGTCACCATACGGTTATCATGTGCATCACAAATCCATTTCTCTGTATTTTTAATTATTGAATTGCCTAGTACAAGGAGCCTCTCTCCTGCAATTTGTTCATCTACATGCACCTCATCAACCATATTAAGGGAGAGAACCTCAGTTTGTTCCTGTTGTTTATCTTCCTGGATCTCATCAAGTGTGATGAAGGAGAAATCATCAGGTGGAACCAGTTGTTCCTCTGTGTGTTCCTCATCAGGTGTGATGAGGGAAAGAGCCTCAAATTTATTCTGTAATTTCAGACTCTCAGAGTGAGATCAGACTCTCTTCTCCTCCTTTGAGTCACATTCCTCCAAACATTTCCCTCCTGAGTTAGTGAAGGGCCTTCTCCCTCAGAACTGTGCCCTGTCTCTTCTTTGTCCAGCATAGTCTGCTCCGCTCTGTCCAAGAACAGCTCAAGCTCCTTAATTTGTTGATGGTTAAATATGCGGACCTATAGCTGCTGGACCTTCTCTTCTAGTAGTGCAACCAGCTTGCACTTGTTGCAAGTGTAGTTCTCCATATGCTTTGGCAAGAACACAAACATGGCACAAGTATTGCAGGTAACTACAGCTATTCCCTCAGAATCCATTTTAACAAGTGCAGTATTCTGGGCCTCAAAAATGTACACGTTTACTACCTTTCTACCTAGTAAGACTATATTCTTCCTTTGATACTAGTTTGCAATCTCGCGCACCGTTAGGCGCGCGGGCCTCTAAAGTAGCTCTACTCCAACTGCAAAACTTACCAGTGCTCACTTCCTTTGTTTGGCTCTCCTCAGCAGCAGCTCTGCTTAAGAGCACATGCAGAATCAAAAGGCTTTAAAGGAAGTGATCCTTTATCACTTCCAACACCCCCGCCCCCCACCTTGTGTCTAACAGCTGCTCTGTTTTCTTCTTCTCCTTCCTCCTCTTCTTCTTTTCCCCTCCTTCTCATGTGGAAGTATTGTCATCTCTTTAGCAAACTTTAGCAATGGTGTCTATCATTTCAACAGCTCTGCTTTTGCAGCTTCTGCCAGATGGTGTGGTATATTGTCATTCTGTTTTGTCATGAGTTCTGGATCATTGCCAAGGTATTCTTCTTTGAGTTTCACTTCCTAAGAATTTAAACCCATTATTCACTAGAGCAGGGGTTCCCAACCTTTTCAAGCCAGGAACCGGGTCATGCTGTCTCAGTCAGCTTTGAGGGCCAGCGGGCCATTTTGTACTGCCTGAACAATGGGGGTGGCCATTTTGTATAAACAGCTTCAAAGGGGGTTGGCCATTTTGTCCCACAAATGCCCTTGGAGGGATGAGGGGCCACATGAAATGGCACTGTGGGTCGGATCCAGCTCTCAGACCTTAGGTTGTGAACCCCTGCACTGGGTTGCTACCCCCTGTAGACAAATGAGATGCCATGGTGTCTCCTTTGCATCAGAGGTTGGATATATTTATTAGTTACATGTATACAGTGGTACCTCATACAGTAGACCCTCACATAATGATGTTGCTTGGTTCCCCAAGTAGCGTCGCTATAGGGGAAACATCGTTGTGCGGTTTTCAATGGCAGCTGTGCCATCTAGATGCAAAAAACTGTCATTATACGCACAACGATGTTAAAAAACGCACAACGGTTTTTTGTCATTGTGCGGATAGTCACGTGGCGAGTGACAACACATCGGTAAGCGGAAATGATACTATTCAAAGGTGCCGTTAATTGAGTGTCCACTGTACAATGATTTTAATCCGTTCTACGGGGCTCATTGTTGTACGAAACAATTGCTATACGATACATGCAACGTATAGCGATTTTCCCTGTGGGATGCATCGTACAACGATTTTTTTTTGCTAAGTGGTTTTTCCCATTGAAAATTTGTTGTATGATTTTTTCCATAGGGAAAATTGTTATGCGGGACACCATTTCCCCAAAAAACAAACAAACAAACACCTAATTGTTATGCAATTTTGTTGCTATATGGGGCAATTGTTGTATGAGGTTCCACTGTATATCTATATTCCACTTTTCTTTCAAAAAGCCTGAGACAGTGTACATGACCCTCACCATTTCTGCTTTCTCTTCTCAAACAGCCCTGTGTGGGTGGGCAGGCTGAGGGTGTGTTACACTCAAACTCAACTAAGGAATCTGGATTCTAGTTTTTCAAAAGTCACAGTCCAATGCTTTGACCAATGTGCCTCTTCCATCATTCTTTTCTTTGTTGTTGTTATGTGCCATCAAGTGGACTCCAACTTGTGTGACCCTCTCTGTATGGGAGATCTGCAAAATTCCCTATCGTCAGCAGCCCTGCTCAACCCTTGAAAACTCAAGCCCGTAGCTTCCTTCAGCCAGCCAATCCATCTCGTATTTGGTCTTTTCCTGCTGCCTTCAGCCTTTCCCAGCATTATCATCTTTTCCAAAGAATTTGACCTTCTCACAAAGTGCCTGAAGTAAAACAACCTCAATTTCATAATTTTTGCCATCAGAGACAGAAGTTTACTTTGCCATAAGACTCTATTGTTCGTCTTTCTGGCAGTCCAAGGTACAGTGATACCTCATACAACGTTCCACAAGTTTGGACTTTATACGGATTTGGACTTTGTATGAGGCATGCAAAATCCTAGCCGCGATGCCTCATACAACATCCAAATCCTTGCCACGGTGCCTCGTACAATGTCATTTGCATAGAAATACAGCACAAATAAAGCACAGACTTCAGGGCAAAGTCAAGGAAACAGACAGGAAACTGACAGAACTTTAAGAAAACATTGTCTAAAGGCTAAATACATTACAAAAACATGTCAAACAACCCTGATTGTCCAAGAACCTGAAGAATGGTGCAAAAATCCCAGGAATGCTTCTAAAAATTCTGATGAAAAATCCAAAATCACGCTCAAAACCACTAATAACCACTCTTTGCCTTGTGCAAAACCCACAAGAGCAATGCACGCATGTGTCCTGCCTTTTATACTGCCCAGGCACAATGCAACCTAGGAAAAACTGAATGCCTCATACAAAGTTGAGCGACTTTGTATGAGGTAACTTTTTTCAAGAAATTAGGCAATATTGTATGAATTCGATGATGTATGAAGCGGAC
This sequence comes from Bradypodion ventrale, assembly GCA_035047345.1. Lineage (NCBI taxonomy): Eukaryota > Metazoa > Chordata > Lepidosauria > Squamata > Chamaeleonidae > Bradypodion > Bradypodion ventrale. The sequence goes on from JAWDJE010000001.1 coordinate 179,727,634, forward strand.
TTTGTATGAGGTATTACTGTATCTGCAAAGTTCTCATCCTGCACCATGTCCCAAAATGAGTCTTTTTTTTACTGTCAGCTTTCTTTATTATTCGGCTTTCATACCCTTCCATTCCTTTCATTTTAGAAAGTGATTGGCTGAAGAGAACGGAATGACAGCTCTATCCATATAGACTCTCCATGTGAGCCAGAAAGCAAAATAATATAGACTAAAATAAAATATAAAAAATGAGTCCTGTTGCAAATTGAAATTGTACATGGGAAAGTAGTTTTCCTTTCTTTATGAAGAAAATGACAACAGCAGGGTGTGTGGCCTCCATCTCATCACATACAGTATACTCTTCACATGCTTTTTGACTAAAAAGGACTTATGTTTTGGACTAACTGCAGTGGCTTAAATGGTTAAGACTCTGACTGGAAAGCGGGAGCAGGGCCACCATCAGGGCAGTACTACCAGTACTGCCGTATAGGGCCCGGAGCTGACAGGGGCCCTGCCGCCGCCATAACTGTGACATTACTGTGAGATATTACTGTGTCTGTGACTGTGTGGGGGCCCCAATAGTATGGGGCTCAGTATGGGGCCCAATAATTTCTGATGGCAGCTCTGGGCGGGAGGTCAGCAGTTCGATTCCCAAGTACTGCAGGAAGGAATGAGCTCCCATCTTTGCCCCAGCTCCTGCCAACCTAGCAGTTTGAAAGCAAGAAATTGCAAGTAAATTAATAGGGACCACTTCGGTGGGAAGGTAAACAGTGTTCTGTGTGATCTGGTGTCTAGTCATACCTGCCACATGACCACGGAAACATCTGCAGAAGGAGACAGCGCTGGCTCTTCAGCTTTGAAACAGAGATGAGCACTGAACCCTAGAGTCGGATACAACTGGCTTTCAAGCAAGGGAAACCTTTACCTTAGCTTCAGTGCCTCAAATGCAGAACAGATTCTATGACTGGTTATTTAGTTAATTGCTAAATGATGGAGGAGGCTTAAAACTGACTTATGCTTTGCCTTGTGTTGTTTCATTTGGATGTCATCTGAAGTAGCTAATTATTTTTAGTTACTCTGAGAAACAGGAAGTAAAGCGTTATTATAAATGTAGCAAGTAACTTAAAAAAGAGTTTCATGCTGTGGAATAAATGAAGATATATTTAGAGTTATTTTCATACGGGGCTGTGCCTAAGGATGTAATAGAAATTTGTTGGATTCATACTTTTGTGTATGGAGATATCAGTTTCAGACACCCTGAGGCTACCAATGGAATGGAATATATTGCTGGTGTTACTAATGTTTAAGTGAAAACTTAAAGGGATCATCTGGATCTTTGGTGCTGTGTGCTAATGATATCAAGCTTTGTATTTTCATTTTCAGTCAAGACTAACTTTAGCTATTCTGCTATTCAATGTTTGGAAGGTATGTTTTGATAGATCAGGGTGAAAATCTGAAGTGGAATATAAAATATAAAGAAGAGATTAGAGGCTTTAGCTGATCTACTTGCTACTGTTATTTCTTTGTTTAGGTCTGCAGCTTGGGGTGCCTTGACTGCATCATTTAGTCAAGAGTGAAGTCCTCAAGACGGTCAATTACATATGCCTTTACTGGCTACTACAGTGTTCACTATTGGAGGGCTGCCCTTGAAGGTGGTTTAGAAGATTGTCCTGGGCATAATATAATGTGGTGACCTTCCATTTGCCTTCTGTGTCGCAGTGTGACACTTGTACCACTGATACAGTTCAGGTTGTGTACCCTTTTGGTACACAAAGTCCTCATCAGCCCCAGGCCAGTATTTTTTTTAATTCTTTTATACTATGTTTAATATACCACCTTCCTCACCCTGGTTTACAGTCACAAGTAATACAAAATATAGATACAAAATACAATACAAAATATAGATACAGAGCCAAGGCTCAACGTTCCTGATGGAGCCCAAGGCTCAACGTCGCAGACGGGGCCCGGGGCTCAACGTCACGAGCAGAGCCTGGACAGCCCCAGGCCGGTGGTATGGGCTTCAGGGAGAGACAGCGAGTCCTTGGCGGCGGCGGCTTTTCAAGCCCTCCAGGACTGCTTCCTTCCATCAAGATGGATTCAAGTGGGATTTAATCCACTTGGGGTGAACCATCAACCTTTCCTGTGGACTTCAGAACCCATGGCCATTAGTCGTCAGGGTTGTCAGGTTAGTTAACCACTGCCTGATGATCAACATTGAGTCACTGGCAGTATGGTCTATTCTATTACCATAGCAGTATAACCTGGCCAGACTATAGTGAAAACTCTGTAAGCACACAGTACCTTTAAGCTGGTCATGCACAAATAAAATTGCCTTATGATCAAGCCCAATGGACTTCATGGATGATGAAAGCTGCCACCAGGGCAGAATCTATGGCACTGTTGTGCAACATGGACTTATTCAAAACAGAGTGTTGGGTAACATATTTGAAAGTGTCTCCCCCACCTCCCCATGCAAGACTTCAAAGAAATGATTTCTAGCATCTGTAACAATTGCCAAGGATATCAGTGGCCAAAGCCAAAAAAGAACAGACTACAATGTAAAATGGTGTAAGTCCTACAATTACAGGAGTCTGGAGTGCCAGTTGATGGCACCACATATGGCTGGTAGCAAAGGTGGCAGGATACCTGAAAACAGCTCCAGCAGCATGTTCGACTTGGATCATAAAAAGGGTGCAGGAAAAGGTAGAAAACTTACATCCAGACTCTCCATTCATTGTCATTGCAGAGGCACCATCTGTAACACGTACTATTTATTTGGACAAAACAGTGCAATTAATGTACCCTTGATTTAGGTCAGGGATTCTCAACCCGCAGCTCACAGGCTGGATGCGGCCCATGGCACCATTTCATGTGGGCCCCCACCGCCTCCACCACACCAGAAAGTACCATGTGGTGGAGGGATGGCAAAATGGCCATCCGGCCCCGAGAGCTGTCTGAGGGGGCGTGACCTGGCCCCTGGCTTTAAAAGGTTGAGAACTGATTTAGGTGATGGGGAAAATCCATTGATTTCACTGGTTCTGAATTAAATATATAGAGCAACTTTCTTTATCCTGACTGGCAATGCTGGAGTTTGAACTCCATGCTTCTGGGAAGGAGGCTATAGAGACTATCCAGTATTTATCTGTGGCAAGTGAAAGCACTGTCTTTTTTCCAGTATACCTCATACAAAGTCCGCTTCATACAACATCGGATTCATACAACATCACCTAATTCCTTGAAAAAAGTTGCCTCATACAAAGTTGTGCGACTTTGTATGAGGCATTGGGGTTTTCCCAGGTTACATTGTGCCTGGGCAGTATAAAAGGCAGGACACATGCGTGCATTGCTCTTGTGGGTTTTGCATGAGGCGAAGAGTGTTTAGGAGTGGTTTTGAGCATGACTTTGGATTTTTTTGGATTTTTTCGTCAGAATTTTTAGAAGCCTTCCTGGGATTTTTGCAGCATTCTTCAGGTTCTTGGACAATCAGGGTGGTTTGACAAGTTTTTGTAATGTTTTTAGCCTTTAGACAATGATTTCTTAAAGTTCTGTCAGTTTCCTGTCTGTTTCCTTGACTTTGCCCTGAAGTCTGTGCTGTTACAGTACAATGTATCTCTATGGAAATGACGTGGTACGAGGAATCGCGGCAAGGATTGGACGTTGTATGAGGCATTGCGGCTATTATTTTGCAAGCCTCATACAAAGTCCAAATCTGTATAATGTCCAAACCTATGGAACCAAGTTTGGACGTTGTATGAGGCATCACTGTACTTTAATTGTTTGCTAACTGTAAATGATTTGTGATATGTTTGCTGTAATCCTGTTGCTGTAACTCAATGCTGATGTCATCAGCAGTAGTGATTTTTTCAGACATTAAACATTTCTGACTTCTCTCATTAAAGTCCTCAGGCTCCATTTCAATCCCTTTCATCATTAGGATTCTGTGGGGGTGTTGGATGGGATGTGGCAGCCTTTAATTAGCTGGCAGTGGCTAGTTTCAGTAATTAAAGGTGAAATCACCTTGCTGTCTAGTGCCCCCCCCCCCACACACACACACACACTTTCTGACAATGAAAGGAACTAATAGGATGCCCTAATTCAGTGCCAGATGGAAGCATGAACCATCCTTTGTGATATCTTATTTGGAACCCAAAGTCTGGAAATATTGAGGAGACAGGAGAAGACACACAGAGAGAAAGGGGAGGGGGGGGCTGCTAATAAATAAATTAGGCTCTCTTTCTTGCTCTTACCCATTTTCTCTCCTTATATTTCTGCATCCTACCCTCGCCTCCCTAAACTTTACTTCCTTTCACTATTATAGGGCAAGGCTGGGAAGCTTTCTGTTGGTTGGTTGGTCTATCTGCTTCTTCCTGCCTCCCTTCTCATATACCTTTATTAAACTGGTCTCCCTAGCAGCCACCTCAGAGCATCTTCTGTATTTTCCACTTTCCTGAAGTTTATTCCCTTGCCCTAGATCCAAAATGCCCCACAAATCATAGCTGTCAATTATCCCGCTTTGGCCAGGAAACTCCCGTATTTTACCCTCTTTCCTGCCATTCTCCCATATTAGTTAGACTGCAATGCCCTAATACCACCACTGGAGGGCTGCACAGGATAAGCATAGCTGTCAACTTTCCCATTTTGGCTGGGAAATTTCCCTTATTTTCAAATCCAAAACTTGACAAGTATGCCACGAGTGCCCTTTTCTCTTTTTCTTCACACTGATGGTTATCCCAGACCCAAGACTCTCCCTCCCTCCCTCCCTCCTTCCCTGATCTCTGACTTTGGCCTCATTTCAGACCTAAGTCCTTTGCCCATTCCTTTCTGTTCTTTCTTTCCTGCCTCTCGCAGCTTGCCTGATCTACAATTGCTTTCATATATAGGCCATTATCTATGTAACATTTAAATATTTAGTGCATGATAAACAGTGACAGTGGGACAGGACATCTTGAACTTTGGGCTTCTTTAACGCTGAAGCTTTTTGTACTTTTCAGTGCATTTTTGCATGGTTCCTGCATTATTGTACATCCAATTTCCACCTTTTGGTGTCAAGGGAGACAAATTCAATGTTAGGGAGGATTCGAGAATGGTGCTGAAAATAAAACAACAGACATCTAAATATATTGTATCCTGTGCTGCTTATTCTGAAAACATGTGGAGAACACATGTGTTGATGTTAATATATCTGCCCCTCCTTGGCTGCTTTCATCACACAAAAGCAACTGACTAAAGAGAGCGTGTTTTCTCTATCTGTGTAGGCTCACCTCTTGAGCTATAAGATGAAAGGAAAGGAAGGGTCTGGATCACATGCAGAACCTACACAGAGAAGTTACCATCCACCACAAGTTGTAATTTCATGCAAGATCATCCTGTGGACAAATGCATTCCCAGCTGCTGTCTGTGGCCTTCTTCCACATGCCAGTGATAGCGAATCTTTTAGAGACCAAGTGCCCAAACTGCAACCCAAAACCCACTTATTTATCACAAAGTGCCAACACAGCAGCAGGGGAGGAAGGAAACGTGAGACAAACTCTGTGCTGGGGGGAGGAGGAAGCGCTCCCATTGGGCTGCTGGGCAGAGGGGCAGGGCAAACTCTGTACTGGGGTGACTGCACGAGTGCCCACAGAGAGGGCTCTGAGTGCCACCTCTGGCACACGTGCCATAGGTTTGCCACTACTGCCATATCTAGACATATGTGGCTTCGAGGTCGTGAACAGCTATTGTGCCTATTTGAATGGGAGATGGTTGTGTGTGGTTGTGCTGCAAATGCCTTTGTGGTCTGCTGTTGCAACACATTTGTCCAAACTGGGAAAATCGCTGGCCATGCTGGCATGTGGCTTCTAGGAGTTACAGCCTAAAAATGTAACTTCCCCAAACTCTGGCACCAGTATATAGAATTGATACAGCTTTAGTGGTGGCACAGGCAGTTGGTGGGTGTGAATCTTGTCTTTTACTGTGCACCTTGGTGTAATGCATCTGCCAAATGTGTTTGAGTGAGTATGGTTGAGAGGACATTCTGCATGGCCGTGTTTGTGTGTATGTGCAGCCTGCTTCTGGCAGTGTTTGTGCAAACTGCTGTTGTATGTGTTCATGAAAAAAAATGGGCTAATGTACAAACAGGTTACATCTCTGCGGCACTCCATTTTCTTGACTTATGTAGCTACAGTGCATTGCTACATCAAGCTCTTGTTGCTCTTGTTTCAAGGCAGAGTTTGGTGGGCCAGAGGATTCTGGGATGTATATTGCTAGGATGTATATTGCTACAACTTATAGTAGTGGTGGCACAGGCAGTTGGTGGGTATGAATCTTGTCTAGGGTGTCTTTTACTGTGCACCTTGGTGTAATGCATCTGCCAAATGAGCTCGAGTGAGCATGGTTGAGAAGACAGATTCTGCATGGTTGAGAAGACATTCCCCCCTGAAGTAGTGAAAGGTGTGCATTTGTATAGGCAGCTACTGTAGATGACCATGTTTTTTGTAGGCAGCTGTTGAGTGTAGAAAAAAAGCAAATAATTTGTGGAAAAGTATGCAATAAGTCTATATTGATTAAATCCAAGTAATTTTAGCTTAGGTTAATATGCCCGAGCCCTTAACTAAAATTACGGTACTGTGTAAATCAACAAATTCAGGTCCTAGCTAACTCTGGCCTTGGGAAATTCTCCTTCCTGGTGCTACTGGTTGATATTATTGTTCTTTGAGAGCTTATCTACTATCTTGCTCAGAATGATAGTCCACTTTAATAAAACGCCTAAAATATTGCAATAAACACAGCGCTTATATCAACAGCATCAGATTTCTCCATGTTGTATTTGTGTGTGGTTTAATTAGATGGAAGGATCACAGGAGGCGTTTGTGTCATAATGATTCTTTAAAGTGAAACCCTAGATCAAAGTTCATAGCTACCAAATATACAACTTTTGAAACAGGCTCAAGTGCTGCAATTAATCACGGCTGCTGGAGGATTTGATGACAAAGATTAAACTGCTGTAAAGGATACTGCTCTGCATCAGAGTCTTGCAACTGTCATCAAATAATCTGCCAACCATTAACAGGTCAAGAAAGTTGTCCAGCATTCACTCACGGTGTCCTTCCCATGATCACTTAAGTCTAAGTAACACCCACCAGCACAGTGGGAATGTCCAGCAAATGTCCATGAATAATTATTAGCAATATCATTTTGTTTAATGGCTTGTGTTTGTTTTTGTTGTTCAGTCGCACAGTCGACTCCGACTCTTTGCAACCCCATGGACCATTGCTCTCCAGGCACCCCTGTCTTCCACTATCCTCCTTAGTCCACACAGCCCCGTGCCTATTGTGTCTACAATACCATCTAGCCATCTCATCTTTGGCCTTCCCCTTCTTCTTTTGCCCTCCACCTTCCCCAGCATCAAGGCCTTCTCAAGTGAATCCTCTCTTCTCATTTGATGTCCAAAATACTTCAGCTTCATCTTTGTTATTTGTCCTTTTAAGGAGCAGTCAGGGCTAATCTCTTCTAATATTGACCTGTTTGTTCTCCTCGCTGTCCAGGGGACTCTCAAAACTCTCCTCCAGCACCACATCTCAAAGGCATCTATTTTTCTTCGCTCAGCCTTTCTAATGGTCCAGCTCTCACAGCCATACATTACCACCGGAAACACCATTGCTTTGACTATGCGGACCTTTGTTTGCAGTGAGATGTCTCTACTTCTCACTATGTTCCCCAGGTTTTTCATAGCTTGTCTCCCAAGAATCAGTTGCCTTTTTATTTCATGGCTGCAGTCTCCATCTGCAGTGATCCTTGATCCTAAAAAAGTAAAATCTGTCACTGCTTCTACTTCTTCCCCATCTATTTTCCAGAGACTGATCGGGCCTGATGCCATTATCTTGGTTTTCCTGATATTGAGTCTCAAGCCAGCTTTTTCACTCTCTTCTTTCAACCTAATCAGGAGCTTCTTTAAGTCTTCCTCACTTTCTGCCATTAGGGTGGTATCATCTGCATATCTCAAATTTGTTTCCTATCATCAATTTTGTTTTCTCTCTTTCTCTGTTTGTTTCCGGGAGAATCCAGTTGTTTGGAACTCACTGCTTCTGAATTAGCTTGTGAGAAACACAGACAATTTGTGTCTAGCCCCCTTTCCAGATCTTCCCCTTTTCTGGATATCTTTCCTTGCATCAGTTTGCAAAAATTTACAACATACTTCTTCAAATCTAGTGAGATGTTCGTGCTCAAGATGGCTGAGGCAGCCTTCCCAATTGTGGAACCCTGCAGACATGTCGCACTACCCTTCTCCTAATCAGGGCCGTATAGGGCCTGGAGCTGACAAGGGCCCAGCTACCGCCAGCCATAACTGTGTGTGTGTGTGTGGGGGGGGGATAGGATTGCTCAGTATGGGGCCCAGAAATTTCTGCCTATAATCAACAACCAGAAAAAGGCCACTTTGTCTGAGAGTGGTAGTCCATTTGCGCAACGCTATAAGAGGAAAGCCTTTCCTTATGGTTTGGGCAAAGAAAGTAAAACAAGGTTGACTATAAAAAAAAAACAGCTGCTTGGTAGATAAAGTTAGGTCACGTATATTTTTATTTTGCCTGCAGGAGGAATTATTTATAAAGCACACATAAAGGTAAAGGTTTCCCTTGCTCGAAAGCCAGCCGTATCTGACTCTAGGGTTCAGTGCTCATCTCTGTTTCAAAGCCAAAGAGCCAGCACTGTTTGCTTCTGCAGACGTTTCCGTGGTCATGTGGCAGGTATGACTAGACACCGGAGTGCACGGAATACTGTTTACCTTCCTACCGGAGTGGTCCCTGTTTATCTACTTGCAATGTCTTGCTTTCAAACTGCTAGGTTGGCAGGAGCTGGGACAGAGCTGGGCGCTCATTCCATCCTGCAGTACTCGGGAATCGAACTGCTGACCTCCCGCCTTCCAGTCAGTATCTTACAACACAAAATGACAAAATAAACATTATACAGTAAAACCTCTACATACAATTTTTTCCCATTCCATGAGGTTATTTGTATGTTGAAAAATGTGTATGTCGAAAACATATTGCATTACCACAAATTTTTTCCTATTAAAATTTTGTATGTCGATATATATTTTTAGCCAGGATTTCTATTTGTATCTCAATTTTTTTGTAAGTCAAACTGTTGGTATGTTGGGGTTCCACATTATCGTAAACTATCGTAAACTATAATAAACATGAAGGGATGACATAATCTTGCTGCAATTAAGAACTGTATATTGGAAATATCTATATGCATTTTGCAGTGATAACAAATCTATTTACCAAGGTGTACAAGCTCAAATGATGTGACTGTGGTGGCTTAATGTCAGCAGTTTGAGACCGGAGTGCTGCATGACAGAGTGAGCTCCCGCCTCTGTCCCAGCTCCAGCCAACCTAGCAGTTTGAAAGCAAGAAATTGCAAGTAGATACCTAGGTACTGCTTTGGCGAGAAAGGTAACAGCGTTCCTTGCACTCCAGTGTCTAGTTATTCCTGCCACATGACCATGGAAACATCTACACATGCAGACAGTGGTGGCTCTTTGGCTGTAAATGGGGATGAGCACCACCCCCTAGAGTCAGATATGACTGGCTTTTGTTCAAGGACAACCTTTACTAGCTCAAAAATTTACTAGCTTACCTTTACTTGCTCAAAAATTAAACATTGTCTTCCTAAGAGGTTTAAAATTGTTCTCAATTTTAAAAATACAACTTAGAAATAAAGTGTACAATCTAACAAAATGTAACTTAATCATAATAATTACGTAGCATTCAGATAGTTCCAATTTAGAGTAACTCACATGGAGTTCACTAGATAGAAGTAGCTTACCAGTCCCTCCTTCTAGTAGTTCTTTGGAATTATGCCACTTGTCCAAAGACTACACAGGCTAGCCTTTCCACCAGGGTGTAACAGCCAGAAAGACCAGATCTTTTAACATTTCTTTCAAAGCCAGAAACTATGAGCGGGCACTGGGGAAAAAGCTAGTTGGATAGCTGCATCCGGATCGATTGTGCCATTTGTAACAAAGCGAAAAGTAATGAACCCGGCAACATGAGCCTTGTTGCACAAACATTGGCAGTGGCAGCAGCACAGAGGTGGTGGAAGAACCTCCCCATGAGCCTACCATATGTCTCAGCTGTGCAGAGGGTCTGGTGAAACTTCCCATGTGCCTTGTGTGCTGTACCTGTAGATAAGAATGCTAGGAACATTTTTTTTAACGGAGAAACAAGAAAATGTTCCTTCTGGCTGTGATTTGCCATTATTACCTCGAGAACTGATTTCCAAGACCATTTACCAGGCTTTTCCTTGCGTCTATTTCCATAACCAGACTGGAAGTGTCACCTTCATTCTTTCCTGTCCCCAAACTTTCCTGTCATCAGAGGGATCTCTGCTTTGATATCAAAAGGGCCCAAGCTCCTGGCCTTCGGTTTTGGCCCCCGAAATCTCAGGAAATGGGAGTCTGCTAATCTGGCAAGCCTACATCTGACTGAGCTCATCGAAGGGGAAATGGACGTGGAAAGTGTTAGGTTCCCAGGCCAGGCACATTTGTAGAGGTTAAAAAAATAGCACCTTGACCTGGACTACTGCAGTGGAAACATTAGAGACTAAGAGGTAGGTACAAACACGCCTATGAAAAAGAATTTATTTCAAGAAAATAATGATTGTCATATGAGCCAAACATGGGAAACAATTTAAGGAATGACTGTGGATACACAAGCACATAAATTAGATTTCTTATAGGAGAGCTTTCCCTGTGCCTCAACAGACCAAACTGCATGCAAGCAGCTAGGATGACTTACTAATACCAGTATAAATAGCAAGCAGGGACAGAATGAGTTATGCATGAGAAACTGAGATCACTACAAAGTCAAGACAATGATTTGCGGACTTTGGACAAGCAGCTTGGGTTGGCTGCTTCATACAACCAATTCACAACACACATACATATGTCTGTTCAGGAAGGTTGCTGATGATTGAATGTATCCAAGGAGCACTGCTTTTGTTTTTAAAAGGAATTTATTAAACTATAGGACCATTTGAATCAAGAGTGGGTAATTTCTATCAGCACTGGCCAGCATAGCAAAAGATGAAGGATGATGGGAGCTGTAGTTCAGCACAAGGTACCTATCTTTAATTTCAATTATGGTAGCTTCCCTGCCCCCTTACTTTCTAGATAAGAGATTGATTTTTTTGGCTAAATTTGATTAATAGGAGATAGAGGCAAACAGAAGAATTAGTTTGGGATTGTGAAGGCATGTAAGAATAATTATTAATTAATTATTAATTATTATCCTGTTGTCAAACATATCACAATAAGAAAGTTCCTGAGTGTGGCAACCTTCAGAAAGATGCAGGTTAAGCATTTAGATCAGTGGTTCCCATCATGGAGTCCATGCTCCACAGGGGGAACTTCGATTCCCAGAAGCCTAAGTCCGTTCATTGGCTGATCAGTGCTTTGGGGAATTGACTTAGGCTTCTGGGAATTGAAGTCCAAAAACCAAAGGTTGGGAAACACTGATCTAGACATCAAGATTGCATATCCCCATGGAACAGGAATACCAAGAGATTATAAACCATTTTCCCCAAAAAAGTAGAAATCAAAGAGTTAGATGAAACTTGGAAAATTAGAATATCGTGCAAATGTTCATTTTGTTCAGTAATGCAACTTAAAAGGTGAAACAAATATATGAGATAGACTCATTGAATGCAAAGCGAGATAGTTCAAGACTTACTTTGTTATAATATTGATGCTTATGGCTTACATCTTATGAAAACCCCAACCCCCCAATCTCATGTACCCCATAATCATCACATAATCTCATGTATGCTGTATGCCATGATCATCACAATTATAACGAATTAAAGTGTGACATCTCTCGCTTTGCATGTAGTGAGTCTATCTCATATATTTGTTTCACCTTTTAAGTGAAATGAATGAACATTTGCACGATATTCTAATTTTCCGAGTGTCACCTGTATTTGGGCATTGTCAAGAACTTGCCCCCTAAAAGGATGAAACAATATTAAAGGGGAAGAAAAGAGTGGTGACCAAATAGCCTTGAGATGTTAAACCTCTAGCCAAGTGGGAATGCTAGGAGACCAGCCTTGGGACTTTATTGCAGCCCAGTATAGACTGATGAGCTAACCTACGGGTGGGATGTATCCAAAGAGAAATAAACCCCATAACCCTAGCACCCCAAGTTCCTATTGGCAAGGTCAAGATCAGCAGATGGGATGAGGGGTATAACTGTCTCCAGGAACAGGATGGAGGTTGAGTAGGGTTTTGCCTTTTCTGCTCGAAATGGTCGGCCTTTTGACCCAAGCCCCGTGGAGTGCAGGAGAATAGTTGAGTACTTTGGGGGGAAGATTGATGCACTAGCCTGGCTAACTGGCTGCAAGGCAGTTTAAGGTTCCACTCGTTTACTCCTTTCATGTTGGGCAGATGTTCAAGTGGATGGAAAGGCTTGTTATAGCATTTATTTGGTTTGTGATTTAGCTGTTTTAGGTAACGGTAAAGATCACTCTTGCTTGAAAGCCAGTCGTATCTGACTCTAGGCATCAGTGCTCATCTCTGTTTATAGCCAAAGAGCCTGTGCTGTCTGAGTCTACAGACATTTCCGTGGACATGTGGCAGGCATGATTAGATGCTAGAGTGAACGGAACGCTGTTTACCTTCCCACCAAAGTGGTCCCTATTTATCTACTTGCAATCTCTTCCTTTTGAATGGCAAGGTTGGCAGGAGCTGGGACAGAGCTGGGAGCTCACTCCATCATGCAGTACCCAGGAAGCGAACTCCGACCTTCCAGTCAGCAAGTTCAGTGTCTTAACCACTTGAGCCACCACAGTCCCTATTTTACTGGGACTGCTTAAGCTGTTTTACTTCTCTGTGTGGGTGAAGATCCTATTCTTTGGGGGAGTGTTTACCATCCTGTCAAGTTTTTGTTTGTTTTTTCATCCTGTTTTGTTTTTAGCTTTTCTCTCAAGCCAATTTCAGTGCTAAGAAGTTCATTGAGTGTAGTGGGGTGCTAAATCCAGATGTCTGGCTGCAGATGGAGGGTGGCAACCAGGTGGGGCAGCTACCCAAAGGAAGGGCATGTACCTTGAATTTCCTTCCCTTTTTGCAAGAAGCAATCCCAGCACAGAGTGGAAATGAGAGTGAAGGTGGGGTGGGGGTTTACTGTATGGGACCAAAGACAACAGGACAGCCGAAGGGTTGGCTTAACTCAGGTTTATTGCATGAGGACCGGGTGAAGCATGAGGTAATGGCGGTGATACATCTCTATATATACAGTAGGGTTTAACATTTGAATCTTGTAGCACGGTAGCTCATTGGCCGCTACCGGCGTGGCCTCGCCCAGGCACGCCTCTCTTCAGTAGTTCTTCTTTCTTGCTGCTGAATGCGGGGAAGGATTTCCCGCGGCTGTCCGTGATTGAGCAATGTGAACCATGTGAGACTGAACGCTCGCAGCTGCCCTCTATGGGCTGCTTGCTCGCGTTCCTTTACAGCTGAGATACCTTGTAAATGGAGTGGTTACATTCTATCAGTACAGTGACATGCATACACAACATCCCTCCCCCCTAGGATGGGACGAAGTCCCGCAACCAATGTGGCTTGCCGCACATGCGCTTGGGGCGTGCTTGCGCCTGCCCTAGTACAGGAGAGCCTGTGATCCCTGCCTCCGTGGGTGCTTGTCCTGCAACGGAAAACGGGGATTCATTAGTGGCTCTGTGGGGCGTCTGTGCCTGCCTTGCGCTGGGGGATGGGAATGGAATGAACAGCTGAGAAGTGAACCCCTGTCTGTACCCCTCGGACCCCGGGGACCCTCCTATCGTGAACCGCGGGACCGATGAGGATGCCCTTGTGGTTCTGCTACCTTCTGTCCCCCGCTCGGGGGACCTTGAGACTGTGGCGGATGGACTCGCCGTCGCCTCCTGTCTTGGGGGTGTCGGTCTCCGGGACATTGGCGCTATGTTGCACTCTAACTCACAGGGGCTACTGGGACTGGAAGTACCAGGGGCTGAACTGAAACCCCTCTTTTCGCTAGGACGGGTGGGGGACCACTCCGCTAACTCCCCCTGGTACTGTAACTCAAGGTCTAAACTTCTTGGGGAATCTGTGTTTTGGGGAAACTTCCGAGGGTTGTTTGCGAGATCGGGGCTCTTCCTTTCCGCCGCAAATTCCCGCAAAAGATCTCTGAGGATCGATTCCCTTTCCTCCCCCCTTGGTGGGGACCCATGTCCCCCTTTTTCTCCCCCTTGGGTTAAGCGGGTGGGGGAGTACCCTAACGCTGATTCGTTGCTACTTTCGTCTTCGTCCTGCTTTCCGGGGACCCTACGCCTGAGTTGATCCGCGTGCCGCCTCCACAGGAGGCCTGTATTGGTCTCTACGCGGTATGAGACGGGGCCGGTTTGTTCTATCACAATGCCGGGCACCCAGGCTGGTCCTGCGCTGGCGTAGTTCCTGCAATGCACGGGGGCGCCTACGCTGAAACTCTTTGAGGAATCCATCTCTACATTTCGCCCTTTGTCTTCTACTCTGGTGGGGTCTAGTCTGGAGATTACCGTGGCCAGCTTCCTGCGCATTAGCAACTCTGCGGGGGAGTACCCTGACGCTAGTGGGGTGACCCTGTACCGTAGCAGGAATTGGCATAGTTGTAAGTCAAGATCTCTGGGGCCCATGCGCCGCAGCGCGTCCTTAGTGGTACGCACGAGGCGCTCTACTTGGCCGTTGGTGGCCGGGTGGAAAGGGGCGGAGGTGATGTGCCGAATGGCGTTGAGATCCATGAATGCCCTGAACTCGGCGGACGTGAAACAGCTAGCGTTATCGCTGACGAGGGTGTCGGGTAAACCGAACGTGGAAAAGACCCTCCGTAACTGTTTAATTGTTGTGGCCGAGGAGGTGCTCGAGACTGGAATGACCTCCAGCCACTTGGAGAACGCGTCCACCACAAGGAGGAAAAGTGTTCCCCTGAACGGGCCTGCAAAATCTACGTGTACCCGGGACCAGGGCCCTCTTGCTGTGTCCCACTCCCTATGTGGCAAGCGAGCCTCTTCTGGCCTGGAGCTTTGGCACGCTTCGCAAGTGCCGACCATGTGCTCGATGTCGGCGTCTAGCTGGGGCCACCAAAAGTAACTGCGGGCTAGTGCCTTAGAGCGGACGATCCCGGGGTGGCTGACGTGCAGCAGTTTAAGCACCCTCGGCCGGAGGGACGTGGGGATCACTACCCGCTGTCCCCACAAAAGGCAACCCCTCTCTAGGGACAATTCTAATTTCTTTTTGAAAAATGTGTCGAATTCCGCTGCTGGGGAAGACACGGGCCACCCTTTCTGTACCCAGGAGCAAACTGTAGCTAGCGTTTTGTCCTTACCGGTCGCTTTGGCGATGTCGGCCGGTACTACTGGAGGGGAGTCTAGGACCTCTATCATTAAGACCTGGTGGTCCCTCTCTTCCTCGCCCACATGGCAGCAATCCCGGGGAATGGGGGACCTCGAGAGGGCATCCGCATGGCTGATTTCCTTCCCGGGCCGGTACACCAACGCGTGCTGATACGCGTTGAGAAAAATGGCCCACCTGAGCATTCTCGGGGACAGGATTTGGGGTGTGGGCTTATCTGCGGTGAAAATGCCTAGCAGGGGCTTATGGTCAGTCACTATGGTGAAGGGGCGGCCATACACAAAATCATGAAATTTCTTGGTCCCCGCAATTATCGCTAGTGCTTCCCTGTCTGTCTGGGCGTAGTTTCTCTCCGCTTGGGACAAGGACCTAGAGTAGAACGCTATCGGGGCCTCCCTCCCGTTCTCGAGCACATGGCATAACACCGCCCCCACCCCCACCGGGGATGCATCGCATATCAGGACCACTGGGCGTTTGGGATTGAAGTGGGTCAGTACAGCATCTGATGCCAGGAGTCGCTTCAGGTCATTGAAAGCCTTCTCATGGTCGTCGCCCCACTTCCATGCCTCGTCTTTTTTTAACAATTTATGTAGCGGTTCCGCCACGGCTGCCTTCCGAGGAAGGAAGGAGTGGTAGAAGTTGAGCAGCCCGAGGAACGACTGGAGCTCGGGCTTGGAGGTGGGGCGAGGGGCCTTTTTGATGGCGGCCACCTTGGATTGGGAAGGCCTTATTCCCTCGGGAGTAATGCGGAACCCTAGGAACTCGACCTCGGTTGCGAAGAAGACGCATTTGTCCTTTCGCAACCGCAACCCCGCCTTTTCGAATTTTTCCAGGACCTTTCCCAACCTTTCTGCCAACTCGGCCCGGCTCCCCCCTGTAATCAATACGTCATCAAAGTAAGGTAACACCCCCTCTAGCCCCTTCAGGAGGCGTTCCACGAGTGACTGGAAAATCCCGGGCGCCGAATTTACGCCGAATTGAAGGCGCGATACCTGGAACGCCCCTTTGTGGGTGACTATGGTCTGTGCAGCAGCTGCGGCGGGGGTGACCGGGAGTTGCTGGTAGGCTTGGGCCAGGTCGAGTTTAGCAAAACACCTCCCCCCGTGCAATCTGGCCAACAAGTGGCTGACTACCGGCACCGGATACGCATTGGGGCGGATCGCCTTATTGATGGTGCACTTGTAATCAGCGCATATGCGGACCTCCCCGTTGGCCTTGAGCGCCGTTACAATTGGAGTTTCCCACTCCGCAGAATCAACAGGAACAAGAATCCCCTGGCCCACCAATTTGTCCAACTCCGCCTCTATTTTGTCCTTTAGTGCGAAAGGCACTCTGCGCGGTTTAAGTCTGATTGGACGTACTCCAGGGTCCAGGTCGAAAGTCACTGGGGGGCCCTTGAATTTTCCGAGTCCCTTTTTGAAAACCTCGGGGTGCGCATCGCACACGCTCTGAATTGGGTCAGTCCCGGCGGCGTGTACTCCCACGGCGTGCACCCCCCCAATGAACAACCCCAGGGGCTGGAACCATTGAGTCCCGAGGAGGCTGCATTTACCCCCTTTGAGGACGACTAGGGGAAGCGTTGCGGTGCGTTTTTTGAACTGGACCTGGAATTTCCCAACCCCCAACACCGGGATGCGGTTCCCTTGCACGTCCTTCAGCGTGGCCCTCAACGCTTTGAGCTTGGGCCGCACGTGGGGGGCTATCTTTAGGAACTCTCCCTGGGAGATGATAGAGTAAGAAGAACCCGAGTCCACCTCCATCCTAACAGGGGCCCCTTGTATCACTACCTCAACGAAGTATCGGGGGTGCTCCGTGGATACGCTGAAAACCGGAGCGTCGTCCTCGCTGTCGTCGGAGATGCGTCCGACGCCGTCCCGCTTCCTCGTGGTCCGGGTGCCGTGGTCCTTGGGCCTTGTGGTGCGGTCCTGCCTCGCCGAGCGGTCTGGGGAACTCCTCTTGGCCTCGCGCCGCTTCCGGCAGACCTTGGCGATGTGCCCGCGCCGGCCGCAGTTGTGGCACTCGGCCTTGCGGAACGGGCATTTGGCGCGGGCTTGGGCGGCGCCGCAGCCGTCGCAGCGCCAGCCCTCCTTCTGGACCCTCCGGACGTCGTCGTCGTCGCCGCTCTCCGTGGACGAGTTCGAAACCCGCCGGGCCGCGCGCACCGAGCTCTCTGCCTTGGCGGTTTTTGGTCGCCAGTCCTGGAGCTCTTGCACGCCGGCCGTCGTGGCTTCCGCGGCCTGCGCCGTGTCGAGGACCTGTTGCCACGTGGGAGGCGGCTCCAGTTTCATCAGCGCGCGCTGGGTCTCGGTGTCCCTCAGGCCGCAGAGCAGGCAGTCGCGGAGGGTGACTTCTGGGGTCTCCCACTTGCAGGGGCCGGCGGCCAGCCGCAGGGCCGCGGCGAACTCGGCGACCGATTCCCCGGGTGCTTGGACTCGCCTCCAGAACGCGCTCCGAGCGGGGAACATGGCTATCGCAGGCCGGAGGTGGGCGCGCAACACAGCCAGAAGCTCTTTGGCTTTGAAGTCGCTCACCCTCCTCGGCGCGATCAGGTCGACCAGGGTCCTCTTTGTCTCGTGTCCGAGCATGCGGACGAAGATGGCCCTCTTCTTGTCCTCATCTGAGACTTCGAGCTCCACCAGCGCTCCATTGAAGTCTATCTCGAACAGCTCCAAGTCTCCCGGCTTCCTGATCTCGTAGCCGGCGCATGTCTTGGTCCCGTGGGCAGCCATATCCCATCCTCGTCGCCAGTTTACTGTATGGGACCAAAGACAACAGGACAGCCGAAGGGTTGGCTTAACTCAGGTTTATTGCATGAGGACCGGGTGAAGCATGAGGTAATGGCGGTGATACATCTCTATATATACAGTAGGGTTTAACATTTGAATCTTGTAGCACGGTAGCTCATTGGCCGCTACCGGCGTGGCCTCGCCCAGGCACGCCTCTCTTCAGTAGTTCTTCTTTCTTGCTGCTGAATGCGGGGAAGGATTTCCCGCGGCTGTCCGTGATTGAGCAATGTGAACCATGTGAGACTGAACGCTCGCAGCTGCCCTCTATGGGCTGCTTGCTCGCGTTCCTTTACAGCTGAGATACCTTGTAAATGGAGTGGTTACATTCTATCAGTACAGTGACATGCATACACAACATCGGGGGAGAACTTTCCCCCTGTCCAGAGATCAAGAGCAGCCCAAAGTAGTTTTTGGGTGCTTGGAAGCAGCACTGCCAGAAGTCAGAGAGGATCTTCCTCACCACTCCTGGGGTCCATAGCATTCACAAGCATTAAAACTTAAAGTGAGGCTTACAGGTCATACAGGTATGTGGTGAATTAGAAACAACAAACAAGTGAGCTTCTGAAGATGTCAGGCTGCTAAGACGCTCACATTGTTGCAATACCCATGCAAACAGAATTTCTTAAAAACAAGAAGGAAAGTGAACCTATACAAAAAAAAATAGTAACTACAGAGCAGCTATAGCAGTAATGGCTAACCTTGGCACTCCAGCTGTTCTTGGACTTCAATTCCCAGAAGCCCTGATCAGCAAGTGTGCTGGCTTGGGCTTCTGGTAATTGAAGTCCATGTTTTAAGATCTTTCCCTTTAGGAAAGATCTTAAAACATGGCTGGCGGGGCAGGTGTGGGGCCCTGATGGAAGAGTGCCCCCGCCTGCTGGCTTATACAATAATTGAGATTCTCCCTCTTTTTTATGAATGGGGTGGGTGGGTTTTTAATGGGGGTGGTTCTTATCTGTTTTTATATTTTTTACGTTTTGATCTGTTGATTTTAGCTTTTTGTTATCTGTGATTGTGTACTATGTGAGCCACCCTGAGTCAGGTTTCCTGAGTGGGCGGCATATCAGTCTTGACAGCTTTAAGAAAGGATTAGACAAGTTCATGGAGGACAAGAGTATCAATGGCTATAATTATGGATACTTAAGGACAACCTCCGGGTTGGAGAGATAGGCAGGATATCTCTCAATATCATTTCCAGGGAATCCTAAGCAGGTGAAGGCATCTGCTTGGGAATACCCTGAAGGAAATGGTGAGCCACTGTGTGAGACAGAATGCTGGACTGGATGGGCTGTGGCCTGTTCCAGCAAGGCTGTTCTTATGTTCTTATGTTCTTAAGTACAAAAATTAAATTAAATTAAATTAAATTAAATTAAATTAAATTAAAAACACATGGAGTGCCAAGGTTAGCCACCAGGGAGCTGTAGGAAAGCTTTTGTACCTCAGTCACTACCAGAGCAGACATAGCTACTACTGCAGGAATAAGTGAGGGGGGGAAATTAGTTTGAGGGATGATTGTACAGCTGTAAAAAAGGGAAATAGATATTTGAAAGGAATTATGGACTTTAAGACTGGCAGCTAGCAAAAACCCAAAACTTGTAGGGTACACTGATGCAGACTGAGCAGAGGACAGCACTGATCTTAAGTCTACTAGGGGGTCTCCTATTCATGTATGGTGATAATCCTATTTCATGGACTAGTCACAAAAAATATGTTATAGGCATGTCTTCCACAGTGCCTGAATTTATTTATTTATTTTTATGTATTATCTTTATATCCCACCATCTGGGATATTTTCCCACTCTGGACAGTTTACAACATATTAAAAATATTTACAACAAAAGCTAAGCAAATTGAATAAATTATAAATATCAACAAGAACAAAAAAATAATTTAAATAGATCATTTAAAAAAATCAAAAAATTAAATTTAAAACAACAACACAACCCACAACTTATTGCTGAAGTGAAAGCATGCAGAGAATTGCTATAGCTTGAAATGTTGTTGAATTACTTCGGGATAAAAGAAGAGATGCTAATCCAGATGATGGAAGGCATCAAGCTGTCAGTAGATGACTGCAAGCACCAAGTGGTGTGAGATACCAATAAAGGTGTCATCGATATGATCTACTGCTCCACCACAGAGATGACAGCAGACATCCTGACCAAGTATCTTCTGAGAAACAATTTCCAAAACTTGCAAAGCAAGATGGGATTTCAATAGGGTGGCTACATACAAGTCTGAGAAGGACTGTTGGAGTTTTATAACAACCTTACATGATGCCTAAAGTCGGAGCAGCTGGAAGGGAATTTTCTGAGTTAGGGTGACTATCTACTTACTCAGCACTAACCAATCATTCCTCCCTGCTTCTGGATTGAAATAAAGCCCCACCAATGCTCTGCGCTTTAAAAAAAAACATGTCAGAAGCACACAAAGGTGCTTTCTAGGTTGGAAGGATTTTTGCTGGAGGAACTCTGCTCAGGGGATACCTGAATGAGGCTCCTTTCAAGTACCCAAGATATTTTCCCACAGAAGTGGTCCCTATTTATCTACTTGCAGTTTCTTCCTTTTGAATTGCTAGGTTGGAAAGAGCTGACACAGAGACAGGCATTCATTCCATTATGCAGTACAGTGGACCCTCGATTAATGACGCGTTCAAATAGCGTCATTTCTGCTTAACAACACGTCGTCACTCGCCACGTAACTATCCGCACAACGATGAAAAACCGTTGTTGTGCGGATTAACGATGTTTTTTAACACCGTTGTGTGGATAATGACAATTTTTTTGCCACTAGTTGGCGCAGCTGCCATTGAAAACCGCGCAACGACGTTTCCCCTTAGTGATGCTACTTGGGGAACCAAGCGACATCGTTATGTGAGGGTCTACTGTACTCGGGTCTTGAACTGCCAACTTGCCACCATACCTGTCAAGTTTTGGATTTGGAAATAAGGGAAATTTCCCAGCAAATACGGGATACTTGACAGCTATGCTTATCCTTTGCTGCCCTACAATGGCGGCAATAGGGCATTGCAGTCTAATTAATAAGGGATGACGGCGGGAAAGAGGGTAAAATAAGGGGTTTTCCCGGCCAATACGGGATACTTGACAGCTATGCTTGCCACCATTCCTGCTAACAAGTTGAGCTTCTTAAACATTGAGCCACCCCAATCCCTTTTTCTGCACTGTGTTCTTTCCTTCTCTTTTGTCAGCTGTTCTGTTCAATTGGCTGCTGGCACACATGTAGTAAAGAAAGCAGTATATAGAACATCCATCCATAATTTTAAGTAACTGTAAGAAATGATGTTTTAAATTCTTTCTCCTACACAGAGTGTGTTATGGAGGTTTTCCCAATTAATAAGAAAGGGGTGGACTCTGATGGAGTTTTAGCTGTTCACCTCTGTTGGTCTCTGTACTTCTACTGCACAACTAAAGGGGATTTTACCAGAAAAAGCAGAGGTTCTACACCTCTACTCAGTGGAAGCATTCATGGATGCAATCTGATTTCTGAATCCATTCCAAAAAGCACTTACTGAGTCACTACTGTAGAACAAAAGCTGGAAATGACATTCTTTGGGACCCAAATTACTCCTCCAGGTAATATTAGTCTCTTTTTAGGGGCCATTCAACTATGACATGATCCTCTAAGGGGGCAGAGGGTCTGCCATCTGAATTATGGTCGGATTACATGGGGTGGCGGGGGTGTGTGTGTGTCAGGTCAAAGATTATGTAATCCATTTGGAGCTGTTGTGGTTTCGAAACATGGCGCTTTTTTAGGTTTAAAAATGATTTCTGGGAATTTTGATCTGATTTGAGATTATTGAATTGCTTGTGCAGTCTATTTCTATTTCACCAATAGTGAAAATCTCTAAAAATTAGAGTTTCAATACAAAAGCTCTGGAATACCTAATTTTAAAGGGGGGGGTTGGGTTTTGAATTGAAAATTACAGTTGGATTACATGGGGGGAGGGGGTCAATTCCCCCCCCAAAAAAATGGATCACGTAATTGTTGAATGGCCCCTTAGTACTATCACTAGTTGCCACTTTCCAGTCCTATCTCATCCCCAACCCCTTCCAGTGGGGTACGCAGAAAAATCCTCCTCAAAGATTGTGGTATTTTTGAACCACAATCGGGCGTATCATGATAACGGCAACCTTGTGTTGCTGGCTAATCTTTCTCACACTAGGTCAGGCGAAAGGTACTGCAGAATGAACTCAACAAAAGGTGTTTTCATTTTGGCAGTTTCACATCTGGCCTAGACACGGAAGAAGACCCCCTTCCAGTATGCGTTGATTATGCTAGACCCAATATATCCCTAGCATGTTATTCATGGTGCATAGACCACATACTTTGGTGAAAAGTGAAAGGCTCAAGGCCAAATGAAAAGTGCATACATTTAAGTGTTAATTTTCTAGCTGTGGCTGATAAACAGCTCTCATCCTATCATCACATCTTCTGGTATGACTTTGGACATGTGGCAAACAGCAGGGGTCTGAAGGGAGGGAGTACATTTCAGCTCTTCAAATCATTCATTCCTGTATTCCAAAATAAAAACCATGCTGATTGGCTGTTAGTTCTAGGCTTTTCATGTGTTCAACATTCATCATAACCTTCACCTTCAAATGACAGAAGGGGCAAATAGCAATAGGTTTAAATTTAAACATGTAAAAAAAAATGTGCTCGTACATTTCTTCTACTCTCCCAAGTCTTCAGATGTTATACCTACAAGTAGTACTTCATTATTTTCTCAGTGTTGACACCAGAGATATCAGTTTGTGGGTAGGAAAAAAAATACAAATTAGCTGCTTTTTAAAAAGCAATCATTACATCTGCAGCAATCCTGTTTGGTGTTTGCTGCTGTGGTTATTAAAAACAGATTACATACTCCATAAATTTTTCTTATGTTGGTCTTTTTTGGGGGAGCACTGTTTGGTGGGGTGGGCAATTGTTTGGTGTTTGCTGCTGTTTGGATGATTAACACTGTGCTGCATAATGGAACATGTTGCCATCCATTTTGTCCTTGTTTCCATCCAGTAATTGTTTACAGTAGCTTGTACAAAAATGGATGATCGGCCGCATGGCTGCAGATTAACACTGTGCTGCATGATGGGACATGTTAATTTTTAAACCTGCACTTCATAAAGTTTTCAAAAGTTAAAAACTTGTTGTTTGGGCTATCCCCTAAAATCAGGGTTGTGTGACAAGTTTTTGTAATGTTTTTCGCCTTTAGACAATGATTTCTTAAAGTTCTGTCAGTTTTCTGTCAGTTTCCTTGACTTTGCCCTGAAGTCTGTGCTGTTACAGTACAATGTATCTCTATGGAAATGACATTGTACGAGGCACCGTGGCAAGGATTTGGATGTTGTATGAAGCATCGCGGCTAAGATTTTGCATGCCTCATACAAAGTCCAAATCCGTATAAAGTCCAAACTTGTGGAACCAAGTTTGGACATTGTATGAGGTATCACTGTATTTAAATATTTCCTTGCTTTAAACTGTATTGATGATGGACAAATAAATAGCAATAAATTCAAGAAGTACCACTTGAATGGATAGTACATAAAAATGAAGCCCTCCAGAGAAGTATTGGACTACAGCTCCCATCAGTACCAGCTAGCTTAGCCAACAGTGAAAGACACTGCTAAGCTGCAGTCCAATAAGCATGCAGCTTCCTTTCCTTAATATAAAATGTAATTTCTGCTATGTTAGATGTTAACATTGCAAGAATCATCATGCCACAGGCAGATGCAACACATAAATAGCAAGAGTTCCCCATGGAAGAAATGTTAACACAATTTAAAATTTAAAATGTTAACACAATTTACAACACTTTCCCAAAGTATTTGCATGTTTTTAAAAGCATTTTTATTTTCAAAATTTAATGAAAAGTGTCTTTAGTTACACACTTTACTATTTCTGTGTCTTAATCTTAAAAACAAAAACAAAATGCAACTATATATAATTATAGATGTAATGCATATTTGGCGTTCATTATATTCTATAACAAGCTAGACTTTCTAATCACACACCGTTTTGCTATATACAATAAGGACCTGTATTTTAGGAAAAAGGCTACTTCAACTACAACATGGTGGCTTTACAATATATGAGGAGAAATTATTGCATAAAAGGTTAATGGAAATCCAATAGCAGTTATAGCAAAGATAGTGTTAACAATAACCTGTGCTGAGCCCAACTTTTAAAAATTCCACAGTGCTGAATTTTGTGTGAATTTTGCTTTACCTGATCAGCGACTCTTTTCTTAATGAATGTCCACTAAGGTGACAATGTATAATCCAAAAGGTTTATGTGTGTTGAATTGAACATTTCAATATGTGTAACTGATTCATATATCCCATTACATTATACACTGCCTTGCTTCAAACATGGCATTTTATTATGGAGAGATGTCATCTGAAACTTGAAAACTTCCTGTGCTTTTCTTTCTTCCAACTTTACTCTTACCACAAAAGATGCATTTAAGACAGAAAGCAGGAAATAGGTATTCAATCCCGTTTGATTTTAGCAATCATTCATGTGGAAGCTTCCACGGCATGCATCCCTGAATTTTCAGGAATTATAAATCATACAGTTAAATCAATACAAATGAACAAGCATTGTAATTATGCTTTTAATTATTGATTTAAATGATAACCCTTCCAAAATCACACCTCTGAAAGTCAATGTACTCTCCATAGATAGAAACATTGCCTGCCTATGGACGAGTCTTTCTGGATCTCAGCCTCTGTGATGACATGTGGCTAAAGATTATAAATTTTGCCCTGAAAATGGCTCAAAATTACCCTACAATCTGTGAACCCAATTTCTAAAAATCAGGATAATGGATACAAGAAGCACTTGTCAGAATCAATTAAATATTTGATACAAAGAGCCTCTATGCTGCTTGAATAAATATCAAGTGCAGTTTTAGAAGGCTGATAGGACAAGTCAGACAGTAAATGTCCTGGTATGAATTTTTTAAAGGATACCTCTGTTCTCGTTTCCCTGCAATAGATTGCTGAATGAATATGTTGTGAGTTAATGTATGTGTCTTTAGTCTATGGATTTTTAAATATTATGTATTCTTTTAACCAGTAGCCATGTTATTCTGCTGCAGCAAAAATGAAACCAGAAGTCTTGCAGCACCTTTAAGAGTAACTAGTTTTTATTTTTTAATCAGCTTTTGTGTATCCAAGCTCAACCTCTGAAGCTTATGAAAGCTGATCAAAATTACAAACTAAGTCTTTAAAGTGCTACAAGACTTCTGTTTCCACTTACCAGTATGTACTAAGTAAAACCCCAACTTACGTAAAAAGTCTGTTCCACAGGCTTTTACGTAAATCGGTTTTTTACATAACTCGAAGCAAACCCATAGGAAAAATGAATTTTTTACGTAACTCAAAGCAAACCCATAGGAAATTGCGTTACGTAAATCGGGACATTTACATAAATCAGGACATGGTTTTAGAACAAAATCATTATGTAAGTCGAATTTTGCGTAACTCAAAGT
This sequence comes from Bradypodion ventrale, assembly GCA_035047345.1. NCBI lineage: Eukaryota > Metazoa > Chordata > Lepidosauria > Squamata > Chamaeleonidae > Bradypodion > Bradypodion ventrale. Next base: position 179,753,273 of record JAWDJE010000001.1, read on the forward strand.
GTATGTAAGTTGGGGTTTTACTGTATTGCATAACAATGACTCTGATTTTTCTATTTCTGTTAAGACCTACCTATGAGTGAATCAACAAATGAATTTGAATGAAAAGTCATAAATAAATTGCATATATACTTTAGTTTATTCAAATGGGGCTTTATCATGGGAGTTGCAGCCTAGGAAGCCACATATCACCAACCAGTGTAAAGTTTTAAAGTTTACCCTGCTGCTTCTGGATCTCTACTGCAGCAGGCCACTTACAGAGCCTCATCCTTTGTGTGGGATGCCCAAACTCTTCTCCCATGCAATTTAGAAGCAGGCTGTAAGGACAGTACAGGATTCTGCCTTTAAAAAGAAAACATTTCAGATGGCCTGGCATTATGGAACTCCATTTCCAGCTTTTGGTAACATTCAAAGCAAGCTAGGAATAAGACCCATGCTGAAGAAAATATGTAGGCGTGTTTTTGCATAGTATGATTGAATGGGAGGACATAATACTCACAATAACCTTGCGTTATGAGAAACACCACCATCACAACACTCTTAAATTAATACTTATGGGAAGTTTTAAATGTTCTACCCTGTCTTTTATTTTCGCAAAGATATACTTAATATTTTAAAATATAAAAATCTCTATAGAAAATCTTTACACTCTCTTCACATGGAGCAAGTCTCCTTTGAATTCATTCTGTACACAAAAAGTATCCACGTTGCCCTTTCCACTGCTCATTTTAAGATTCTCACCACTGAATCTGTACTTTGACACTATGGCAGTAGGTGTTCCTCTGTTAACAAAGCATCATAACAGCAAGGGCATGGCTCTGAAAAGCCAGATGCACTATAAAACCTGGGAGAGGGAAAATGAATGTGTCCCTTTCCTTTTATAATTATGCTACAGCTAGATGTCTGGACTAAGCCTAACGAAAGCACATGTGTTTATTATCTCTCTTACAACAGAGAAGTAATGCATTGCCATCATCAGGGCTTCAGCTCATTGTAGTAAGAACACTTCAGCAACAGCTGTTACAAAATGCTATGCATGTGTATAGCTACATATGCACATATATGCATGCATATCAGGGATGCATATATAAGTGGTGTTCTTTGTTTCAGCTAAATGGGATCTGAGTGTTGCTTTGCTCTTTAAAGAGGAAAAGATGTGGAGAGGAGAGTGCCGGAGGAAGTGCTGCTTAATTTGTTGCATATGGCCAAACGTGTTATAAAATGAAGTGTAGGCTACCAGGAAACTACACAGGCTGTTCTGCAAGTAAACATGATTTAGCTTAGAGCACAATAACATATTCTATTACTTGCCCACCGGCAAATGAAAAGATCTGATCAAATTCCCTTTGGTTATCTGAGTTTTGAAAACTAAAACCATAAACACTTTACATGGTAGATCAACCCACTTAACATACTTCCCCTCAAATGAATACATTTTAGGAACCAGTGTACTGTCCCTTTTTTAAAAAAGGCTTTATCAAACCATATGTGCAGATACTTGAGATGATGACAGTGTTAGGCTTCCTAAGGTCCTAGAGTCAAAGAAATTCTGCTGCCCCCCGCTGCTAAGTAAGTGCACTCCTTCCACAGGGGGCAACATCTGCCGATCAGTCATGGTTCCACTTGGCGACGACCCCAAGAAACTTCCTTGGGAAGAAACAATTTTCTCAGGACTGGCAGCCAGTTTGGGGGATGTGGAGAAGTTGTATCCATAGAGCGCACAAGGGCTGTGCAGTCTGAAAGCATTGTAGGAGTTCTGGTGGGTTTGATTTGTGGCAAAGGCATTGCTGGAGGGGGAAGGCATGATATACTGGAGTTGGGGAGACATCCCTGAAATTTGCATTGATAAGCCCGCCTGGGGACAGCTAAAGGCGTCGCTGTCGCTGCCTGTCACAGACATGTTCACGGTTGAACCACTTGACACGGCAACGTAAGAAGGAGTCCTTGGGGTGGCAAAAGTTTCGCTGGTTTGGTTTGTAAGCCTGTTGTACGTTTCAGCCAAGGTAGTGCTGTATCTGTTAAGGGCTAGGCCCGAGCGAGCACAGGCTGTGTAGTCAGCTGGAGTGAGGCTGCAGAGCTGGCTAGTGTTGGGAGCAAGGTGGAAGGCAGGTGAAGAGCAAGGGGACCCAGGAAGGAGATGGGGGTGAGTAGTTGGTACACCGTTGCCTGGTCCCTGGAGCAAAGTGGAAGAGCCAGTGTTTCCTGGAAGAGAATATTGAGATAATAAAACTCTTTAAGAGAAGAGATCAACCTGTCACAGGGTGGCTTAAATGATGTTACACCAAAGCAAGCCATTTTGCCATCTGGCAAAATGGCAGCGTCCTTCCCTTCCCCAAAGTTGAGCAAAGTGGTGATAGAATTTCATTTCAACAGAAGAAATAGTATAGAGTTTTCTCTCGCTTGCTGCTAGCGATATAGCTTAAAAGTCATAAAACCGATTGCTACGTCGTCTCCCAATGGGGGAAGTGCCAGGAGTTTTGGGAAGAATGAGTAAAAAAAAGACTATCTCTACTGTTAGTTTTCCCAACTTTAACCACCTATTTCCTCAAAAATGCATTGGCTCTCTGTACTTCAGCCCTAGGCTACTCATTACATGAGCTAAGCAAAGTGACATAAAGCATGCAGAACTGATGACATGAGCATGACTTTTTGATTAAATCTGGGAATATGGATCAATGCATCTCATAACAAGAAGTCAAAGGTCCTTTCCCAGTTCCATGGGCATACTGGAAGCCCCCATAGGAGACCAATACACCCTTTAAAGATTGTCTCAGGCCAAGAAGAAGTGAAGTTTATCATATGGGAAAGTTTGTTCCATCTCTCTTTAATGCTAAACACCTGCTAACACCAATAATAACAACTTCCACAGTTTGTGTGGCCCTAAGGAACCAAGGGTGGGGTGGGGGGCTCTTTTTCATGCATGGTTAGAAGGAAGCTCGTTAACTCTCTACTTCTTAGGCACATTTAGGAGGGTTGTTTTATGCCCCCATAATCTTTGGCAATTAATGTGGTACAAGAAACAGTAATGACTGCCCCAAGGGACCTTTATACTATTCAGCTTTTCTATAATACACATTTCAGAGCTAAAATGAGCTTTTCATTAAAAAAAATTACTTCCATCACACACATTTTCCTCATACTTTCCAAAACTCAACCAATCTGGAATCCTCCCCCCTGTAGTCCTACTCCAGTGCAGATTTTCCTCCCTATGGAAATTGTTTCATTCTATTAAAAATGATATTTTTGTTTATTTTTGTGTTTTTTTTTGTATTTCAATTAAATAAAAAATGGATCTGAGATCTTTCCTGATTTTCTAACTTTTTCATTGCAGCATGCAACTAAGAAACAGGTTGACGTTGAGGGGTGGGGGAATAAGATCTCTGCTTATATCAAGATATAGTGCCAAAAGAATTGAAAATGCAAAGTGGAATTAGAGAACATCTGTTCAAAAAAATTACTCTGCAAATTACTTAAATCTGGCATGGTCTTGAGAAGAGAGCTACCAACAAAAATGCCTAGTGCAGTGATGACCAACATGGAGTAAAAAGTCTCCACCCAATGACTGTACAATTCATTCATTCAATTTCTATACCACCCATCTAGTGAAATCTACTACTGTGGGCAGTTTACAAACAAAATTAAACCCCCTCTCCAATCCAACAAAGCAACGAAAATCATAATTAAAGTGAAAACTAATCAGGAACCAATAATAACAATAATCTATAATCAAATGGCAACAACTGACAGCAAACAGCAAACTAGCCTCAACAATGGGTTAAAAGTCTCATCAGGGGGGGAATGTTTTCAAAAGTTTCTTTAAATAGTTAAATAGTGTATATTAAATAGTTAGATAATGGAGCCACTATTGAGAAGGGTCGATTCCTAGTTGTTGTTGTTCTTCTAGTTCAGTGGTTCCCAATGTGGGGCCGAGACCCCACAGGGGGACTTCAATTCCCAGAAGCCTAAGTCAGTGCTTTGGGGACTGACTTAGGCTTCTGGAAACTGAAGTCCAAAAACCAAAGGTTGGGAAACACTGTTCTAGCCTCTCTCGGTACGAGCACCCAAAGATGCAAAGCCAGTGAGGACTAGATGGATTGGGCAGAAGATCTTTGGAAGAGATGCTCCAACAAGAAGTTATCAATTACTGGTATAACCTTTTGAGAATTTTTTTTATGCCCACCACTGTATGGGACCAGAGAGCTACAGAAGGTGGACATTGTGAGGCAAAAGGTGGTCAGAGTGATTGGCCAGATAGTGACATCGTAGGGTGGCAGCTGGATTAAGCATTTAGAGATTTCATTTAAATGGGTGTAACTTTTTTTGTTAGATTGGATTCATTTATTGGACTGGGGGTTAAGATATATGTATGGTCACAAGGAACCAAACATGGCCTTGGAAGATCAGCTGCAGTTTTCTAGTGTGTGCTGAGTGGTGCCCAGCTCTAGTGGAAGTATGGAGCACAAAGGGTTGGACCTAAATGGTATAATGGTGGTAGGCAGGAGCCTGCTTGCCTGGGCTGGTAAAGGAATCACTGTAAACTGAGGCAAATCCCTGGTCTAATCTAGTTTGGAGACTTGTTGGCAGGGCCTCTATCAGGGGGGGACTATCAGGACTCCCATCCCAGGCCCGGAGATGACAGGGGCCCGGTGCTGCCGGGAAACCACTGATGTACGCATGCGCAAACAAACCATGCACATGTAGGAAACCTCAGGGATGTGGCCAAAATGGGGGGACTGCGTACTGGGCTTGGAAATTTCTGATGCCAGCCCTGCTTGTTGGCATGGTCCATGCCTCAAGTTGCAAGAAGTAATGGAGTGGGCCAAGTTTGTATGGTCTCTACAGGACTACCACTCCTGGTGGAACCTTCTGTGACTGCTGAAGGAGGCAGACAGTGGTTGGTGTGGAAGACATTTGAGTATCTAGATGTTTTTGATCGAATTCCCAGTGCCAGGCACTGCTGGTGTAACCAATAAAGTTGTAACCTTTTCTATTCCAAAACAGTTGGTTGTTGTCTTCTTTATCTGTACTCAGCACTAGCCCAACAAACCCAGAACATAAGCCTCCCATCAATAGATCAATAGAAGTTACATGATTGACGTAAAAGGTGCATACTTAGTGAATTGTTTTGCTTTTAATGTTAAATTGTAATTTTAAGTTAGAAGATGTTCTGTATCTTTCTTTTTGTTGCAGTGCTGCTCCAAGAGCACTTACAAATATACTACATACATTTAAGTAAGTAAGTAAGCAAATGATCTTTGTGATGCTGAAGCCCCTAAATGAAACTGTTACCTTGTTTTGCAATTCCAGGTATATCTTCAAATGTAAGAGTTCTCAGAGAAGGTCTCCAAAATGCATACGACTCAACTAAAGCTTCCAGTCCCATCCTAGGGGGGAGGAGGAAATTCAAAGAGCATTTTACAAAGAGAACAACCTAAAATTGGCTTGTGTTTGATATTACTTTCTCTTTCTCTATCTCTCTGGCCTGACTCACACATGATACCCAATTGGAAGGGTCTCTGAGAGCTCAAGTAAAACCTCTGGGTCAAAGACTCTGCTTTCTCATCCTGATTGGCCCGAGGAAGAATAAAACATGTTTCAGTTTTACTTTTCCTGAGTGTTGACTTATCCTAGTGTGTGAGCCAGGAACGGTGTTGAAAACAAACTACAAATTATTAAACAAATGAATTTTAAATTGTGAATTATGAAATTGGCTTTTGAAATCATTATTTCTGGCTTGCACATAACAATTTTTTTACTCATGGAAAGTGAAATTGAGGCATAGCAAATTCCTTCTCTCTGCTTCAAGGGAGCGAATTTACACATGCGTTCTTTACAAATCGGACACAAACTTTTTTTCCCAGATTACATACACATCTTGAACAGAAAATTTAAAACCATATTCACATCTACTACTAGGCTTTTATCACAGTGCTGGAAAAACTAAAGAAAATGGCAATGTTTATTTTCCATGTGGAAAAACTCCTAAAATGCTTGGGGCTCTTTTGATTGCAAAAAAATGATGGAGAACTAGATGAAGGAAATGTATAAAATTATGTGTGATTGACAGAGACAGATATGTTTAAGTTTCTCTCATAGCACAGGAACTTGGGGATCACACAATTAAAGTGATTGGCAGTATGTTTCAGATGGACAAGACAAAGGACTTCTTCATACAATGCATAATTAACGTATGAAATGTGCTTCCTTTGGGGACAAAATCAAACTGCAATTGCATTTTAGCACAGCAATTTGGAGAACGAATATTTTCCCATCATATTGTTTTTCTAAAGTCTGTAATGCCAGCAAGAATCTAGAAATGCTGTAGGAAAGAGTTATAACGTATTAGCCAAATGTGGATTTCAAAAATAGCTTTCATTCTTCTTTCCCTTGTGGTAATGGAGACTTTTCATTTCTAGTTAAAGCAGAGATAAAAACTCGCCTCCTGAAAGAATGTAGCCAAGGTGATAATTTATACAAGATGCTTTCGAACAATTTCTACATTTTATCACCGTCTTAATTTATACTTCCAAATGGCCAATTTTATTTAACTAAGCTATTGTATTTTTCCTCTTGAAGTACTTGAGAAAAGAAATGTTCGTACCTCCTGAGTAAAGATTTTTATGGCATCATTTTCTAAGGTCTGTGTGAAGAAACTTGACTATTCTCACTATATAAATTCTGTTTTGTTTTGCAACAGTTCAGCAGAAAAGGCATGCTTTTAAGGCACATAGCCACTAGCTTTTTACAAACCATGCGTGAGACTGTAAATTGCATGTATCAAAGGGGGGAAATTTTTCATATCACAGCTTTGCCTACAAGTGTCCTCAAAATGAATTATGACTGATCTTAAGGCAATAGTCTGCTAACAACTTGGATTGACATTCTACACTGAGGAAAGCACTTTTCTTGTCTTGCCTATATTGCCTCTAGGGCAGTGATGGTGAACCTTGGCACTCCAGGTGTTCTGGAACTTCAACTCCCAGAAGCCCTGATCAGCAGGAGTGCTGACTTGGGCTTCTGGGAATTGCAGCCCAAGAACACTATCCTGGAGTGCCAAGGTTCACCATCACGGCTCTAGAGTAATTCATCAGGAACCACATGATGCTGACAGGCAAGGTAGAAACCTGCAATGGGCATGGCTAGAACCATCAATGGGCAGGCATACCTTTTTCTCCTCTTCCTCCCCTTCCCCCAAAACTCCTGCTACGTCCCACTTTTCTTTCTCCTTCCCCACCCAACAGAGGGGAGAGATCATTCTGAAGCACAAGAGGGACACAGGCCGCCTGGCTATGATTGGTTTTGACTTTTATTTCAAATGTTGAAAACAATTTAACAGGATCTGTATCAACAAATGAGAAACGCAAGGTTACCATTGGCTGGAATCCTATTGATGAGTGCATAACATCTGTGTAAACTTGTTGTGGCTAATTGAATTTTAATTCCCAATTTTAATTTTCAGTTGAGATGTTTCAGATACAGCTGCAAGCATTCCCCTCCCAAACCTTTTATAAGTGTAACAGAATGATCTATGAAAAATAAAGGCGAAACAATTCTGGTATAGGAAAACTTAAACCAATTTACATGGATTATTTCAGTGAGGCTTTATCTGGATATGTTTGATCAGGAAGGCAGCTGCTTAGGGGTGAATCTTTGGCCAAAGTAAATTAACATAATTCTTGTTTCTTTTGCTGCGGCACAAATTTTCTCCGAATCCGTCAGCATAACTTTGAATGTAATTGAATTAACAGTTAGCTGCACATGCAAAACAAGTTTCTTTATCTATACTTCATATCTAGCTTTTAAAGTAAACAATTAGAACATTTTTAAAATAAAAAATTCCATAGGAATCTTGCTCTTTAGACCTAATAGTCATTGTTGTTGTTCAGTCGCACAGTCGATTCCGACCCTTTGCGACCCTATGGACCATCGTTCTCCAGGCGCCTCTGTCCTCCACCATCCCCCTCAGTCCTCCCAGTTCTGTGCCCATTGTGTCTACAATACCATCTATCCATCTCATCCTTGGCCTCCCCCTTCTTCTTTTGCCCTCCACCTTTCCCAACATCACGGCCTTCTCAAGTGAATCCTCCCTTCTCATTTGATGCCCAAAGTACTTTAGCCTCAACTTTACTATTTGACCTTCCAATGAGCAGTCAGTGTTGATTTCTTCTAAGATTGACCTATTTGTTCTCCTCGCTGTCCAGGGTACCCTCAAAACTCTCCTCCAGCACCACATTTCAAAGGCATCTATTCTTCTGCGTTCAGCTTTCCTAATTGTCCAGCTCTCACATCCGTACATTACCACTGGGAATACCATTGCTTTGACTATTCTAATTATTGTTTTCAAGGTGATGTCTCTGCTTTTCACTATGTTCCCCAGGTTTCTCATTGCTTGTCTCCCAAGAATCAGTCGCCTTTTTATTTCATGGCTGCAATCTCCATCTGCAGTGATCTTAGATCCTAAGAATGTAAAATCTGTCACTGCTTCTACTTCTTCCCCATCTATTTTCCAGGAACTGATCGGGCCTGTTGCCATTATCTTGGTTTTCTTGATATTGAGTCTCAAACCAGCTTTTGCACTCTCTTCCTTCAGACCGATCAGGAGATTCTTTAGGTCTTCCTCACTTTCTGCCATTAAGGTGGTGTCGTCTGCATATCTCAGATTGTTGATGTTTCTCCCAGCAATTTTGATCCCATATTGTGATTCCTCCATCCCTGCCTTGCGCATTATGTGCTCTGTGTATAAGTTGAATAAGCAGGGTGACAAAATGCAGCCTTGTCTTACTCCTTTTCCTATTCCAAACCACTCCGTCATTCCATACTCTGTCCTAGCTGTTGCTTCTTGACTCATGTACAGATTTCTCAGGAGACATATGAGATGCTCTGGTATTCCCATCTCTTTAATCACTTGCCACATCTTGTTGTGATCCACACAATCAAATGCCTTAGTGTAGTCAATAAAGCAAAAGTAAACTTGTTTCTGGTATTCCTTTGTTTTCTCCATGATCCAGCGTATGTTGGCAATGTGGTCTCTAGTCCCCCTGCCTCTTCTGAACCCAGCCTGCACCTCTGGTAGTTCTCTTTCCACATGCTGCTGAAGTCTATCCTGTATTATCTTGAGCATCACCTTGCTGGCGTGTGGGATGAGCGCAATTGTTCGATAATTTGAGCATTCTTTGGCATTGCCCTTTTTTGGGATTGGAACATATACTGATCTTTTCCAGTCCTGTGGCCACTGTTTTGTTTTCCAAATCTGCTGGCATATTGAATGCAGTAATTTGATGCCATCATCTTTTAGAGCTTTGAAAAATTCAACTGGGATGCCATCATCTCCACTAGCTTTGTTGTTTGCAGTGCTCTTTAGGGCCTTTCTGACTTCACTCTCCAGGATGTCTGGCTCAGGTTCAATTTCTTCATCATTGTGACTATCAGGAGTGTTGAGTTCCTTTTTGTAGAGTTCCTCTGTGTACTCTTTCCATCTTTTCTTAATCTCTTCTGCATCAGCTAGCTCCTTTCCGTCTTTGTCCCTTATCATGTTCATTTTTGCTTTAAATGTTCCCTTGATTTCCCCAATTTTTTTGAAAAGGTCTCTGGTTCTGCCTCTTTTGTTGTTTTCCTCCATTTCTTTGCACTGTTCTTTTAGGTAGTTTTCCTTATCTCTCCTTGCTTTTCTTTGAAATTCTGTGTTCAAAAGATTGTATTTTTTCCTTTCTCCTTTGACTTTTGCATTCCTTCTTTCCTCTGCTATTTTAAGAGCCTCATCAGACAACCACTTTGCTTTCTTATTCTTCTTTTCTTTTGGTATGGTTTTCTTTGCTGCTTCCTGCATGATGTACCTCATCTCTGTCCATAATTCTTCTGGCACTCTATCTATTGAGTCTAAGCCATTGAATCTGTTCATCACCTCCACCGTGTATTCTTTAGGGATGCTATCTAGGTGATATCTGTCTGGTCTCTTTGTTTTCCCTATTTTCTTTAGTCTAAGCCTGAATTTTGCAATCAGTAGGTTGTGATCTGAGCCACAGTCTGCTCCAGGTCTTGTTTTTGCTGACTGTATGGAGGTTCTCCATCTTTGACTGCAGAGTATGTAATCAATCTGGTTTCGGTGTTGGCCATCTGGTGATGTCCATGTGTAAAGTCGCCTCTTGTGTTGCTGGAAGAGGGTGTTTGCTATGACCAGTGCATTCTCTTGGCAGAACTCTATCAATCTTTGCCCTGCTTCATTCTGTGCTCCAAGACCGAACTTGCCTGTTATTCCCTCCACTTTTTGATTGCCTACTTTGGCATTCCAGTCTCCTAAAATAATTTGGACATCATTTCTTGGTGTTTGTTCTATGAGGTGTTGTAAGTCCTCATAGAACTGGTCCACTGTGGCTTCATCTGCACCTGTGGTTGGTGCGTATATTTGGATCACAGTAACATTGAAGGGTTTGCCCTGAAATCTTACTGACATCATTCTGTCATTTTTGAGGTTGTATCCCATTACTGCTCTTCTCACTCTTTTATTGACAATTATGGCTACTCCATTTCTTCTAAGGTTTTCTTGTCCACAGTAGTAGATGTGATGTTTTCCAGAGCTGAATTCGCCCATCCCTGTCCATTTTAGCTCACTGATTCCCAAGATGTCAATGTTTATTCTTTCCATCTCATTTTTTACCACTTCTAGTTTACCTTGGTTCATTGATCTCACATTCCATGTCCCTATGCAGTATTGCTCCTTGCAACATTGCATTCCTCCTCCCTCCTTCCTGTCCCTCCCCTTCCTCCACTCTGTGGTGTTAAGCATCCTGTATCACCTAGCCTGCCCCTTTGTTTTGCCTTTTGTTTTGGTCAATAGGGTTCTCTTGGCAAGCTTTGTGGCGTGGTTTGCCGGTTTCTACGCCATTTTTTTTTCTCGCATCATACATCATATCACAGTTTTAAAAGTTTAAAACAGTTTAAACAACATATTATCATGCATAATTATCACACTCTAAAACACAGTCTCTATGTTAATTGCTATATTAAGTCAGTGTAAAGTCTCTATGTCAGTTGCTATATTAAATTAACTTCATATCTAGCTTTTAAAGTAAACAAGTAGAACATTTTTAAAATAAAAAATTCCATAGGAATCTTGCTCTTTAGACCTAATAGTCATGGTATTACCTTAATGACACGCAAGACTAGTTTAATGTACTAAAGCAATTTCACATACACTGAAAAGTGAAAAACTGATCTATTTTTGAAAAGCAAGTCCTTATTTCTCATAGGATAAGGCATTAACTTAAAGTGGGGAAGGTTGCTAACTATAAATCTGAATGAGCCCAGGTGGTGCAGTGGTTAAACTGCTGTACTGCAGTCAAAACATTGTGAGTTTGCTAGCCTCTGTTCAAGGCTTCCTTTTGGCTTTCTAGCCTATTGGCCTCAGAATGCGACGGAGCGGAGAAGTTTGCTCCGTCGCTCACTCCTTTTCCTAACTCAGGGGTGCCCAAACTTTAAGTAGGACTGCAGTGTCTCCAGTGCCTCAGAAGTTGACTGGGTTGTTTAAGGTCAGTGTTTCAATTTCTGCGCACGCAGGACAGGATGAGCTCCTGTGCCGTTCCGTTTTCACCCTCAGGCCGGCCCTTCGGAGGATGCGGCCCTCTGCCCACGGTTGCCGGCCATGGCCGGGACAATTGGAGGGAGGGCCTGGTGCTGGCTTACAGCATGGTTTTTCCCATTAGGGGCTGGAATTTTGGGGCATGGCTTATTCTGGCACAGGCTCTCAATTCAGGGCCTCTGGCACAATTCCTATCGGGCCACCTGGCCCACCTACTGGGGGTTTACTGTGGCAGGGGGTGCCTGATTAGCACGTTTGGCTGTACTGGAGGCATCCTTAGCAATCCAGTGGGTGGGGGTCCTTTTCCTATCTACTGGGCCCCCTTTGTGTCCGCCGGCTACTTCGACCGCTGCCACTCTGCAACAGGCGGCCAGCCGGGTCGAGCTTATTGAGACAGTCCAGCCTGTGCCTGCCGCTGTCTCGCAGCTCCCTGTTTGTCTGGAACAGCGATTGGAGTGCGTTGGAGGTCGTCCTAGAGCTCGATTTCGGTCGCGAGCTCCGACGCCCACTGTGTGCCGGAACCCCCAGTGGGGGCGGCTCACGGGGGTGCAACTAGTGAGTATTGGGTCAAGTTGAATACACCCAAATCACAGTCCACTTGCAGCGGTGTGGTTCAGTGCTCTTCTCCTTGCCAATTAGAGGCTAGTGGGGCATCACTTGCCATCCTATCCCAGTGCCCCTTTGTTGCATTATGGCACACCTTGGGGGTGGGGGTTTCTGCCCCGGGGCAGTACGTGGCATCGCATGGGCTGTCCAGGTCCCGCTGTGTATGCCCGGTGTACATCATGTACCGGCAACGGCCTTGCCGATGATTGGTTATTCATTGTCCCCTGGTGATCATCTGGCCCAGATCAGGAAGGGACAGATTTTTGGGGGGGGGGGGGGAATGCGTGGATATATTCTCCCTATGAACCGAGACCCAAATAAGGATAGGAGGTACGGACAGGAGGACAGAGACATTGTGTGGTCCCGCCGTAGTAAGCCACCACGCACTGGGGTGTCCGCCCCCGGGACAGTGCTGGGCATCGCAGGGGCTGTCTAGATCCTGCTGCGTAGGCCCCCTTTATACAGAACGTGCCGAGGGGAGGTGGGATGAGTCCTGTCAGCAAATGTGCTCGTGCACATCATTCCCACGAGACTGGTGCCTGGTGATGGGTACCATGGTGGTCATGCTGAGCAGCGGGCTGTTCAGACACTGGCTCCACGCAAACTGGTCGGGCGGGGGGTTCCGGCCCGCCTACTGTGTTCGGCCTGCTCAGCTGACGATGTGTGTACTAAGCACCACGGTCGTTACCGACTTAAAAGGGGGTGCACAGGGGCGAACAGAGCTCCGTCTGAAGCAACTAACTTTGTCATGCCCCCCCCCCGCCCCAATTATGGTCAGCCTGGAGGGATGTCACTCAGTTCATCCAAGAAGGGATGGGGCGGGAGACCTGCTGGAGGGTTTTCAATGGGGCTTTTGTATCCATTCGGGGGTGTTGGGGGCCCCAGGATGCGACTATCTGGTTCCCTTCCTGGGTCACGGAGAGGGGGCTCCGCTGTCCACAGTTATGGAAGTTGGGGGGCTATGAGAGTAGCGGGGGCCCTCCTGGGAACCACCTTTCCTTAGTCGAAGGTATCCCCCATGAAGCTCATACTGAGCTAGGAAAAGGGTGAATGTAATATAATCCTCCATTCAGCTTGCCCTGTGGATGCTCCGTTCAGGGATGACTTTCCTGATGACCTTGTTTGGTCAGGTACTCGTAGTTGCCTCGGCTACCATGGGTGGCGGGCTCACGCAATGCTGGTGCTGTTTTGGCACAGTGTGATATGCACTCGGCTTCCAGTTTTTTGCCAGTGCACCCCAAGGTTTTAGACCTATCGGGTTTTTAGGTTTAGAGGGGAATTTTAATTAGATAAGGCCAATCCCTTTCTGAATGCATTAATTCAGGTTCAGCACCCGACCGAGGTGGGACTTTCATTCAGTGGGCATTTGCTCACGGGTTGGGGTCTCGGTCTCCAGCCCATTACCTCGACAACTTTTGGGTCTGAGGTTAAACGGGGCTTGGACACGTGTACGCGTCTCCTCATCACGATTCAGACACTCAGGTGGGAACTGGGTGTCCCCTTGGCGCCTGAATAGACCGAGGTCCCATGTTCTAACATCACATTTCTGCCTCGATGCTGTCACGCGGGCATCCAGGTTAACCATTGATACGGTGGCTTGGATGTCCATGGCGATTTTGGCACTGATTGCCAAACATCGAGTGTGCCCTTGGGAATTGTAGTTAATTCATTGCCCCCCCTTAATTTGTTTGCTCTGGCTCACTTTACTCCTGGGTTTAGAGGGGTCTCTTATGGGAGATCAGACCTAGTGGTCTGCCCTAGATATCTAGTACGGTCAGATACTTCCGGCGCCCGGACTTATGGGGTTTACTCCGAGGGTGGGTCCACGGATCGCCCCGCGATCTTATCTTCCTTGCGTTTTTTCCCATTTGGAGAGCACTGATGGTATGGTGCAAGGGGTGGGCCTACTCAGTGGTCCAATTTCGGTGTGACAATGCAGCAGTGGTGAACATTGTCGACACCCAGACATGCAAATCCCCCAAGGTCATGACATTAGTCCGTCTATTCTCTTGAGAAGCCTACGCCTAAATGTGCTGTTCTCGGCCAGACATGTTATGGGTATTTATAATAACATTCTGCCCTCTCCACCACCGCAGATCACCTGGTTCCGTGCCGTACTCTGGAAGCAGAGGGATTCCACTCGCCACTTTTGGCTGAGGGTTGGACGTTTGGCGAGGAGAGGGGAACCGGACATGTCGTTGGCACCTCGCACGCGTAAGGCGTATCACTCTGCATTCAGGCGTCGTGTTTGGGAGGGGTGGACACGGGAACGTGTCCGCCGCCCTTACACACGTCACCCCTGTTCCCAGAGTTTCTACCCACCTTGCACGAGGCTGGCATTGCTTATGTTCAGATAGGTGTGAGGTGGCTCTTGGCCACGCAGCTACCACGGTAGCCTTATTGGAGCGCTCCGCATCAGTGAGTGGGTGCCAGAGTTGGTGCCACCAGTGTAAGGCGGATGTGTCTCGTAGGGCACTGGAACTCGAAGATGTCTCTTTCACACATGAGTGGGCTCGAGTGGGGATGCGGTCCTCACGGGTTATTCAGCACGGTGCAGGCAGTGGTGTATACTGCTGCGAAGTTTTTGAGACATCTGTCCGGTTGGTGCCCTACCTGAATTTTCGACAGTGCCTGCTGCGCGCCCCAGCCTGTTTTCTGCCACCGGGATGGGTCTACCCTTACCTTAGTACGGTCCCTGAGGGTGACCGGTGCCGCGTTTCGCAGTTTGGTGCCCATTTTGGCACCATTTCCTTAAGATAGGCGTCGCGTTGATCGCAGCTACGTTTGGGGTACTCGGAGGTGGATATGCGTCTACGCGCAATTTCAGACAGGTATGTCCCCTCACTGTACGAGTACCTAGTTATGTCCTTCACCTTTTTCTCCTCTTTTACAGATCCTAGGGGTCTCAGCACACCGGTGGCAGGGGGCTGGTGGGCCGCAGCTATGTACACTGGGCAGCAGTATATGCTGCAGCGACAGAGAGTGGACCCCGGCTGGGCTGTGTGCATCCGCACGTATGCTATGGTATGGTATGCGCAGCACATGGGGGCGGGAACTGTGGCCATTCCTGCTGTCTGACAGGGATGCTGGACCGCCCAATGTTTTACAGGCGCCTCGGCGGCAGCGGTCTTATACGGATCACTGCTGTTATTAAACTGTCGAGGGGCTGTGACCTGGCATTTTGTATCACGTATGGCTTACATACGGTCGCTATGGTCTGACATCGTGCTGAGACACCAATTTAGGGAGATGCGGATCTCACTAGTTCGGACTGTTCCGGCAGTCACTGGACGGGGCTGTGGCTACGTCCCGTTCTGAGCATGGCTGTGAGACGGCCATTGGAGTCCGGATGATAGGCTTACAAAAAAAAATTTTTTTTGATGGTAGGCAGGAGAAGGGGTCCACCTGTCGGTCAGAGGTATGTACCTCGTTCTGGGTGCAATGCAAGCAGGCCTGGCGACCGAGCTGACGGTCTGGGGGGGCGGTGAGTCTTTATTGAAGCCTCCCCGTGTGGCGGGTAGCACTGGTAAGGTAAATATTTATGACCCACAGGTATCCGGCAGGTTCGCAATTGACTGGCCAACACTAGATAGGCACAAGTTGGTTAACGTTGTCCGGTCAACGACGAACCAGGCAATGGGGTGATGGCATGAGCTAGGCAGCATGCATCACCCCGTTATTTTACGGATACGCGTCAGAGGGTGGGGTCAGTAGTTACTTTATTGACTACGGTCAACAATTTGTTTGTTGCCAACAAACAAATTGATACAAATGGATACATTGTAACCAATTGCCGTTGGCAATTTTGGGAGGTACCTTACCAGTGTTACTGCGGCCTGCTTGCCTTAAGAATTATAATTGGTTGAGTACCAATCGAAATTTATAATTCGGACTAGGGCATGAATCAATAAATGTGGCCCAATGCCGTTATCCACTTTCACCAGTGTCTGAGTCCTTTTTTGGGGGGTGCGCCTGCAATGCGCTAAGCACTATGGAGCAATATATAAGTGTACAGTAATTACTATAGCTGTTGAATAACTAGTGATAATAGCTGCAAGTAAATATACTTTTTTCTACTTTAAATGTTTCTAGAGTGATTTTACCATAAAAAATGCTAGGTAGGGTAATGATAGGAACTTTCCATGTTGCTTGTGTTTCTGTTTTTAACCCCTACATCTGCTAACGAAAAAGAATAACCAAAATTCTCTAAACCTTACAATGAAGTTAACTCACTAAATCTGAATTGATTCATGGGACTTAGACTAGTGCACTTTACTATACTAAGCAACAGGGTTTTTGCCAGTGGTTTTTTAAAAACAAATCTTGTAAATATCTCATCTAATCACAGCTTTCCAGTATCTGAACTCCTCTCAGAATTGATCCTCATCTTATAAAACATACCAGTGTAACATTCTGGATATTATTTTAAAATAGCTCAGTCTTCTCTTGAAGTTATACTTCTGAAGAAAGATAATAGTGGGTGTGAAATGCAGGTATGAACTGTAAGCCTTCAGGAGGAAGAGAAATCTAAATTTGCATCTATATTACACATTGACATCACCTTGCTTTATTCTTTCTCTTCCTTATTTTATATTAGTATATTTATATTTTATATGCATAAAGACCCTTGTGAAGCTAGTCTGACAGATACTGATTGGCCTAAATGGTCACTTAGAAGCTTCAGAACTGGGCGGCCGTTTTGAACCTTGGACTACCTATCCCTATCTCAAGGGCGAGAGATCTAAGCAGGGGCCAAGGGCCACATTTTTAAAGGGGTGCGGCTAAAGGGAAGGGGCCTGGCTAAAGAGACTAATTTGCATACTTTAATTTAGTTTCACTTTTTAAAAATGCACTGGTCTGTGTCTCATTAAGGTTGTTACAAAAGTTTCTAATTATTCTTATCCGAAAAATAAATTTAACTAAAAGAAAATGGGGGAGTTACCAGAATAAGTTCCCTTGCACCATCTAGTGGCCAATTTTAAAAATAACTAATATAAGAAAATAATCATTTGTAGGTATGAGAGCCTCAGGGGTGGTAGAGGCTACAAAAACTGGCCCTGAGCCACATAATGCACACCTATGGTCTATCTCTTATACCACACTAGTTAACATATTTCCTCAGAAGTAAGCCCTGCTGCATCTATAGCAAGAAATTGCAAGTACATAAATAGGTACCACTTCAGTGGAAAGGTAAACAGTATTCTGCCTGAGGACTCGCCTGCCTCTCCCCTGGGATTCCCTCCACCTGGTCCCAGGGAGGGGAGGCCAAGGGCCGCTGCCGCGTCTCTGCCCTCCAAGCCCCGGAGGGCTTGAAAGGGAAGCTGACGCCGCGATGCTGCGCCCCTCCTGCCCTTTCCATTGGTGGGAGGAAGATAAAGGGAGCCCCCGAGGCCACAGGGAGCTCCGAAAAGCCGCCGCCACTGCCACGTTGCTGCGCGTGCGCACACACACACACACACACACACACACACACACACACACACACACACACACACACACACCTGTTTACTGGACTTGGTGGGACTCCTAGGATGAGGTTTTCCCTTCCGCTCTTTGAAATTTTTTCAAATTATATTATATTATTGATACCTTGTATTGCTGCTGCCTTTTGTTTTATGGGGCTATATTGTATCCTATTGTTATTGAATTTTTACTGTTTATGATTGAGTATATGTGTATTGATCTGTGGAACTTTGTACTGTATATGGTGTTTTTGCTCTGTCATTTGTACCTTATGTAAACCGCCTTCAGTCGGCCATCGGCCTGAGAAAGGTGGTATATAAATATTAAAATGAAATGAATGAAATTCTATGCTGATATTCTAGTCATGCCTGCCACATGTCCATGGAAATGTCTGCAAATGCAGACAGCACTGGCACTTTGGCTATAAACAGAGATGACCATCAAACCCTAGAGTCGGATATGATTGGCTTTCAAGCAAGGGCAACTTTTACCTAAGTGCATGAATTAGGAGAATTTGTGACACAGAATTCTCAGAGTCCTAACAAATGATATTTCTCAGGGTTAAAATGTGGAGTAGAAGCTCTGACATGTGAGGTGATATGCAACTGATGGAATATATACAACGTAGATGCAATGTTCTGTCTATATGGCTCAGCAAAATAACATGTCAAGAGTTTCTCTACTACTATGCAAGAAAAAAAAGCACAAAGTATTTGGTGAAAAACTGCATAGTCCCACAATTAGTGGCAAGGATCAGGTATATTCTAAATGTTCAAAAGGTTACCTGTTACGTCCAGAATCTCGAAATCCTTTGGCAAAGGGATTCCTATCAATCTTGAGTCGAGTGATCTGTAAAAATAACAGAGGAAAACCAATCTACAAAGTCATCTGTCTTCAAAACTAGGCTGAAGTTGTACCAGTTTATGGATGCTGATGCACCATTTCCATTTATAGTTAGCGGTCCAAATTACATTGGGTAATTAAGAAACATAAATCCTGAGTCCTAATGGAAGCAAAGAGCTAGCAGTGTGATTCAGTGTAGTGTCTGATGGTATTAAACCAATACTGGAAAAAGTTAGAATCTTGCTAATTTAGTAACTAGAGTCAGAATGAAAATAAATAAATAAATATTGTAATAATTTAAGTGACTTCCCTATGCATAGATTTGTTTTCCCTACAAGCATATATTAAGTTACAGTTTATGTATTTTTACCCACGCCACATAACTAAGGGCACATTTAAACAGAGGAAGCTGGAACTAGTTCTTATCTTTGGTGCTATCTATTTTATCTCTCACTTGAGAGGTCCTTCTGTTCACATTGACGGACGTTTCTTCTCCTATGAGAAAAGTCCAGACAAGACTTTGGATCACTCCATTTTGTCCCCCTTTTGATTAGTGATAATCTCCTTCCCAGCCTTTCCCCATTCAGCAGACCTCAGCAACGTTTCTTATTGAAATTGTTAAATAAAGTAACTGACACAGCACAATAGCAATGCATCTACTTAGCATGGCACACATAATAACACCATTGTTTCTAGAACATTGCTGCATCAATAAGAAAGCATTTTTAAAAGATTAAAATTTGTTGCGTGATCTGTAAAATGAAAAAACAGAATGAAAACAGGCAAAGACTTTTGCCGTGGATAGAAAATTAGGAGTGCAGTGTTTGCTGAAAGGCTTAACAAATGAGTGGGTGAAAATAGAGGGAGGATGTATTTGCCATCTTTTTCACTGCCACAACTTCTCAAATACATACATGGCTGTCACCTCAGATAACATTGCCCACAACTCTATTTGAGCTTTTGCACAGACTGCGGAATGGGATAAGTAGGAGTGCTCCAATTTGCACTAAACCCTGCAGTCCTAATGCTGTGTGAAAAAAGAAAATAGAAAGGGCAGGACAGCTCTAAAATGGGATAGGATGGATTATTGTAAATCAAAACATGTTTGGATGCTGTAATTTTATTGAAACTAAACAGCACCAAAAGTGATCCAAATGGTGAGCTACTCAGTATATGCACATCTGGATGTGCCCTAAGTCTAAGAAACTGTAATTTTTTTTAAAAAAAATTATAAAGTAAAAGATTAAAATAAAGTCCACAGGCTGAGATTATGTAATTAATCATCTGCAAGAATATGCTAAGAAAACACTGCACATTGAGGAAAGCAATGCTGATTGATCACATTTGCATGCTAGTGCATCAAATGCTGCTGCCCACATGTCTGCTACTACTCCCTCAACTAAGGATGGTTAAGAGAGCACTTGTACAACTTGCAGCAGGCTTGAAAGGAAGCTATGGTGAATCTTATAATCTCATTTTGCATAAAACTCAAAAGAACAGGTGCAGCTACCCTTCATTTCAGGTATCCAAGTACATAAAGGTTAACACTTCAGTGCCTGTGAGAAACTTTGCTGGATCTTCTCAGTTAAGGAAGGTAGCACTAGGAAGAGTGACAGCTACATTACGGGCCAGGGTAGTCCTTCTAGCCAACCATGCCTAAGGAAAGTGTCTTAATAGAAGTGCAGGAGTTAGGTGCAAGACTAGACAAGAGTGGAACTTGATTCAAAACATCATTATAAAATCCTGAGAATTCAAGTTTTCTTTTTAAAAGAAAAATAGGGTAAACAAACAGACAAAGACTTTTGTCATGGACAGAAACGTATAATTGCAGTGTTTGATGAAAGGCTTAACAAATGAAGAAACAAAGCTGTGTTGATATTCTATAATGTTCAAATAATGTTCAATTTCATCAACCACTTGTTTGCCACTGTTTAAGATACATGAGCTAACTGTCACTAACTGTAACAGGTCAATATTGGTCAAGATTATTTTAAATTCACAAGACATTCTTGGTATGCTCAGGGAGACCTTTTAACAGCTATCACAAACTGGCTCTAAAGTCCCTTCTATTTGAAAAGCATCTGGCCATGTGGTACCTAGGTCTCTGGTTCAAGAAATACAAGCCCAAAGCCCCATTGGCATACAGATGTTGACTGAGTTGTTCTTTGAATCCTGGCCATAATGTGATACTTATGATGACACAATTCTCTATGTTTATTTAGATTGCAGATTAGAAATATTTTTATTTTGGAGTAGATATCACTAAAACTCAACACAGCTCACATGTTCATATGTATAGGATTATGCTCCATGTTTTTAACTGCTGATAAATTTAAGTGGGAAAGCTAGCTAAATCCCAAAATGTAAATTCCATGGCACTCCAAAATAACCAAAAAATATCAGTGTATTGAATGTTAATACACTTTGGAAAACTGTGACTTTACTTTTTTGCTTTGAATTTGCTGTAAAGCAAAGTATTTTGTTTTTCTTTTTAAAAAATTGCAAAAGCAGGCCAGACATCTCATGTACTCACCCACACCACTGCTTTATCTTCCCTACACACATATGTAACCTTCAACATGGTAATGCATGGAGAAGGCGAATTGCAAAAATTAAGTGATACGAGTGCCTGAATCACTGCTGCATAGTGAAGCACCCAGAATAGCCAAAAGGCTAGTTTGAAGGATAAGACCAAGAGGGGGCTGACAAAAGGAACCACAGAGACCAGGAGAAACCATGTTGCGGTTGTGTTTTTTTGTAAGAAAGAGAGAGGGAAGGAAAACAGCAGTAGATGGTGCCACTTGTGGCAGGAAGAACAGTGTGGGTGTGAGGGAAGGTGAAGGTTGGGGGATCCCTGTCTTAAAGTGGTAAATGAATTTCTTTTTTGATTTTGTATTTATTTTCTTGGAATTCAACGAAAATACTGTGTATACCATGAAAATAAAGAAAAGGGAAGAAGAAAAGAGTTACCTGTTGGTTTTGGTATGCTGTGACAGTTGTGAAAACAGTTTCAGGGAAGGAGAATGCTTTCACTCCATCTCCTGAAGGAATAGGTTTGACTGGAGAGAGATCATCCCCACAGTCCTTCCGAATGACATGGACGCGTGGCTGATATTTGTGCATAGAATGAAGAATAATCTACCAAAGAGAGAGAGAAATAACACCAGTTTGCTTCTATTTCTCCAAGATCAGCATTTTAAACACATTAAAATATATTATGTATCCCACTTTATAATATTTTGAGCAAGCTGGTTGTACTGTGATAAGATCTCAAAAAATGGCCTGCCTTCAGGTTGAACTACATGTTTTTAATTCATGTGAGGGAGGTAAGCATGAATTAAACAGGGACTAGATAGCTTAGTTGAAACTGGATTAATTTCACATTTCCCTGAAGATTTTCAGAGATATTCAGGAATACTATTTTTAGTGAATTATAAAGAAATATGAGAAATTAACCAGTGGATGTGTACAGGTATATAAACAGATGCACATAAAATTGCTTAATTTCTTTTTAAAACATATTATATAAACAGGTAAGACTTTAAACCAGGGGTTCTCAACCTTTTAAAGTTGTGGGCCAGACCACACCCCCTCAGACAGCTGAGTCGGCCAGACTCATGGTTCCCCCTGCCATAAACACTGCCATAAAATGCATCCACCACTGTTGTAAATATGTTTAACGACAGCCACAGGTACATTTACAACTGCCATAAATACATCCACTTCCAGTGGCGGTGGTGGCACGGGCCACATGAAATGGTGCCATGGGCCGGGGCCGGGGCTGGCCCACAGGCTGTAGGTTGAGAACCCCTGCTTTAAACCCTCAGTAAAGCAACCGTATAACTGAGCAGCCTGGTTGGTTAGGAAAAAGTGCACTTGCCAAGAAAGGATAATATTGACCATGGGCAGAAGGACCCCTATCATGCAATTATTCGGGACAAGTTGCACACATACTTGCTGCACTACCATTACAGCAGCAGTATCCAGAACATGCGCATGTGAAGACTGAAGAAGGTGATGCATCCATAGAGAAAAGTATTTTAAAATGCACAAAAATACTATCCATAGCCCAAAAGTAATATTCCTTAAATCTACAGAAACAGAGAGCAGTCAACCTCAGCGCATGGTGGTAGCACCCCCTCCCCTCCCTCAAAATGCAGAACAAGGTTAGATTCTGAGCCCTGGTACCAAAAGCAGCAGACATACGGGATGCGCACCAGCATGGCTCCGCTGCTGCATGCTTTGCCAGCTCCGCCCGATTAGAGACAGCACGGGGCCGGAAGCGGCAGGGACCGGGCCTTCCTGGAAGGGAGAGGTCTGGACCGCCCTTCCCACGGGGCCGGAAGGGGCGGGGGCCGGGCCTTCCTTGAAAGGAGAGGTCCGGACGCGCCCCTTCCTTCTTTCTTCGGCTGGGCCAGGCAACGTTTGCCCGCCACCCCCTCCCTTGGTGTCAGTTTGAGTGTTTTGGTCACTTTGGGGCCGGATGGGAAATTTTGCTTGAACCTAGATTGGCCGTTTGGTTCTTGTTGTTTTCACCCATCCCACATTGTCACTGTTGGTTGAGTTCTGGGGTACTTTTTGGTTCTTGTCTTTGGTCACTTGGCGGCTAGCACTGGTAAGGGCGTACTGGGTGACCCCTAAGAGTCCGGCAGGTGCACACTTGGTTGGCCACAGGATGGATAAGATAGAGGGAAACTCGGGTGGCCAATCAGGTGTGCTTTAGGAACAAGGAAAGGCTATGCTAGAAACAGCTTGCCAAACCTTCAAGTTCGCCGGACTCATGTCAGAAGCAGAGATTAAGTCATTTGCGCTTCTGTTGGGGGTCGAGATAATTGGTTATAACCATTCGTCCTTACCAGTGCTATGGCGGCCCGCTTGCATTATTGAATTGTGATTAATAAAAGTGGCCCAGTTTAAACCCAGCACAGTGTCCGTCTCTTTAATGGAGGGTGGGTCCGGCAAAGCTTAGGAGTAAATCTTGGTGATGAAAACCATCTGAACAGAACAAAAGCTAGAGAAATTGCAAGAAAACTCTTGATGACACAGTGGAAATTTAAAGTTAAGTGAGAATAGTGACCTCAGAGGAAAGTAGAAACATTTTCCTTGAGAAGGCAAAAAAACACAAACCACCACACCAAAGAAGAACTATTAAGATCTGAAACACAATGGACTCATTGGATTGTTCCCAAAGAATTTTAAAGGATTCCCCTCTTTTTGTTCCTTCTTTCCTTACCTAGTTCAAAACTGATCCCATGGAAACTTATGGAGTAAATACACAATTTTAAAATACTGCACTAATCATAATTTTATGCATTCAATTTATTTGTGTATGAATTTTCTTTTAACAATTCCAAATCAGAAATTAAAAAGGCAACTATTTCTTTTGGAAACCTACACAATAAGGTTTCATGACCACTAGCCCGAAGAAAATCTAACTGAAAGGAGGAAATTGTTTATTTCCTGTTTCATTATTGGCCATAGAATATTACATTTAGCAGAGTATGGCATCCTTCACTTCCCTTTTTTGGCAAAATACCAAATGCCATGAAACTTTATTGTCCAAATAGAATAAAGCACTTTACATCTGAAAAGGGGAGGGCGGGAGATAGGATGGGGTTTGGTTAGTTACAATTCTTTTATATGAATTCATTCTATACTGACATGTTTTTGATAAACAACTCTCTGGATACTTCAACTTTCATTAGACTAAAGTTAGAATTTGATTATTATATGAGAAGCACATTTAAAAAAAAACATGCTTAGATAATTTTATTCCTGAACGTAGTCTGCCCAACTTCTGTATCAAATACAGAGCAAGATGTCAAAAATGTTCAGCTGAAATCAATTTTAATTCTATTTCTTGAATCTCTGGTCTTTTTGTTTTGCTTTGTTAATAATGAAACTGAAATAGGAAAAATTACAATCCTGAATACACTGGTCCTCGCCCATCATTATTTTTTCTAAGACTAATTGGCCCTATGCAAAGAAACAACCAAAAAAAGCAAAAACTCTCAGGTTTACTTTTTTTCAATCACAGACTCATTCACACCATACTATAAAACTCTTTTGGCATAAGTATTATTGTTACTGCTCTTAGTTTACTATCAGATGTTAGCAAATTGCATGCCATGCTTTCTATGAACAGAAGAAGGATTCACATACTAAAAGAGGAACAATTTAGAATTAAAAATGACCACATTTTTCAAAGATTCACTATGAAAAGCAAACAAATCATGAATAATGGTTTGAATCCAAACTAAACGTTTATGAATGACATGGAAACCACAGAACAAGATTTTATAGGTCCTGGAAAATCTCCTTTTGATGGCTAGGTAGATCCTGGGAATAATATCAGTGGTGGGATTTAGCAGGTTCACTCCAGTTCACCAGAACTGGTAGCAGAAATTCCGGCTGGCCCCACCCATACAAGTTTTGAAGTAAAGTAGTCCTAATTCAGGTGCAACACATGGCTTTCCCCCTGGCCATACCACGCCCACAGAGTAGGCAGTTAAAAAAATGAATCCCACCACTGGATAATATGATATGGTGTGCAGAGGGGAAAGAGTTGGGAAAATTATTCCTTCATCCTCCATGTGTTAAAAGAGAAGCATTTTAGTATCCAAGTCAGTGTCTTATTTTCACAATGCAATACTGTATATCCAAATAGAGACTTTATTACAATTGATCAGCTAGCACTACACGATTGCAGCAATAAAAAGCAAGGTAAAGGTGACTGCAGAATAAAAAACATTGCAGATGCAACCCAAATGCCAGATATCAGAAAAATCCCTTTAATATAAGCAAAATGTATCAAATGTTTGTAAAGCATTCAGTATAACAGGAAACTGGGTTTCATCATGACTTCCATGATGTCAAGAAGTACCACAGTACTGTAGCTGTCCCATTCCAAATACATTGCAGTTTAGAGATACTGTAGCATCAAAGACCATCTACCGGTACTAACAATCAGAAGTATATTATCCCCTTTCTTTCACAGAAATCAATACACAATACACATGTTTTTAATGTTTATCTGATTAGGTTTTTGTGTTTTTAATTCTGTTTTAGTGGTGTGTGTGTTATTGATTGTTTTTAGCTAATGTTGTTTTTAACTGTTGTTGTTGCTTTGTATGCTGTTTTTGCATTGCATGTTGTTAGCCGCCCTGAGTGGTGTCCCCATCAGGAGGGTGGGATTCAAATCCATAATATAAATAAATAAATAATATTGGATTAGAAACATATGCACAGAAACTATACCATGAACATTTACTTTTGTTCCCTTTACTAATTTCCACTCCAGTGTTCTTAGCTTCTCTACCTGAATTTTATCGTTAGCATATAGAGAATTTTAAAGTTAGTGGGACAAACAATGCCGTTCAATCCACATATACTCAAGACAAGCAAGGCAGGCTGAATTCTGTAAATTCCAAGTAGGCAAGTGTAGAATTGCAGCCTAGAACAGGTGAAATCTTGCTAGCCCAGTAATTGAAACTAAAAATAGTCATTAGAGATTATCTCCAATTACAAGAAGGGATTCCTAAACTATTAAAGCACCTGAGTACACTGTAGGAGTTTTTCTTACTTCATGTAATATGCAAATTAACTTGCTCTATTTTATTATCATCTTCAGGACTGAAAACACCAGATTCCTTTGAAGTCTGATTTCTCAAACAGGATAATCCATCTGAAACACATTCTTTGAGCTCTAATCACAGGCTGTCTATAACATTTGTTTCTATCCTGGGTTGTAGAGAACACCCAACATTAAGAAGTAAAAATTGTATGTGACAGCTTTAAAATGAGTAGCAAAGAACCAAAAAGCTACATGCAGAAGATCAAGTACTACTCACACAGCTCTGCCTTTGCTATGCATTTTTCTTGTATAAAGGCATGCATGCTTGCATCCAGAATAAAATCACTAAATACAACCCAAGCATCCTTGCATTTGCAAGGTGAACTGCCACTCCACACAATCACCTGTATAGAAGCTACTTTATTAAGAACAATGCTATCAATCACTACTGATCATGGCTGCTCTACAGTACCTCCATAACCAAAGGTATCTGACAGGTCACTGCAGAAAACAAAATGCTGGGCTAGATCAGGGAGGAGTGGGAAACGTTTATTGATTCTTTTTATAAACAAGAACCTTCAGAAATTCACAAATTGCTTCAAAAGTTTCATAAACAGAATTCGATAACTTCATTTACTTTTTAAAATAAAACTATTTGTTTTACTTGCCAACCTAGCAGTTCGAAAACAAGAAATTGCAAGTAGATAAATAGGTACCACTTCGGTGGGAAGGTAACCATTCCATGCGCTCCGGTGTCTAGTCATGCCTGCCACATGACCATGGAAACGTCTGCAGAAGCAGACAGCACTGGCTCTTCAGCTTTGAAACATAGATGAGCACTGCACCCTAGAGTTGGATACGACTGCCTTTCGAGCAAGGGAAACCTTTACCTTTACCTTTAGTATTTGTTTTAAGCTACTGAAAGAGTATAACCAACCTCGTAGTATCCAAAATGAGAGGTTATGTAACAGCTGTCAATTTTAAACAAATTGACTTAGAAAATCTAAGTATATACATTTTTTTTGTTCTGTTCTGCACAAAACTTGGAAGAGCAGGAGTGTTTGAGCATTATCTTATTTATTTCTTTGATTTTCTTCCCTTCAGTTATGGCTGACTGCAAAAAGAGATTTATGGAATTCTTCGAGAACAAGCACCACATTCTTGTTACATGCATACTTTCTGTTTTCAGTAGTTTGACTGAAAAATACTAAATATGTTAAGAACAATTCAGAACCTTCAATATAGTCCATTCATACTTTGCATGAGTATAAAATATCTGAATATTAACTTACATAATGCTAGTTTCAATACTGTACTCACTTACAGTGTATAAGAAATATGTGTCCCTGTGATGTATTCTACACATGCAATAATTCAGCAATTTTAAAATACTATTTCGTTTTATTTTAAAAACCAAAGGAAACAAATATACTTTGGAACAATCACTTCTCTGATTTATATTTCTGCATTTTCTGGTAACAATAAATGACATTCTTTGTAATCTCTCCAATTTTAGAAAGACAAATTTCTTAAATAATCTTTTGTCTCCAAAACCTGCATTTCTATTTTCAAGGCATATTTTAGATCTGAATTAGTTCAATGTGTATTTTTGAATTGTTTTAGGAGAAAGCTGCTTGAATCCCCTCCAAACTGAAGTATTCATTAAAGTGGAGTGCTCGATTCCAAAGCATTCCACACAATGAATAATAGTTTTACAGCAAGAGTTATGCAGTTTTCAATTCAGATGGGAAATAAGTTAAATCTGATGATTACCCAACTTGGGAGCAAACTATCCATTCCAACAATATTTTTTTCAGATTGTTTAACTCACAGATGTTTGACTATCTGCTACGCCCACTGAAATAATGGTTATCAGCAATTGATTCATACATGATCAATTAGAGATTCATGAACCTTCGCTGAATAAAACTCACTTTCAACTCCACCTCCTAGATAAGTCCATTTGAAGTGATCCCACTAGATGAGTGTTTAATAAGATGGCACTGTCCTCTTACCTTTTAACAACATCATCAAAAGTTAGGGCTTAGTTCTAGTAAATCTATCTATATCAGCATTAGTTCACTAAGCATTCATTTCTAAATTTTATCCTTTCCTCTTATGCATTTCTTACTAGAAGGTGGATAGCATCAAAGTCAGTATACCCATGATGACCTTTCATAACAGAAACAGGAGGAGGAGGAGGAAAAGACTATGTGGCTGATGTAGTAGGAACAAGCCCTAGATAATCTCCCTTCACTTTTATTTAATTCTCTTGATTCATCTGAGGATTGTACAACCAAGCCCCACAGATCTGGAGACAAAATGTATAAAGTATTACTAAAGTTTTAGATGTCTCATAAAACGTACTCAACATGTAACATTGTACTCTAACATTTCAAAACAACAATTATTATTTATTAATAAATTTAATAACTTTATATCCTGCCTTTGCACTAAAATATAGCACTCAGAACAGTATAAACCAGTCTTATCATAAAACCATTAAAATAAGACAAGTACATTAAAACTATCAATTTTCAGTTACCACTATTCCTACCTAGCGTAGTATCTGACTAGGAACAAAGGTTACTTATACCTCTGAAATACTAATACTGAATAACAAAATGAAAACAAGATTCAACAACAGTGTAACATACAGTATAATATCCCCTTGTCTTTTCTAAAGCAACTGTATCAGCTGAATGGCTGAAGATTTCAAAACTGACAACTCGCCTCCTACTACCTAGAACACACAAGGACTTTTGTTTCATTTGCAAGTGTAACAACATTTCCAACTAACAATTTGTATGTCTCCTTCTCCTTCAGAATGTAATACAGGTATCCATAATCCATAACAGGATGAAGGGATAGACTCACTGATAATTTCTTTATGGGACTGATTCTGTTTAAGGAATTCAGTGGGATAGATTCCACTGCATAAACTAAAGCATTGATAAACTCTTTAAAAGCCCTACAAAATCAGACAAGATATTCAACATAGAACTGATCAAAACAAAAGCCATAGATGGATTTGAAACAGTTGATCTTTTCCTTCGGGGCCTAAGTGGACCGCACATTTGCACATGATTGCAAGTGTTTACAAAAATGTTAAGAGATCTTCCCATAACCCAACTGCAGCTAGTACTGTTGCCTAAAAAGGTGAACTTATACGTTTCAGACTGAATTTTCAAAAAGTAAAACCAGCAAGCCCCGTCTCAAAACCATTCGATACAGCTATTTACCAAGGTTTAAAGCAAGATCAATAATTAAATAATTTCTAAAAGATATTTGTTGATGGAGTTTTTCCTCTTAAATTTTGAAGAGGGTGGGACACACTACTGCAGCATATTTTGTCATGTGAGGTGGTGTCATGACTAAACAATTTGAAGTTGCAAACACAATACTTAAAACTGCAAAAATTCCTACCAGTTTTGCAGAAGTAATGGGCTTCAGCTGTGAAAAGTTCTTGCTCCATAAGGTAGGTAATAAATCATTATCAGTGTGACTCTTGCTCTCAGGTTGTTCTTTTTGAGTAGTGTTATTAATGCCTCATAGGGCTTTTGCCCAAATTATTTTATAAAATAATTAGTTAAACATTCTTATACTCAAGTAAAGTTCTTATATACTGTACTTAAGAAGAATTTTTCCCTAGAGTGGACAAATAACAAATTAAAATGCATGCTCCACTAAACAGTGGATGTGAAATTCTTGGAAGCAGAAGCACATCAGAATTACTTCTGTTTCATAGTATTGTCATACCTGTCAAGTATCCCGTATTGGCCAGGATTTCCTGTATCTCTGCGCTCCTTCCTCCCCTTTCCCGCTGCCATCCCGTAATTTGAACAGTGGGGAAAAGGGTTACTGTGCATGCGTGCCCATCAGAGGCAGCGGTGCACATGCACAAAGGGGTTCTGTGCATGAGCAAAGGAGTTGTTGCTGTGCATGCGCACCCGGGCCAGAGCAGTTCCTGTATTTTCCAGAGCCGCGCTTGATGGGTATGAGTATCGTTAGGAAAAGAATTGAATAGGCAATTCAGTATTCTCAGTTTAATTCATTTTGGCAAAGGTAAATGTCACCCTTGCTCAAAGCCAGTCATATCCAACTTTAGGGTGCGATGCTCATCACCGTTTATAACCAAAGAGCCAGCGCTGTCCGCATCTGCAGACGTTTCCATGATCATGACTAGACACCGAAGCGTATGGAATACTGTTCCCTTTCTACCAAAGTGGTACCTTTTTATCTACTTGCAATTTCTACTTTATCTACTTGCAATTATCTACTTGCAAGTTCAGTGTCTTAACCACTAAGCCACCACAGTCCTTAATTCATTTTGGCATGCTTAATTCTGTGTACGGTATTTCCAACAGCTCTAATAAGCTACTGGAAGTAAAATGTCACTGTATTGACAATTGTTTATTACAGTAAAATATAAAAGCATCCATGTGTCTGAAACAACATGAAGTTTACAAGATCAAGCACAACAAGGTATTGACAGAATGTGTATTTTTTTAAAAAAATATTCTATTTTCATTAGAGAACACCAGATACTCACATGGCCCTGGTCATCCAGTTCATTATTTGTTAGTTTCAGTTTGTCAAAGCTGATCACTTGTCTCATCCAAGTCTCTCCTGAGGCAGGTGAATCTGGGTGAATATATACACGGGGTGGGACAGGCGAGTCAGCATTGCCAGCTACCATCCATTTTGAGCTGTGATAAACATACCTATAGGAAAAGTATCAAGGCATATGAGACTTGTAACAAAAATAAGCTATTGCCATTGTTTAGTTATTGTGGCAAGACCACTGTATATAGCATAATTTATATGAAGAGACAATTTTACCAACAGTGAGTTAACTCTAGATAGCAAAACTATTAAGAAGAAAAGAAAAGAAAACCCTTTCCCTCTTATCATCATCAGATAAGGATTTGATTATCTAAAATTTAATTTTGTTGCATTTCTATACACCCATCTCATCCTTTATTCTCCCTCGGTGCATTCCCACACAGAAATATTGTCCACATTTCCCATGTAGAATACTAGTATTTACACTTCTCTAATGCACAGATTTTTGTACACATTTTCCCCATTTAATTGGACATGGTTGTATTTTTTTCAATTCTATTTCATAATTTTTTTAATGTTATGCATGTTTTCAAATGTGTGGACTTCTCAGGCAAGGCACACTTTGTCTTGTAACCAGTCTTGGGAGGTGAAAAATGGGTAATGTCTGCAAGAAGCTCAAAGCAATCCCATAATGGAATTCTTTTTGTGATCTAAGCCAATGAACACAGTATGCAAGGCATGGCCCCGATGCAAGTCATACTAATTTTAAAGGGCTTTAAAGGATTATACCTAATATTTGACTAGCTTTGTGTTGCAGCTCAAAAAAAGCATTCTTTAGAAAGAAATGAGTAAGCTATCTGACATCTAATAAGCTGTTTGACATCCATACATACAGAAAAAATAGGCACACAAGAAAAGCCTGCTGCATAAAATATGAACAAAAAATTAATTGCAGCCAATCAAATGGGGGTGAGCATCTTAAATCATTTCAGCTAAACCTGTTAAGCCCAAGTGAAGCAGAGCCATTGAATCAATAGGATTTATATAAGAGTTGGTTTAATAAATCCCATTTACTCAACAGTTCTGATCTAATTCAGATTAACGACTGCATTTAGCCCTTGAAAAATTAGGTATTTAAAATGCTAAATATAGAAATATACTATCAAACGCAAAATAGGCAAAGCAATGTGTAAAGTGCATGTGTACAGAAAAATTGTATACATCTTTATATTACAGTCCAGTTGTGCCCATTCACTAAATCCAACCAGGTTTTCCCTCCAGCATATCTATTTACAAACTGGCTGGAAAGCCCAGTTGTTGGATTGGGAGTTTCATTCCCCACTGTGCCTCCTATGAGAACAGACAGCCTGTGTAATCATGAGCAAGCAGAACAATTCCATGATGCTCCCAGAAGGGAATGATAAACCACTTCTCTGTATTCTTCTATTTGGAAAATTCTGGAAAGAGTACCCATAAATCATAATTTACCTAACAGCACTACTACTACTACTACTACTACTACTACTACTACTACTACTACTACTACTACTACTACTATTATTATTATTATTATTATTATTATTATTATTATTATTATTATTATTATTATTATTATTATTATTATTTGCAAATCAACCATTTGGTTCACAGTCGAGGGCTGGAATAAAATTAACTGCTCAAGCTCTAACCAGGGACCTAAAAACTGTTAAGGTAACATCTGAGTATGTATACAGTTCCCAGTAGAGTAGGTTTTTTTGGAGAGTTAGGATGTTCAAGTCCAATTAGTCCAAAATTTCCTAATATCTAGAGAGTCCTTTAGGTATTGCTCCAAGGGCTCCGAACACTATGGGTACAACAGATTTCTTCCTTCATAGATGCTTGACTTCAATTATTATTATTATTATTATTATTATTATTATTATTATTATTATTATTATTATTATTATTATTATTATTATTATTGGATACAAATCAACCATTTGGTTCACAGTCAAGGACTGGAATAAAATTAACAGTTCAAGCCCTAACCAAGGACCTAAGAATAGTCTTTCAATAGGAATGCTATCATTATTATTATTATCCTCAAACACACAGCCAACAAGATAACAATACTGGATTTTGTAAATCACTAGTCGAACATTTCCCAAGCATTTAGGACTGCGTGATGTATCAGCGAATTATGCGAGCAGATCCCAGCAGGGTGGCCTTTTGCAGCTGACTGATGGTGATATTGTCAACTCCAATTGTTTCTAAGTGCTTGCTTAGGTCTTTAGGCACAGCACCCAGTGTGCCGATTACCACTGGGACCACCTGTGCCGGTTTTTGCCAGAGTCTCTGCAGTTCAATTTTCAGATCCTGATATAGAGTAATTTTTTCAAGCTGTTTCTCGCTGATTCTGCTCTCACCAGGTATGGGAACATGAAAGGAGCCTCATTTGGGCATTCCCTGAACGGAGTTTCTCCTCCCAAAATCCTTTCAACCCAAAATAATTTCTGACTTGAAATTATTATTATCCGGTCCTTATGTTAAAATGTTTAAGAAGCAGTTTCTGATAACTATCAGTTAAAATAATTTCTTTTTAAAGAGGCTTTTAAGGATATATTTGCCAACTGCTGAGTGTTAGGGTGGTGTTGTGTGTTTTTTTTAAATCTCTCTTCATCGCCAATAGGTTTTCTGATCCTGGTATATTTATATGTATTTTTTAGAAATGTGTGACTGCTTTTAATGTGTACATTTTCTGTTGTTAGCTGCCCTGAATAGGAATATCTCCTAGATAGGTGGGGTATAAATAACTAAATATAACTAATGGCCAGTTATTGCAAATCACTGCTTAGAGAGAAATTGCATTAAATTACTAAACAAAACCATCAGAAACATCATTCTATTATTAAATGGAAGTATGTATTCGATCATATTTATACCCCAGATTTTTTTAAAGGACAATAGTATTGAAGGACAACTTAACAAATAAGATGAAATGAAGTGATTTAAATATAATTGAATAAAAACAAGTTTGGGCAGTAGAAAAGATATATCAGGTCTACGGGCTAATTTTAGAAAAACAAACCACTACAACTGTTGCATGTGGAGGGAGGGTCTTCAAAGAGGAGGACCAGATGAGCATTCCTAAACAAAGAATACCACAATGTGGTGCAATCACTGAGAAAACCTTGTCTTAGATTCTCTCCAAATACATATCACATTTTGGTGGGACAGAGCATCTCTAAAACAGGGGTTCTCAACCTACAGCCCACGGTATCAAATAACCTGGCCCCCTGCCCTCGCTCCAGCCACCGCCGCCAGCAGAATCAGCCGTGGACTCATTTACGGCTGTTGTAAAAGCATTTACAACAGCTGCAAATGACTCCATGGCAGATTCTGGCAGTGGTGGTGGCTGTAGCACCAGTCTGGCCCACCAACTGTTTGAAGGAGCATGACCTGGTCTTGAAAAGTTTGAGAACCTCTGCTCTAGAAGATCTCAATATCTGGTCCCAAGCTGTTTTAAAATTCTATGGGCCATAACCAGCATGGTGAATTACAGTTAGAAATGGATCCTGAGTCAGTGTAACTGCTGTAACTTGTGAGTTACAGATTCCCTGTAACTAGTCCTCCTCAATGACATAACTGTAAGATGTTGAACTATCTTAGTACAGTTCCTCATAAAACATGCCACAGTAATCCAATAGGATATAACTGAGTTGTGTGTCATCATGGCCAGATGAAACATTTCAGTGAATGGGCACAACTGGACAAAAGTACTCCTGGCTGCTACTGATATCTGATATATAAGACTAGCAGTGAGTTCAGAAATACCACTCAAATTACATAACTGAAATGAACAAAAATAGAAGAAATGTGGCTCCTTAAAAATGACAGATACATTTCAGTGTAAGGTTTCTTGGATTATAGTTTACTTTCTTAGATAATGTATGTCTACCGGGGGAAATGGATCATGATCCACAAAAACTAATGCTGAAATAAATTTGTCAGTCTTTAAAATGCCATAATATTTTTGTTTGGGTTTTCATTATATATGAGGAAACAGACTAATACAAGGATCATTTTGAAAACCTGGAGAATTCTCAACCTAATTTTTAAAAAGGCATACATCTCCTCCTAAACTGGCAAAATCCCAGTATTCTGGTTTATCTTCCTGCCGGCTAGGCATACCTCTGTTTTGTCTGGATTAAGTTCCAATTCATTCATTCTCAACTAATCCACTAAAAATACCAAACATAGATGCAGCATATCAACAACTGATAGCCCACTTTCTTGGGCTGCTGTAGAATGAAGAAGCAAAGAAGGCTGTCATCTGCATTAATAAAAACTAGACACCAAAATCCTAAACTAGCCCTGTTGGCGCAGTGGTTAAACTGTTGTACTTCAGACAAAAGATTGTGAGTTCAATCCTGATGGGGT
The DNA here is from genome assembly GCA_035047345.1 of Bradypodion ventrale. Lineage (NCBI taxonomy): Eukaryota > Metazoa > Chordata > Lepidosauria > Squamata > Chamaeleonidae > Bradypodion > Bradypodion ventrale. The sequence continues at coordinate 179,788,315 of JAWDJE010000001.1, forward strand.
ATCAAGTTTGACTCAGCCTTCCATCCTTCCGAGGTCAGTAAAATGAGTACCCAGTATGTTGGGGGCAAAATGCTAATTAACCTGCAAACCGCCCAGAGACTGCACTAAGGGCTACAGAGTGATATATAAGTGTGATTGCTTTGCTTTGCTAAACTACTGAGTCATCTGTACTGACCTAAGAACCAAGGTGTAATAGGCTACTAACTACCTAAAAAAACTTTGAGCAGTAACAATGGTAGAGATATTTCTTTGCCACTATTACAGCTATGCAGCAGGCCTTAAAAATGAGATCTCACTCATTTTACACTTGCCAAAGTCTTATGTCGATATCACTCTAGGTGCAGTTCTACTCATTTCTTGGCATTAACTTTCCCAGTAAACCATTTTGGCTCTACGAGGTGGAAGAAGATGCTCAGGAGTTAGTTGTTCAACTGCTCATGACACTATTCAATTCCCGAAATAGGAGCTTTGACAGAATTATCTGTCAAATTCTCCTAAGCCACCTTAAGCCACAGAGAAACCACTTGGATCCAAATGTTTCCTATGATAGCTCCTTGTCCTAGCTTGCCCAGAACACACCACATAGTGATCTGAACATAATAGGGAGAAAATCTTAAGAAAACTGAAACACATTTGGATCAGCACAGAAAAGAGAGGAGGGATGGGAAATATCAAGAGTGCATTGTGCACCACTGAACTGCTGGAGCCAGAAAACCACTTTAGGCAAACATGTTTGTCATGGAAGCCATGGAAGCCTGAACCCTACCAGACTAATTTCAGAATGAATCCAGCAACCCTTCTAAATCACAGGGCTGGAAGACTCCATTATCACACCCATAGGAACGGAAACTGCTGAGCAGCAGCATGGACATCAACAGAATAATTTCCTGGACATGCAATTTGGGAAGACCTCTCCCCAGTATGCCTTAGCTACTCAGTCCCTTGTACAGGAAGACAAAGATGGGAGAAATACGTTTCCCCAGCTCCCAATATAAAACATCTCTGAAGTACAAGTCAGGCTGGCATTCTTATCCAGAATAGAGTCTCAGGTGGCTACTTCTTTGTCATTCACTGACCTGGCACTCAAGAACAGCACCTTCAACCTCTAGAACAACCTGCTGGCTAACAGATGGCCTGGATGTTGTTGGTGTGAAGCAACCCACACCCACTTAAATTCCCTTTTCCTCACAATAGTATGGCCATTCCAAGATTATATCCAAAGATTGAACTAGGGTAGGTTTTTTTTTTACCACAATCATCATAACCTGGTTCTGGGAATCACACTCCAACAGAGCCATGCTTCCAAGCTCTGCCCATATAATTGCCTGTTTTCAATCCATAAAATGGTTGTCCTCGTATATATGCCTGCCTCTCTCACACTTTTCACCAAAATCACATTTGTTCTGCAACAGAACCTACACAATACTGTAGTACCATTCTTCTCAATTAAACAATAGTATTGCATCAAGTTGAGTTAGAATTACGATGACCCACTCCCAGTATTTTCTAGGTAGACAATACAATTACTAGGACAGATAAAATTCAAGATAGTTCTAGGAAATAATAATTTTAGAATAACAATTACACTTATATACCACCCCATAGTGCTTAGTGCACTCTCTGGGGAGTTCACAAGTTAATTAGTATTTTGCCCCCAACACACTGGGTACTCATTTTACCTACCTCAGAAGGACGGAAGGCTGAGTCAACCTTGATCCTCCCCATCAGGATCAAATTCAAAATATTTTGGCTGCAGTACAGCAGTTTAACCACTGTGCCACTAGAAAAGATATAGTATTTATACAAAGACCAAATTTGAAACTATTTCACCACAGATCAGTGATCACAATGTCACTCACACAATGCTATTCTTCAATTAAAGTAGATCTGGCGAGCACAATGGTCTGCACAAACCACAGATGAAGGATGTAAAGCATAGGTGACAAATTTGTTATTGCCGGCAATTTTCCAAGCCTCTAAATGCTGAATCTTCTCACCGAGACCTCCCCTTGCACTAGTGAGTTCTCTTAGCCACCTCAAAATAAAAGATCCTGGTCTTATTTCCCCTTGAAATAAAAATGTGCCTATTATTTTGTTCAATAAAAAAACCACCCACTAAAACTCTGTACAGCTAAACCACCTTCCATAGCATTTTACAGAAGGAAGATGCTATTTTGCAGATTAATAGGTATAATTCTGTATAGTGATGTTTTTTTACAAGTGGGGGGCTGGGTGGGAGTGGCCATCAAGCATCTGGAAAATTCTGTGAGATCTCTCTGGACTGGAGGGGGAAAGCATGCAAAGAAAACTTGCTGTGACAAAAAAAAGAAATTTTTTTTCTTGGTTTCTCCCTGAGAGTGGAGGCTGCAAGATTCATATTCATACCAGAGATAGTCCAGCCCCCTCTTACTAGTTTCCATGAGTCCACTTCCAAGTAAAACTGCCTCTTACAATATATAGGTAATGCAATTATCATACCTGTATCTTTTGTTATCCACAGGGACAATATCCATGGCAATGTAGTATTGCTGATGAGGGTCTAATCCTGAAATTTTCACCCTCATTGCAGGAAACATTCGTCTGAGAACAGAAAAGATCATTTAATAAAAAACAGGTGGGAATATAGAAACTTGAACATGTTTGCAGAATCACCCCAAAACCCTTTATGTATAAAATTATCTGAAAGTCACTTTTTTGTTTAAACCTTAATAGTTAGCTCATTCACAAAATAGTTTTATCTACTAATTAATTTTCTTGTTCTTTTTAAAGTTAGCATGATGCCAGTAACTTTTTGTTCTTTCTAAAATCAAGGTCTAATATTACACATATGGAACACTAGACAATCAAACTAGAAATGTATATTCACAATACACACACACACGAAGTGAATATACAATTCTAGTTTGATCAATGTTGTTCCATATGTGTAATATTAGACCTTGATTTTAGAAAGAACAAAGGGTTACTGGCATCATGCTAACTTTAAAAAGAACAAGAGTTAGCTATGACTAACTTAGTTTTTGCTGGTACTCCAGTGCACCTGTAAGATTAAAAAGAAAATCTTTGACAGGATACCTTTTAAGACAAATGTTGCCTTGTGCTGTTTAAGACTGCACTTCAATCACTAATAAAACTCCTCTGAAAATGTAGAAGGTAGCATATGGATTCAATAAAATATGTTTCTGTAATTTCTAATAAGTTCAGATACTTTTATGCTATACAGGTTTTTACCATGTGTATCCTTTGGAAAGAAAGAAAAAAGTCCGTTTTAGATCAAATCCTTTGACATAACAAATAAGAAGTAAAAAATTCTACATATTTCTGTATCATCTAAAATTACTGTGGTTTATCCAGCTTTATAAGTTGAATTGCTCACATTCTTTTTGACATAACTATGAATTTGCAATTGCACGCACTGTTTTTAAATGTAACTAAAATTACAAGGAATTTAAACCTTTCCTTTCAGTTTTAATTAGTTAAATGGGTGGGGAAAGCCATATTCTGAAACTATGTGACAGAGCAGGCAATATTTCAGGACACCAAAAGCATAAATTATTGTTTGGTTTTCCTAAATATTTTGTATTTGACTTAATGTTTCACAATCATAAAATTTAAAAATTGGGCATGTATAAAAGTGTCAGAGAGTGAAACAAAAACAAACAAACATAACTCCCATAATTTATCTATGCTAGAAACTAGGCATTAGAGATGAAGACTCCAATCCATAGTTAATGTAGATTTCTCAGAAGAAAGTCTGATTATTCCTATTATAAACCCGTTGAGTACAAATAAGATGTGGGCTTGAGACATAAATTTTAGAGCTTTAGGTCACAAACAGAAATTCACTTTTCTATAAGAATCAGCAAAAATCATTGCTGTTTAGTTCACAACCAGTATATTTAGTAACAGTGCAGCATCACTGAAGTAACCTACCGGCCAAATCTTAAAACAATTTACATAGAATTCTTATAGGATTAGATTTGCCTACGATGAGTTTGCAACAACACAGCGCTAACAGGAAACAAAGTTCCTCTAGATTAAGTGCAAGTTATATATAGGTTGTTACATTTTTTTTAAAAAAAATACCTCAAAAGACGGAGATATTTTTGGGGTGATTAATCAGATTCGGTTAATAACAAATCATGCTGTTTTAGTGAGCTATTTGACCAGGACCAGCCGCTTGAGAAATAGTCTCTACCCAAAAGCGGATCTGGCTTTGAATGCAGTGAAATGCAGTCTATGAGGGAAGCTTCTGTATATAGTTTTTAGAGTTTTTTAGGGGTTAAATGTGTATTTGTGGGGTGGGAGTATGTTGATAATTTTGTATAGTTGTATTTTGTTTAAGTTTTGTTGGGTCGGTAAGTGGTTTTTCAATCTCGTTGTTCTGTGCAGGGCAATGACAATAAAGATTTATCTTATTTTATGTTATCTTTCCCTGGCATCTTTCTTTCCCTTTGTTTTTTTTTAGATTTCAGCACCGTCTCCTCTTCCTCCCCCTTTTTTCCCTCCTCCAAATCATGCTGTTTTAGTACCATCCCCTCCAAGAAAGATGAGGAGATGATGCAGCTCCATTTTCATTGAATTTAAAACGGACACATGCACCGATCTCTTAAAGAAATCTGACCGGCAACGTAAGTCTAGTTTGCACCATCTGAAGACTAAAACGAAGCATAATAATAATAATAATAATAATAATAATAATAATAATAATAATAATAATAATAATAATAATAATAATAATAATAATAATAATAATAATAATAATAATAGCAGCAGCATCCGTCTGTCTTTCTTGCATGCCCCTTAAACTGGGCCCTCACGCCCAAAGATTTCCAGGGAAAGTTGGATAAACTGGGTCGGGGTTTGGTTTGAGAAAGCGACGTTTCCCAAAGATTGCGTTGTTTTGTTTTGTTTTGTTTTGTTTTGTTTTGTTTTGTTTTGTTTTGTTTTGTTTTGTTTTGTTTTGTTTTGTGTGTGGTTGTTGTGAAGTTGGTGCTTTTTTTTACCTTCCCGCCTTGGTGATGATCATCTCGGTGCCGATTTCGTGGAAGCGTTTCCAGAGCTCCGCTCCTTGCAAGTCCACGCGTGGCGCTTGTTGTGAGACCAGCGGTGGGGAACCTGTGGGGCCCGGGGGGCTCCCCCCCATCTTGTCCGGACCTCCTCCGGGGGACCGCGGGGGCGACGCGGGGCTGAGGAAACTCTCCTCGCAGCCGCCTGCCAAAACAACAACAACAATGATGATACTAATAATACTAAGACTGCAGTGGCTCAAGTGGCTAAGACGCTGACTGGGAGGCGGGAGGTCAGCAGTTCGATTCCCGAGTACTCCGTCGAGTGAGCTCCCGTCTTTGTCCCAGCTCCTGCCACCCTAGCAGTTTGAAAGCAAGAAATTGCAAGTAGATCAATATACCCACTTCGGTGGGAAAGGTAAACAGCGTTCCGGTGTCTAGTCATGCCTGCCACATGACCACGGCAACGTCTGCAGCAGCAGACAGCGCTGGCTCTTCGGCTTTGAAACAGAGATGAGCACTGCACCCTAGAGTCGGATACGACTGGCTTTCGAGCAAGGAAAACCTTTACCTTTGCTAATAATACTAATAATGAGGGGGTAAGGGGCCGGGAGAGGAAACAAGACGCGAAAAGGAGAGAGAGAGAGAGAGAGGGATAAATAAAATAAATTTTAAAAATTCCTTTTCGCTTATTAGTGTGTGTGTGTGTATAGGGATTCTCAACCTGCGGCCCACGGCGCCATTTCATGCGCGCGCGCCCTCACCGGAGGTGCCATGTGGTGTGGAGGAAGGGCAAAATAGCCCTCCGGCCCCCTGAAGCTGTCGGAGCGTGACCTGGCCCCCCGCTTTAAAAGGTTGAGAACTCCGGATTTAATATATTTATTAAAAGAGATGGCGCGACACTTAAGACCCAGCCGGCAGGGCGCAACGGTGCCCCACCGCTCCCACCCCCGTCTTGGGCCTTTTACTTTTATTTATTTATTTTTATTTTAAGGTGGCAGGGGTGGTAATAATTTTGATGCGCAAAAAGCTAAATTTTTTTTTAAAAGGGTAATTTGTTTTAATGGGGTTGTTCTTGTTTTAAGGGGTGGGTTTTTTTTTTACATTGTATGCCGCCCAGAGTCTTTGTGAGTTGGGCGGCTATATAAATATGAATATAAAATAAAAAAATGAATAAATAAGCTGCTGCTTGTCAAGTGGAAGAAGGGGCGCCTGAAGGGAAAGAGGACGTTGCGGACGCTACTCAACGGGTGCCTAGACGGGACCCACACGAGAGCGCGTGTCCTGAGGGGTGGGGGTGGTGAAAGGGGCACACGTGCGCCCCTCTCTCGCCAAGTTTCCGGGCCCTTGTGGCGCCCCCCCCCGCCCCGCCCCGCCACACGGGGTTCCCGTCCCTCCTCCCTGGGGGGGGGGGGGGCTGAAGGCAAGGAGGCAAAATATTTCCCGCCTTCCCCTCCCCTCCTCCTCTTCCTGCGGGCAGCGGGGGAAAGAGAAAGGCCTGAGAGGAGGGGGAGGTAGTTTGAAGGAAAGGCCGTTTGGCGAGCAAAAGGCGGGAATGAATGAAGTCTCTTCTTTCTATTAATACATTAGTAAAGATAAAGGTTTCCCTTGCTCGAAAGCCAGTCATATCCGACTCTAGGGTTCAGTGCTCATCTCTGTTTCAAAGCCAAAGAGCGTTGTCTCTGCTTCTGCAGACGTTTTCCGTGGTCATGTGGCAGGCATGACTAGACACCAGAGCGCACGGCGGAGCGCTGTTTACCTTCCCACCGAACCGAAGTGGTTCCCTATTGATCTACTTGCAATTTCTTGCTTTCGAACTGCTAGGTTGGGCAGGAGCTCTGGGACAAAGACGGGGAGGGGAGCTCATTCCGTCCTGCAGTAGTCGGGAATCGAACTGCTGACCTTCCGCCTCCCAGTCGTCTTAGCCACTTGAGCCACTGCAGTCCCTTTTAAAATATTGCCTCACACACACACCCCAATTGAGCCCAACGTTTCCCATTGCGCCAAGAAGGGCAGCCTGAGAGGCTGTGCAGGTGGTGTTTTTAAGACACCGCCACCCACCCATTCTCGGCGCCATTCCTTGAAGGAGAAGGCACCAGAGAGGTCAATGAGGGAGGCTTGGACTCCAAGCCTCCCTCATTGACCTTGGAGAAAAGCCGGCCTCCCCCATCCCACCCACCCCAAGTGAACTAACTTGGAAGTAAATGGCCTTGGCTTTAAGGAAAGCTCCTTTCCTTGTGTTGGAAAACAAGTCTCAACTCCTTGACAAGGGAAGCCATTGAAAATGGATCCCAAAATCCAAAGCTACCCCTTCTATTTTGAGGGCCGTTAAAGAACATCCATATTCCTCTATTTCCCCCCCTCACAAACATCTTTACCCGGTAGGAATAGAGACTATGAACCCATCCTTTGAAGGTTTCCCTTATACAGAAATAAATACCCAGTAGGTTTTGGACGTCATGGGTTTTGTCACACAGTTTGGGGGCAGATTTTGTAGCGACCATGCACTGAGGCTATGCCCAATACCTATTGAAACCAACATAAAGGAAAGACTAAAATGCATATGTAGGTTTTGGATGTCATGAGTTTTGTCAGACAGTTTGGGGGCAGATTTTGTAGGAACGTGCAGGCCCAATACCTATCAAAACCAAAATATAGGAAAGACTAAAATGCATATTTTAACTACACTTCCTTTGTGGAATACAGACACTTTTGGCTTCTGCATAAAATGAACTTAATGAGTGGTGTGAGATAAATGACAGAGCCAGGCACCGGAACCATGTTTCATATGAAACCAAAACACGCTTAACAAAATGAGTGTCAAAAGCATCTACTTTCCTAAGCAAAGGATGTCTCTGTATCTCTCAAAATACTACCATATATTTTTACTTCTCTCTGTTGGTGGGTTGGGAACATACAGAAGTAACTTCAGAAGAAACTAGGCTCGCGCTGTATTATTCCATGATCTCTGTTCATTTTTGTACATTGACAGATGATGCGTAATAACTCCTATTTAACTCCTTCATTGTCCTTTTTTCTAATTAAACTTTGCTTTTTTAATTAAATGGCTAACCTTTTAAAAAGCATATTACAAGGTGGCCCATAAGTCTCTACCCATCTAAATGTATTGTAATTCTCTCTCCCCCCCCCCCCAAAGATATGGCCGATTTAAACCCATTTACACTTGAAGAGCTTATTGTGACAAGTACTGAGTGCAAGAATACTGGTGACACCATGGATAACAATAAGTGGCAAATTTAGAGGAAGATTCAATAGGGAGTTACAGGCCACTCTGTATAATAAGTGGGATGAAGGAATGACCAGAAAATTTTCTAGCAATTTATCTTTCTCTATAAATGCATAGTAATCCAAATACCTGTAGTTAGAAAGGAGGTAACAGCTGTTCAGTATTGTTATAAATAATGCAAACTAATTCTGAATATTAAGAAAAGTGTATGGGTGATAGTAGTTATTTGTAACAAAATTATTGTATTCAACTGGATGTTTATGAAAGGTAAAAAGAAACAGGTCTAGAGTAAAACAGCTGAGGAAACATATGCCAGGCCAAATGAGGTTTTAAAATACCATGTGCATTTCATCACAGAAAGTTCACTATGACAATCAATTATGACAACGAATCCTTATGCTTGGATATTAGGTTCCTTTGATATCAATTACAATTTTTCACGCCTCACTTCTTTTGGATTGTGCCCATTTTCTGAATGTATTATCCAACACCCTTAGGTTGCACTTACGTGGGAGTCAGAGGCAGTGAATTTACAGGTGAAACTCAAAAAATTAGAATATCGTGCAAATATTCATTCATTTCACTTAAAAGGTGAAACAAATATATGAGATAGACTCACTACATGCAAAGCGAGAAATGTCACGCCTTAATTCATTATGATTGTGATGATCATGGTGTACAGCGTATGTGATGACTATGGGGTACATGAGATTTGGGAGGGGGGAGTTGGGGTTTCCATAAACTGTAAGCCATAAGCATCAATATTATAACAAAGTGAGGCTTGAACTATCTGGCTTTGCATGTAATGAGTCTATCCCACATATTTGTTTCACCTTTTAAGTTGCGTTACTGAACTGAATGAACATTTGCACAATATTCTAATTTTCTGAGTTTCACCTGTAGTCGGATTTCCTTTTGGTTAGAACTGTACATAACTACGCTGTTAATAGAACATTACTGAAATACAGTAAGGGTGCACTCCGACCTGGCATTGACACCAAGAAACCCCGGGATAAGGCGTTGTAAATGGGAATTGATCTGACGCCAAGTAATCAGTCTTCTTTTTCTTTTATTATTATTATTATTATTATTATTATTATTATTATTATTATTATTATTATTATTATTATTATTATTATTATTATTATTATTATTATTATTATTATTATTATTTAAAAGGTAAGTGCTCTGCTACTGAGTAAATTTACTCAAGATTAGGGGACGAAGCATTGATCCTACACCAGTAGCTTGAGGGTAATCTCAGCCATAGTAAAGTTTTTTCCAAGAAAACGAAACTAATAGATCGGGATTGTAAAGCGAAGGCGAATCGTACAATCAATTGGGTCGTGAGGAGGATCGTAAGCAAAAGAGTGCGCCCGCGCTCTTTCCATGTATCCATTAAAGAGAGAGAGAGAGAGAGATCCCTTTCCAACACTACTACCACCGGAGTGAGATTTTTTAATCGGCAGGGCCAATCGGGAAACGAACAGAGCGACGTGGACTGGATCTGGGCACTGACAGCAACCCCGAAGAAGCGTGCCGGGCTTGTGCCTCCGATCCACCCAGGGAGAGGGAGAGAAGAGCCGGCGGAGGCCTTCGGGATGGGTGGGTGGGTGGGTGGGCTGGTTTCATCATTCCCCCCCCCTGGGTGGGAGACCCGCACGCCGCCTCCCCCACTCACTAAGTCCCGAAGTTGCGGGGATCCTCTGGGCGCCGCAGCCCGGGACGCGAGGCGGGGGGGGGGGGGGGGAAGAGAAGAAGCGGGAGTCCCCGCGAGCCCCGTGGAAGCCACTCACCGGGAGGCAGCGCCCGGGCGCCGCCGATCCTCGCGCCATCGGGCCCGGCCGACAATGGCAAAGCGGCGCAGTGGTCGGCGCTGTCGCTGGGGGGGCCTCGTCCTACTGCTGGCGCTTCGGCCACCTTCCGGCGCTTGTGCTCCTGTTGCTGCTGCTGCTGCTGCTTCTCGGCCCCGATCAGCGCCTCCACGGAGAAAGCGTGAGCCTTGAGGCTCAGGACGGTGCAAGGCGAGGCTCTGCGCTTCTCCGCCATGCCGGGCGGCGGCGGCGGCAGCGGCGGGGCTCGTCCGCGCCCTCCTCCTCCTCCTCCTCTCCTGCTTTCCTTCTTCTTTCCAGGCCTTCTCTTTCGTCTCTCTGTCCTCCCACCACCTCCTGGTCCCAACCTTTGGGCAGCCCCCGATGGCTTGAGGTGGGTGGGTGGGTGGGATCCTCGCCCCCCCGCCCCCACTTTCCCCCGTCTCCCTTTCCAAACTCCCAGACTATTTCTCTTTGCAAAAGCGGCGCTTCTCTTCCCTTCTTCTTCCTCCTCCACCTCCTCTTCCTCTTCCTCCTCCTCCTCCTGCGAGCTCTGCCTCGTCCGAGGGACCAAACAGTTCTGACATGGGGAACCAACCAAACGCTCTGCAGACACAAATTAGGGCTTGTAATTGAAATGTGTTGCCTTGATCTGTCAGCACTTCCAGGCGGGGGGGGGGGGGGGGGAGAGGGGGGAGGGAGAACTTGCTCATTAAAGTCAATAAAGTAACTGGGACGATGCGGAGCCCCCCCCCCCCTTCCCGAGAAGGGAGAAGGACTGTCAGTCAAGAGGTGCTCGTGGCCAATCAGGAATTACGGGGGCGCACTCCCCACTCCCCATCTCCAAACGGGACGCTTCTTCCCTAGAAGGCGGCAAAAATTGTGTGGGGAAGGGGGAGGGAGGGGAGTTGTCCAAAGAGGTGCCTGCCTCTCTTCCTTTACCTTCCTGGACTAACACACACACACACACACACACACACACACACACACACACACACACACACACACACACACACACACTCTTTACGATTATTGCCATACATCCGTTATCCTCTCGCCAGAGCTCTGCCCGATGCCATTAAATCATGTGTATATCTGACGAAGCTGACCGAAATCTCGTGGCTACTAAGCCGGAACAAAGATTCGGCTCGCCCTTCTTCTTCTTCTAATGGGTTCCTTTGACTTAGGCGAGCTTCACTCAGTCTCAGTTTTCCATTTGTGAAACAGAAAATAACGGGCCTCGAACAGAACAAGGGCTATTTTCTTTTCTTTTCTTTTTTTCCTGCAAATTGGTTTTTTTACCAAACTGCATCTAAGCGTGGCTGGCAATACGAGGCGATTGAAGTACTGTAGTCGGGACAAAACAGACACAGTATCAGCGAAAATAAAAGTGAAAGTCAGTTTTACTTATGACATCCTGCATTAAACACGGAGCAAAGACTGCAATTACTGTATTTTATTCTTATGAAAGTTTCTCCCTCGGCAATGGCTTGCTCCTTTCAAACACGTACCGAGCAGTGAGGTTCTAAGTTTAGATGGTGGTGTTTTTTTAATATATGTGAAACAAAAGACACGTGTTAAATATTCCCCGATGAGAACGACCATGTGTTTAAAATTTACTCCATGGTGCTGAGCAGGTAGGAGGACTGAGGATTCCTTCTGGTGGAAGCAAGTTCTTGTCATTTCTATGACAATTATTCGCATGAGCCAATCAGGGTACCAAATGGCAGAACGAATGCAAAGCCACCCACTGTTTCTCTCCCACCATGTTTTCCCCCTCTAGATAGCAAAACCAGGGTCCCAGAGTTTAAATTTTTTAGTATTCTGTGCATTTGAAGAAGAAAAAACTTTAATTGTAACATCTTTGTATGAAACTACTTATTATGTTATGTGGTGAATGATAGTTTATATACATTTCTTCTTCTTCTTCTTCTTCTTCTTCTTCTTCTTCTTCTTCTTCTAGCGAGACAGTGTCTGTGTTTGTGTTTTCCACAGTAGTTTTCACAGATATATAATACGCACTTTACCTCTTTGGATAGTTGTAGATTTGTGTGCATGCACCAACAATAAAGGAGGTGTTTGTGTTACCAAAAAATAATGTCAGCGAAATGTATAGAAAACTGAACATGGCTGTCACTTCATCCATTGCTTCCAAATTATTTCAAACACACTTCTCCTTTTCATGTCTCCTTGTTCCTTCTTTCCCTAGGCACCTGAAGTCCTGGTCCATAAACTTATTTAGAACCAAAAAAATTACTGATTTTAACTTTTGCCATGATATAGTCAAGTGCAATAATATTACTATAGTGGAGAAGTGGAAGGAAGGAAACTCTTCTCGTCAAATGTATTATTATAGTACCACTTGATTCTACTATTCTATGTATGACCCATTAAATGAAGTGAGATTTTGTGTGAATAAGGCATCCCCCCCCCTAAATTAAAAATCTTACGTAAAGGTTAAATATTTCCCTTGCTCGAAAGCCAGTCATATCTGACTCTAGGGTTCAGTGCTCATATCTGTTTCAAAGCTGAAGAGCCAGCGCTGTCTGCTTCTGTAGACACCGGAGCGCATGGAACGCTGTTTACCTTCCCACCAAAGTGGTCTCTATTTATCTACTTGCAATTTCTTGCTTTCAAACTTCTAGGTTGGCAGGAGCTGGGACAAAGATGAGAGCTCATTCCGTCCTGCAGTACTCGGAATCGAACTGCTGATCTCCTGCCTTCCAGTCGTCTTAGCCACTTGAGCCACTGCTGTCTTACATAGGTACAAATTGTATGACTGGTAAACAAATAGTTTCCCCCTGAACGTGGCCTACCTTCATTTCCTTTCCCAGTCCTACTGCTGAGTAAGAATTTCAGAGTTGTTGACTAGATCTATTCATTTTGAACTGGTGTTATTCAGGACTTGAGATCTCATAACCCATCATTCTGAAGTAGTCCCATTGAAATAAGTGGGATTATTCTGAAGATGGTAGTGTGACGTAGTGATAGGTAGGCTTGTGGGATCTACCCTATGTCTTTGATCAGAATCCCAAGGTCCACCTTTCACAACAGTGTGCAAAATACATCCACTCAGAACTTGATTTTTGAGCTGAGCTCAGGAATTTGTTGAGCAGCAGAACTAAAAGGGAGGAGGTCATACGCTTTCCACTTCTGACTGCTATTCATCATTTCGCCAATATTATGTGTGTGCATGGAGCTTTTTTCTTGTTCATTGTAAACTAAAAATCGGAAATCTCTGCTGTTCTGCAAAAAAAACCTAACACCATCTGCCCATTCCTAGGTCAATAGCTCCATCCCAATCTGGGTTAGTCAGCAGTACTGAATTCGGAGGATGTGCTGATCCAGTGCCATAGTTTAGATCCCCCTGAGTGCAAAATAATCGTGTCGCATGAAAATAAAAATTCAGGAATTCAGCTTGTCCTGCGATGAGTTATAAACTGCACACTTTAATAGTGGACGGTTTTGTGTTCCTGCCTGAACCCAATCCTAAGCAATCGGCAAGATGAAGTTTATTTCCCTGTTCTTCGCATGAATTTAATGATCTTTTCTGCTCTGTTTCGGGTGAATAATATCTGCACAGAGCAAGTTTTCGAAACAGAGAGCAGTAAAGTGACTGGACTGTGTCTTTCCTGCTCTTTACTTTTAGTTTGGGATTGGGGGTGTGCGTGTTAATGATACACCTCTGGGACTGCGTGCAACATCACGATGAGGACCGTTCATTAACGTGAAATTCAACAGGTCACCAAAGTATATAATCCATCGGTAGCTTCAGCGGTGGCGAAGGGGAGCAAGGGAGAAAAAGAGAGTCTGGAAGGTCAAGCGCTTTCGCCTCCTTTCTTTTCAAAGCAAAGTTTTCCATTAATCACAACGTAAAAGGCTAACGTTCGGTGTCAAGGCATGTCCAAGGAAACGTCTGCAGACGCAGACAGCGCTGTTACTTTGGCTATAAACAGAGATCAGCACTGGACCCTAGAGTCGGATACGACTGGCTTTCGAGCAAGGGCGACCTTTAGCTTTGCCGAAAAGGATAGGATCTTAAACGCTGGCATCCCAAACCCGCGTAACGTGAGTTGAATGCCAGTGACTTCTCATACTGAGTATGAGGATCGTTCAGAAACGGCCCGATCGTGATATTTACGGAGCTATAGCGAGTTTATCAATCCGGGCGCACTTCATTTTAAAATAGGCCCTGAGAGATCAACCCTTTTTGGAGGAACGCTAAGGTGGAAATCACATCCAGGAGACTTACAGAGTTGGTGGGGTTTGGGGTGCGAGTCTTTAGGTGCTACTGGCTTCTGGGTGATGATGGAGTTGCCTCCCGTGTGGACCAGCAGTTAAAAGGCCACCACTTGACCTCCTCTTTAAGAAGCGGCTCTCGTGTCTTTTAGCTTTGATTCTCTCCCGAAGTCAACCAAGTTTCTGACCTCAACGAGGTAGGCCACGGAGCCTTGGCTTTACAGCAGTGGTGCCCAAATATTTCGGGCTATGGGCCGGTTATGTGGTTCGGGAAGCTGGTCACTATGGCGTGGGCTGGATCCGGCCCCTGATGCCAATTCATCCGGACCACGAAGCCCTCGTACGCGTGGGTGCATTTTACTTCCGCTTCCAGGAGTGACGAGGGCTTCACGGGCTGGATGAATTGGAGTTGCCCCCGGGCCGTAGTTAAGGCCCCCCTGCTTTACAGGAACCTGCATCTGAAATTGTGGCTGTGGTGTGTGGGTTGAGAGGGCGGAGGTAGATCTCTCCTGTAGCAAATAGTTACCTGCCGATCAGCCCCCACCGACGGAGCTTAAAAAAGAAGGCAATGGGAGCAAAGTAGGGAAGCAGCGGCTAAAGGCTGAATCCCGTAGTTAACTATAACAAATACTGTACCGTGTTTCTCAACCTTTGGCTTTTGGACTTCAATTCCCAGAAGCCTAAGTCAGTTTCCCAAAACACTGGTCAGTTAATGTACTGACTTAGGGTTCTGGGAATTGAAGTCCAAAAGTCAAAGGTTGAGAAACACTGCTTTGCGATCAAACAGCAGTGGGACGCGAGAACAGGAGGATGGAAACTAAGAGTTCCTTTAGCAAATCTTATTCACCGGTCTTTTAGTACAGAGTAACAACTGGATTTAGCCCAAACTGTAAGCCTCAGTTAGTTCCCGAGTACTGCAGGACGGAATGAGCTCCCGTCCCGTCTTTGTCCCAGCTCCTGCCAACCTAGCAGTTCGAAAGCAAGAAATTGCAAATAGATAAATAGGGACCACTTTAGTGGGAAGGTAAAGTCATGCCTGCCACATGACCACGGAAACGTCTGCAGAAGCAGACAACGCTGGCTCGTCGGCTTTGAAACAGAGATGAGCACTGAACCCTAGAGTCGGATACGACTGGCTTTCGAGCAAGGGAAACCTTTAACAGACAGATCGATTACTCATTAGGATTTGTTTACTTTCTTCCTAACTTATTTTAACATGATAAATTAAAACAGAGAGGGGGGAGTTATTTTAACCCGAAGGATATCGCGTGTCTCTGGGCTTCAAAGTAAACTATTGATCAACCGTCTTAAATTCATTCTGCAGAAACGCAATGGCAGCAACCTCAAAACAGTAGCAACCGAAAGTCCTGGGGCAGTTTAAAGACTGGATTACTAGAATGTTTATTATGGGCTGTAAGAGACCACATGGATTACAACCCACTTCATCATATGTACGGAGTGTTATCCAGAATGTCAGCTATGTACACATGGTTCAAGAGGAGTTTTTTTTGGGCGGGGGGAGAGCAAAGGAAGTTTCTTTTTTGAAGCTACAATCCACAAATTTTCTCTGCCGGCTTGTCCAAAATTTCTAGTCCAAAAAGCATCTTTGGGAGAGGTAAAATTATAAATAGAGATGTTAGAAGCAAATCGAAACCACGGAGGATAGATAGATAGATAGATAGATAGATAGATAGATAGATAGATAGATAGATAGATAGATAGATAGATAGATAGATAGATAGATAGATAGATAGATAGATAGATAGATAGATAGATAGATAATGGCTGAGTAGAGATTTACCTTGTCTAATGCAAGGAGCACAACTGCAACTGTGTTGCAGTCTATCAACATTTCAGTGAGCCCTCCTTACTGAATTTGTAATTTTTGTGAGACCAAAATATGTTGCAGCATCTAACGGCTTTGAGGCTGTGATTGGTTCTACTTGGTTTTAGAAACGTGGTTTCTGTGGTCTTTTATTCTTTTACAGAGATTGCAAGCCACCTCGAGCGCTACTTCCTAGTAGCAAGGCAGAGTATTCATTCATGTAATGAATGGGGATAATGATAGTGACGATGAAACCGAAAGGTCTGTATTTTAGATCAAGTTGGAGTGTTGATCGAACTCTCCCCCTTCTTTAGATACGACGCTCGGGGGCTACCACTCCCTCGCTCCCATCCCTCTATGTTTCCCAAGGTAGGCCCGGGAGCATCACTTCCAAGTCAATGTGTACTGGAGAACATTCCGGTACCTGATGGAGCAAAGCTTCCAAAGGATCGCAGTCACACAGAAGGAAGACAAATGTTTAATTAAGATCATCTCCTGAAGGGAGGAAGTGAACGTGGCCGGGATGGAGCGGGGAAAGCTTGTCCTTCCCAGGATAATTGCCAGGATCCACTTTCCAGAATGTGGGGGAAGTTGTATTCCGGAGTGGTGGTCCTAAGAAAATGCTTCCCAAACGTTGACGGGGCGCCTGGGTTTATTGGAGATGGAATCCTGGCCAGGTGAGTTCACGGAGATTGCCGTCCGAACCACGAAATGCGAGCCTACCTCCGAGGAAACCCCCACCAAAAAGTGTGGGCTTGATTTCCGGGCCGGGAAGCTGGGGGGTTCCTGGCCCGTGTGGGCCCCGCTACCTGAGTTCACCTGAGTTTGGCCAGCTGACAGGGCCGTAGCCAGGGAGTGGCCAGGGTGGGCATCGCCCACCCTGACTTAGCAGTTTTCCCACCCTCAAACTCCCGGCTGCTTATATATATGACATTGTTGCCCATTCTGAAACAATATCTGCCCACCCACATCTATAATCCTGGCTACCTGGCTATGGCCCTGCCAGGTGTGTTGAGCCTCCTAGCCCCGTGATGGCGAACCTTGGCACTCCAGGTGTTCTTGGACTTCAATTCCCAGAAGCCCAAGCCCCCGTGAATCCACACGAATGGTTTTACTGCGATTCATCTGGTCTGCGCCACCCTCATCGCTCCCGGAATTGGAAGTAAAACGTGCCGGTACGGACGGGGATTCATGGATGATTCCAAGAACATCTGGAGTGCCAAGGTTCAACATCACTGTCTTAGCCTTTCGCTTTCGCCTGTCAAGACTGAGACGCGCCTGAGATCAAGGGTAGATTTTTACCACCACCGCCCTTTTGGGGGAAAGTCAGGGAGGACGCCGAGAAGGGTCCCTATTCTGACCCTCTTGGCATTGCGTGGCTTATTTCTTGTTTGCAATCCATGCATAGCGATTTCTGCAAAGACTTGCTGCAAAATAAATAAAGGAAAGTTTTCGAGCGTTTGAAAATAAGCTTAAAACTACAAAATTGGGGTGGGGTGGGGGAATATTTTTTAAGGATCAGTGGGGAGATACTTAGTTTTCTGTTCTGCCGATATTGAGCCCCTTAGAGACGCGAGGCGGTTTAAATGCGGAGTTGTCAGCTTGGTAAAATGCTTCTGCAGTTGTCGTCATCCAACCAACGCCGAGTCCGCAGCTGCCTGAAGTTCGGGTGGTTCCTTAGTTCCTAACCTTAGATCCCCAGATCTTCTCGGACTACCGCTCGCAGAAGCCTTCACTATTGGCTGTGCTGGCCAAGCTATCTGGCAGCTGTGGTCTCAGAACATCTGGGCGGCCAGGTTGGGAATCACGGGATACAAGAGGGGGGGAAATCATGCTCGAGTTAAATAAGTTTTAGATCGGGAATGAGATCCAATTCTTCCTGCTTTGGGGAGAATGATTCTCAGAGCCTACGTTGACTCTAGTTGGAACTTCGAATTATCGAAGCCCGGCAGGCGTGTTTAGGATCGGTAGGTGAAAGCCGCGCAAGCTCCAGCCTAAACGGAAGGTCAGCAGTTCGATTCCCGAGTACTGCAAAACGGAATGAGCTCCCGTCTTTGTCCCAGCTCCTGTTAACCTAGCAGTTCGAAAGCAAGACATTGCAAGTAGATAAATAGGGACCACTTCGGTGGGAAGGAAACAGCGTTCCGTGCGCTCCGGTGTCTAGTCATGCCTGTCACATGACCACGGAAACGTCTGCAGAAGCAGACAGCGCTGGCTCTTCGGCTTTGAAACAGAGATGAGCACTGAACCCTAGAGTCGGATACGACTGGCTTTCGAGCAAGGGAAACCTTTACCTTTACTGACTTCCAATCGGCCCCACGTTGCTACGTGGGCAGATGTTCACGTGCTATGCGCAGGGCTGCAGCTTCTGCCTGATGATGTGGCCCTTTACGCACTCCGAAAGCGGGGAAACATAATATTTCGACTAGATAAAGGCCACCCTTTCACTAAATCCAGTCGTATCTGATTCTAGAGTTCGGTTCTCATCTCCGTTTACAGCCAAAGAGCCAGCGCTGTCTGCAGACGTTTCCGTGGCCATGTGGCAGGCACAGAACGGTGTTACCTTTCCCACCGAAGGGGTACCTATTTATCTACTTGCAATTTCTTGCTTTCAAACTGCTAGGGTTGGCAGAAGCTGGGGGCAGAGACGGAGGTGCACTCCGTCGTGCAGCACTAAGGTCTCGAACGGCTGGCCTGCCGACCCCGTCAAGTTCAGTGTCTTATCCACCAAGCCACAGCAGTCCCTACAACTCCCATAATTCCCAAGAAAAAGTTTCTACGATGTGCTTCCTCCCTCGTGCACTAAAATAAACTCATTCCTAAGGTTTCCCTTGTTCGAAAGCCAGTCGTATCCGACTCTAGGGTTCAGTGCTCATCTCTGTTTCAAAGCCAAAGATCCAGCGCTGTCTGCTTCTGCAGACGTTTCCTTGGTCATGTGGCAGGCAAACACATGTTTTGTTGGGACTCGTGAATCCGGAGTATAATGGCCAATATTCGCCTGGAGGCGCAGTAGTTAAACTGCTGTCCTGCAACCAAAAGGTTGTGAGTTCGATCCTGACGATCGATTCAGCCTTTCATCCTTCCGAGGTTGGTAAAATGAGTATCCAGCTTGTTGGGAGCAAAATCTTAATGAACTTGTGAATAGGCCAGAGAGTGCAAGAAGCGTTATGTGGCGGTATAGAAGTGGGATTGCTTGTTTTTTAATCCCAACTAGAGTTAATGAATCACTCGCTGAATGGCAAATCAGCACCTATGTAAACCCCACTGAGTCTGTGGGTCTCCTCTTCCTGGGAATAGCAATAGGATGCAAGCCAATATGTTTCCCACCATCACCCTCGAAGGCCCTTCCACACACCAAGAGAAACAGCCGCAGGCCAAAGACGAAATCCTTTTCCTGTCGGGATAGGCATGACAGCAGACAGACATCAGCGAAACCCTTCGAATCAGCCGCCACCTTTAGGGGTGCTTTAAGATCAGGGCAGTAACCAGGAGGGCAGGGGAGGCGAAAACCCTCCTGAGCTAACAGCCCCCCCCCCCACAACCCTCACCGCGATGCCAATGTTATATGTGTGAGTGTGACATTGTTGCACCACCTGAATTTTTTTTTGCCCCTCCTGAAAAAATTTCGCCCACTCAAATCTAGAATCCTGGCTCCTGTTTAGGATGAGGGGCTACAGTGGCTCAAGTGGTTAAAACGCTGACTGGGAGGCGAAAGTCAGCAGTTCAAAACCCGAGTTCTGCATGACGGAATGAGCGCCCGTCTCTGTCCCAGCTCCTGCCAACCTAGCAGTTTCGAAAACAAGAAATTGTAAGTAGATACATAGGACGCTTGTCTAAGGAGGCAGAAAGCTTGCTTGCTTGCTTGCTTGCTTGCTTGCTTTGACTCTGACTTCGGCCGGGATCCAGAATCCGCTAGATGAAGGTCTGTTCTCCAGGTTTCCCCCCACCCCCACGGTCTCCGCTTGCTCGCGCGTTCAGTATCAGCGAACAAAGGGAATTGTAACACTCTTCTGCTATAAGGTACTTCAAAGGTTGCGATTACGGAAGGAGAAATATGGGAGACGAAAATTAAAAAAAGGGCAGGGGAGGGCCAGACTAGCGAATCTGCTTGGCGGTGGTGGTTGGCTCCGGAGTGAAATACGTTTCCCTCACTCCCCTTGCGAGACCAGAGAGTTTGGGCGGTGGATTGAAATCGGAATTCAACGTAACTGGTTTAACTGTTTTACCGGTTTAGGCGGAAGTAATAAGTGCTCTTGCGATCTGTTATCTCTAAAACGTTGACTCTGATTTCAGCCGGGATCCAGGAACCGCTAGAAGAAAACTAGTGTTAGCTGGACTGACACCCGGTGCGAACTCAGATTTCAAACCAAACCCCCCCCCCCTCCTTTGAGCTCTATGGAACTGAGTCAAGTAGACGCAGCTGAAATCAATCTAATTTAGGGGCAGGTAAATGTACATAAGGAGACTGCGGTGGCTTAGTGGTTAAGACGCTGAACTTGACTGGAAGGTCGGCAGGTCAGCAGTTTGAGATCCGAGTGCTGCACGATTGGAGTGAGCTCCCGTCCTCTCGAAAACAAGAAATTGCAAGTAGATAAATAGGTACTTGCAGGGACTGCAGTGGCCCAAGTGGCTAAGATGCTGACTGGAAGGCGGGAGGTCAGCAGTTCGATTCCCGAGTACTGCAGGACGGAGTGAGCTCCCATCTTTCTCCCAGCTCCTGCCAACCTAGCAGTTCGAAAGCGAGACATTGCAAGTAGATAAATAGGGACCATTTTGGTGGGAAGGTAAAATCATGCCTGCCACATGACCACGGAAACGTTTGCAGAAGCAGACAGCGCTGGCACTTCGGCTTTGAAACAGAGGTTAGCACTGAACCCTAGAGTCGGGTACAACTGGCTTTCCAGCAAGGGAAACCTTTACCTTTACCTTTAAATGTGCCGAAGGGGACTGCGGTGGCTTAGTGGTCTTGACGACTGAACTTGACGACTGGAAGGTCGGCAGGTCAACACTTCGAGATCCGAGTGCTGTACGATTGGAGTGAGCTCCCGTCCTCTCGAAAACAAGAAATTTCAAGTAGATAAATAGGTACTGCTGCAGCAGGAAAGGTGGCAACATTCCATGTGCTTCGGCGTCTAGTCATGCCTGCCACACGACCATGGGAACGTCTACAAACGCAGGCAGCGCTGGCTCTTTGGCTGTAAACTGAGATGAGCACCGCTCCCTAGAGTCGGACACGACTGGCTTTCGAGCAAGGGAGACCTATACCTTTACCTTTAAATGTGTCGTAGGTGATGAAATGAAATGTTTAGGATTAACTCTTTCGCTACCTCAAACCTCGTTTTGAAAGCCTTTGTACGGATCTAGTAGCATTGCCAGTAGGAGCAACGTGCTACGAGAGCGGATCGCAGACCATGCAAGTAAAATAAACCGGAGCTGAGTCTAGAAAAGCGGGTAACACACTTCAGCAAGCATCTGAACATCGTGGCTGCCACAGACTGCTCAAGCGGACCTGCCTTGAATGATGCTGAGATTATATGATACAAACGGAGAACCGCAGGGATCTTTTCCAAAAAGTCATATTCGGATCTCTCCTTGTTTCCCTCAAAGCTGACCGTTTACGTACATTTAGGTGGAAGCCAATTCTGCGGGGATCTATAGGATCCCCCTTTAGAGAGAAGATGACCGCTATGTGTTTGGTTTGCTACAGCGCTCGTTCGCACGGCCTGTTATAACCGCATCGCACCATCCTTTCTTTTTAAATGTGTGTTTCTTTGAGCGCGGGAACCTCGCCATACACAATGTATTTTCGTAATTCATAAGACCGTGATGGCGAACCTTGGCACTGCAGATGTTCTTGGACTTCAATTCCCAGAAGCCCAAGCTCCCTGTGAATCCACAGGAATGGGTTTACTGCAATTTACAAGCCGCAGTGCGCGGGCCCGGATGAATCGCAGTAAACTCATTCGTGCGGATTCACAGGGGGGCTTGGGCTTCTGGGAATTGAAGTCCAAGAACATCTGCAGTGCCAAGGTTCGCCATCAAGGGCATAAGAACTCTGTACTGCAAAACCTCTGCCCCAAACACCTTACAAAACACCAGGAGAGAGGCAGAGCCAGTGGCCAGAGTGGGATTTGCCCGTTGCTTCCTTCCTCCCTTCCTAAGGCACACGTATGGGTTTGAAAAAATTTCTACAATGTTCAGTCTCACTTGGAAGGTCCAGTTTTGAGAACTGCCAGAGTCATTATTTATTGCATTTTTATACCACCCGTTTGGGATATTTCCCACTCTGAGTAGTGCACATAAAAATAACAAAAAAGAAAAGAAAACAAACAACAAAATGAAATGAAATCAGCGTCTTTCAATTGGGTGCTTTAAGAGGACTATGAGATCTTTTAAGGCTGCAGCTCTAAGCATGGCTAACTAAAGAGGAAGCCCTAGCCCTGACCTGGGCCTAAGGATGCTGCTGCTGTAGACAGCAGGTTCTGGATGCGAGGAAAAGGCAAACAAGCCTCAGTTGTTTATTGTAATTGCGGTGGATCGATCCTGGCAGTAATCGGCGAATGCAGTTAAGGCTTTCTCCCAAATCAATGTACGGAACACGAGGACTGCTGAATGTGTATTCATCTTATTTATTTATTTGTTGGATTTATATAACCGCCTTTTTCACCTAAGAACCCAAGGCGGCTCACAACATCAGTTAGAACCCATACCCAATACTAGTTAATACCAAATACTATAAAACTATCTAAAAACGTCTATAAAACCTAATCCACAGAGAGATCCCCACTGCTTGATGCCTGCTTTATTTTTTAGTATACACGGTTTGTATGCCTGTTTAAATGTGAATGCACCCTAATAATGACTTCTCCGTTCCCCTCCAGGTCTCCTATTAGAAATGTTTGAAAACCAGGTCCTCTGTATGTGTCGACTTGCTGGATAGTTCATAGGTTTAGGTATCTGGCTGTGGAAGGAGAAGTCGGGGGTTTGATTCCCTTTTGTGACTCCCTTAAGCAAGCTGCAGAGCCCCCAGAAGAAGGGAAAGGGAAAGGTAAACAACTTCTGTGTGTTCTCTCCTCCAGGGTTTGTACCTGATAACCCTGGGAAATGTTGATGCTGCTGCTATTATTATTATTATTATTATTATTATTATTATTATTATTATTATTATTATTATTATTATTATTATTATTATTATTATTATTATTATTATTATCGTCGTCGTCATCATCATAATTAATGCACTCTATCTGTTGTAATATGGGGACAACAAAGGCATACACCTGCATAACCCTGCAGGCGTTTTTAGCTAGGCTGTCTGAGTTTTGTTCTACAGGATTAAATAGAGCTGCTCATGTTGGTTTTAGGAACTAAGTGCACTCCATTTCTTGCAGCCAGGCCTCTTGTGCAGGGCCGTAGCCAGGGGGCTTGGCCCACCCTGAGAACGTTGCCCACCCTGGCAAAGCAAGTTTTCCCATAGGAATGCATTGAAAACTGGCTTTGCTGCCCATCTTGGAAAAATATTCTCACACCCACCCCTAGCATCCGGGCTATGGCCCTTCTCTTGTGGTATGAGTTCCACTAATTTCCACAGGATTTTTTGATGTTCATGGAGCGTCGGATTTTTAATTCAGCACAGACCTGGCCCATGAGTAACCCCATTGGCAAGCAACACCCTGGGCAAACCGTCATGGTCTTTAATGGCATGTAAAGAGGAATTACGCAAGATGAGCCTCCCAGCCAAAGCTTCCTCCCCTGAGCCTCTGAATTGGATCACCACAATCATCATTATTATTTTTAATGAGCATCCAGGCGGATTAAAATTGAGCCTGGCTCAGCAGGAGGCCGGAGAGAGGCTAGCACACTTGGCTTCATTCATTTGGCATTGCAAACGTCCACCCTTCCAGGAGAGTGATCCTCATAGCTCCTAGTCAGCCCTAGCGGTTCATTTTATGTATGAACGCGACAATATGTCTATCCAGTTCTTACTTTTGTAAGCTCGAGGCACACGACCGATGCACATTCTTTGGCTGCTCAGGATTAGCGCAGCTGTTAACTCTGACCCTGCTTATTGCTTTACAATGTTTTACGGGTTTAAACTTGTGCTTTAGACCGCCTAGGGAGGGTTTACCCCGGGAGGCGGTTAATAGATTTTGTTGTTTACTATACGTATGCATTTTCATTCTATGCAGGCAAGGGGGAACATCAGTAAGTTTAGTCTCGTAGAACACGGGTCCTTTGGATCCTCCGTCTTCTCGAAGTAAGGGCAGATGCTACCTCTGGAAAGGGCTGGAAGGTATCTGAGGCAGACCTGCGCTCCAGAGGTAGGTAGCCATTGGCAAGACCAAGGTGGAGGATGATGGTGACTGGAGTTGCAGTCCACAAGTATCAGAGGAGACCTGGCTGGTTTTCCACAATGGGCTTCTAGAGTGGTTCAGGCATGAGGATGTGGCTGGTCTTGAGGTTCAAAATATGACCTCTTCTGGGGGAGACCAGAGACGGGTTGTGGCAACTGCAGGGAAAAGAGGAGACAGTGGAGAATACAGAGAAGTGACCTTGTGGTTGTGTCTGTTCGGAAAAGTGTCCTTTGTGAACACACACACACACACACACACACACACACACACACACACACACACACACACACACACACACACACACACACACACACACACACACACACTCTGGTGGTGTTTCTTCCAGGATACTCCAGGATGAAGTTTACCTGCACAGCTTTGCCTCACCTAGCTGGCTCTCAGGAGTGAAGCCGTGATGGCGAACCTTGGCACTCCAGATGTTCTTGGACTTCAATTCCCAGATGCCCAAGCCCCCGTGAATCCACACAAATGGGTTTACTGTGATTCATCTGGCCGCCCTTATCGCTCCTGGAAGTGGAAGTAAAACGCGCCTGTACTCTTCATTGTGGATAGAAAGGATTAGAAAGAGATTTTATTGTCCAAAACAGTGATTCCCACCTTTTTATTGGCCATGCTCCACCTAAGCATCTCTTAAATCCTGATTTCCCCCCACCTCACCCCCATATAATTCTTATTATTCAAAAAGTGAACTCCTTCTTCAGTGGAAGAAACCTAAAATACCATTAATTTGATCTAACTCATTCTCAAGTTGCCAACCTTAAAAATCAAATTCCCCCCACCCTGTGGGACGTGTGCCCCAAATTGGTAACCACAGGTTCAGAGGATATTGATGGTCATTCTGTTGCTTAGTTCTCTCAGTATCTGCTGATACTTCTCTCCTTATTTTAGCTCAAGGATACCAGCAAGAGAGTATATTCTTTCAACTGGTGTAGGTTTGAGTCATCCTGTCATTATATGCATTGCTTCATTAACAGCGATGCCAACTTGTCTTGAGAGTGTGTGGATACACTCCATACTGGAGCAGCATACCCTGCAGTGGAGACAGTCAGGGCCAAAGCTGATGTATGCAGCATGGATGGTTGATCCCACTTTAATAATAATAATAATAATAATAATAATAATAATAATAATAATAATAATAATAATAATAATAATAATAATAATAATAATTTAACTGTCCTGAACCTAACATTTGTAATTTGATGAGGTACTTAGAATTCTCTGCTCTAGCCCAGGAGAAGGCAAAGAACTGACCAAAATTACAATTCACAGTGTTCTGTAACATGGAGCCCTAGTCCTTGAAGTGGAAGGAAGTGTCTTAACTGCATAAAGGAGTGTAGTCTCTTCTTCTGGATTTTCTGGCCAAGTGGAATACAGAAGGTGGTGGTGGTTAAAAAAGAGAGAGAAAGAGTAGTAGAGATCCTGGAGAAGTAAACCTGGAGAGAAGAAACAACCCACCGTCCCTCCTTCCTTCCCTTGAGAGGAAGGGGAGCTGAGCTGACTGTGGGGTGGAGTTGAATTTCCCCCCAGGATCTCAGCAGGGAGTCCTCCAGTAAAAGAATTCCCTGGCTTAAGGTCCTGACTTTTTAATACCAGTG
This sequence comes from Bradypodion ventrale, assembly GCA_035047345.1. Classification (NCBI taxonomy): domain Eukaryota; kingdom Metazoa; phylum Chordata; class Lepidosauria; order Squamata; family Chamaeleonidae; genus Bradypodion; species Bradypodion ventrale. The sequence continues at coordinate 179,814,419 of JAWDJE010000001.1, forward strand.
CAAAGCTGGGCTAGGTTTGCATCCTTGTTGATCCAAGCAGAAAGTCAACTGAAGGGCCAATTCTTCTAGTCTTCTTTGTGTCTAGGCCAGATGTGAAACTGCCAAAATGAAGCCACTTTTTGGTGAATTCATTCTGCAGTTCCTTTTATCTGATCTACTGTGAGAAAGATTAGCCGGCAACACAACATTGCCATTACCAGGGTATGCCTGATTGCGGTTCAAAGAATACCACAATCTTCGAGAAACAAGAGCCTGGCAGACCATCATGCCACAAACATTTGAGTGCATGCCTGAAGAAGTGATCATGAATCATGAAAGTTCACAAAGATTTTTTTTAATTTAGTGATCCAGAAAAGGTATTACTTTCTACTTCTACAATCTTCGAGGAGGCTCTTTCTGTGTACCCCAATTCTTCTTGTGAGCATTGCTTTAAAACCAGCTTAAGTTATTTTTCAACTTCCAGCCGACTAGTGAGAGTTAGGACAGTCAGTTAGAAGCTCTGACTTATGGAAGGGGAGGAGAGCAGTCCCACAGAGTTAGGTACTAAAAATCCGGGTCATTCCTATCTAAAGAGGCACTATTAAAAAGATTAAAGCAGAGAGTACATTTTGTTTCACAGAATTCAGGGAGACTTACTTCCCAGTTAATACAGGAGAGGATGGTCTTGAAGAAATGACAGGTTGAAGTGGAGCAGAAAATCCCCAGTTCCATAGTAAATGCAGCTGCAAACTCCCTGGGTAGCCCAACACTCTCTGTGTCCCATCCTCAACCATATGGACTCTGAAACTATCTGGAGCCCTAAAACTTCGCTCCACCCTTCTCGAAAACAGGGCTGGCCGGCCTGGGAAGTTCATGCTACAGTCAACCTGGTCCTCTTAAAAAATGCCTCATTTTCTAGGTCCAAAGGACTGAAATCATAAACTGCAACTAGAGTCGGCCCATTGAATGAGTGGGGATCTGAGGAGTCCTACGTGAGTTCCATTGATTCAGTGGGCCTACTCCAATGGTGACTTACTAACAGATCCGAGCCATTCCTCTAGAGTAGCTGCTGTTTGTTGTACAGAGGAGTGTTTCTTTAGCATAGCATCTCAGCAGGAGAAAGCGGGGTACACAGAAAGAGCCTCCTCAAAGATAGTGGTATTTTTGAACCACAATTGGCCGCCCCGGCAAACTTCTTGTGCCAGCTAATCTTTCTCACACTAGGTCAGGTGGAAGGAACTCACCAAATAGGTGGCAGTTTGAAGTCTGACCTAGACACAGAGGAGGAGGAGGAAGAAGAAGAAAAAGTAGGGGGAGAAAAGCGTGCTATGCGCTTTTCATTCCAATTACTACAAAGCGGTAACGTCGCTCTCCTCTTCTCCCCCAAGGATAATAGCAGCATATGGGCATCATCATCATTGTCGTGCGTTCACACGTACTCCTCTATAGTTCGCAGTCTTCCCTGGAAGTGGATTCTGAGTCCCGCCGGTGCGGCGGCGGCGGCGGCGGCGGCGGCGGTTCTCCTCCTCTTTCTTCTTCTTCTTCTTCGCCTTCTTCTCCCCAGTCGTGGCCGCCTGTTGTGTGCTCACTCTTCTCAGATTGCATGGGATCTACTTTAAAAAGCACTACCTGCTCCAGCCGTCCAGAGGGCTGGGGTATTAAGGTGGGGGTGGGTGGAAACGGGGAAGAGAGAGAAAAGTGTGTGTGTGTGTGTGTGTGTGTGTGTGTGTGTGTGTGTGTGTGAGCAAAGAAAGAAGAACTGAATGATGGAACTAGGAAACAGATGGGGCTCGCATTTTGCCCCAGAAAGTTCCAGATGAAAGTTATAAATTTCGTTTCTAAAGCAACCCTTGTAAACGCGTTTTTATTGGCGCCACAGTGTGTATGACATCTGTAATGTTAATTTGTTGCCATATACCTTTCCTGCAGGATACCTGGGCTGGCTGGGACCTCAAAGGGTGGGTGGGTGGGGGAGAGTTGAGGCCAGGTGGAAGTTGGGAAAGCCAAGTGTAAGGAGCAACACAAAGGTCAGGATCACACATACGCACCTTTAAGCAACAGTGGGGGAGCGCTGGTAGTTTTTAATCTTTCTGCCCATTGGGAAATAGTTACCATGTGCCATCTGTTGGCTAAGAGGACATATGCAGAAGCTTTGCAGTGGAAGTGGGGAAATCCTAGCTTTCCTGTCTTGGATTAAAGGCCAATTCCTTCTTTTTACAGTGCAAGCCAGGCCCGATTTATTTTAGTAAGGGATTGTTTTCTGATCGCATTCTCTGGGCCTTTGGGTGGGTTTGTTCCCTGACCAAAGAGAAACTTGCAGGTTCCAAAGAAAGCTATCTGGTGGTGGTGATGGTAGTGGAGGGGAGAGATGTGTATATCTGGTTCCCCTTGTTTGAAGAGCATGTTTGTGTGTGCGTGTATCATATCCAGCCAACCAATATCTGATTATTACCTGCTGTTTTTATCAGCTCACCTCTAAAAAAAATAAAAATCAGAAATAATCTGGGCCTAGCACAAACATCTGTTGGGAACTTTTGGAACTTATTTATAATTTTCCTGCACTATCCACAAGAAATTGGTGCATGCCTGAAGAAGAGATCTTGAATTATGATCATTTTGGTACAGTATTTGATGTGCATGCGCATGCGTGCATGTGTGTGAGTGTGCATGTGCTGTGAGATATCCAAATAAGGGTATCATCTTGCATGTCTACTGTGTAAAGATGATGTGGCTATCTTTGTTTTTGATTTTAAGTTTGTAAACTAAGATAAGGCCCACTGGATTCTTGGGAATGACTTCTGAGGTTCATAGGTTCATTGGTCAAAGAAGCTGTCAGAAAGGGGAAGAAAACAAAGTGGTCCTACACCACAGGAGGGGGCAAAGGAGGCCCTGCATATGGTTGTTGGCTGTACCTCCCCATTCTCAGCATCGTTGGGTGGGGCAGAGGAGGGGGATAGATGTTCATGTGTTGCCCATCCTTTCTGAAAATCAGCATATACTGTATGAGATTGTATCTTGAAAGGATTACATTTCATAAAAGAAACAAAATTACAAATCCTTGGGGGAGAGGGAGAGATGGCAAGCTTTTGCCAGATTCAGAAAATTGAGAACCTGGTTTGATGAAACTAGCAACAACATCTCACTGATTGATAAACCAGATTTATATTTCACTTTCCTCCCCACCAGAGAGGACTCAAAGGCAGCTCAAGAGAAGCTTGAGGGGAAAATGCAGTTCTCATGTCATCTTAAAGACCTAAACACATTTTAAAACATGCCAGTGCAAAAACAGTGAGGGAAAAGTCCTCTCTTCACGATCTGCCCATGAATTAAAATAAAAGGTATTTTGCCCATGTTGAGGAGTGCCAGAGCCAAGGAGCCAAGGCCTAGAAAGCTTCCTCCTCCTCCTCACTTCACCAAAGGTTGGCTTACATTTGAGTACCTGCTGGAAGGCTTTGTGGATACAAATAAGACATGATCAAATCAGTCCAGGGAGAGGCCCATTTCCTCTAGTAGGCAGGAGGAGCCCTTCTAGTTAAACCAATGTATCCTTCACCTTTTTGTGTCTTTCAGCCTTTGGACTCTGACCTGGTGGTGGCAATTAGATCGACACTCTCATTGTTTGATCCATGTGGACGCTTCCCGGGAAGGAAAGTTCTTTTAAAGCGAACAGAACTAACTTCTGAGTAGACAGACCTGCGTTGCCACTTGAGTCTGCAAATTTACACACGCTTGGGAGGAAGATCAGGAGGTCTTCCTGTGAGTAGGTACCTACAGAGTGTCGCAGTAAATCTCATTGATTTAAATGGATGTGACTTGGAACCAGACAATAGTGGAGCAAGGAAGGGAGAAGGGATTTCTTTGAACCTAGCAGGATTTCCTTCCACTATCACTCCACTTAAGATAAGGAGAGAAGTAGCAGTGGACCCCCAGAGAACTAAGCAAGAGAATGACCATCAACATCCTCCAAAAGAATATGAGCCTCAAGTTCACCGGCTCAGATCCAGGAAGAGCTTTATGGCAAGAACAAACATTTTTGAGGGTACACAAGAGCAAGACTAAATTAGGAGATGGAGGGTGGAGCTCACTGCACAAGGAACATTAAAGGAAGATATGGCTGAGGAACTCAACCTCCCCTCCGTCAACTGGAGGACACTGAATAGGCTGAGGGTCAGAGTCCCTAAGTGCAGACCAACACTGGCGGACAACAACAAGCTGTGTGAATGTGAAAAGATAAGAATACAGCTTATTTACTGGTCTGCCATCACTGCCAGAAACATGCACCAACAAGGACTTAAGTTTGGCTAACGACAAAGCCAGGAAAGTGGCTTCATTTTGGCAGCCCAGGGTTTGATCGGACACGAAAGAAATTAAAAATCATCTCCCATTGAAGAAAACTGCACGTGGGCACCAAGATGCTCTTTGGTTTAACTTCGGTGGGGACCACTGGGGCGCAACCGGAGACAATCACCCAACACAGCTAGTTATCCAAAAGCTTCTTGGGGAAAGGAGGAGAAATGAAAGGGTTAGATGGCCCAAGGCGCAGAGTGAGGCTGACTTTCAAGTTTGTTGTTGTTCAGTCGCACAGTCGATTCTGACCCTTTGCAATCCTATGGACCATTGTCCTACAGGAACCTCTGTCTTCCACCATCCTCCTCAGCCCACCCAGCTCTGTGCCCACTGCATCTACAATACCATCTAGCCATCTCATCTTTTGCCGTCCCCTTCTTCTTTTGTCCTCCACCTTTCCCAGCATCAAGGCCTTCTCAAGTGAATCCTCTCTTCTCATTTGATGTCCAAAGTACTTAATCTTTACTATCTGACCTTCTAAGGAGCAGTCAGGGTGCTGACGAAGGGCTGACATCCCAAGCTTTGGGAGAAGAGAGAGAGAGAGAGAGAAGCGAAATCTTAAGAGCATTCATCCCAAAGTCCCGTTTCAGCCCCGGTGGATGGGCAAAAGGAGGAAGCTCAGCAGGGCGTAACGCTGGACTGGGGTGGATAAAGGCTCAGGTGTTGGATCTCTCCCTCCCTTCACTCTCGGTGTCTGAGTAGTAGGTCGCAGACGACCTGAGCTTCCTTTATGGTCTGAGGTGCGCTTGGGTAGACATGAAGCAAGGAAGTGGGTAAGCTTTCCACCTGGAGAGTGCCGCCTAAGTTTGACAACCTGCCCCATCATGAATCGCAAACACTTAAACCGTGGGAGCGGAGGGGGGACAGGGACCCTGTGGAAGGAGCAGCCACACGAGCAGAGCCCCTCTGACTCCAGTGCCCATCAGTCCCAATGGGCACGACACATGTTGGGGAATCGTGGAGCTGCAAGTCCCAACCGTCCCTTTTCCTGACGTGCCCTCTCTAAGGCGTGCGCATGTTCCATTCGCACGCTCAGGGGGCTAACCTGAGGTCGTGTGTGTGTGTGTGTGTGTGTGTGTGTGTGTGTGTGTGTGTGTGTGTGTGTGTGACACAGGGCTGCAGGGCGGGGGTGGGTGGAGAAAGGTGGAGGGAGTATATGGGTTGATGGGATAGTAATATACAGGTGAAACTCGGAAAATTATAAAATCGTGCAAATGTTCATTCAGTTCAGTAATGCAACTTAAAAGGTGAAACAAATATATGAGACAGACTCATTGCATGCAAAGCGAGATAGTCCAAGCCTTACTTTGTTATAATATTGATGCTTATGGCTTACAGCTTATGAAAACCCCAACCTCCCCCGCTCTCATGTACCCCTTAATCATCACATAATCTCATGTGCGCTGTACGCCATGATCATCACAATTATAACGAATACAGCCATGACGTCTCTCGCTTTGCATGTAGTGAGTCTATCTATTAAGTGAAATGAATGAACATTTGCACGATATTCTAATTTTCCGAGTTTCACCTGTATGGATATGATGGTGGCCATGGTAGCGTACCCGGGGATGGCTTGCCCCTCCCCCCCCCAAAAAAATAAAAAATCCAGAGTCTCCCATTCCGTCCGTCGGAATTTGAGCAAGTTCCCTTCTCTGCCGTTTCTCGCATGAGATCCGACCCGACAGAGAGCAGAAAGTTGGACGGGGGAGGGCAGGCAAGAGTCTTGTGCAAAAGCCCTCCCACCCCTTTTACCCCTGCCTGACTGTGGGTCTTCACCTCTCCACATCTCTCCACCAGGAAATCTCCAGCTTCGTGGGAACCAGTTGGGGGAAATCTTCGTTTTATCAACGATTAACTGCCAGTTATTCTGCCAGTGGCGACTCGACGCCGATCCAGTCAGGCGGTGGTTAACTAACCTGACAACCCTCAGTAACCCTGAGGATTGGATTAGATTAGATCAGATTTATTCCATTTGTATGCCGCCGACTCAGGGCCGACTCAGGGTGTTTTATTTCCGCTTCCGGGAGCAATGAGGGCAGTGCGGGCCGGATGACTCGCAGGAAACCTATTCCTGTGGATTCACGGGGGCTTGCGTGGCTCACAACAAGGATTGCCGGCTTTAGGTGGCAAAATCCACAGGGAAGGGTGATGTTAACCAAGTGGATTAAATCCCACTTGAATCTATCTTGACGGAGGGCAGCAGCTTCATCAATCCTGGCCTGGGTCTGATGAGGACTTTGTGTGCCAAAAGGGGTCATGGGATTGGGATTGGATCAGTGTTACTGCGTCACGCTGTGATGAAGAAGGTAAATGGAAGGCCACTGCATTTATATTGTTGCCAGAACAATCTTCGTGGCTGATCGCTGTGAGGATAGCTAATACAGTACACTACAGTAACACTTCATACAAAGTCTGCTTTGTACAACATCACCTAATTCCTTGAAAAAAGTTGCCTCATACAAAGTTGCTGCAACTTTGTATGAGGCATTGGGTTTTTCCCCAGGTTGCATTGTGCCTGGGCAGTATAAAAGGCAGGACGCATGCATGCATGCATTGCTCTTGTGGGTTTTGCACGAGATGAAGAGTGTTTAGGAATGGGTTTGAGCACGATTTTGGATTTTTTTGATTTTTTTTCATCAGAATTTTTGGAAGCATTCCTGGGATTTTTGCAGCATTCTTCAGGTTCTTGGACAATCAGGGTTGTTTCAGGGTTGTTTGACATGTTTTTGTAATGTATTTAGCCTTTAGACAATGATTTCTTAAAGTTCTGTCAGTTTCCTGTCTGTTTCCTTGACTTTGCCCTGAAGTCTGTGCTGTTACAGTACAATGTGCCTCTATGGAAACAACGTTGTATGAGGCATCTCGGCAAGGACGTTGTATGAGGCATTGCGGCTAGGATTTGGACGTTGTATGAGGCATTGTGGCAAGGATTTGGACGTTGTATGAGGCATCGTGGCTAGGATTTGGACGTTGTATGAGGCATCGTGGCCAGGATTTGGACGTTGTATGAGGCATCGCGGCTAGGATTTGGACGTTGTATGAGGCATTGCGGCTAGGATTTTGCATGCTTCATACAAAGTCCAAATCCGTATAAAGTCCAAATGTGTGGAACCAAGTTTGGACGTTGTATGAGGTATCACTCATGAGGTATCGAAATCGAATATGGAAGAAGAATTAGAGGAGGAGGAAGAGGAGGAGGAAGAGGAGGAGGAGGAGAGGAATGGAAGAAAAAGAGGAGGAGGAGGAGAGGAGAAAGAGAAGAAAGAGGAGGAGGAGGAGAAGAAGAAAGAGGAGGAGAAGAGGAGGGAGAGGAGGAGAAGAAGAAGAAGAAGAGGAGGAGGAGGAGAAGAAGAAACAGGGGAAGAAAGAGGAGAACAGCAACTCTTTCCCGGGTGTCTTTTACCTGCACACAGAGAGAGGCAGTCTCCCCAGCCAAGCCCCAAGCCCCACTCTCTGAGACAGGGGAACGTGTGGTGGCGCATATACCCGTGTGGACAAGGCGTTCGAAATAGAGGGAATGTGACAGAAAACTCAACATATCAGCGTACGTGGATGGATGCCTCTGGGTGGAAGGAGGGGTGGAGGGTGGGGGGCAAGTATCTGCCTGCTTCGTTCAGCTTAAGGAGGGCAGACGTGGCGGACCGGGCCGCGTCTCCACGTGTTGGCCCTGAGCGCTCCCTTGGGGGAAAAAAAACCCCTGCGGAGGCAAAAGGTTCCTTCCGACGGACCTTCCGTCGGCCTCTTCTTCCTCTGCCTTCGTTTGCTGGAGGCCCTTTTCTCGGCTCCTTGTTTCTGACCTGCTGCGTCTCCCTTGCCACTCCTTTATCCTTCCTCTCGGGGTACACAGAAAGAGTGACCTCGAAGATTGTGGCATTTGTTTTTGACGCCGTAGTTGAACTGCTGTCCTGCAGCCAGAACGTTGTGCGTTGGATCCTGTCGGGACACTAGGTTGACTCAGCCTTCCATCCTTCCCGAGATCAGTAAAATGTATGTTGGGGCAGGTCCGTAGCCAGGATTCTAGATTTGTGTGTGTGTGTGTGATATCTTTTTTCAGAGGGGCAAAAAAATTTCAGGAGGGGCAACCATGTCACACTCACATATATAACATTGGCATCCAGGGTGGGTTGGGGGGGGCTGTTAGCTCAGGAGGGTTTTTGCCCCCCCCCCTACTGCCCTGTAAGGTTTCCCTTGCTCGAAAGACAGTCGTATCGGACTCTAGGGCTCAGTGCTCATCTCTGTTTCAAAGCCGCACACTGTCTGCTGCTGCAGATGTTTCCGTGGTCATGTGGCAGGCATGCCTAGACACCGGAGTGCATGAAACGCTGTTATCTTCCCACCGAAGTGGTCCCTATTTATCTACTTGCAATTTCTTGCTTTCGAACTGTTAGGTTGGCAGGGGCTGGGACAAAGACGGGAGCTCATTCCGTCCTGCAGTACTCAGGAATCGAACTGCTGATCTTTCCCCTCCCAGTCAGCATCTTAGCCACTTGAGCCACTGCAGAGGCCTGCATTGGGGGCAAAATGCTAATTAACTTGTGAACTGCTCAGAGAGTGCGCTAAACGCTATCGGGCGGTATATAACTGTAATTGCTATTTTTATTATTATAAATATTGTGTACCATTATTTCCATACGGATTTATGGAGACCCTTTCCTGGGTTTTCTAGCTAGAGAGTGCTCAGAAAGGCTTTACCATTCCCTTTCCCCCCTGGGAACACCCTGGGGCTCAGTGCAGCTTGCTCTACTTGCGGAAAGGCACCATCAGGGAATCGAACATCCAACTTCTGGTTCTGCTGCCAGGTCCAGCCAAAACGGCCACTGATCATTTTGCATCCTGCCTATGCAATTCAGGTAGTTGCAGTCCAAAAAACAAAAACAAAAAATGCCGTTATTTGACTCGTTTCTGTCTGATCGCCTTCCTCCTGAGCTAAACTGGATCACAGCCATTTTGAGGAGTTTTCACACACAGCCTCCTGAACAGTTCTGCTTAAGGAGTGGCTCCAATAAGTTCTTGGATGGGGAAATGTTGACCACCAGCCTTCTACCTTCCACAGGGAGTAGAGGAAAGAACATGCCTTTCTTCCTCATTTACCTCCATAGTAAGCCATTTCCACCCTTCCACTAGGATCTAAGCACACTTAAGACAATAATCCTAGACTTGCCTTCCAGTCAAAAATAAGAGGCCACCAAATGCAATACCCTTCTCTTCTATGTTTATGTACGTACAGTTGAGACCCATGTCTACAATCCAATAAACACTTGCCTGGGAATACTTTCTATTGGATCTAGAGTATTTTGGAGTACGCATACATAGTATTGCACTGTTAATTGCAATCTGAGGTTGCTATCCTAGAGTTTAGTATGGGGTGCCCAAACTTTTCAGGCCGCAGCCTGGTCACATGGTTCAGAGGGCCAATCATGTAGTTCCTTCCACTGGAAGCGGAATTAAAGTGTGCCTTGCAATTTGTGTTTTGCAACAGGATGAGATAGATTTTAGGCTGCCATTTTCTCTGCTTAAACCAGGGGTGCCCAAACTATGGCTCAAACTATGGCTATATTTTAATGTTAGCTTTTGTGGATCAAGTCCACTTCATCAGACATAAGAGTGGGGCTTCATGGTATCAATTTATACACACCAGGTACAGAAGCACACAATGGTCTGCTAGTATAACAGATATGTTTACAAATCAGTTGTTATTACCAGTTGTAAAAAGTCACACTGATTTGTAAACTTATGATAACCAATCATCGTGTGCCTCTGTACCTGATGTGTATAAACTGATGCCATGAAGTCTCACTCCAGTGTCTGCCAAAATGGACTTGACCCAGGAAAGCTAACATCAAAATAAAGCAGTTAGTCTTTAAGGTGCCACAATATTTTTGTCTTTTTGTTTTGTTAACTCTCTGACATCACTATATGATGGTATATTAAAGTTTGATTCAAGAATTCAGTTGAATGTCAAGAAGGTAAAAAACAAAATCACTACAGATGAACATCGACAACAAAGAAACTGAGATAGTAAAACATTCTGTATCCCTTGGTTCAATCATTAATCCCAATAGAGACTGCAACTAAGAAACCAGAATGAGACTGAGATCTGGAATGGCAGCAAAGAAGGAATTAAAAAAGATTTTCGTATGGATGTGTCACTGGAGATCAAAACCATCCACACTCCTTTATTCCCATTCACCATGTGAGTGTGAAAGCAGGACAGTAAGATTGCTGGAAAAGGTGGAAGGCAACAGAAAACGTGGAAGGTCAAATGCAAGATGGATCGACTCCCCAAGGAAAGCCACAGGCTATAACTTACAAGTGTTGAGCAGGACTGTAGAGGACAGGACATTTTGGAGATCTCTCATTCATAGGGTTGCCATAAGTTGGAGACTTTTTGGTGGAAATAGCAGCAGGGTAAATCAGACTGCCAAGGTGTATGGCAGAGGTGTGTGCAACTGTTTTCAGATCGCTGAGATCCTCATCCAAGGATTGGAACAAGCAATCAAGAAAACAAACAAAGAGTGTGCGTGACAGCCATAGCTGTCAAGTATCCTGTATTGGCCGGGAAAACCCCTTATTTTACCCTCTTTCCCGCCATCATCCCGTATTAATTAGACTGCAATGCCCTATTGCCGCCATTGGAGGGCAGCACAGGATAAGCATAGCTGTCAAGTATCCCGTGTTTGCCGGGAAATTTCCCTTATTTCTAAATTCAAAACTTGACAGGTATGGTGACAGCCAGGTAATCCTTGTAAATTCCAAAACAGCTTGAATTAGTGGTCTGAAAAAGATGCCCTTATCTTAGCTATAATTCAATTTGCATTGGTTTCAGAGCCAAACTCCTTCCCAATTATAGCTCCATTTAGAAATCCAGATTTTATGCCTTCCACTGGATAATAACTGGAAATTAAGAAATAGTTTATTTATCACTGTCTTTATCACAATAAAGAAACCTGAAAAAATTCAGAAGAATTGGTGTTCCAGCTAATGAACAGTGTAAGTGTTCCATTACTGTGCTACCTAGTTTGGATCTTTGTCACAGATCAGGGGTAGGCAACCTACAGCCCATGGGCTGGATCCGGCCCATGGTGCCAAATAATCCCCCTTGCTGCCTCATTTACAGCTGTTGCACATTTACAACAGCTGTAAATGGCAGGGGAACCATCAGTCTGCCCTCCTAAACTGTCTGAGGAAGCATGACCCAGCCCCAACTGAAAAAGGTTGGTAACCTCTGTCATAGACGATGCAATAAGATGGGGGTAAATGATTGATACAGAGCAAGACATGGCAGTTTACAAACTGGCAGCCAATTCAACTCCCTCCTGTTCCCCCAATACTTCAGTAAAATAACTCTAGGGTAGAGTATTAGGAGACAACCAGGGATGTTGGACTAATTTTGCAATATCTACATCCCTCTCCTTCAAGCACTGGGTTTGCCAATTTGTGTAGCCATTGTGGTTAACAAATGGGCTGCCAGTCACAAAACTGCTCCCTTCTCTCTCCTGTACACGGGCCTTTTCCTTACAAAGAGAGCTTGCGGGGGCGGGGGGATGTATCACTGCTAGGAGGCACATTACATGTCCATCTGTTTTACTTTGCCTGCAAAAGGCTAACTAGACTATTTAGATCAGTGGTTCCCAACGTGGGCCCAATGCCCCACAGGGATACTTCAATTCCCAGAAGCCTAAGTCAGTACATTGGCTGATCAGTGCTTTGGGGAATTGATTTCACTTAGGTTTTTTGGAATCGAAGTCCAAAAACGAAAGGTTGGGAAACACTGATTTAGATGAACTCAGCCCTGATTCAAGTGGGTCATTTCTCCAGTCTGTCCAAGTCAGCATGATATAATTTGTGATTCATTCAGACCTATCTCTTGTAAGCATGGACTTGCTCTTTCCCTTCTGATTAATAAACAAGCATATTTGCACATCCGGGTGTATCCAAGCTCTGCAGTATTGCATATGAGTGACTGCATCTGACAATAATCAAATGTATAGAACAAGGGTTCTCAACTTTTTCATGCCATGGGCCCGACCATGCCCCCTCAGATATCTGAGTGGGTAGGACACATGGTTCCCCCCTACCATAAAAAAAATGCATCCATGCAATGATGGGATAATTTTTTAAACTACCTTCTCTGGGGGCATGGTATGGTAGGCATGGCCAGGGGGGAAGCCCTGCCTTGCAACCGAATTAGGACTACTGTACTTTAGTTTTAAATTTGGATGGGTGGGGCCAGCCAGAATTTCTGCTACCGGTTCTGGCGAACTGGTGTGAACCTGCTAAATCCCACCATGCATCCGTGGCTGTTGTAAGCCTCAGCTGCATTTTTAGCACATTTTTGAATATTTTCATTATTTCCACTGCTTCTGGTGGTGGCAGACCACATGAAATGGTGCTGTGGGCCAAGTGTGGCCCATGGGCCATAGGTTGCAAACCCCTGGTATAGAATCTTAGGTCAATCGTCCTTCGAATATCTGCCTCAAGTTGTTAAGTATTTTATATGCAGCAGTAAAGCGGGGAAGTTTTACAAGTAGATTTAGTTTAAATTTGCAAGTTCTCCAAGCCTTATACTCCCTGTTATAGTCCTGCAATTACATTATCCACAAGAAATATAACAAATAATTTCTTTACTTACAGTTCTTTCAAAGATATAAACAGGTGCTTTTATTTGTGAATGTTTCTACACAATAAGTTTCAGTGAGGTGAACAAATGGTTGTCTTAAACATACTGCACCTGTATATGCTTTGCTTGTAAGGTAAACAGCAACAATAATAATGAGAGGAGAGTGAGCGAGCGAGCAAAACAGCAGAATTGAGAATAATCTGAGGAGAATAAGAGACCCAAATAACAAGCAGCTTAAAACCATGTCAGTTGACCATAGAGGCGGGAAGATAGAAGACTCTTCTTATTGACTAGTTAGCTATAAAATTTACATTAACAACCCATTGCATGGTGGGTTGCTTTAATGGACTCAACACAAGCAAGGTTGGGTAATGTGATCAGTCCTGTTGGATTACTACTTCAATTGCTCTCATCTACACAACCAATGGTGAGGAATTATCAGGGTAACAGCCCAGCAACATCTGCAGGGCCATCAGTTGCTTACCCCAATCTAAATGGATTCTGACTTCTTTCTTTCTTTCTGAACTTTACTTACTTAATCACCTCCTCTTCTACTTTACAGTGTAGAAGATTCCACAAAGGATCTCCATTGGGATCTCTACTTAGACAGCTCCATGGCTCACCTCATGTCACTCCTGTGAACATGGAGGACCTCCTTGATGTTGTTAATCCACTTGACGTGGGGCCTGCCTCAGGATCTTGCACTCTGCACTTGGGTCTTCCATGCCTGCTGTGGAATCCTGGTATCAGCTATTTGGTTGATGTGGCCAAACCAGCATAGCTGAACCTTATTTATTTATTTAAATTTATATTATATTTTGATTGTACTCAACAGTGGTTGAATGTTCAGGTTCAGTCTGATGGTCGTGTTTCCCACTCAGTCACACCTGGTCTTCCTCTTGACCTTCTGCAGATATCTCATCTCCATTGCTTGCAGCTGGCTGTAATGCCTGGAAGTGAGTGACCATGACTTGTTGTATAGGAGCAAAGGTCGATATGTAGACTGCCATCTTAGTGGCCTTGCTAACTTCGTCCTTGCTGAGGATCCCCAGATTGATCACATAGAAGAGCCTGCCAGCAGCTGCCACCCTCTGATTGATCTTGGGACTCATTTGTCCCCTTTCATTAACGATGGCACCATGGTACTTGAAATTTTCTACCTGATCTAGGACTTTCCCCTTCAGCAGGATGGTATGCTCTGTCTTACTCCTGGAGATCACCATGGTCTTCATCTTTGCCACATTAATGGACATCCCTCTTTTCTCCATCTCCCTGTTTCACAGGTTTAGATTGGAGTTGGGAATTGGTCCTAGCAATGAGAGCTACATTATCAGTGAAGGCCCTTTCAGACATTTGGACTAGCTTCATCTTCTAATATCCCAGGGTCTTTTTCTTAGTGCTTTGCTTTGCACTCTTCATGATGTCATCCATGAGCAAGATAAAGAGGTAGGGTGAGAGACTGTCTCCTGCCTTACTGCAGCACTGGTTATAATTTTGCTGGACTTTCCCCCTGCTGTCCACATATAATTTCTGCAGGTTCTATAGAAACTTTGAACAGCCTGTATAAAGGACTTCTTGACTGCCCTTGTCTCTAGCACCATACACAGTTACTTCCACAGGACTTAGTTGAACGCCTGTATCAGGTCAATGTGCATCTCCTTATTGTACTCAATCATCTTCTCAGCCACTTGTTGCAGAGCGAATATTAGATCCTGGGTGTTCCAATTGGATCTAAATCCGCAATGAGGTTCCTCCAGTGGTCTTTCACATTGTGCTTGAAGCCATGTTTCTAGTATCCTGGAGTAAAGATTGCCTGGGATGTTGAGAAGGGAGATCTCTCAATTTTGGAACTCTCTATTGTTGCCCTTCTTAAAAATTGGCATAATTACCGCTACTTCCCAAAGCTTGGGGATGGTTTTCGTTCAACATGCAAGCCGTAGGACTCAAAGCAGAAGACACTTTCCTTGGCTTCCCAGATATCTAATTATCTTGGCAGTCCTATCATGTCCTGGAGCTTTCCCCAGCTTCATCCTCCTGATGGTAAGACTCAGCTCACGATCTGGTCTACCTCTTCCTTCTCCTCATTCGCAGAATCATCTTTGTCTGTTGGTTGTGTGAGGTTCAGAAGTTTGGAGAAGTGTTCCTTCCAGCACTCCATAATGTCAGTACTTTGTGTAAGCAGCTGGCCCCTTCCTTGTTCTTTAGGAATTTGATTGGGCATGGCTTCTCCTTCCACATGCTCTTCATAACTCAGCAGAACAGCTTCCAAAGTGAGCCTTGAGCTTTCGGCCAAAGTCCTCCCACAACCTGGCCTTGGGTTGTTGTTATGTATGCATGTACAATGTTTCTTTAAATATATGAATGTAACCAGCCCACAATCACAATGTATCTCAGCTGTTAAGGAACGCGAGCAAGCTGCCCATAGAGGGCAGCTGCGAGCATTCAGTCTCACATGGTCCACATTCCCCAAATCACGAACAGCCGCGGGAGATTACCCGCATGACAAAGAGCTACAGAAAACAACTACAAGAAGAGAGGCGTGACCTGGGCGAGGCCACGCCGGTAGCAGCCAATGAGCTACCGTGCAACCAGATTCAAATGCATTTTTGTTGTTGTTCAGTCGCACAGTCGATTCCGACCCTTTGCGACCCTATGGACCATCGTTCTCCAGGCGCCTCTGTCCTCCACCATCCCCCTCAGTCCTCCCAGTTCTGTGCCCATTGTGTCTACAATACCATCTATCCATCTCATCCTTGGCCTCCCCCTTCTTCTTTTGCCCTCCACCTTTCCCAACATCAATGCCTTCTCAAGTGAATCCTCCCTTCTCATTTGATGCCCAAAGTACTTTAGCCTCATCTTTACTATTTGACCTTCCAATGAGCAGTCAGTGTTGATTTCTTCTAAGATTGACCTATTTGTTCTCCTCGCTGTCCAGGGTACCCTCA
This sequence comes from Bradypodion ventrale, assembly GCA_035047345.1. Taxonomy (NCBI): domain Eukaryota; kingdom Metazoa; phylum Chordata; class Lepidosauria; order Squamata; family Chamaeleonidae; genus Bradypodion; species Bradypodion ventrale. The sequence goes on from JAWDJE010000001.1 coordinate 179,830,313, forward strand.
AAACTCTCCTCCAGCACCACATTTCAAAGGCATCTATTCTTCTGCGTTCAGCTTTCCTAATTGTCCAGCTCTCACATCCGTACATTACCACTGGGAATACCATTGCTTTGACTATTCTAATTTTTGTTTTCAAGGTGATGTCTCTGCTTTTCACTATGTTCCCCAGGTTTCTCATGGCTTGTCTCCCAAGAATCAGTCGCCTTTTTATTTCATGGCTGCAATCTCCATCTGCAGAGATCTTAGATCCTAAGAATGTAAAATCTGTCACTGCTTCTACTTCTTCCCCATCTATTTTCCAGGAACTGATCGGACCTGTTGCCATTATCTTGGTTTTCTTGATATTGAGTCTCAAGCCAGCTTTTGCACTCTCTTCCTTCAGACCGATCAAGAGATTCTTTAGGTCTTCCTCACTTTCTGCCATTAAGGTGGTGTCGTCTGCATATCTCAGATTGTTGATGTTTCTCCCAGCAATTTTGATCCCATATTGTGATTCCTCCATCCCTGCGTTGCGCATTATGTGCTCTGTGTATAAGTTGAATAAGCAGGGTGACAAAATGCAGCCTTGTCTTACTCCTTTTCCTATTCCAAACCACTCTGTCATTCCGTGTTCTGTCCTAACTGTTGCTTCTTGGTTCATGTACAGATTTCTCAGGAGGCATATGAGGTGCTCTGATATTCCCATCTCTTTAATCACTTGCCACATCTTGTTGTGATCCACACAATCAAATGCCTTAGTGTAGTCAATAAAGCAAAAATAAACTTGTTTCTGGTATTCCTTTGTTTTCTCCATGATCCAACGTATGTTGGCAATGTGGTCTCTAGTCCCCCTGCCTCTTCTGAAACCAGCCTGCACCTCTGGTAGTTCTCTTTCCACATGCTGCTGAAGTCTATCCTGTATTATCTTGAGCATCACCTTGCTGGCGTGTGGGATGAGCGCAATTGTTCGATAATTTGAGCATTCTTTGGCATTGCCCTTTTTTGGGATTGGAACATATACTGATCTTTTCCAGTCCTGTGGCCACTGTTTTGTTTTCCAAATCTGCTGGCATATTGAATGCAGTAATTTGATGCCATCATCTCCTAGAGCTTTGAAAAATTCAACTGGGATGCCATCATCTCCACTAGCTTTGTTGTTTGCAGTGCTCTTTAGGGCCTTTCTGACTTCACTCTCCAGGATGTCTGGCTCAGGTTCAATTTCTTCATCATTGTGACTATCAGGAGTGTTGAGTTCCTTTTTGTAGAGTTCCTCTGTGTACTCTTTCCATCTTTTCTTAATTTCTTCTGCATCAGCTAGCTCCTTTCCGTCTTTGTCCCTTATCATGTTCATTTTTGCTTTAAATGTTCCCTTGATTTCCTGGATTTTTTTGAAAAGGTCTCTGGTTCTGCCTCTTTTGTTGTTTTCCTCCATTTCTTTGCACTGTTCTTTTAGGTAGTTTTCCTTATCTCTCCTTGCTTTTCTTTGAAATTCTGTGTTCAAAAGATTGTATTTTTTTCTTTCTCCTTTGACTTTTGCATTCCTTCTTTCCTCTGCTATTTTAAGAGCCTCATCAGACAACCACTTTGCTTTCTTATTCTTCTTTTCTTTTGGTATGGTTTTCTTTGCTGCTTCCTGCATGATGTCCCTCATCTCTGTCCATAATTCTTCTGGCACTCTATCTATTGAGTCTAAGCCATTGAATCTGTTCATCACCTCCACCGTGTATTCTTTAGGGATGCTATCTAGGTGATATCTGTCTGGTCTCTTTGTTTTCCCTATTTTCTTTAGTCTAAGCCTAAATTTTGCAATCAGTAGGCTGTGATCTGAGCCACAGTCTGCTCCAGGTCTTGTTTTTGCTGACTGTATGGAGGTTCTCCATCTTTGACTGCAGAGTATGTAATCAATCTGGTTTCGGTGTTGGCCATCTGGTGATGTCCATGTGTAAAGTCGCCTCTTGTGTTGCTGGAAGAGAGTGTTTGCTATGACCAGTGCGTTCTCTTGGCAGAACTCTATCAATCTTTGCCCTGCTTCATTCTGTGCTCCAAGACCGAACTTGCCTGTTATTCCCTCCACTTTTTGATTTCCTACTTTGGCATTCCAGTCTCCTAATATAATTTGGACATCTTTTCTTGGTGTCTGTTCTATGAGGTGTTGTAAGTCCTCATAGAACTGGTCCACTGTGGCTTCATCTGCACCCGTGGTTGGTGCGTATATTTGGATCACAGTGACATTGAAGGGTTTGCCCTGAAATCTTACTGACATCATTCTGTCATTTTTGAGGTTGTATCCCATTACTGCTCTTCTCACTCTTTTATTGACAATTATGGCTACTCCATGTCTTCTAAGGTTTTCTTGTCCACAGTAGTAGATGTGATGGTTTCCAGAGCAACAAATGCATTATGTTATTGTATATAATGAGATGTACCTCCGCCATTACCACATGTTCATACTGACCATCAATGAATAAACCTGTGTTAGTCCTTCCTGCGACTCCTTCTTTGTCTCCCGTGCAAGACACTAAATTGGCGACGAGGATGGGATTGATGGCGAATCCCAAAGTCAAGCCGTACCAGTTCGATGTCAGCGAACCCGAGCAGTGGGAGCTCTACGAGTGCCAGTTTCGGCACACGATGGAAGCCGCCGGCGTCGACGACGACGCAAAAATGCGCTCACATTTCCTGTCCCAGGTGGGACCGGCCGCGATGCGGATCTTGATGACCCTCGTGGCCCCCCGGAAGGTGGAGCAAACGGGGCCGGTATCCTACAGGGTCGAAACCAGTTCAGGTCTACTTTGGAGAAGGCACGCTGACCAACTCAGAAGGCGAGTCACAGGGGAGGGGGCATCAGCATTAGGGTCCTCCCCCACCCGCATTACCCAAGGGGGAGACACGGCGGAACCCGCGGATACAAACACGTATCCTGGGTTCCCATCCACAGAGGAGGATACTTTGAAAGAGAGGGATCAGTTTGGTGATGATTATGATTTTCCGTACCAGGGGGAGTTAGCGGAGTGGTCCCCCACCCGTCCTAGCGAGAAGAGGGGTTTCAGTTCAGCCCCTGGTACCTCCAGCCCCCCCAGTTCTTGCATCCTAGAGTACACCATAGCTCCGGCCCCTAAAAGACAGGCAGCCGGCGGGAGCTCACCCGCCCCCGCCGCAATCTCCCGAACTCCCGAACAGGCAGCAGGAGGTGGCGGGACCGCGAGGGCATCCTCGTTGGTCCCGAGGTTTGTGCTGGGAGGGTCCCCGGGCTCCTCAGGCAATAGACAGGGGTTCACTTCCCAGCTGTTCATTCCATTCCCGTCCCCCAAGACAAGGGCATCGCCAGCTCCCCACAGAACCACTAACGAGTCTCCATTTTCCGTTGCAGGACGAGACTCCGCGGAACCAGGGGTCACAGGCTCCCCTGTATTAGGTCAGGCAGCCGCACGCCCCAGGCGCACTTGCGGCAAGCCACAATGGTTGAGGGACTTCGTCCCATCCTAGGGGGGAGGGATGTTATGTATGCATGTACAATGTTTCTTTAAATATATGAATGTAACCAGCCCACAATCACAATGTATCTCAGCTGTTAAGGAACGCGAGCAAGCCGCCCATAGAGGGCAGCTGCGAGCGTTCAGTCTCACATGGTCCACATTCCCCAAATCACGAACAGCCGCGGGAGATTCCCCGCATGACAAAGAGCTACAGAAAACAACTACAAGAAGAGAGGCGTGACCTGGGCGAGGCCACGCCGGTAGCAGCCAATGAGCTACCGTGCAACCAGATTCAAATGCATTATGTTATTGTATATAATGAGATGTACCTCCGCCATTACCACATGTTCATACTGACCATCAATGAATAAACCTGTGTTAGTCCTTCCTGTGACTCCTTGTTTGTCGCCCGTGCAAGACACTAAAGTTGTTTAACCACCTTCTTGACTTCCTTCCTCTGTTGCTTGTATGTTCCATAGTCAGCCTGGTTTTTAGTATTGAGATACTTTGTCCAGAGCTGCTGCTTCTTGCCTACCGCTGCCTGCACTTCCTCCATCCACCACACCATCTGCTTTCTCTTTCCCCTTGATCTAGTTATACTACAGGTGTCTTCAGCGGTTTGAAGCATGATGGTTTTGAAATGGTGCCAGCAGTCTCCTAGAGCAGGGCTTTGCAACCTATGGCCCACAGGCTGGATCCAGCCTGTGGCACCAAATAATTCAGCCCCTGACCTCACTCTAGCAGCTGCCACTGCCACCACCACTGCTGAATTGGCCGCAGACTCATTTACGGCTGTAGTAAATGTGTTTCTTCTTTGTGTACTTATTTTAATCAATTACTGTACATGTCCATGGGAATGTCTGCAGACGCAAACAGCACTGGCTCGTTGGCTACAAACACAGATGAGCACTGAACTCTAGAGTCGGATGCGACTGGCTTTCGAGCAAGGGTGATCTTTACCAACCTTTAATTAATTAAATTGAGTGTGCGGGTGATTGGCCCTCAGCACCGTATCACGGTGAAGGGGTTGCCTTCTTAGCATCTCCATGCAGGCGCTGCTGCCTTAACTTCACAGATGTTAGGGTTATACTGCCCATGCTCGATCCCCAGCAGAACTTAGTCACTGCCAAAATGATGAGGCCCACCCCATGGGATGAGGACCCGCCTGCTGAGATTTGCCTGGGTGTGAACAGTTACAGGCCGGGGGGGCTCTTTCTGAACATTGCTTCACAAAAGCTGGAGCATTTACATGTCAGTTTGGACTGGCAAATGGTTTTACAGCTGCAAAAAGTGCATGTGCCAATATTGCATTTACACATTTAATGGGCAAGAAGTGTCGGGGACACATAGACTGCCTGCATATAACACCCCACCATGCATGATGACATGTGTGCTTTAAGAAAAGGCTGCCCACAATCCTTGAAAAGCCCAAAGCCATCACCTATCAAGCTGTGACATTTTAATACACCAAATAGCAATTTAAAGTCATTTTAAAAGGTGTCTTGGATTTATTAGTTCGTTTTCTCTCTGAATTCTGAACAGTTGGACTTGTCGTATGTAAAGCACCTGGCTTTATGGGTGCAAGGATTCCTCCTCCCCTAAAAAAAAAAAAACATTCAATAAAAAGTCCCCTCCTATTTCTGACACATACGGAATGTGCAGAACACACAGAGTGGCACAGAACAAAGATTTTATTAGTACTCACATGGGATGAACTGTGTAACTCACTCATGGCTTTACCACTTATATGTAACAAACCCATGCTAAAAAAGCTCCTCATGCTTATTAAATCTATGTAACTGCTCCACTGTGAATTATGCTTATAAAATGTACAAAAGAGAAAAAAGCCAGCAGGTTTGCTAAAAACAGGTCATCTTAAATTAGACAACATTCAAGTGTATGTCTAATACAGCCCAACTCAGTGGCTGAAATCTGTTGCTTTAGTGTAGTCATTTGCTTTAGTGTAGGCCCATTGAATCTGTGGTGGCTTGGTGAATTAACTCCTCTGTAAAAACTATAAATTCAAAATGAACCTACTCTAGTTGTATCTTACTGTGGTAAGTCACAAGTCAAGAATGCTCATTTGAATTGATGGAATTTACAGAGGAGCTTTCTCACCAAACCTCCACCAATTCAATGGGTTTACTTTAATGTGACTTACTCTCATTACTGAGCCTCACTGTCAGATAAGTGGATTTATAATTCACTTACTTATATAACCATAGCCCTTGAAGGAGTTTTGTCTTTTCAAAAGCAGTTTTTGCATCTAATCAGATATCCCTGTGTTAAAAATAAACAACACAATACAAAACCAAACACAATTACTTGCTCATACCCTGAATCAGTGACACTTTCTATCGGGCTCATTACTTTTGAACCCACCAAAAGTGGCAACTCATTGATAATAGTAATAATTTCATGTCAGAAATTATTCTGGGTTGAACTAGAGAAACTCTGCTCAGGAGACTTCTGAATGAGGCTCCTTTCATGTCCCCAAGATCTTTTCCCACTGAAGTGGTCCCTATTTATTCTACTTGCAATTTCTTGCTTTCAAACTGCTAGGTTGGCAGGAGCTGGGGCAGAGACAGATGCTCATTCTGTCATGCAGTACCCAGGTCTTGAACTGCTGACTTGCTGGCCTTCCAGCTAGCAAGGCAAGCTTCTTGACCACTTCACAACTGCAGCCCCCTAATTCATTGATGAACTTGCCTTATTTCAGTAACAACATTTACCTATTCCTGCTGCCTCACCAAACATGCAGCCCAAAGTAGTACCTATCATACACTGGTTTTTCTCCCCTAGGATCACAATAATCTTTGAATGCCCAGTTTCTGCATGAGTTTGTGTACAGTTCTGCTGGTAAGCAGTTCCATTCCTATGTCCATTTTGTTGCAATGCATAACATGTGCTTGTTTGCTCCATTTCTAAATTGTGTATTGATTAGCTTTCTACCTCCTCCTCTCACAGCTGCAAATATGCAGGTGGGGATTTTTAAAAATAATAATCCAGTCATTTGTCAAACCTCCATAAGTAAACAGTAAGAAGTTTGCAACTTTCTCAGTTCTGCGGATACATCTGGATAGCTTTTTCTCCATTTAGGAATGTTCGAGGTCAATTGTGTTATGCAGCTATTAAAAGGTGGTAAATATGAAATGCACTGAGGAATTTCACAGGTTGCTCTCAAGAGGTGGAAGTGAGGGATGATGGATTTTCTTGCTGTCTGGTGTATTTCTTTTTGAGAATTCTGACGTATTCTTTGGAGCATCAAGTCCAAGTATTTGTGTCTTAGTCCTGAACTGATCTGGAGCTCAGTGCTAATCACATAAAATGCCAAAACTGGGCCTAGCAGAGAAAGAACAAGATATAAGTAAAGAGCAAATTCACTAAACATATTATATTGTGTGAAGAAACTAGTTTAATTAAAGCTGGCCTAAGCAATTTTGTGCTGCATGATAATGGCCCTCCCAGTTTCACATATGGAAGCATGTTGGACTGGAAGTTGAACTTGACTTTAGAACTAGCAACCAAACATCTACACCACTTCTGAGAGGAGTTAGCTAATACAGTGGTACCTCATACATCAATTTTAATCTGTTCCATGAGGCTCATTGTTGTACGAAACAATTGCTATACAATATATGCATCGTACAGCAATTTTCCCTATGGGATGCATCGTACAATGTTTTTTTTTTTTGCTAAGTGGTTGTACGATTTTTTCCATAGGAAAAATTGTTATGTGGGACACCATTCCCCCCCCCAAAAAACAAACAAACCCCACACACCTAATTTATGCAATTTCGTTGCTATACGGGGCGATTGTTGTATGAAGTTCCACTGTACATGACTGGATATATGGTGTGATGGAGTGGACAGAGTGACAGACGAGGACTCAGGAGGCCTGGGCATGAATCCCTCCTCAGCCATGGAAGATCCCTGGGGAAGTGGAATTGGTAAAACCACTTCTTAAACATCTCACTTACCTTGAAAGGCCTATTAAAGTCACTGTAAGTCAGTTCTGACCTAACACCACATAACAACAATATGTAAACTGCCCAAATGGCATGCCAGGAGAAACAACACAAATTGGAATGATCTTATAAATGGGTTAGTTAGTACCTGTAGTTTCATGCACTACAAATAAGGGGTTCAGGGACTCTGCAGCCAGAATGGGTCAGCCATAGTTTGCCCCATCATATTTTGGGTGGGGGAACCTAGCAGTTCGAAAGCAAGAAAGTGCAAGTAGCAAGTAGCACTTTGGTGGGAAGGAAACAGCGCTCTGTGTGCTCCGGTGTCTACTCATGCCTGCCACATGACCACAGAAATGTCTGCAGAAGCAGAAAATGCTGGCTCTTCGGCTTTGAAATAGAGATGAGCACTGAACTCTAGAGTCGGATACGACTGGCTTTCGAGCAAGAGAAACCTTTACCTTTACCACATTTTGAAGTCTGTGAACTAATACACACAACCATCTAATCTCTCTCTCCTTTCTCATTAAGTCCAGAAACCAGATTTTGAAACAGTTACTTCACCCAGAATCTCCCAGCCAGCATGGCTAAGCTCTGCCAGAGACTAAGCAGCCAAAATGGAAATTTAAGAGAACATGCCATTAGAAAATGGAAATCCTTAGACACTCAAAAGTGGGTGACCACCACAGGAGGAACTTTTCAAATTTCCTGTAGCTAGCAATTAGCCTGTTTTCTCTGACGCTTGGTCTTCAACACACAAACACCTTCATTTGCAAGTCTGATTTCTCAGACATGATGGTTTGCCAGAATCACAACTCTGAACACTAACAGATTCCAGCTTTTAATGACATTTTATCTGTAGCACATCGCTCGGCTCAGCAATTAAACAATTAAGCCACCATTCGAGACTGTGGTGGTGGTGGTAGATAAGCGTAGTCTTTTCTTTGGTCCTTTAGGGCAGTGGAACATAGATTGGTGCTTTTCTCCTGCAGTGAGGAAACCAGGAGCCACATTTTGGACCTGCTGTGCCTGGCAGAACTTTTAAAGAAAACTGGAGTGGGGACTCAGGCAGTTTCCTCAGATCTGTAGCTCCACCGTGCAAATGTCTCAGCTGAATTATTTATGTTTTCTCTCCCCCTCCAATAAATGCAAAGATGCCAAAATGCAGTATACATTACAAGCTTCTATTTCTTTCTTCACAGGCACAGTGACATTGATGGAAGTTATGCACATGTTTTAAAAGGGAGGAAAGGAGCCTTAGATCGTTTCCTGATCAGAGTTTACATAAGATCAAAAGAACGAAAGAAGGGCCAGATGGCACTCTGTTTATCTACTGCAAGAGAGCGCCTGAGAATAGGAAATAATATTTGGAAGTGTTTATTGGGCACCCAAGGCCATGATCTTCTGAGGAGGCACTTTTCTGTTCTCACTTTTCTTTTCTCTGGAGTATGTTGTAGATTCTGGATGGGTCACTAGAGTTGGTCCTCAAAGAAAGGCATCCCAGACAATGACACACAAAGACTGTTTTGTCCATGTGGGTTTTTAAGGATCAGTCAGTGCTACAGTTTTTCTTCTACACTATCAAAATATCTGGGATCTTCTCTCCCACTGTATGGCAACTGTGTAATCTAAGCTTTTCATGGAAACAACGCTACATAATAAAGGCCAGGAGTTCTTTGAAATGCTCTGTGAAGATTTTTGTGGTGTAGGATATATAACTTTTTATGGAGGCTTTCTGCTTATGAAAAAACATCCACTTCTGTAGTCTTCAGTATCGAGGCAACTTTCACCCGGCGCGAGCTCCGGTTCCCTCTGATTCAGAGGCCCACAGGTGTGGCACTGGCGAGAGGCCTCAATGATTTGGCTAACACAGCCGAGAAGGGTGTTCTTCCTTGAAGTTGGGCTGAGAAAGGCTGGTCCAGTGGAGCTGGTTAACAGGTTCGCAGGGAAATGGCGATCTGTGAGTGATGTCGCAGAAGAAATTAAAACTACAAAGTCTATAGCCGTTCTATAGCTGGATTCCCGACTGTGAAACAAAGTTTCTTCAGAAAGCGGCTCCCACAAAACAACCCAAAAGATACAGTCCTTCTCTTAGGAAAAAGGCCTTATTGTTAAATATCCCCATTCAGTCTGCTCTGCTTCAGGTGGAGCGGAATGAGCACTCTTGATGGAAAAAAGTCCTTTTATATTTTATTGAAGAAAATAACAGAGTCCAATAAATGTGAAATAGAAGAAAAATAGATAGTCTCGGAATAACTTCTAAGTGTCGATGTCTCTGCAAAACCCAAGTCCCATAATTTCTGAAATTTTGTCTAAGTGCGGCGGTGACTCGCCGCCTCATATGAGATGGTATTACGGGAGCCAATCTCAGATGGCAAGAGAGACAGAGCTCCCGCAGGATTTGAAAAGAAACTGAGAAAAACCCCTGGTTTTTATGCCATTTTGCCTGGGAAAGTGTCTTGATAAAGTGCTAATTGACTTCTCAAAGTGACTAGTTTTGTGTGTAGATCAAAAGGATACCAGGTGGGCATCATATCTATGTTCCATCTCAGACTGTGAGATAGATCATCTTCCCAGACCAGAGTAATATGATCATAATGACCAATACCCATGATCAATATGGCTGCTGTATTTTGCACTCATTGGAGTCTCCATACCAGCCTCAAGTACAGCCTTATGTAGAGCAATTTCTGGAGATTTCTAAAGTGTAGGTCAGGGTGAGTAAAGAGCTCCTGTCCCGGAACGGGTAAAGCTGGGCAATGCACCACAAATGGAAAAATGTGGGCTTGACCACAGCTGCCACTTGCTGATCCATAGATAACGTAGGGTTAAGTTGCACACCAAGGTTATGTACACTCTCCTTTATTGGGAGGACTATGCCTCTTAAATTAAGGGAAACTCTCCCAACCTGAGACTGAGACAGCATGACCTCTATCATCATGTCCAGATTCAATTTCAGCCTATTCCTCTCCATGTACTGCATGAGCGCCTCTTGGCAACACTGCAAGATACGGATTACATCATCTGCTGAGGTGGAAAAGGGGAGATAGAGTTGTGTCTCATTCTGTGACAAGGAACCATTGGTGAGCACTTTTGGGGCATGATCCATCAACTAATTACAAATCCACCTAGCAATAACCAAAACATGCAAATAAAGCAATTGCGAAAGAAAAAATATTTTAACCCTGAACACACACAAACATTACAATTTAACATTGTAAAATTCCCTTAATCAGTACATCTTCTCTACGACAGATTTGATTAGGTTGTCCTATGAATATTAAAGTTTTAAGTTTACCAATAGAAAAACGTTTTAATGATCTAAGCAGCGTATGATTTGCAAAAGGCACTGGTTCTCAGCTCATTGCTCTTGTTCTAAACCACAAAATAATGTTAGCACTGCTTTCTGTGGTAGAGGAACTGGTGCGTGGGTCTTGTAGGTACAATTCCAATGTTCTTTCAACTAGATTACAATGGTTCTTTTTGCTCAACCTCTTGAGCCTTGGCTATCCATTGGATTTTCATTACTTTGAAATACTCAAATTACAAGAAGGGAAAAAGAAACACAACCCCTGTTTGCACTGCAATATTTTTGTCCAGCGTTAGAAATATATAGCACTTTCATCATACCCATGCCTTTGGATGGTGGATATTACTAGTGAGATCTCAAGGGGAACGTTTTAAAGGCCTTTATTATGCGGGATAAACTACTCAAAACTAGCCTTCTAGGCCAAAGTCCATTAAAGTGAAGGAAAAAACAACGTTCCAATGGCCTTTTGCCTGCTCTTGCAAATTTAATTGAATCTGAAGTAGACTTTCAGAGCTAAAGACCTGCAGCACAAGGTTCATTATTTGACATAATGATGTCCAAATATTTTGTACTGTTGGTTCAGCAAGGGGATAAAAGGGACCACGAGTTAGTCAGGGAGGTCAAGATCTATCAGGTGAAACAGTGAAGCCTCCCTCCCTCCATCGAAAGAGTTCAAGGGAAAACCTTCATTTTTAAGAAGGAAGTTGAACTTAATGTTGAGTTATCTTGAACTATGATCTAAAGAAGACCATTGTAATCCTGTTTAGACAAGAGGACTATGGAACTTGTGACATCTTTGGGGCGAAATCTTTGAAAATACAGTGATCAAACATTTTTTTGGAACAAAATGTTATTTCATATCTGCCTGCTCAGACAGAACCCTATCTAAAAAGCTAATATGAAGCCATCAGTTAGGCTGCAATAAGTTAAAGCATGCATTTGAATTAAAATGACTTGAAGGGAATTCAGCCTTGATTAGGAAGAGTGGAACCCTTAATGTCATATTTTGTACAGCAGCTTGCACACAAATGGGTATTCTCTGTTAAGTGGAGGAAGTGTTGTAGAATAAACATCTGGCTTGGAGATTGCCTGCCTTTGACAAGTTTGAAGGGAATAAAATTTCTAAGGTTGATAAGTGAGTCTCAGCTATGCTTTTTGCCTACCCACTCCTCAAAAGGAGGAAGATGATAGTTTGTGCAAGTGTGTGTATAAGGACTGACTCTTCAGTTAGTTAGGCAACATTGGACCTATGCATTTGCTCATTATGGCCCAATTTCTCCATAATTCATCATTTTAAGAGATAATTGATAAAGCCCCAATAGGATATTTAGGTCGACCTAAAGGTTGTTTTTAATTGTGTCAGAATCACACAAAGGTGCTTTCTGGGTTGAAAGGATTTTTGCTGGAGGAACTCCACTCAGGGGATGCCCAAATGAGACTCCTTTCATATCCCAAGATCTTTTCCCACCAAAGTGGTCTCTATTTATCTACTTGCAATTTCTTGCTTTCCAACTGGTAGGTTGGCAGGAGCTGGGACAGAAACATGCACTCATTCCATCATGCAGTACTCAGGTTTTAAACTGCCGACTTGCCAACCTTCCAGCTAACAAGGATAGCTTCTTAACTACTGAGCCCCTGCAGTCCCAGAGAGAGTTGTTAATGATCAGAACTCATCTTGTGGACACACTCAAACTGAAGATATATCATGAGGAAACAGTCCAGGTAATAATATAATGAGAATGACTGAGATGGTCAGAATAATGCATATGTGCAGCATTAGCAAAATACCTCCTTATGCCCAAATGCTACAGCAGATGTTGTTCAAATACAATTAGATGATTGATTGATTTGATTTATTTATTGGACTTGTATGCCACCCAATGGGCTATCACTCAGGGCAGCTAACAACAATCACAATACAATCTAGTCACAATAATGTTGGATTGGGGCCGTGAAGCGGCCCTTAAGGTCCCGGAGGAGACTGGTCAAAGGAACGACACGAGACAAGATGGAGCGAAGACCAGTGGTTTATTGAGGGAAAAGCATCAGCATATATAGGAATAGAAGGCAACGTGTGATAGAATCGTCATCTGACAGAAAATCACATCACCCATTTACCCGGGTTAATGGGGAATCTCTCTTGGGGAAGTTAATTAACTAGGGCAAACACTGACAGGGGAAATCCATTGTTCATGGCTTACACCAGGGTAAACATGGCCACTATTTGCACTAGAGCTTGGGCTCGTCTGTGAGTGAGTAATTGCCTAATCGCTAACAGGAGTTAGCGATCTTGCTTCCCTCAGCAGAACTGTCGGTCAGGTCAGATGTGGGTGAATCAACCCTATGATTATTAATCTGCCCCCCAATTTCCATACTGGCAAGGGCCAGTGGCCAGGAGCTTTCTCGACTGGTTTAACCTCTGCCAGGGGCCGTTTCATGCCAATTGTGCACGCGGCACCCGCACAATAATCTCATAATTACAATATTACAGCCTCCTAAGCCATGTACCTGTTTTGGATGTTGTCTTGTAGGTTGGAACCCCATGAGTTTTATATATATCGTATTTTGCATGTATTTTTTGTTGGATAATAAAATTTAAATTAAAAAAAAGATGTAAAGAGCAGGTTCTAGTTGTCCTTTACCATGTTAGCTCATCCATGCATGCAAACCATCACTTGATGTTTCAGCAATTAAGTGAACTTTTCTTTTCCAGTGCAAATTAGCCTATAGACAGTTATAGGGTGGACACCGTTTTTAATTCCAACCAGAGCAGGACAGTTGAACCAGAGTGACTAAGTGCTGACTTAACCAAAATACAGTATACTTGATTTCAAGGATCATATTTTACTTGAGGTGAACAATTGGATTTAGGCCATAATTGCCAGGATAGTTGTAACAAACACTAGCAAAAATGCACTGTTTTCTAGTATACTGTGGGATAATGTTCTGTGAACCTTCACATTTGAAAATACTTATTTTTCCCCAAGAAAAAATAAGAACACTCAGCCAAAGAAAATTCATTAGATCATGGATTCAAACAGCCTTCAATTACAGGAATAAATGAAGAGTCACATTCTCCATTTTCTCTAAGTACATTTTGGAAAACCAGTTCTTCTACTGAGAAACTTATTATTATGTATATTTTAGCAGTAGAGCTTCCTTTAAAAAACAGCTGGGAACCTCTATATTCATTTCTAATAATTTCTAAGAATTATAATGTGTTATTTCCCCACTTTCAACATGAGAACAGCAATGAGGGATAAACATCTGGATGAACATCTGGCAGACATGGGCAATAGTAAGATCTGCTTAATTGTAAAGGAGAGAACTGTTATGACCTTAAAAAATTTCTCTAAGCTGGTGCAAAACTGGGTATTTGGTGGTGTGCAGATTAAAACCATGTGATGGGCAACTCCTGCCTGAGAACACTCTTCATCCTGATTGGACCACTACAAGCTAACAGGCCTGCTCATTGGTGGTATGCCTGGAAACCAGCCCTGGCATTGGCCAGAACAGCTGCATCTCTTTTCCCCTTCACCTCAATCTCCTCCCTCTATCTTTCCTGGAAATTGTAATCTACAGTGTTCGAATCCGCGGGGCCGAGACTTTGGACTCAGCGGGGTTCACTCCCTCAGGGGTTATGCGAAACCCCAGGAACTCAACTTCTCTTGCAAGGAACACACATTTGTCTCTCCGCAGTCTCAACCCCGGGGACAAGACATAATCTTTTACTGTTTGACCACATTTACATAAATATTTGCTTTTGTAACCTGCAATTGACTTATGCGTTTATGAAATGACCACCCACTGCAGGTTCTTTTGTTTTATTGTGTAAACTGTATTGTTAAAGTAGATAGTCACTAGGATTAGTCTGTATGTGCAGAACTGTATAAAAGGACTTTGTAACTTCACACTTGAGCTCTCTCATCGAAAAAGTTAGGCAGGGATGCTAGTGTGTATTTTTTTAGTGGGTGGGTTGTGATTTGTCTTTAACCAGCAGGGGAACAACTGTTGTTTAAACACAATCAATAAAATCTCTTCTTAGCCTAAATTTTCAGTCTCTGTGGTTCCTGGCGTTCTACAAGTGGAAGATCATCGTCATCGTCATCGTCATCGTCATCGTCATCGTCATCGTCATCGTCATCGTCATCGTCATCGTCATCATCATCATCATCATCATCATCATCATCATCATCATCATCATTATTATTATAGAAGGCCCATGTAGCACCTATTGTGCTTATCTGTTACTCTAAAACAGATCCAGAGGATGCCACATATTGGCTAAATTTTCCTGTCTTATTTTACATCATTGTTTTACTAACCCTCTACAGAAAAGGGGCCATTCAGCTATGTTCTAAGAGGGACACACATGATTTGTTCAAAAAAGTGGCTGGTCGGAGCATGTAGGATATCAAAGTTGTTTACAGAGAAGAAAATTTATTTGTCCAACACACACAAGAGATGAAAGATTTCTACAGTGCAAACTGAGGCCCTCCAGTTGGCTTGTGTCTTCAGCTGGTGACCTGGGAGAAAGAAAGGGAAAAGTGCGAGAGAGTTGCTTTTAATAAGGAATCTTTGTCCGTTGTTTCTAGCAAAGGTTTACTACATGTGCAACTATTGTATCTTTCATCTCATTGGTTTTATCCAAAAAGCTGACAAGTCATATCTGGCGTATACATATATGTGTGTTTGTGTATATGTAGTTTAAAAGAAAAATACTGTAATGTGGTTAATTTCTAGGTTAATTAAAAAAGATTCAGAAAGGAAATGATAACAGTACTGAATTAGATGCTTAAACAAAATTAAGACCTTTGAATGCTGCTGATTATATAAGAACAAAGGAAAGGTTCTTGCCATGCATTTAAAATTCTGTGTCAAACAAAGCTTCTAATGGAAGCATACTTTCACTGTGACCTTTTATGTTCTATGATGTCCTGGAAAAACAGCCAGTTGGTTTGGGTTGTATGAACTGGGCTTTTATTTTGGGTTCTGTTGAAGGGAAAATATTATGTTTCCACCCTAGTGGTTTGAACCTCTTCTGCAGTATCTCTGGCAGAGCCTGGAACTATTACTTTTTGGATTACAGCTCCCCAAATCCCCAAGGAACCACACTGGGTGGGGGAATTTCAGGAGCTACATTGCAAAAGGCACTATCTCCATATTGCATCCAGTAGCATTACATGCTTACAGAGAACATGGATATTAGAGAGCCACACAAAGGACGCCAGCCTTTCACAGCAGTATTGGGACCCAATCCTTCTCAGCAATTTGGTACCAAAAGTTTTGTCACACATTGTGAACCGCACAGCTGTCCCCCTTTTGGAAATGGGTCACAAGCTAAGCTTCTCTCTTTGAGCATTTAGTAGTCAAATGAAGTTGCTACCTTTCATAGAACAGACAAAGAAAAGATGTTCCAGAAGCACCCTATTATGGTCTAGCATTGCAACTAGGTCTGGAAGGTCACTTGGGCATTCTGTGCAATCTCCTCAGAGGGACAGCAAAAGACAGTGGGTGTTGGTGAACCAATGTGCTAATGTAGAAAGAGACAAATGTCTCTAGCCAGCTAGTGAGGAGGAGAAGGCCCATGTTATTCCTGGTGAGTATTGCAAAACAGAGCAAGTTGTAGTCAATGGAGCTAGCATTTAAATACCAGCTACCCTTCCCCCTCCATCATTCCAGGCAGCATACATAGTAACAGACCTGGTCTAGTATCTATGTGATTCACCTCTGCTCAGGGAAACAAAGTCTGAGTGTAGCAACATTGTGGTTCTTTCGTGAAAAAATGCAATATCCCTGTGTAAGAGATGTATCTATCTATATAACTAAAATCGAGGTCTCGCGCTGCATGTTACTCATACACAGCGCAAGACCTGCACCCCCTGCCAAAAGAACACTGGCTCTGCCTACCTTATACCCCTGGTGTGGCCGACGCGGGGTACCGGCAGCACGCCCCAGGTGCCTTCACCCTGAAAAGAGGGCTCGAAGGGGGTGCCCCCAGTTCCCAGGTGGACTGGTGCCAACCCACAAGGCACCGGGGAGGCGGTGCCAGGCCAGATATCCAGACTTGTGACCGCCCCTATAAGCCACAGCTGCTGAGGAGCCAGATGCTGCCACCATGTTGAGGAGGAGAGAGGAGATGGGAGCCACCGCCAGAGCCACCGAGGAGCCGGACCGGGAGGCAGGGGTGATGCAGGGCACGCATGGCGGCCACAGCAGGGACAATGGGAGCAGGTGGGGGAGGGTCCAGGATGGGGGGAGGCAGGGAGGCGCTCCCAAGCATGTCAGGGGGGGTCTGCCGTGGGGGTGTCCGCAGCAGGAGTGGCTGGGGTGATGGGGGAGGCAAGGCCACTGCAGGGGAAAGGTAAGACTGTACTACCCAGCGAAGCGGGTACCCCAGCTAGTTAGCCTACTGTTTTCTCCTCAAACTAAGGGACAATAACTCACAAAGGCATTCACTGCAGTGCTAGAAGAGGATTGGGAGGGGGTTGTGATGCCATCCCACTTCTGTTCTTGTGGACTTAAAACAAACCTGATTCTTTTTAGTTGAGTCTGGTCTAATTTGAAAGGAAATGCCTCCACTTCCTCTCTTCTCCCTATTTGAGAACTGTGATTTTGGTTGGCTTGCCTGGTTGCTAAGTGACCTCCATCAACACATTTACTTCATATTAAAACAGCAGAATTGCATTGAATGACGGCCAGTAATTTTATAGGCTATATTTTAGTCAATTGTCTTTGAAGACCATTCCAACCTTAATTTTAAAGTTTCTGTCTCTGCAGAAGATATTGTTAACAGTTATTTTGGAAGTGCTAATGGTAAGATGGATGAGTTCCAATATTTTTATTGAGGAAGTGGCAATTATATAATTGAGGGCTGTGGTGTATGTGAATTTTTCTTCTCCCCCCCCCCAAATATCCTGCGTCACTTCAGATAACGGGTTGTGAGGCCATGGAATGGTGGATGCTGAGGGGCAGGCCACACTTGGAGAACTGGTGACCACTGTTTGCTAGTGTCCCCCTGTTCTGGCCCCTTGGTGGTACCCTGTGGACCTGGTCAGTCAATTCCTACTGACCCCTCCTCTAGACTGCTGCTGGTGAACGCCAGGTCAGTCTGTAATAAGGCCCCCATAATTGCAGATGCCATCTTGGAGGGGTGGCCCCACCTGGCATGCATTACTGAGACCTGGCTGACCAGCAAGGATGGGGTTCCCTTGTCAGAGATGTGTCCGGCTGGGTTTGAGGTTTGGCACGAGCCTAAAGGAGAGGGGAAGGGTGGGGGAGTTGCTGTTTTGGCAAGAGAGTCTCTGAGAGGCACCAGGGCAACGGCACCACAGATAGTGGGTTGTGAGGCCATGTTACTGTGCCTGGGCACTATGGATCAGTTGGGGATCCTTCTCCTATACCTGCCCCCCATAGGGTAGCTGATTTCCTACCCGAGCTCTTGGATGCTTTCTCGGGATTGGCGGTGGAGGTCCCTAGACTTATTGTGCTGGAGGACTTCAACCTGCCTTCCCTGGGACTGGGGTCTGAGGTGACGAGGGAGTTTATGGCTTCCATGGCAGCCATGGACCTGTCTCAAGTAATTCAGGGCCTGACCCGGAGCAGTGGTCACACACCCGACTTAATTTTTCTCTCAGAGCTGTTGCGAAGTGGTCTTGGATTACAACATCCAAACATTATCCCTGTGCCATGGTCGGACCACTATCTGGTGACCTTGGAGCTCCCAGGAGTAACTCCTAACTGCGGGATGGTGGGGCATATTATTCTGGCCCACCCTCAGTACCTGATGGAGCCAGAAGGATTGCAGAGGGAGGCGGGGGAGTTTCCTATGGATCGGCTGCACGATACTACTGAGGCTTTGGTCACGCTCTGGAAACATGCTGGAATTGCATTTGTTGTAAATCTGACAAGAAAGCAGAATGAAAGTAAGGTAAAGGTTTCCCTTGCTCGAAAACCAGTCGTATCTGACTCTAGGGTTCAGTGCTCATTTCTGCTTCAAAGCTGAAGAGCCAGCGCTATCTGCTTCTGCAAGACATTTCCGAAGTGGGAAGCAATTTCTTGCTTTCGAACTGCTAGGTTGGCAGGAGTTGGGACAGAGGACGGGAGCTCATTCCCTCCTGCAGTACTTGGGAATCGAACTGCTGACCTTCCGCCTCCCAGTCAGCGTCTTAGCCACTTGAGCCACTGCAGTACAAGGCAAGTATTTTTTTTCACAATGAAAGGCCAACACATTGGTTAAGCATCAGAAAATATATATATATAATGGTTCAAGCAACCACAACAAAAGACAGGACAATGTGTGTTTACCCAGGGAGGGGGAAGAGCCCATTTCTTCAGCTTGTGGTTCAGCAGCTTGAGTGGGTAATGCTGCTGGACTAGTTAATAGAGAGGGTGCCGTCTGCTGGAACAACAGGATAGATTACTGACACCAGAAAAACGACCACTGAAGTAGTAGAGATGCTATCAATGAAGAATGCATTTATCCTGACAGTCATCACATGCTTTCTTTGCTAGTTACTCATCTTACAAAATGCCTGAGATTGTGGCCGTCCTAGAATTTCCCCCACAAAGCACAGGCAGATTAGCAAACTCATGCTCTCTAGAATTCTCCAATTTTCACTTCCTTCCAACTTGGACACAGATAAAAGATGCTGCACGTTTCTTCCCTTTGTGTGGACATTTACGCATATTCCTTAAAACAGTTCTCAACCTTTTTAAGTCAGGTGCCGGGTCACGCTCCCTCAGACAGCTTCGGGGGCCAGACGGCCATTTTGCCCTTCCTCCACCACATGGCACTTTCGAGTGTGGTGGAGGTGGGGCCACATGAAATGGCACCATGGGCCACATCCAGCCCACAGGGCCGCAGGTTAAGAGTCCCTGCCTTAAAATGTACACCTTTATATATGCAATATATATATTTCAGTGGCATGGATGTTCCTCCCATTAGTCAATGCACATTGGGATGCAGTTTTTAAACATATGCAGTATAAAAATATTTCCTCCCCTCTGACCCCGACACCTAGTCACAGTATATGCTCAGAAAAGCATAAACATCTGACAGGAAATTGCATTCAAGGCTGCATTGGGTTCCCAAAGGTGTAGACGTGATACATTTTTGTCAGAAATGAATTGAAAAGAATTCGCATCCCCAAACACCTCTTATTTCTCCAGTGCTAGAGAGACAGCATCAATGTAAGGTTTACGGAGTTCTCTGTGGGCCATCACGAATGGTCAGGTGAGCTGTTTTCACAGAAGGTCTCACTGTGTCTTTTTAATAGTACAGCCATACTGTAGTGCAGCCTCAGTTCTCTGAATGTGAATTTACAGAAGCCATTCTCATGAATGAAGCCTAGTTTAGCTGATACTGTATCTGAAACTGCTCTCAGTTGACCTGCTACAAACTATTGTTGTGAATTCTCACTTTCATTTATTACCATCTGTTCTAAATGAGATCTAACACTTCTGGCAGGCTGCTCTAATGTCTCGCTCCGCCACACAGTTTTCATTAGGCTAATAGGAATCTTTTCATGCTTCTGGCATTTGATGCAAGCCCTACCCTCTCTTCCTGTTTGTTTTTGCTTCCATTGTTTGGATGATAGACCTTTCTTCTTCCTGTGACCTCTGATCAAGAAACAAGCATGGAGGCCTGTTGAGTCTGGACCAAGAAGTACTCTAACCAGCAGGATCAGGTTAAACTCAGTGATTCTTTATTCAGCTCATACTTCGGACAGGGGACTATGTACAAGGGTGGCCTCTATTTATACAGTGCTTTGACTGTTACACAACAAGATACATTTAGGTGGGCTTCCAGAGGACAAACAAAGTTCAACATTTCCCGTTTTTACAGTCATTTGAATTTTGCCCCTTTAGAAATGGCACGCCTGTGCTCTTCCACTTTGGCGCGGTTTGTCTTTTAAACCCGAATTAGGGTTTGGACACAACAAGGTCTCTTCCACATTCTGGATATTCTGTTGTTGTTGTTGTTCAGTCGCACAGTCGACTCCGACCCTTTGCGACCCCATGGACCATTTTCCTCCAGGCGCCTCTGTCCTCTACCATCCCCCTCAGCCCTCCCAGCTCTGTGCCCATTGTGTCTATAATACCATCTAGCCATCTCATCCTTGGCCTCCCCCTTCTTCTTTTGCCATCCACCTTTCCCAACATCAATGCCTTCTCAAGTGAATCCTCCCTTCTCATTTGATGCCCAAAGTATTTTAGCTTCATCTTTACTATTTGACCTTCCAATGAGCAGTCAGGGTTAATTTCTTCTAAGATTGACCTATTTGTTCTCCTCGCTGTCCAGGGAACTCTCAAAACCCTCCTCCAACACCACATTTCAAAGGCATCTATTCTTCTGCGTTCAGCCTTCCTAATTGTCCAGCTCTCACATCCATACATTACTACTGGGAAAACCATTGCTTTGACTATTCTAATTTTTGTTTGCAATGTAATGTCTCTGCTTTTCACTATGTTCCCCAGGTTTCTCATCGCTTGTCTCCCAAGAATCAGTCGCCTTTTTATTTCATGGCTGCAATCCCCATCTGCAGTGATCTTTGATCCTAAGAAAGTAAAATCTGTCACTGCTTCTACTTCTTCCCCGTCTATTTTACAGGAACTGATGGGGCCTGTTGCCATTATCTTGGTTTTCTTGATATTGAGTCTCAAGCCAGCTTTTGCACTCTCCTCCTTCAGCCCAATCAAGAGATTCTTTAGGTCTTCCTCACTTTCTGCCATTAGGGTGGTATCGTCTGCATATCTCAGATTATTGATGTTTCTCCCAGCGATTTTAATCCCATATTGTGATTCCTCCATCCCTGCACTGCGTATTATGTGCTCTGTGTATAGGTTGAATAAGCATGGTGACAAAATGCAGCCTTGTCTTACTCCTTTTCCTATTCCAAACCACTCTGTTATTCCATGTTCTGTCCTAACTGTTGCTTCTTGGTTCATGTACAGATTTCTCAGGAGGTATATGAGGTGCTCTGGAATTCCCATCTCTTTAATTACTTGCCACATCTTGTTGTGGTCCACACAGTAAACTTGTTTCTGGTATTCCTTTCTTTTCTCCATGATCCAGCGTATGTTGGCGATGTGGTCTCTAGTCCCCCTGCCTCTTCTGAAACCAGCCTGCACCTCTGGTAATTCTCTCTCCACATGCTGCTGAAGTCTGTCCTGTATTATCTTGAGCATCACCTTGCTGGCATGTGGGATGAGCGCGATTGTTCGATAATTTGAACATTCTTTGGCATTGCCCTTTTTTGGGATTGGGACGTATACTGATCTTTTCCAATCCTGTGGCCACTGTTTTGTTTTCCAAATCTGCTGGCATATTGAATGCAGTAATTTGACGCCATCATCTTTTAGCGCTTTGAAAAATTCAACTGGGATACCATCATCTCCACTAGCTTTGTTGTTTGCAGTGCTCTTTAGGGCCTTTATGACTTCACTCTCCAGGATGTCTGGCTCAAGTTCAATTTCTTCATCATTGTGATTATCAGGAGTGTTGAGGTCCTTTTTGTAAAGTTCCTCTGTGTACTCTTTCCATCTTTTCTTAATTTCTTCTGCATCAGCTAGCTCCTTTCCGTCTTTGTCCCTTATCATGGTCATTTTTGCTTTAAATGTTCCCTTGATTTCCCCAATTTTTTTGAAAAGATCTCTGGTTCTGCCTCTTTTGTTGTTTTCCTCCATTTCTCTGCACTGTTCTTTTAGGTAGTTTTCCTTATCTCTCCTTGCTTTTCTTTGAAATTCTGTGTTCAAATGGTTGTAGTTTTTCCTTTCTCCTTTGACTTTTGCGTTCCTTCTTTCCTCTGCTATTTTAAGAGCCTCATCAGACAACCACTTTGCTTTCATACTCTTCTTTTCTTTTGGTATGGTTTTCTTTGCTGCTTCCTGCATGATGTCCCTCATCTCCATCCATAATTCTTCCGGTACTCTGTCTACCGAGTCTAAGCCATTAAATCTGTTCATCACCTCCACCATGTATTCTTTAGGGATGCTGTCTAGGTGATATCTTTCTGGTCTCCGTGTTTTCCCTATTTTCTTTAGTCTAAGCCTGAATTTTGCGATCAGTAGGTTGTGATCTGAGCCACAGTCTGCTCCCAGGTCTTGTTTTTGCTGACTGTATGGAGGTTCTCCATCTTTGGCTGCAGAGTATGTAGTCAATCTGGTTTCGGTGTTGGCCATCTGGTGATGTCCATGTGTAAAGTCGCCTCTTGTGTTGCTGGAAGAGAGTGTTTGCTATGACCAGTGCGTTCTCTTGGCAGAACTCTATCAATCTTTGCCCTGCTTCATTCTGTGTTCCAAGACCAAATTTGCCTGTTATTCCCTCCACTTTTTGATTTCCTACTTTGGCATTCCAGTCTCCTAATATAATTTGGACATCATTTCTTGGTGTCTGTTCTATGAGGTGTTGTAAGTCCTCATAGAACTGGTCCATTGTGGCTTCATCTGCACCAGTGGTTGGTGCGTATATTTGGATCACAGTGACATTGAAAAGTTTGCCTTGAAATCTGACTGACATCATTCTGTCATTTTTGAGATTGTATCCCATTACTGCTTTTCTCACTCTTTTATTGACAATTATGGCTACTCCATTTCTTCTAAGGTTTTCTTGCCCGCAGTAGTAGATATGATGGTTTCCAGAGCTGAATTCACCCATCCCTGCCCATTTGAGCTCACTGATGCCCAAGATGTCAATGCTTATTCTTTCCATCTCATTTTTTACCACTTCCAGTTTTCCTTGATTCATAGACCTCGCATTCCATGTCCCTATGCAGTATTGTTCCCTGCAACACTGTATTTCTCCTCCCCCTTTCGTATCCCTCCCCCTTTTCAGATCTGCTGTGCTGAGCATCCCCTTGTTTTGCCTTTTGTTTTGGTCCATAGGGTTCTCTTGGCAAACTATGTGGCGTGCCTTGCCGGTCTCTACGCTAGTCTTTTCCCATCACACATGTTATCACAGTTTAAACAGTTTTAAAACAAAGTATTATCATGCACAATATCACAGTTTATCACATAGTATCAAAGTAAAAGTTGAACTAATTAATGAAAGGGAAAGAAAGAAAGAAAGAAAAAGTCCACTATATCAAGTCTCTATGTAAGTCAGTTTCTTGTACAGTCACTATGTCAGTTGCCATAAGCCATCTATGTTTAGTCAACTATATTATTTCCCTTTGCATGCACACAGCAGCTCTTGCCTCTCTTCGGCCGCATGGAGTCGGTCAAAGGCGCCGGCTCGGACCTCGCTGTGATGGTGGTTGTGGATGGTATCTCCTGGGGGTGGTCGGGGGTCTCCGGAAGTGTCCTTCTCTCTGGCCCCAGGTCTTTGGATGGGGAGGGAGGGGCAAGATCCTTTACTCACCTCCCCCTTGGGCCTCTCTGGATGGCAAATGGGCAGTAGAGCTGGGCCTTCCTGAAGCCTTTTCTTCCTCTCCAGGCTCAGGTCTTTGGATGGGGAGGGAGGGGCAGGATCCTTTACTCACCTCCCCTGTGGGCCTCTCTGCATGGAATGAGCAGAAGAGCTGGGCCTTGCTGATTCCTTTTTCTTCCTCTCTAGGCCCAGGTCTTTGGATGGGGAGGGAGGGGCAGGATCCTTTACTCACCTCCCCTGTGGGCCTCTCTGCATGGAATGAGCAGTAGAGTTGGGCCTTTATGATTCCTTTTCTTCCTCTCTAGGCCCAGGTCTTTGGATGGGGAGGGAGGGGCAGGATCCTTTTACTCACCTCCCCTGTGGGCCTCTCTGCAAGGAATGAGCAGTAGAGCTGGGCCTTTATGATTCCTTTTCTTCCTCTCTAGGCCCAGGTCTTTGGATGGGGAGGGAGGGGCAGTATCCTTTTACTCACCTCCCCTGTGGGCCTCTCTGCATGGAATGAGCAGTAGAGCTGGGCCTTTATGATTCCTTTTCTTCCTCTCTAGGCCCAGGTCTTTGGATGGGGAGGGAGGGGCAGGATCCTTTTACTCACCTCCCCTGTGGGCCTCTCTGCATGGAGTGAGCAGTAGAGCTGGGCCTTGCTGATTTCTTTTTCTTCCTCTCTAGGCCCAGGTCTTTGGATGGGGAGGGAGGGGCAGGATCCTTTACTCACCTCCCCTGTGGGCCTCTCTGCATGGAATGAGCAGTAGAGCTGGGCCTTTATGATTCCTTTTCTTCCTCTCTAGGCCCAGGTCTTTGGATGGGGAGGGAGGGGCAGTATCCTTTTACTCACCTCCCCTGTGGGCCTCTCTGCATGGAGTGAGCAGTAGAGCTGGGCCTTGCTGATTCCTTTTTCTTCCTCTCTAGGCCCAGGTCTTTGGATGGGGAGGGAGGGGCATGATCCTTTTACTCACCTCCTCTGTGGGCCTCTCTGCATGGAGTGAGCAGTAGAGCTGGGCCTTTATGATTCCTTTTCTTCCTCTCTAGGCCCAGGTCTTTGGATGGGGAGGGAGGGGCAGGATCCTTTACTCACCTCCCCTGGGGGGCCTCTCTGCATGGAATGAGCAGTAGAGCTGGGCCTTTACGATTCCTTTTCTTCCTCTCTAGGCCCAGGTCTTTGGATGGGGAGGGAGGGGCAGGATCCTTTTACTCACCTCCCCTGTGGCCCTCTCTGCATGGAATGAGCAGTAGAGCTGGGCCTTTATGATTCCTTTTCTTCCTCTCTAGGCCCAGGTCTCTGGATATTCTAGACCCCCCTTTTTTTCCTTTTGACTCTAACTATACAGTAGATGGTAGGTGGTCATGGTGGCTTAGTAGGTAAGATGCTAAGCTTGATGACCAGAAGGTTGGCAGGTCAGCAGCTCAAGACGTGAGTGCTGCACAATGTGGTGAGCCCCCATTGTCTGTCCCAGCTCCTGCCAACCTAGCAGTTTAGAAGCAAGAACTTGCAAGTAGAAAAATAGGTACTGCTTCGGCGGGAAAGGTAACAGCATTCCATGCCTGCCACATGACCATGGAAACATCTGCAGATGAAGACAGTGCTGGCTCTTTGGCTGTAAACAGAGATAAACACTGCCCCCTAGAGTCGAACTCAAATGCTTTTCGAGCAAAGGTGGCCTTTATAGATGGTAACTGTTAAGTAAAGATATCTTTTTCCTACTTTAAATGTCCTTCATATGATATACAAATTGTTAGTTTGAGTGCAAAAAAAAAGGGGAAGAGCTGATGAGACTAAACTGATATCACCATGTTTCTATGTTGTTGTTTTTGCTGCCTTGTACTTTGCTAAGAGTAATAAAATAATTCCCCAATGGTTTCTATTTTTCTTTTCCAGTTGCTCTTCCATGTGGCTCATGTTTATTAAGCAGGCTTAGTCTACATTGTTGCGTGTATGTTGCTTCTTGACAGTTTACTTTTTTTTTTTAAATTACTCTTCAGCAAAAGTTGGGGCTCTTCCAAATTGGGACATACATTGCCCTTTGTTTCTCACTGGCTCTATATTAGTTTCAGTTTTGTTGGTGCATATTGCCAGAGTTCAGTAAAGAAAGGGTAATTAAAAACTTTCAGACATGGCCTTTTAAAAAATTACTTTCATGCTACGTCTAAATTAACACTGGGGGTGGGTGGGGGTGGGAAACAAACAAAAACACACCCATATTCACAATTTCAAGATATCATTCCAGTCCTAGGAACTCCATGAACAATTAATCTGCCACATCCCACTTCATCAATCAATAACTCTGATCAGATGTGTCTCTCATGGGAAACCTTCTAGGCCAGTGACGGCAAATCTTGGCACTCCAGGTGTTCTTGGAGTTCAATTAGCAGAAGCCCAAGTCTCTGTGAATCCACATGATTGGGTTTACTGCAGTAAACCCACGTACGCACAGTAAACCCACGTACGCACAGTAAACCCATTTGTGTGGATTCGCAGAGACTTGGGCTTCTGGGAATTGAACTCCAAGAACACCTGGAGTGCCAGTAAACCCATTCGTGTACATTCACAAAAACTTAGGCTTTTAGGAATTGAAGTTTAAGAACACTTGGAGTGCCACGGTTCACCATCACGGTTCTAGGCCCTACTGCATCAAGATAAATGCATCCTAATGGATACTGAGAAGAATAGAACGTGTTGTGAGACACAGCCAGAATGTCTTCAATGATGCATTTTATATGGCCTTCTGTCACCTTTATAAAAACCCTAGTAGTGATAAAATAGCTCTTTTGGAGATAGCCAACTGTAAAGCCTGCTTTAAAGCTTCTCCTAAAACAACTCAAGCTTTAGGTATCACTTGATAAAAGATTTATTGGGTGATGTATAAAAATATACAGAGGGGGGAAAAAAGAAAAAAGGAACATAGTAATGTACGTGTCCCACTGATCTAAATAACATCTTGACAAGTGACAAGTTGCTCCGTATGACAAAATTTATAAAGAAATCAGCTAGGAATTGCCATTATCTTAAAGTGTACTGTATTAAAAAAAAGAAATACAGTTTGTTACTAAGACCTCACTCATCACCCCGCCCTTTTTGCTACTTCCAGATTGCAGCTTTTGATGTCTTGCGAGGAAGACAAAGAAGGAGCTGCAGTAAGGGCTAAAACACAACTTTATTGCATGATGATCAGGGTGAACATGAAGTAATGGCGGATAAAACAGCTCTATTTATAGTACACTGTACATTTGAATATCCCGGGTAGTAGCTCATTGGCTATTGTCCGCGTTACGTCATAGATTGTCATGCCCATCTTCTCCAGGTGTGGTGTGGCGGGAAGGTTTCCCGCTCTTCAGATATTCGGGGAATCTGTGCCATGTGAGCCGGATGCTCGCTACTGCCACCTGTGGCCACTTAGCTCACATTTTTATACAGCTTGCTACAATGTGTCTCTGATTAGATACAAATGGATACGTTGACCGGATACATTCTGTTAAAGGGGACTTGCAATATTCATTCAATACATAACACAGCTGCAATCCTATATTTGCTTACCTGAGACTAACTTTCACTGAACTCAGTTGGACTCACTTCTGTGTAAAAACATATGGGACAGTACTATAACACATGTAAGGATCACTGGCTGAAATCCTGTCACGCAGTTACACAAAAGGCATGCTTTTAAGAAACAAATTGCCATTTCTATAAGCCAGGAGTTCTCAACCTTTTAAAGCTCGCAGCTGGGTCATGCTCCCTCAGACAGCTTCAAGGACCGGATGGCCATTTTGCTCTGCCTCCACCACATGGCACTTCCTGGTGTATTGGAGGTGGTGGTGGGGCAACATGAAATGGCATAGCGGGCTGCATCCAGCCCACAGGCCACAGGTTGAGAATTCCTGCTATAAACATTATCTGTTGCTTGTTGATACACATTTACATGTGAAATAGATAATGCCTACAGAAATTTCTTAATTTATAGCAACTTAATTTATAGCAACAGGGGTTCAGCCATTGTTTGTAACCACAGATATATGGGGTCTTTGCTTTCTAAAATGCTTCCATCTGAGAAGAACCAAAGACATTGGGGTGGGGTGCATGCATGACTCTTCCTTACACACTCCCTTCAGTGCAGAGGGAAGTTTAGGACTGCACTAATGAGCTCTTCACCTGTCGCTGTTTGTGTTGATCCTGAATGATGATGCAGACATGTTGGAATTCTGATTCATGTAAAGATATCTTCTCAATCAGTCAGCCTCATTAGCAGCAGTTTATATCCTCAGATCTTTTAAGGTAGAGACAGAAAAAACACGACTCCAGTCCTTGGCTGACAAACGATACTGATGCCTTCTCTTTATTCAGGCAGAGAGTATCAGAAACGAAACTTATTCTAGCAGAGTATAGCAGAAACGAAACTTAACAGAGACAAAACTGAGGGCTACAGCCAATCAGAAGTGTCAGAACCCAAAGAAAGAGAGATAAGGAGAATAGCAAGCAAAGAGGCTTTTGTTTACAAAATGTGTCAGAGACAGGCAAGACAGAAACCAGATGCATTTCTACATGTCCTCC
Organism: Bradypodion ventrale; assembly: GCA_035047345.1. NCBI lineage: Eukaryota > Metazoa > Chordata > Lepidosauria > Squamata > Chamaeleonidae > Bradypodion > Bradypodion ventrale. The sequence goes on from JAWDJE010000001.1 coordinate 179,858,949, forward strand.
TTTTTCATTTAAATTTGAGAGCGGGACGGCTAATCATACCCCTGCATGTCATCATATACATCATCACTGTCCTCCTGGACATCGTACCCCTCTTGACTCATGGTACCTTGTTCCGGAGGGTGATACCTCATTGAGTACAATTGCCGTCGTGCAAAACTCGATGTCTCCCTTCTACGCAATGGACATGTGTTACGCATAGAAATAAGATTAGGAATACAAGTAATGCAAAAATACAAAGGTATAAAGCAGATAATAATAATAAACCCATAAAAGAAAACTTGTCTAAGGACAGATAAATCAGGCAACCAAGAAGTCACCCAATCAAAGAGATTAACATCAGTGCGTACATTGTTAGTAATGCTCTCCTGTAAATTCTGAAGTTCTTTCTCAATAGTATTATTCAGATCCTGGAATTTTACCCGACATCCCTGGTTCCTGACCAGTTTACAAAATCCTCCGGATTTTGCTAACAGGTAATCTATGGCCAGTCTGTCCTGCATTTGGTCCTGATGAAGCTCAGTGATTTCCATTTGAAGATCCCGTATGACCCTCCCTGTGGCATTGATTGATTTCTCCAGCCTACAGGTGAGTCCCAAAATGGACCTTCTATTCTCCTGGGAAATGACACCTGGGTATGATCCCAATGTGAGTGCTCCAGTGATAGCACTCCCTATAGCTCTCCCCCAGGAGCTACCATCAGAAAGCTGAACATCGATTATCACTTCATCGTTGCAACCAGAACCCATCGGGCCGGCAGCAGCTCTCCGGCGCCGTGCATGTGCCTGAGGCGGCATTTGCACTTGTACGGGTAAGGTAAAATAACCCAATGCTGCACATTGATATTGTCCTGGATGGAAATTCGTGGCAACTCCATTAAAAAAGAACCACATGTTGGGATCCTTGATTTGCCATCCATTGCAAATTGAACCACTATCTATAGCAGAATAATCAGGAGTAAACATAGGAAACACATCATATATATCTTCAATAGTAGTGTTAAACAAGGTATAATTAAGCTTATAAGAACTGTTATAACTACCCCATAACCAAAAATAATCATCACAACCCGTATAATTGCCTACATTCTGCAAAACCCTTTTTGCTTGAGTCCAGTACTTCCATTTACTATTCCAGACTCCAGAACTATGACAGCAGAAACAAAGTCCTTTAGTATATTTCTTGAATGTCATGCTTCGCCAGCGGGTGTTGTTAAATTGTTCTGGAGGATTAGAGAAGAGTGTAGACCTATCAGTATGTTGCAAATGTCCAATAACCAGCTCAGGTGTGTTGAACAATGCCGGAAGAAAGGCCATTTGAGACACTGCCAGTGGATGCTCATAGTATAACGTTGCATTCTTACCATGAACCTCAAACATATAGTTAGCATGACGAATCCAAAAGTTGGGGTTGCCCCCATGAGGCATTGTTCTTACAGCTGGAAGCACAGTAAGAAAGAAAAGAACAAATGTCAGCAAATTTAGTTTACTGGTGAACCACCATCCTGGAGCTGAGTAACCTTCTTCTCTCTCCATGGGCGGATCGCTCCAGCAGGAATCCTTCCACTCAGGATCCCCTTGTTGCCAATAAATGACCAATGGCTTAAGAAGACACTCCCCTAAGAAACAGGAGCATGCCCTGTTATTACTAGTACCATGTAACTAAACATGAAACATGAGTGACATATAACACAAATGCAATATCACAAACCCATTTACATGTGTAGAGTACTGAAACCTCTTCCAGGTGCTTCTGGAGGTACCTTGAGATATGCAGTTTCATAAGACAATACATAACATAAGCAAAGACAGGTCTTTCTCCTGCAAAAGAATAAGCAAAACATTTAAGCATAAACAAGACATGAACATTTCTTTTCTTCCTTACATGAAGGAGGTCTCTATAGCATTCTAGAAAGCAATTCTTACTACCCAATTACATGAGTAAGGCATTAAATTTCTTCTTCTCCCACTAGATGTAAAGTGAAAGAGGCATTCAATAACTTAAACCAGCATAGCATGGTAAACCAAATACAGTACAAATATCATTAGAGCATTTCACACTCATAGCATGAGCAGGTTGCTTAAAAAAAAGGTTTTCAGGTTTTAAAATGCAAACAAAGCCAATTCTTTGCTTAGAGTCCACACAAACTTTTTAGTCCAATTAAAATGTCCAAATTAAAAGTCCAAACGTTGATTGAAGATTTCTTCTTCTCAGATTACAATGTAATAAACACTATCTTCTCTCCCCACATTTCTTGGCATGGCAAGTTGAAATTAAGCCATAAATCAAGTCTCACTGACTTCACAAGACAATCCCACACAACCCCCCTTTTCAGCTTTTCAGGCAAACACACATTCCTTCATGCTCCAGCCACACCCATCTGCATTAAGGTAGGCCGATGAGGTGTGAAGGCACAAGACTTCTCCAGAAGTTGCAAGTAATTTTCACACAGAAGAAAATCACAGGGAAGTCCAAGTTGCTTTCCCTGCAATCCTGATGCTTGAAACGTGGGACAGCTCACTCTGGATCTCTTTGTTTGAGGGTTGGGCAGTTCAAAATCAGCCAAAAACTGTATGTCTTCTTCCTCCTTGTATTTTTGCCACAGCCTGCTGTCCATACAGGCAAGATTAACCCCCCTCTTTCTCTGTATTTCTTTCATCTCCAGCATATGATTCTCAACCTTATGACAACCTGCATCTGTTAGTTTGTACTTGCACCCCTTTTTTGTCTTGGGTTTTGTGCGTTCCTCCTTTGGGCCATCCTTCCATTTCTGCAGGATCTTCCTGCCCAAACGTGAGGTATCAAATTTACTACTCAGCTTCTCCTGCTTTTGTGATGAGGGTTGCTTCACGGGGGGGCTGAGATCTCCTAAGCTGCTCTTTGAAACACAGTCCTTGCTTCCTGCCACTCTGCATGCATTAACAACTTCAATCTGTGATGAGGTCCCCACCATTTGTTCCCCTTCAGCTGGCACTAGTATTGCAACAGTCTCATTTGCCAGCGGCTCTCTGTTCACTGGATATACATCAACAGGTTCCATATCCAGCACAGCTGCCGTTAAAGCAGCAGAGAACAGGTCTTTTGTAGGGCTAAAAGTGCTTGATTGTTGCAAGTCAGGACATAATGTCCCATCTCCATTTCCACCTCCACCCCCATCAGGGGGCTGTTGTTTCTCATATGATGGAAGGACAGTTGCCATGGCCCCCCCTTTATCTGGAGGCAAAAGCTGTGGGAGGGGGCCATCAAGTCTTTGAGACAATAAAATATTTTTTGGAGTAAGTCTCTGAAGGCAGTCTCTAATTTCCTCCCATGTAAATAATATTGATCTAGAAATTCCATTATGCTGCTGCATTTCTCTCCCGATCTGTTTCCACTGTTTTAAGTCCAGACCTTCATATTTAAACCAAGGACAGGTTTTTCCTATAGCTTTAGCTAGCTTTTGTATCTCCTGCTCATCAACTCGTTTCCCATTGTGATTCAAAAGATCTGAGATATCTTTACAAAGTTCCTGCGTTTGCGACGCCAGCACACATCCCATAATTAAAAAAATTATATTCTTCTTCACTCACCTAATGGGACCCAATTGTAGAATTGGATGAATTTCGAGCGCTCGAATGACCTTTCCTCCGGTCTGACCTTTTGCCTGGTCGTAGGTGAATGAGACCTCCCCGGTCGCCAATTATGAGGTGTTAATTGCTGAAGCAGAGTTCAAAGCAGGCTCTCTCATTGTAGTTCAAAGCGTCACACGGAGCGCCACTTGTTGGAATTCTGATTCATGTAAAGATATCTTCTCAATCAGTCAGCCTCATTAGCAGCAGTTTATATCCTCAGATCTTTTGAGGTAGAGACAGAAAAAACACGACTCCAGTCCTTGGCTGACAAACGATACTGATGCCTTCTCTTTATTCAGGCAGAGAGTATCAGAAACGAAACTTATTCTAGCAGAGTATAGCAGAAACGAAACTTAACAGAGACAAAACTGAGGGCTACAGCCAATCAGAAGTGTCAGAACCCAAAGAAAGAGAGATAAGGAGAATAGCAAGCAAAGAGGCTTTTGTTTACAAAATGTGTCAGAGACAGGCAAGACAGAAACCAGCTGCATTCCTACACAGACACAAAGAGCTCCACTGAATGTGGGAGAATTGTGGGCTAATCAGGGTTCTTCCAGATAGGAAGGAGCTCTAAGTATCACCATGAAGGAATGAACAATCTCCAGAGGACTAAGGATGGCCTCCATCCCACTCTGTACTCTGTACCTTTCTAGCTCATTTGCTGGTCTGCCGATTACTATTGGAAACATGTACCAAAGAGGATTTAAGTTTGGCCGATGACATAACCAAGAAGGTGGCTTCATTTTTGGCAGTTTAAAGTTTGATCTGGACATGGAAGAAGAAGAAGAAGAAGAGGAAGGAAGGAAGGAAACCTTACCATGACCTGATAACAGTGGTGTGCTGGCCCACAGGGATACAGGGACTCATCCAGGGAGTGTGGTGATTCCATACTGTACGTATCTCCTTCTTCCATGCCTAGACCAGACATGAAACTGCCAAAATGAAGGCACCTTTTGGTGACTCTAGGCTAGACTTTAAACTGCCAACTTTTGGTGAGTTCATTCTGCAGTTCCTTCTGCCTGACCTAGTGTGAGAAAGATTAGCCATCAACACAAGAGTGACATTACCAGGGTATGCCCGATTGTGGTTCAAAAAGATCACAATCTTCAAAGATGCTCTTTCTGTGTACCCAATTGTATGTTTCTTGTATATACAGATGCATTGGTGTGCATGGAGAATTGGCTGGGTTTTGACTGACAAAGATGAATTGGATGTGTGCCAAGAGAGTCTATTAAAATAAGTTGGAAGGGAGAATGGAATGTGTGTGGATAGAATTATGTTCTGATTGGCTGATATGGTGCCTGATTGTGCATGTGTGCGTGTCTTCCCGCCACACATGAGTGTATGTCTGAGTCTAAGAGTCAGAACTGTGAAAACATGTTGTTAGATAAATGTGCTTAAAAAGAAGCTGTAGAAATATTATATAATGTGTTTTTGTTGGACCTTATGTGAAAGCAAGCATCTCAAAGCCCTGTTTAAAATAGAGGAATAAAATAACTGAGATTGTAATATTGAACTTTCATATATTGTAATTTTGTTTTTTTTTAACAAATTTCTTTTTGACTTAGAAATCTTGTATGTTGTTTCTGAAGGCCAACAACCATAAGATATCATTCTACACATATTGCTGGCCAACAGTGGGGCACATAGTCAAGGCTGAGTCATCAAAAATAAAAAGGCGATTTTCAGTAATCAAAGATTCCCTTTTCCTGTCCACAATCCTCAAGGGTACTTGACTGTGAAAGGGATTACATGGGAGCCATGAGTACCTTGGGATAGAAGTAGGGATTGTCTAATTTCTGAAAAATGATCCTAGCTGATAATGTCATCAGCCAGCCCATATGTGATGTAACTGACAGGACCAGGACTCCAGTGTTTTACCAAAAGTGCTCTTCCTCTTTGAAAGGTAAAGGTCACCCTTGCTCAAAAGCCAGTCGTATCCAACTCTAGGGTTCAGTGCTCATCTCTGTTTCAAAGCTGAAGAGCCAGCGCTGTCTGCATCTGCAGATGTTTCCGTGGTCATGTGGCAGGCATGACAAGACACTGGGATGCACAGAACACTGTTTACCCTCCCACCAAAGTGGTCCCTATTTATCTAGTTGCAATTTCTTACTTTTGAACTGCTAAGTTGGCAGGAGCTGGGACAAAGACAGGTGCTCATTCCGTCCTACTCGGAAATCGAACTGCTGACCTGCCACCTCCCAGTCAGAGTCTTAGTCACTTGAGCCACTACAGTCTTTGAAAAGGGCTGTGCAAATTCAGATCTTATCTGTAGCAACGTTTAAAGAAAAGGAATACTCTCTGTTTATCTGGTTTGGTAAGAGTGATATTCTCCCCTATTGCCAGTTAAATGGCAACTCCAAACATATGTGGTTGTTCTTTCTTCTTCTGCTGCTGTATCTGAATCTGAATATTGGTGATCATCATGGTGATCAGCCATGAAGACTGTTCTGACAATGGAATGCAGTGGCATTTCATTTGCCTGCCACATCACAGCGTGACACCTGTACCACTGATCCAGCTTCATGAGTCACTTTCTGGCCCTGAGTCCTTTTGGCACGCAGAGTCCTCATCAACCCCTGGCCAGTATTGATGAAGCTGCTGCTCTCCATCAAGATGGATTCAAGTGGGATTCAATCCACTTGGGGACCATCACCCTTCCCTGTGGACTTAACCACCCAAGGCCATTAGTTGTCAGGGTTGTCAAGTTAGTTAACCGCCGCCTGATGATCAGCATTGAGTCGCTGGCAGTATGGTCTACTCTATTACTAAAGTAGGACAACCTGGCCAGACTGGGGTGATGATAAACCATGGGTGGAGAAAGTTAGAGAAATCTCTACAGGGAGTGACCAAGTAGAAAGAGATGGATTGTGAATGGATGAGGTAGTCAGAAAGAATGCTGGTGTTAGGTCATTGGGGGAGAGACAAGAGGAAAGCAGTGAGAAGTTTTCAGAAATACCTCCTTGTTTTTTTGGGCTAGCTTCATGTTTCTTGCCATCAGATATATGTTGATCCTATCCTTAGCCAATGAAGTCTATTCTGTTTTAAAGAAAAGCCCAGAAGTGCACAGCTTTTGAACAGCGCCCATGGCAAAATTTGAACACTGCCTACAGTAAATTGCTTTATGTGCCTTTCATACATCAATGAATGCAAGGCCTGCTTTAGATAGTTTAAGTTAACCTTAAAACAATAAAGTATAAAACAGAACTAATGAAAACATATATACTATGCATTTGAAATATCAATGATGGGTAAAATAAAATAAAAATGGGCATCCATGCTTTTCAGAGTAGACTGGAATACTGAGGTTTTAAAGTCCCGCTTAAAAACATATGCTGTATTTTGAAAATCTGCTCTTCTTTCTATGCCATCTTTTTTCTTGAGAAAATACTTATTTAATATTTAATGGAAACACTTCTTATCAGGCGAATGCTATTTCCTCCCTGTCTTTTATGCTCTTCAATGTCTGTTTTAATACAGTAATATAATGTAAATCAGATTTAAATAATATAAGATAGTTTCTTGGAAAGCATAATTTAAAAGTTGAAAGCAACTGAAAATGAAACAAAATTGGAAGATGTATCAAAACCTTGGAAAATTTCATTCACAGATCCACATGTAGCTTGATTTAATATCGATATTTCATATATTTATAGACTGTGGTTCATGCTACAAGACATAACTTTTTTTATAGATTACCATCTGTGAATAGTTATTTCACAAAGCACACAGAGTGAGCAACCTAGTGAGGATTCATTTCTAAAATAGTGTTCAAATGCAAAGTGGGATTTTTGTGAATGGCAATCATACTATGATACAATAATTTCATAGCCAGTGGTAATCCCCAGTACATTTACTAGAACTAAAGTATCGATAGAATCACTGTCAAGTATGTTTTCTGAGCAATCCCACTCATACAACCTAATGACTCAGTGTCTAGTATGTTACAAAAACATAATATAGCAAGCATCATCTTCACATCTATAGAATGTATTTGGGTCTCCTTTTCTCCATGGAACGGCCGTGGACTTTTGCAGTGGCATATGTTCCTTTATTATCAAGAACACAAGGAAGTCACTGACACATCATCAAAAGATAGGGAGTGGACAAAACAAAAACAAAAACAAAAACAAAAACAAAAACAAAAACAAAAACAAAAACAAAAACAAAAACAAAAACAAAAACAAAAACAAAAACAAAAACAAAAACAAAAACAAAAACAAAAACAAAAACAAAAACAAAAACAAAAACAAAAACAAAAACAAAAACAAAAACAAAAACAAAAACAAAAACAAAAACAAAAACAAAAACAAAATCAAAATCAAAATCAAAATCAAAATCAAAATCAAAAACAAAAACAAAAACAAAATCAAAATCAAAATCAAAATCAAAATCAAAAACTAAAACTAAAACTAAAACTAAAACTAAAACTAAAACTAAAGTAAACTAAACAAAACAAAACGCTGTGTAAGCAAAAAGGGAAGGTCTTCAACCTTCCCTTTTTGGGGAAGGTATTGGAGAAGGCGGTGGTAGCAAGGAGTCCTGGAAGAAGTGGATTATCTCAACCCCTTTCAGTCAGGTTTCAGGGTCCGGACATGGTACTGAGACAGCATTGGTCGCACTGATGGATGATCTCTGGCGGGAGTGGGATGGAGGCCATCTGGCCATCCTTGCTCTCCTTGACCTCTCAGTGGCTTTCGATACCGTTGACCATGGTCTCCTTCTGGAATGGCTCAAAGGAATGGGTATCCAGGGCACTGTATGCTCCTGGTTTTCCTCATTCCTGAAGGGCCATACCCAGTCGGTGTGGATGGAGAGTGAGATGTCCAGCCCTAGGTTACTTCAATATGGGGTGCCTCAGGGCTCGGTACTGTCCCCTCTCCTATTTAATTATTTATTTATTTATTTATTATTTATACTTCAATTTGTATCCCGCCCTACTCAACACATGGCCGACTCAGGGCGGCTAACAACATATAAATGACCCCAGGACAACTCAAGGGGTTTACATATACGATACAAGATACAGTGTTCAAAATACAATAATCAATACAGTGTTTCACATAAGTACAATAATACAAATTACAATATTAAGCAAAACAATCCACAAAATACAAAATATCAGCACACATCCGAAAAAAGAAAAAAGAAAACAGAAAACAGAAAACAGAAAACAATTCACCTGAAGCCACCCACAAAAAACCCTGCCTCCAGAGTCTTATGAAGGGGGGGGGGGACAGGGCCCTGGGACGCCAGCCGGTGGCATGGCTGGAAGGCCTCTTCACCCCCACCGGGACCGGGAGCGCTGCGTGGAGGATTCGCCCGGCAGACCCCCTCGCCTTTTAAGTCCTGGCGAAGGGTGGAGGGCGGGGCCCGGAACGCCGGCCGGTGGTGTGGCCGGAGGGCCTCTTCGCTCCCACCGGGGCCGGGAGCGCTGCGGCGGTGGACTCGCCCGGCAGACCCTCTCGCCTTTTAAGTCCTGGCGAGGGGTGGAGGGCGGGGCCGGAACGCCGACCAGGTGGTGCGGCCGAAGGGCCTCTCGGCCAGGGAGCCCTTTTAACCTCCCCGCCCGGTGGCAGGGGGCGGGGAGGGACGGCTTCGCGCGGCGGCTGCGGCGTCCTTCGGCTCCCTCAGCCAGGGAGCCCTTTTAACCTCCCCGCCCGGTGGCAGGGGGTGGGGAGGGATGGCTTCGCGCGGCGGCTGCGGCATCCTTCGGCTCCCTCGGCCAGGGAGCCCTTTTAACCTCCCCGCCCAGTGGCAGGGGGCGGGGAGGGACGGCTTCGTGCAGCAGCTTCGGCGTCCTTCGGCTCCCTCTGCCAGGGAGCCCTTTTAACCTCCCCGCCCGGTGGCAGGGGGCGGGGAGGGACGGCTTCGCGCGGCGGCTGCGGCGTCCTTCGGCTCCCTCAGCCAGGGAGCCCTTTTAACCTCCCCGCCCGGTGGCAGGGGGCGGGGAGGGACGGCTTCGCACGGCGGCTGCGGCGTCCTTCGGCTCCCTCAGCCAGGGAGCCCTTTTAACCTCCCCGCCCGGTGGCAGGGGGTGGGGAGGGACGGCTTCGCGCGGCGGCTGCGGCATCCTTCGGCTCCCTCGGCCAGGGAGCCCTTTTAACCTCCCCGCCCAGTGGCAGGGGGCGGGGAGGGACGGCTTCGCGCAGCAGCTTCGGCGTCCTTCGGCTCCCTCTGCCAGGGAGCCCTTTTAACCTCCCCGCCCGGTGGCAGGGGGTGGGGAGGGACGGCTTCGCGCGGCGGCTGCGGCGTCCTTCGGCTCCCTTGGCCAGGGAGCCCTTTTAACCTCCCCGCCCGGTGGCATGTAATATCTACATGTAATATCTACATGTAATCTTCATGTAATATCTACATGAAGCCACTGGGTGAGATCATCCGTTCCCATGGGGCGCAGTACCATCAGTACGTGGATGACACCCAGGTGTACATCTCGGCCCGTGGGGACCCAAGTGATGCTGTCAAAGTCTTGTCTGAGTGTCTGGAGGCTGTCGGGGTCTGGATGAGAGACAACAGATTACAACTGAACCCTGACAAGACTGAGTGGTTATGGATTAGGGGCCCGGTGCTATCTTGGGAGTTACCATCCTTGGATTTGGATGGGGCGAGTCTGCCCAGACGGATCCAGTGCACAACTTGGGGGTCCTCCTGGATACTCGACTGCAGCTTGATGATCAGGTGGTGGCCATGGCCAGGAGGGCTTTTGCCCAACTTCGGGTGATCCACCAGTTGTGCCTGCTCCTAGACTGGGACTCCTTGCTCTGGTCACTCATGCTCTGGTCACCTCTAGACTAGATTACTGCAATGCACTCTACATGGGGATGCGCTTGATGACCATTTGGAGGCTGCAGTTGGTCCAGAATGTAGCCACTCGGGTGGTGCTGGGGTGTGGGCGTTATGCTCGTGCCTCACCACTGCTTCAGGAACTGCACTGGTTACCAATTTGCCTCCAGGTGCAATTCAAGGTGCTGGTCATTACCTTTAAAGCCCTACATGGTAGTGGGCCAGGATACCTAAGAAACCCCACCATCCCAAGAATTTCCACCTGTCCAACCAGAGCAGACTTGTACCATCTGCTAGAGAGGCTTGTCTCTCTAGCACAAGAAGGAGGGCCTTCTCTGTGTCCACTCCGGCCCTTTGGAACCTCCTGCCGGTGGAGCTTAGGCTGCAGTCAGAATTGCTGCCCTTCAGGAGAGAATTGAAAACCTGCCTGGCAGGTCAAGTGTGGGGCGTCGATGGTGGAGTGACCCCCGCCTGCTGGTTAGTATAAATTAAATCAGTAGCAGACAAACTCTCTCTCTTACATTATGTGCGGGTGGGTTTTTAAATGCGGTTTTTATTGGGGTTATTTGTTTTTAAGGGGTTTTTTTATTTTTGGGGGGTTTGTATTGTAAGCCACCCGGAGTCCTTGTAAGTGGGGCGGCTATAGAAATATGAAAATTAAATTAAACTAAATTAAAATTTAACCTAACTGTGGGCCTAATTAGAATGCCTTAGAAGATTTTATTTTTATTTTTTTAAAGGTGCCAATTTAGATTTCACATAATGGAACTTGTGTAAGTGTTGGCAGCAAATTATTGCTTAATACTGAGACATTGGTTGAATTCCTGATCACAGGAAAAAGAAAAGGCCTGCCCAATGTGTTGACGGTGACCCTTCTAAAAGTCCCAACAACAGTTCAGAGCTCTGAAAAGTTCCACACATGCTGTGTATGCAGTAGATAGGTTACAAAGGAAAAAAAGAAGTCTTTAATCAGCAGCAATCTGTGGCTAAGTTCAACATCATTTCCTTTGTGCTGGTGGAACCAGTGGTGGGCATCAGCAGGTTCGCACCAGTACGCGTGTACCAGTAGTAAAAATGGCTGCCCCACCCCCCTACCCACCTTTAGTATATGAGAACCAAGACAATAGAAACAGCCGAAGGGTTGGCTTAACACATCTTTATTGCATGATGGTCCGGGGGAACATGTGGTAATGGTGGATGAACAGCTCAATATATACTTTGACTATACATTTGAAAGTGGCTCCTCGATAGCCCATTGGCTACTGTCTGCGTGACGTCATTCCCCGTCACGCCCTTCTTGTCCAGGTGAGGTGGAGGCGGGAATCTTCCTGTGCTGTAGTTGTTTGGGGAATTGGAACCATGTGAGCTGGGTGCTCGCTATTGCCCCCTAGAGGTCACTAGCTCGCGTCCCAATACAGCAGGTTACAGTGTTACAGTTGGTGGTTATTATATCTACTCATTCGAGTGTTACATTACTTAAAGGTATACTGTTTCAGACACAACACCACCTCAACCCTGCCCACCTCCTATTCCTCCTAGAAGAGGCTTCAGAGGTGGATGGCTCCATTTCCCACTTGACCGAAGGATTTTTCCTAGGCTCCGTTTCACCCCAAAGTGCATCCCCAGCCACTCCATAGTAGTTGGGGAGGAACTTCGGGGTGAAACGGAGCCCAGAAAAAGCCTTGGAGGAAGGGGGAAATGGCTACGGGGGGGGGGGGGGGGCTCTTCGCTATAGAGCTATGAAAATAGAAGCCTCTTCTACTTTCATCACTCTATAGCGAAACTCTGAAGCCATTTCCCCCTTGTTCAAGGCTTTTGCTGCGCTCTGTTTCACCCCAAAGCACCTCCCCAGCCACTCCGGAGTGGCTGGGGAGGCACTTTGGGGTGAAACAGAGCCCTCGAAAAGCCTTGGACAAGGGGAAATGGCTTCAGAGGTTCGCTATAGAGCAGTGATGGTGAATTGAAGTCTTGGACTTCAATTCCCAGAAACCCAAATCAGCACTTCTGCTGATCAGGGCTTCTGGGAATTGAAGTTCCAGAACACCTGGAGTGCTGAGGTTCATCATCACTGCTATAGAGTGATGAAAATAGAAGAGGCTTCTATTTTCATAGCTCTATTGCAAAGAGCAGTCACATGGCCAACAAGCCACACCCACCCAGTCACATGCCCACGGCCACAGTGTGGTAGGAATTTTTTTTTATGCCCACCACTGGGCGGAACCCATCCAACAGGATTTTGGCCAACATGTGCAACTGCAAAATATGCTTTCACAGTCCCCCTTTAATTAGAGTAGATGCAATTTTAACATGCTCCATTTTACTCTGCACAATCTCAATGAGACAAAAACTTCTGCTTCTGACTCGGCCCTTAATCTAAATTCATTGTGATGAACTTAACAGGAATCTGTGCAGTTTTTATAAAAGGGACCATTTAAGCAGCTTTATTTGGGAGACTGATTGCCCAAGTTCCTATCTCTGAAAAAAGATCACATTCTGGGAGGAAAACAAGGCTATCCAATTCTAAGCACAAACTAAGAATCCCATCTGTGACTCATGCTATTTGCAGGACATCTCAGTTGCAGCTAGAAAAACTAACAGAGACCAGCAAAAGGGAAGACACAACTCCCCAAGTAAATACTGGCTGAGAAAAGAATTCCGTAGATAACGATGGACCTTTTATATACCATGTCATCATTATGGGAAGTTGGTGTCATTCTGCCTGACACAGGATAAGCGCCTGGCCTCAAGTTAATGGCAGTAAGCCTCAGATTCTTGTCAAGGACAGCAAAAGAGGGACAGAGACCAGACTCAGGGTCTAGCACATAGGTCTGCAAACTTGGCTCTCCAGATGTTCTTGGACTTCAATTCCCAGAAGCCCTTGATCAGCAAGAATGCTGACTTGGGCTTCTGGGAATTGAAGTTCAAGAACATCTGGAGAGCCAAGTTTGCAGGCCTCGGTCTAGCTGATCTTTGCAGTCCTTCCTTTTCACGTGCCACACATCATTGCCTTATGAAGAAGTTAAGAGGAAACGATGTTGACTATGAAAGTGTTACATTTAGAATGACTAACATTTTCCAGCAGCCGATCATAAAAAGAACTGAAAAACTCCTCCGCGACCTGTAACTTAAGTGACTTTTGATGGGATAAATCTAAGCAGGTTATTTAATAATGCAGTGCAGAGGCTATTTGGAAACTTATCCTCCTTGTCCATCCCCCATGTCCTAAGGAGCAAGGGGAGTTCAAACAGCAAGCAGCCAAGCTGGAATAGGTACAGAAGAGCAAAATTGCTTTTCCTTACAGTTGCCCTCACTGCTGCATCATTTCTCATGCTAGTCAGATCTAATTTAAGTATTGGAAAAACTCCAGTCATACGCAAAGCCTTCTTGATTTTATAACTTATATATGATACAACTGACCAATGCAGCAAAACATCTGTTGAGCAGAAAGTCAAAAGTTACTATCTTTAGTTTATAGACAGCCGTTTTCTTCCTTAGTGCCATCATTACATTTATAAAGATCCTTTAAATTAAATGTGAAACTGTCTAAATGGGCATGTAGCCCACTCTTGGGGGTGAGTATGGGATGATTGGGACAGGCTGGTTTGATGGCATCCATTCTTCAATCAGGCCAATCCACCCCATTTTGAGAACCCATTAGGGGATGAACTAAAACATTCTGCATGCCACTTTATGGTAGGACCTGTTCTCCCCATTAGCTGGGAAGCAACGTTTTGCTCTTCCCTAATGTTGATCAGTCTTTGATCAGTGGAGGTAGTGAGATTGTATCTCTTTTTATGCCTTAATTTTGCACTCTACATAGGACAAACAGGAAAATCTCTGTGCAAAAGAGTTAATGGACATAAATCAGACATCATGATTTATGACCAAGGCAGCCCCTACCCTGCTGCCCATTCCACCGGTGCGGGGAGGAAAATGGCCACAGCTGAGACGCCTCGCCCCCTCCCGGCCCGCCTTGCCAGTCGAGGGATAAAGGATGCTCACCCGGAGGACCCTGGAGGACCCTGGAATGGATTCAATTTTGATTTAAATACTGTGTATAACAAATAACTGTTGGGTTTTTTTGTTTCTTTTTGATTTCTTGGGTTATAAGAAGAGTGTAAATGTAACCAATGGCTTTTGATACTTAAGGACAACCTCCGGGTTGGAGAGATAGGCAGGATATCTCTCAATATCATTTCCAGGGAATCCTAAGCAGGCATCTGCTTGGGAATACCCTGAAGGAAATGGTGAGCCACTGTGTGAGACAGAATGCTGGACTGGATGGGCTGTGGCCTGTTCCAGCAAGGCTGTTCTTATGTTCTTATGTTCTTATGTTAACTATATTGCAGTATTTTTCTCACCTCTTTTCTCACTTTCTATTCATGGTATTTTAAATGGTGAAGGTTTTTTAATCTATTGTGTTTTTTATTGTCACATTTTTTATTATTAAGGTACAAGAATTATAAGAGAGAAAATTGTATAAATCATATATTATTGTGGATACTATTTTGGGGGGTGGGCCAATAAGGTGGATTTAGTTTGTCTATAATTGAGTTGGCCCTGGCTAAGTAGGGTGGGATATAAATCGAATAAATGAATGAAATGAATTGATTCAGAAGATAAGAGAAAAGTACTTTTTATGAATTGCTCAGAAGTGGTATATTAATTGTTTTCTGAAGAGTAAGTTTAAGTGGATGAAGCGACGTAGAAGAGGAAAAGAGAAGGAAAAAACTGCGGGCTGGGTAAGGGATCGAGAAACATCCTCTGACAGGAGTTATCAGAGACTCGTTCGGGCAGAAGTGAATAAACAGATGAAGAAGACATTACAACAGGAGGTTAAAGATGCAGAAGAGCAAGAGAGAATAAGGAAGCTATTACAACAGCAGAAAAAACAACCAAAAAAAGTTCAGGCATCTTTAGCAAAAATGGCTGTGACACGAGCCAAAACAACAGTAAGGGGATAAGGGATGGTAGTGGGCCAGGTTATCTTAGAGACCGCATCACCTTAAGGACGTCTCTCCGTCCAACCAGAGCGGACCTGAGGGGCTCTCTAATTGTGCCATCAGCTAGGGAGGCTCGCCTCTCTGGCACAAGGAGGAGGGCCTTCTCCATGTCTGCACCGGCCCTTTGGGACCTCCTACCTGTGGAACTGCGTCTCCAGACGGAGTTGTTGCCCTTTAGGAAGGAACTAAAGACCTGGCTGGTGGGCCAAGTTTGGGGTGCGGGTGGGGATGGGGGTACCATTGGGTGGTTGGTATAGAGAAGTGTGCCTTCCCCCAAGGTCCCTTCGGTTCTTGCACACCTTTTAGGGGTGGGTTTTTTAACTTTTAACTTTGTTTTATCATGTGTCTTTTATGTATTTACTGTCCGCTATGTAAACCGCCCTGAGTTGGGTTGTACCTGAGTGGGCGGTATATAGGTGTGAAAAATAAATAAATAAATAGACTGCATAAACTGTTTCATTAACAACAACAGTTTCAGACACTACAGGGGTGGTAACAACATCAGTAACAAGAATGACCTCAACGGAAACAGACACGACTACTTCGGTTATAACAACAATGGTATCAACTACAGTACCTGTAATGATGACAACAACAACTTTAGCAACTCCAATAATAACAACAACAGTTATATCTGTAATGGGAGCAACCTTGACACCGCCAGTAACATCAATATTAAGTGAAGCAACAACAGGTACCTCTGGAAAAATACCATCAGCAGGGGCAATTAGAAAGACGACAAAAGATACAATGGGGCCTAAGACTGAATTTCAAATAGTGTGTGATATGTTAAAAGCAATGGAGTCCGTGATTAAGGTAGGGCTTGCAGAGGCCGAAAGCCAGAGAAATAAAATGACAGATAAATCTGAACAAAAATTTGATGATTTAAAAAAGGGACAAGTTCAACTAAAACTGGAACAGGTACAAATTAAAAAGGAGCAAAAAGAGATTAAAGATGAGGTAGAGCTGATGAAAGAGAAACAGAAGAGGAGCAATATTAAGGTGGTTACTTTAGAAAAACATTTCAAAATACTTGAAGAACAACAGCGACGTGCAAATATAGTGATTCGTAATATCCCGGAGGGAAATCCAGATAAGATAACAGATAGACTAGTGCACTGGTTGGGCAGCTTGGAGATGGAATATAAGATATCATCAGAAGACCTTATAAGTGTTTTTCGCTTGGGACAAAGGAAGGGTAAAACTAGTCCTAGAAATGTCTTGGTTAAATTTGCTTGTCTGGCGGATAAGATGAGGTTGATGTCGTACATTAGACAATCTAATTCAACAGTGTTGAAGATCGATGGAGTGGATGTTAGGATTGAAAGATACATGGAGAGATCTACATGGTTTGGAAAGGGCATATACTTTCTTCTCTCAGGTACATAATACATATTCAAGGATTGATTATATACTGGTGTCAGATAATTTGGTTAGAAATATGGGAGAGATAGAGGTTGGAGTTTTCAGAGAATCTGACCATGCGAAAGTGGTATTGGACTAAAGATTGGATAGCGAAAAAAGGGGAGGAAACCATGGAGATATGATGCTAATCTATTTAAAGATCCTAAATGTAGAGAACAGATTATTAGAAATTGGGAGGAAAGTTGGAAATCGAAAGATAATGGAGAGGTAAATTACAGCATCGTCTGGGATACTATGAAGGCGATTTTTAGAGGAGAAAGTATTAAACCATCTAATTTTAAGTATAGGCAGATGAAGGTAAAACAGGAGAAGATGGAAAAGGATTTAAGGTGCTTGCAAGAGGAACATCTGAGGACAAATAACAAAGAAAGTTTGGATTCAATGTTGAAATTAAAAAAGGAAATGGCAGGTAAAGATATTGAGAAAGTAAAAAGAAACTTGATATATCTGAAGAGGGAATATTTTGAATATAGTAATAAAAATTCAAAGCTCCTGGCAAGAGCTGCTAAAGCAAAGAAAGAGAAAAGTGAGATAGGTGTATTGACATCAAAAAAAGGTGCTAGGTGCAATAAAATGATTGATAAATTAGCAATAGTAAAGGAATTCTATCAGGAGTTGTATACAGAAAAAGCGATTAAGGTGGATAAATTAAAAGAATATTTGGAGAAGTACATAAAACAAAAATTAGCGCAGGAACATATAAATAAAATGGATGATACAATTTCTGAGAAAGAAATTGAAGATGTGATAAATAATTTAAAAGGGGACAAGTCACCAGGTGAAAATGGGTTAACGTCAGAGTTTTATAAAGAGTTTAAAGATTTAGTTATCCCAAGATTTAAAAAGTTGTTTAATTTTATATTGGAAGGGGGAATACTCCCAATTTCTTGGTCTAGATCAATAATTGTTCTGATCCCCAAACCGGGAAAAGATACAGAAAAAATTGAGTCTTTTAGACCTATATCTCTAATAAATCAGGACGCCAAAATATTTACAAACATATTAGCAAATAGATTAAATAGTTTTATGGGTAGATATATAAATAAAGATCAAGTTGGGTTTTTAAAAGGCAGATATATGGCAGACTTAATGAGGAGAGCACTTGATTTATTGGATATGGCCAATAGGAGAAAGGAGAAGATAGGATTGTTATCATTGGATATCTTTAAAGAATTTGATTCCCTTCAATGGATCACAATCAATAAGATAATTCTATCTTATGGATTTGGGACAAAATTTTAAAATGTTATAAAACAATTATATCAGCAAGGGAATGCAAAGGTTACAGTTAATGATGTCTTTACTGAAGATATTAGATTAGAAGCTGGTACAAGACAGGGGTGTCCGTTATCTCCAATCTTGTTTATAATGGCTATGGAAGTGCTAGCAGAAATGATAAGAAGAGATGATAATATAGAAGGTCTGGTGGGAAATAAAATTAGTTTGTATGTGAATGATACACTGGTTATAATGAAATACCCGAAGAAGGCACTAGAAAGGATTCAAGTGCATTTAAATGATTTTGAGGATATGATGGGGTTAAAAATTAATTGGGCGAAATCAGAAATGATAATATGTAATGTGAATAGGGAAGAAGAACAAGAAATTCGGCAGGAATATAAAATTCAGATTGGAAATAATTTAAAATATTTGGGAGTTATCCTATCAAATAAATTGGAAAATATTTAAAAAATTGAATTATGACAAACAATTGAAGGTGATTAAAGAGCAAATTTTACAGTTTAATAAACTGAAATT
This sequence comes from Bradypodion ventrale, assembly GCA_035047345.1. NCBI lineage: Eukaryota > Metazoa > Chordata > Lepidosauria > Squamata > Chamaeleonidae > Bradypodion > Bradypodion ventrale. Next base: position 179,877,526 of record JAWDJE010000001.1, read on the forward strand.
GTCCTGGTTTGGTAGAGTGGCTCTATGTAAGAAGATGTCATTGCCAAAACCAAATTTCTTGTTTGATGCCTTACTGATCTACCTTAAGGATAGAGAAATTAAAGATTTTCAAGACATAATAAATACATTTTGTAATGGTGGGAAAAGAGCTAGAATTCATAAAAGCTGGTGGTATGTACCACAAAAAGAAGGAGGTCTAGGGATACCTAAATTAAAGAGTTATTATAATGCCTTCAAGGTTAAAAATGTTGTTAAGATTTTGTTGAAAGAGCAAGTGATTTGGGAGGATTTAGAGATGGAGGATTTCCAACAAATAGGAAAGGCAGCTTTTTTGGACAAAGAACGGGGAAAAGTAAATATTAAAAATAAAATGTTAAGAGCAATGTTGAAGTATGGAAAAAGATGAAAGGAAAACTGGCTCCTGGGATTTCTCCTTTAATAGAGATTGAGGATATAAAAGATTTCCAATTAAGATAGATGAGGAATTGAGATCAGTATTGATAGATAAGGTTGTTTGTACGTTGATACATTGGATTCAAATTTGTATGGATGAGCAGAAAAGAGCAGCGATTTATGGAGATTTAAAGCTAAATTGGTTTCAAATTGCGAGATTAAATAATTGGAATAATAAATACAAAAAAGGATATAACTTGGAAAGAGACGTGATGGAATTTGAAGAGTTGTTCAAAATAAGACAAGGGAAGATTGGCTTAAAGGGCCTGGTTGCTAAAATCTATAAAATTTTAAATAAAGAGGATAATATAGATATTTTGAGAACCTTGTGGGAAGATGATCTAAACATAAAAATTCTGGAAATAAAATGGAGAACTTTGTGGAAACTGAGAATAATGAGAACACTGTCAGTCAGAGTTAAGGAACATAATTATTAAATGATGTGGAGGTGGTACTTGACTCCGGTGAGATTGAATCAGATGCATAGGACTAAAAATAAGTTGTGTTGGAGATGTAACAAAAGTGTGGGAACTTATAAACATATGTGGTGGAATTGTAAAGAAATAGAAGATTTTTGGAAAGAAATCGAAAAAGAAATAGATGATATCTTAGGGAAAAAGATAAAGATTGGACCGAGTGCCTCCATGCTTATGGATTTAGACAGTTTAAAGTTAGATAAGGAGGAACAAGAATTAATTGCAATATTTATGTCTACAGGAAGACAGTGTATAGCCAAAAACTGGAAGGATTCAAGGAAAATAAAATTGGATGAATGGTATAGGGAAACGTTGCAACTGGCCCTGAATGATAAATTGACATGGGAATTAAATGAAAAGAAAGGAATTGTAAGAGAAAATAATTTTGGGAAAAATTGGAAACCATTTCTTAATTATACATTAAAGAAAAGAGGAGGTTCTATGCCAGTACTGGATCAATTGAATTTTTGGCTATAATGATAAGAGACAGGATGCAGCTCCCCTTTGGCATTGTAATATATCACATGGTGATTTTTTCTTTTTTCTTTTTAGTCTCACTAGTTGTAGAATTTGCTGAGAAGGTGAAGTGCAGAGGAGAGTGTGGAGAAATTCTAGCCAGAAGGTGGCTACAGAAAAGGAGATCAGGTCAGAGATTGACCAAGCACTTGTTGAGAATCCAGCTCAACAAGGGTGTAAGCATAAAGTCAAAAGAAACTGAAACAGCAGTCAGAGTTAAAGGTGCGCAAGAAAGAGAAGTGCTCCGGCACCGGGGAGCAAGTTTTTATTGAAAAATACACAGGTTCCACAGGATGTATTACGACAGCATACACAGGATGTATACGCAAGCATAGGTGCAGTGGTCTTCAGCCAATAATATGACATTCTCTATAGCATAACCATATATGGCATGACCTATATCTCTTACTAGTACATGCGCAGTAGCTTATATCCTGCCAGACTAGGCCAAAGCCTATTCTCTGTGGCGGTACCCTTGCAAAAGCTGTTACCTGTATATTCAGCAGTAGCTACAATCTAACTTCAGCTGTAAAAGGCTAATACCAAAAGCATATATATGAAGATTACATAGAGGCGCTTTTCTGCATCAAACCCGAATCTCTGCATAGAGGTAATCTCTGCAGAGGCAGGAAGCGCTTATTGATGCAGGAAGTAGCTAACCTCAGCTCTTTTTTGTGGTCAGCGCAAGAAAGGCTAACCACAATTGCCAGCTATATGCCACACATGTTTAAGCTAAAAGTTTCCAGCTAAAATGTTTTAAGCTAAAAGTATAATGAACTCCCACATTTCCACTTCTTAAATTTATTATTTTTTGCGGGACATCGTTTGCCAATTATACACACGCTGGAATTCAATCTCGCTATCAGATTCTGAGTTAACATCTTCATATTCCACGTTATTTGTTGGCAAACAATATACATATTCCCCATCATCATAGTTCTCCTCTGCCACACGGGGAACGGCTCGATAATTACCCTGACAGATCTCATTCTGATAGCGAGCTTGATAGATTTGGTTTTGAGTAAACCTAGTGGATCTTCCTGATGCATGAAAACAGTTTTTACTCACAGCCATAAGATTTGGTCATATTGAATACAACAACATAACATAATGCAGCTTACTATAAAAACACCTATGGCAATTAGTACTTGTCTTAACCACCTTGCTCCCGGCAAGCAGGACCATAATGCATCCTACCATGCTGGCAAGGCATTCTGTAAAACAGCACATATTCTGAACTGCTCACAACCTGAGGCTTCCTTTCTATTCAGTAGATACATCATTATGCACATTATCAGTCACAATCTCCTACAGATCCTGAAGTTCTTTCTCAATCTGGCTTAAAACCAATCAGGGTCAAAATTTATCTAAACAATATCTGGCTTTCAAATAAATTGACTATCTATGTCAGGTGATGAAAGATGAGCATCTTCATCCATAGTAGAAAACATTTTTTAACACCATAAAGTTGCAAGAGGGAGTCAAGAGGCCCACCTACAGGGCAACCAGCTCCTCTAAGAAACATGAACATGCCATGTTTGATGACCAGTGCCATGTTATTACAACCCTCTCCACAAGAGATTGCACCATGGAACTAGACATGAAACATGCCTGACATATTGAATAACACCATTGCAATATAACAAACTCAGTTACATATGTAGGATTACAGTGAAAAACTCTTCCAGGCATTTTCATAATTGTATTACAAGTAGAGCAAAGTCCAAAAATACATTTCAGTAAAAGATCAAAAACACATAGTTAAAGCAATCTGTTGGAGGGGGGGGGGAGGAAGAAGGCTGGTCGCTCCCCCCTTTCCAAGAGACTACATTTTGGCTGTTTGCCAGCCAGTTTTTCAAGAGCGACTCCTTGAATGTGTGAGGGTCTCTCGGATAAGACCCCTCCCATCAGGATCCTCCCTTTTACCCTCCTCCTTAGGGTTTACCCCCATGACCTTCCAACAAGAAGACATGTAAATCACACACCAGGTTCCATCCCCTCTTCCCCAAGTCTGCCATGTGGCCATGACTCCCAGGTGTCGCCATCTTGCAGAGGCATCTCCCCCCTCTTTTTCAGGAGGCAGGAAACATGGAATGAGCAGGACCTTCATTCCACGACACCCCCCTCATTAGGGTGACAAAAAACATGATCTTCTTGTAAAATCATGCTTTTTGTCATAGTTCACTGTATGCATTTTTAAAACAGGCAAGCACATTTCCTTTCTTCCTTACAAGAAAGTTTCTCTAACAATTCTAGCAAACAAACTACACATATCATTTTAACATTTCCTACCAGAACGCATTTAGACAATTTTAAAGAGGTTTTCAGGTTTTATAATGCAAACAAGGCCAATTCATTTTTGGAGTCCAAACAAACTTTTTAGTCCAAATTAAAATGTCCAAATTAAGAGTCCAAATGTTGATTGGAGATCTCTTCAGACTAGAATTTAAACACCATCTTCTCTCCAGCACAGTTCTTGGTCACAAAACAACCAGGCAACCCTCCGCCCTCCAAACAAGCACATCTTTCAGCTTTTCAGCTACTCACTCAGTCCTTCACTCTCCAGGCACATCCATCTGTATTTCAGCAAGTAGAAAATGTAGAACCCAAAAGAACAGCTTCTCCAGAATTTGCAAGTAACTTAGCCAAAAACTGGAGTATATCTTCTCGCACCTTGTATTTTGGTAGAAACCTGCCATCCATAGAGGAAGGATCCATGCCACGTTTTCTCTGGGCTTCTTTCAGTTGCAGTATTTGAATCTTAACCAAGTGAAAAACTGTCATGTTGGATTTGCGAGAAGACCCCTTTCTGATTTTGGGTTTTCTGCTCTCCCCCTCTGGCTCATCCTTCCAATTCCTGCCCCCAAGTGAGGAATCAAGCTTATCACTCGGCTTCTCCTGCTTGGTCCTCTTCTCCACCTTTCGTGATGGGGGCACTTCAGGGATGAGCCAAGGTCCTCTGTGCTGCCCTCAGAACCCTCTCTGCCTGCCATTCTGCATGCAGTAATAGCTTCTATCTGCGATGAGGTGGCAGGGAGGTCTAGAGTATTTGCAACTATTGAGGCACTTCTGATGATTGGAAATGTAATAGCAGCCTCCGAGTCCAGAACAGCCTCACTTAAAGCAGCAGAGAACGGGGTAACAGTACTTGATTGCTGCAAAGCAGGATATAACGTTCCACCTTCATCAGGGGGTTTCGGAGGCAATTGTGGCCCATATGGCGGGGGTGCTGTTGGGGATAGAGGATCTCCAGTAGCAGGTGGCAGTATTTGTGGCATGGAGGTGGTCAGGCTTTGGGCCAAGAAAATGTTCTTCGGTTGTTTATTATTCAGATCAGGAGGATCTGGTGGGGTGGCATATGGTGGTGGTGCCGTAGGATCAGAGTCCCGTTTTAAGTCCGGTCTTTGTAACGGACATGGCAGCAGAATCTGCGGCAGAGGCACTGTCACTACTTGATCCAACAAAATATTTTTCGGGGTGAGACTTTGCAAGCAGATTCGTACTTTGCACCACAGGAGTTGTACAGTTACACTGACTCTGGGGTGGTTTTGAAATTGAGTCCCAATTTTGTCCCACACTTGTAACTTTAAAGTCCCGTTTTCTGGGACCCATGGACAAAAATCGTAAATTGCCTTAACGAGTTGCTCTATTTCATTGATTGATACTGCATGTCCATTTTTCTGCAGGAGGTGTTTAAGATCCTGACAATACTTTTGTTGCAGAGAAGAGAGACCACTGCCCATGTTGTCTTGTCTTGTCTAAGTACTCTAACTTGACTGTGTCACTCACCCGGGAAACTTACACGGATGACGAGGGACGTCCTGGACCTAGCCGGTCGTGGGTGAGGACTGTGGGGCCGCAGCGCTGAAGTCGTGAGCGTGGTCGAAGTGAAGGGAGATTGTAATCTGGATCCGGTAGATTACAACCTGATTTGCCTCACACGGGGGGGCACCAGATGTGGAGAAATTCTAGCCAGAAGGTGGCTACAGAAAAGGAGATCAGGTCAGAGATTGACCAAGCACTTGTTGAGAATCCAGCTCAACAAGGGTGTAAGCATAAAGTCAAAAGAAACTGAAACAGCAGTCAGAGTTAAAGGTGCGCAAGAAAGAGAAGTGCTCCGGCACCGGGGAGCAAGTTTTTATTGAAAAATACACAGGTTCCACAGGATGTATTATGACAGCATACACAGGATGTATACGCAAGCATAGGTGCAGTGGTCTTCAGCCAATAATATGACATTCTCTATAGCATAACCATATATGGCATGACCTATATCTCTTACTAGTACATGCGCAGTAGCTTATATCCTGCCAGACTAGGCCAAAGCCTATTCTCTGTGGCGGTACCCTTGCAAAAGCTGTTACCTGTATATTCAGCAGTAGCTACAATCTAACTTCAGCTGTAAAAGGCTAATACCAAAAGCATATATATGAAGATTACATAGAGGCGCTTTTCTGCATCAAACCCGAATCTCTGCAGAGGCAGGAAGCGCTTATTGATGCAGGAAGTAGCTAACCTCAGCTCTTTTTTGTGGTCAGCGCAAGAAAGGCTAACCACAATTGCCAGCTATATGCCACACATGTTTAAGCTAAAAGTTTCCAGCTAAAATGTTTTAAGCTAAAAGTATAATGAACTCCCACAGGAGAGGATGATAATTAGTAGTAATGCAATTAGGTTTATTACTATTAGAATGTTGATATATGTTAGAGAATGTAAGGGGTTTAGATATCAATTATATATATTCTTTCCTCTTTGAATTATTTTCTTTATAAAAAGAGTGTTTAATATATTTTTATGTTTTTGATAGTTAATGTATGTCTTATGTTTTTTCTTGATTTTGTGTATTATTAAAAATCAATACAAATTTATATAAAAAAGAAAGAGATCAGAGATAAAATACAGTGGTATCTCATACAACGATTTTAATCCATTCCTCGGGGTTCGTTGTTGTACGAAACAATTGCTATATGATACATGCATCGTATAGCGATTTCCCCTATGGGATGCATCATACAATGATTTTTTTTGCTAAGTGGTTTTTCCTATTGAAAAATTGTTGTACGATTTTTTCCATAGGGAAAATTGTTATGCGAGACGCCAGTTCCTCCTCAAAACCTAATTGTTATGCGATTTCGTTGTTATATGGGGCAATTGTTATATGAGGTTCCATATGCTGAACACCCATGTCAAAGGTTTGAATATTAGTCAAGGGTTTATGAGACATTATCAAATTTGATACACCACAACTAACAGGTTGTTATATGCTGCTATATATGTTGTATGTTATATGTTGTTATATTATACCATCTTCATAGAAACTACTTCAGTAGAATTCTCATCTACAGACTCAGACTTCCTCTTCTTTCATGTCCTGATCAAACCCTGGACTGCCAAAATGAAGACACTTTCTTGGCTTTGCCGTTGGCCAAACCTAAGTCCTTATCAGTGCATGTTTCTGGCAGTAATTGGCATACCAGTAAATGAGCTGGATTCTGTATCTCTCCACATTCACACATCATGTTGTTATCTGCCAGCAGCCCTCAGCCTATTCAGAATCCTCCAAGTGACATAGGGGGTGTTGAGTTCCTTAGCCATATTCTCCTTTAGTGTTATTCCTTGTCCTGTGAGCTCCTTCCTCCATCTGCTAATTTGGTTTTGCTTTTGTATATCAAGAATGTTTGTTCTTGCCATAAAGCTCTTCCTGGATCTGAGCGGGTGGACTAGAGGTTCATATCCATTCAGAGGATGTTGAGGGTTATTCTCTTGCTTAGTTCTCTCAGCATCTTCTGCTAATTCTCTCTAGGTGGAGCAATACCAATAAGAGGGTATATTTTCTCAACTGGTATAGTTTGAGGCATCTTGTCACTATGCACATGGCTTCATTAATAGTGATGTCAACTTGTTTTGTGTGTGTGGATGCACTCCATACCAGAGCAGCATACTCTGCTGTGGAGACACTCAGGGCCAAAGCTGATGTACACAGCATAGATGGTTGAGTTCCCCATTTATAATTTATGAGTTTCCTGATTATGTTGTTCCTTGCACTAACTTTGGCTTTGGTATTTAGCCAGTGCTGCTTACACTGGTGATAGAGTGATAGGCTTGAACTCAATAGTCCACGCAATAGAATTTAGGATGGGAGGGATATCATTTAGTACCTTTTCAAAAATAAGAATGGGAATCATTGATAAAAATGGCCCCTTAAAATCATCTCACCTTGAAACCCTATTGGGGTCACTGTACATCAGATGTAACTTGATGGCACATAAGACATGTAGAAGGGCCAATGACTATTTCCTGAAGCATAGCAACCTTTTCTGTAACACTGCTATCCTACTTCTTTCCTACTTAACCCCCCGGGTCACTCCCTGCAAAAGCTGCTTTTGACAATCAGGAGAGTGCTCCAGAATGGCATTGGTTGAGGTCCAGTAAAGCTAATGCAAGCGCGGCGCCAAAATGGCCGCCGCGCTCTTTGCGCCCCCCCCCACAGGACGAAGAATCCGGGTAGTTTAGGGCGTGGCCAGCTCCCTTATAAAAGGGGTGGCCACGAGGCAGCCGTGCTGCCATTTTAGCTAAAGCGACGGAGCGGAGAAGTTTTTCCCCTGTGTCTCCGTCGCTCCTTACCTTGCGGGAAGCCTTTTGGCGGCGAATCTTCTTTTCGGCTTCCCTCTCCTGCGATTGAGATGCCTTCGAAGAAGAAGGCAGCTTCGAGTGCGGCTCGAGCTGTGAGGAGGCGCAACCCGGGTCGGAGGACCACGGTGGCGCCTCCCCAGCAGCCGCCTGTCCAGGCCCCCGCCGGGGCCGGCGGAATGGGGTCCATCGCCCCTTGGCCGGACGCGGGGGATCGGAATGCGGGCGCGGCAGGGGCTCCGGCCCGCGGCCCGCGAGCGGTGGACACCGCTACTCTCTCTGCTCAGGTTCCTGCACCGACCCTACCGGGCTTCGGTGTTGGGCAATGGCCCTATTCGGGTCCTGGGGTACAGGGACCTGTACCCGCGCCTGGACTTGGCGGGCCGGCCGGCCCTTGGCCCCAGATCGACGTGCAGGCCTTACTGGCCCGCCTTGCAGCCCTCGAAGTGTCTTTAGCTCGGGCCAGCCAGGCTGGGGCTCCCTTTGGCGTCCCTTTTGCGGCGCCGTCGGCGGGAGGACAACAGGCGGCGGGCAGGGTTGAGCTGCCTCAGGCGGGTGGCGCGGCTTCGGCCACTGCCCCGCAGCTCCCCAGCCAGCAGACGAGTGCAGGTCAGGCCCCGATGATGAGCTCTACGTCGGTCGTGAGCTCCGACGCCCCCAGTGGGCCGGAACCCCCGGTGGGGGCGGCCCACGGGGGTGCAGCATGTGAGTATACGGTACAAGCCAGTACACCTGCACACATTGCTTCTATGGGGGGAGCTTTTCAATGGCCTTGGCCTCGCTCGGGTGGTGCGGTGGCACAGCAGCCGGCACCCCACTCGGTGACGGTAACTGCCACCCAGGGCACCGGGGTGGGTAGTTTTTCTTTCACTACGGGGAATGTACTGGGGGTGGCTGGGTTAGCTCAGGCCCCTTTCCCGGTGTCTGTGGTGCCTTTTTCGGCCTTACCAACTGCGGGGTACTCCTTGCCACTGGGTGACCACTTGGCACAGGCCACCAAGGAAAAGATTTGGCGGGGGGAGTATGTAGATATCTTCTCACTCCTGAACAGAGAGCCCACCAAGGAGGAAAGGGAGGGACAGGATGAGAAGGATAAGGAGCAGGCACGTCGTCGTAAGCCGCCACGTACCTGGGCCAACTGGCTGCCGGCTTATTTAATTTACATGGCAGTGTATCTGAGGGCGCGGCCGGAGTTGGCTATTCCGATGGTCCAATATTTGGACAACATATACAGGGCAATGGTTGATTTCCCGGGCCCTTCGTGGCTGGCTTATGACGAGGAATTCCGTATGCGGATTCCCCTCCACCCGGAGATGAGGTGGGACGAGCCGTGCCAGAGGCTTTGGCTTCTGTACATGACGCCCATGCGCCCCGCGCCAGGGGACAGATACCATTGCGGACATGCGGTCCAGCGAGCTGTCCCAGCACAGGTTACCCACCAAGTAGCGGGGCAGGGGGTTCCAGCCCGCCTGCTGTGCTGGACTTTCTCGTCCAATGGTTCCTGTAATAAGAAGAATTGCAAATACAGGCATGAGTGTCCCACCTGTTCGGGCCCCCACGCAGCCTCCGCCTGTCCCAGGCCTGGGGGGACACGGGGCAGTGGGAGGGGCGGACAGTGGGCTGGCAAGGCTGCCACGGATGGAGCTGGTTCACCGAAAGGCCCCCTCCCCAATTAAGGTGGACATGTTGGAGCGTTGGCTCACAGTGTACCCGAAGGGGGAGGATGGGGAGTATCTCCTTCAAGGCTTTAAGTACGGGTTCCGCATCCCTTTCATGGGTGATAGGTCCCCTCAGGATGCCCCCAATCTTTTGTCCCTCAAGGGGAGGGAGGAGGTGGCTGCTGCCAGTATTAGGAAGGAGTTAGATGCGGGCAGGGTCGCTGGCCCTTTCCCTTCACCCCCGTTTCCCAACCTTAAGGTGTCGCCCCTAGGCTTGGTTCCCAAAAAGTCTCAAGGCGAGTTTCGCCTTATTCATCATTTATCCTACCCAGCCGGCCGGTCGGTCAATGATGCTATCCCTGATGACCTTTGTTCAGTCAGGTATACGTCTTTTGACCACGCGCTGCGCATGGTGCACTCGTGTGGCCCGGGTGCCCTGCTGGCCAAGTGCGACATTAAGTCGGCCTTTCGCCTCCTGCCGGTGCATCCGGGTGACTTTGAGTTGCTGGGTTTCAAATTTCGGGGCGAATATTATTTTGATAAGGCCATGCCTTTTGGCTGTTCCATATCATGCTCGGCCTTTGAGCGTTTTAGTACCTTCTTAGAGTGGGCTTTCGTCTGCAGGTCAGGGTCCCGGTCTGTAGCCCATTACCTGGATGACTTTTTATTCGGGGGTGAACGGGGCTGGGACACGTGCACACGTCTCCTCAACACATTTCAGATGCTAATGGAGGAACTCGGTGTCCCTTTAGCGCCCGAAAAGACCGAGGGCCCATCTACCAAGTTAGTATTCCTGGGGGTGGAGATTGACACGTTAGCGCAGGCTTCTAGGTTACCGGAGGAAAGGTGGCCCTTATCTCGGAGTTGATGGCCAAGCGCAAGGCATCACTGAGGGAACTGCAGGTGCTACATGGTCACCTAAATTTCGCTTGCAGGGTGGTCGCTCCGGGCAGGGCTTTTGCTCGACGCTTATGCGATGCCATGGCAGGGTTATCCAGGCCTCACCACAGAGTTAGACTTACCCGGGGTATCAGGGCAGACATGTTTGTCTGGTTACAGTTCCTGAGGGAGTTCAATGGGGTCTCATTTTGGAGGTCTGACCTCCTGGCATCCCCCAATTTTCAGATCCAGTCTGATGCCTCAGGATCCCTGGGTTATGGGATGTACTTCAATGGGAAGTGGGCCTATGGTGGGTGGCCACCGGCCTGGGCAGGCACAGGTCGCCTGCGTGATCTCACATACCTTGAATTTTTTCCTATACTAGGGGCTTTGATGCTATGGGGCGAGGAATGGGCCAACTCGGTCGTGCATTTCTGGTGTGACAACGCTGCTGTTGTCCACATTGTTAATGCACAGACTTCCAAATCGCCCAGGGTTATGGACCTAGTGCGCCATTTTGTGCTGCGCTGCCCGCGCCTCAACGTTTTGTTCAGAGCCAGGCATGTCCCAGGGATTAATAATGATATTGCTGACGCTTTGTCCCGCCTGCAGATCTCCCGGTTCCGTGCCTTGGCCCCGGATGCGGAGGAATTTCCCTTGCCACTCCCGGACGAGATATGGACCATTGGCAAGGAGAGGTGAACCGGGCGATTGGCCTGTCACTAGCGCCACGCACGCGTAAGGCGTATCAACAAGCATTTAATTCTTACAGGGCATTTGCTGCTCAATTTCACCTGCCAGAGACCTGGCCTATCCCGGTTGACCATGTTCTGCGGTTCATGGTCCACCTGCATGCTCTCGGCCTCGCACCTCGCACCATAGCATCCAAGCTCTCGGCGCTGGCTTTTATGGCCAAAGTAGGGGGTCATGTGGACAGCACCTCTGACTTCCGTGTGAGACATGTTTTGGAGGGGTGGGTGCGCGAGCGCGGGCGTTGCCCGGACGACCGGCACCCTATTTCCCCAGGGGTTCTTACCCAGTTGGCCCGGGGCTGGCCAAGCCTCTGTTTTGATCATTATGAGGCAGCCCTTTTTCATGCAGCCACAACGGTGGCATTTTTTGGAGCGCTCCGCATCAGCGAACTTGTGATGCTGTCTAAGGCGGATGCAAGTTGTAGGGCACTGGAACTCGAGGATGTCTATGTTGCCAAAGACTGGGCCCAGTTGAGGATACGTTCCTCCAAGTCAGATCAGCATGGCGTAGGCAGTGGCGTAAGACTGCTACGGTGTTCTTTGGCAGACATCTGTCCGGTTGGTGCCCTACAGGAGTTCCTGGCACTGCGTGGCATGCACCATGGCCCGTTTTTCTGTCACCAAGATGGGTCTCCCCTTACTAAATTTCAGTTTTGGAAGGTGACAGGCAGAGCCCTCGCCAGGGTGGGCCTACCAGGTGCCCGTTATGGCACACATTCATTTCGTATTGGGGCAGCCTCTACAGCAGCTGCTTTTGGGTACTCCGGGGCTGACATACGCAGCATGGGAAGGTGGGGCTCGCAATGTTTTCAGTTTTATGTGCGCCCACTTCCACCGTGAGTACCAATCCAATCACCTTACCTTCCTTTTTCTCAATTTTTCTTACAGACCCTGGGTGCCGTGTTACACCGGTGACAGTATGGCTGGTGGGCCACAGCTATGTGCACAGGGCAGTGCGTTACGCTGCGGCGACAGAGTGGGGACCCCGACTGGGACTGGGTGAACACGCCAGTCTCACATGGCATGGTAAGCCTGGGATGTTATGGCGGGAGCTGCTGCCTTTCCTGTTTTCAAGCAGGAGTGCTGACCCGCCTGACATTCTCATCATACACCTTGGGGGCAATGATTTGGGTCAGGTCACCGGCTTATCGCTCAAGCATGCGATTTGCGAGGACCTTGCCTACTTGCACTACGTCTGGCCTGCCACAACCCTGGTTTGGTCGGACATGATCCCGCGCCATTCTTACAGGGGGGCATTGACCTCCTGGCACTTGACCGCGCTAGGCGCGCGGTCAATGGGGCAGTGGCGCGGTTCCTTGCCGACAAGGCTTGGGGACGGGTCAGTCGTCACCCCGCTATTAGCCTACGAAATTATGACTTGTATGCAGGGGATGGGGTCCATCTGTCGCGAGGAGGTATGGACCTCCTGTTGGGTGATTGGCGAGCAGGCCTGTTGACCGAGCTGACGGTCTGGGGGGGGGGCGTCAGGCCTTCTTTGAAGCCCCTCCGTGTGGCGGGTAGCACTGGTAAGGTAAACAGTATGACCCACAGGTATCCGACAGGTTCGCAATTGACTGGACAACACTAGACAGGAACAAATTAGTTAAACGTTGTCCGGTCAACGACGAACCAGGCGACGGGGTGATGGCGATAGCTAGCCAGCATGCATCACCCCGTGATTTCACGGATACGAGTCAGAGGGTGGGGTCATGAGTTAGATATTGACTACGGTCAACAATTTGTTTGTTGTCAACAAACAAATTGATACAAATTGATACATTGTAACCAATTGCCGTTGGCAATTTTGGGGTGGTACCTTACCAGTGTTACTTCGGCCTGCTTGCCTTAAGAATTATGATTGGTCGTTTTACCAATACAAATTTATAATTCGGATTAGGGCATTGAATCAATAAATGTGGCCCGATGCTGTTATCCACTTTCAATGTTGTCTGAGTCCGTTATTGGGGGGGTGCGCCTGCAATGCAAGCGCGGCGCCAAAATGGCCGCCGCGCTCTTTGCGGGCCCAACCCCACAGGACGAAGAATCCGGGTAGTTTAGGGCGTGGCCAGCTCCCTTATAAAAGGGGTGGCCACGAGGCATCCGTGCTGCCATTTTAGCTAAAGCGACGGAGCGGAGAAGTTTTTCCCCTCCACCCCCTCCCTAGTTAACAGTGTGATATTTTGGTCGCTTCGGGGCCGGGTGGGAATTTTTGGTTGGGACCCACATTGGCTTTCGGGTCCTGGCTTTTTTGCCCATCCCACACTGTTGCTATGGTTTGATATAGGGGTTCCTTTCGTTTCTACTGTTGACTCCGGTCACATTGGCGGGTAGCACTGGTAAGGTAAACAGTATGACCCACAGGTATCCGGCAGGTTCGCAATTGACTGGACAACACTAGACAGGAACAAATTAGTTAAACGTTGTCCGGTCAACGACGAACCAGGCGACGGGGTGATGGCGATAGCTAGCCAGCATGCATCACCCCGTGATTTCACGGATACGAGTCAGAGGGTGGGGTCATGAGTTAGATATTGACTACGGTCAACAATTTGTTTGTTGTCAACAAACAAATTGATACAAATTGATACATTGTAACCAATTGCCGTTGGCAATTTTGGGGTGGTACCTTACCAGTGTTACTTCGGCCTGCTTGCCTTAAGAATTATGATTGGTCGTTTTACCAATACAAATTTATAATTCGGATTAGGGCATTGAATCAATAAATGTGGCCCGATGCTGTTATCCACTTTCAATGTTGTCTGAGTCCGTTATTGGGGGGGTGCGCCTGCAATAACTACAGCTCATTGGGAATTTGATAGAAACCAGAAATCCTCTTTTGAGTGAGAAGGAATATTTGTACAAATAGCTCTCTAGACTTGTCTTGCATTTTTCAAAAAATCTCTTTCAATAGTGCAGTATCATCTGTAGTTATTCTTGGAAGTTTTAATAAGTACTAGCATATTTTGCCCGGCGGTGCCGGGCTTTTTAAAATTGTGTTGGATAGTAAAGGGTTTCTTTTTTTTCTTTTCCAAATGGTGCTGGGCTCTTTAAATTTGTTTTTGAAGGTTTTTGTGGTTTTGTGGCTTTGAGGCACCATTTAACGCACCATTTTATAGGTATAGATACAACAAAGGTGGAAAGTGAATATAACCTATTGAAATATGGATTTCGCTTAGTAATATGTTTCTTTATACAACCGATTATATTTCTCTAATATAAAAAGAATCAGACTAAAGAAGATAATGGCATCTCCATTAGCTACAAGGGAGTTTTAAAATTATTTTTCCCAAAGACGTTCCAACACTGAAGTCTAGTGATTTATTATGTATGGGTAGATCTCAAAGGAAACTTGATCTTAGATCCCAAAAGTTTTTTTCCCTTAAGAACTCCTCCTCCTCCTCCTCCTCCAAAGCTAAAGTCCCATGGCTTCTTTATTTGGGATGACATATAAAAATAATAGACAATATTTGCCTTCTTGGGGAAATTTTGTAAATTATAATTTCTGTGATATTAGGGGTATAATTTCAAATACAACACAGTGAAAACAGACAATTGGCAGCCATGTGATGACAGCCTTCTTCACACACCATGTATTTGTGTAGAGCAGTGGCTCAAGAGATATGCGTGAAGTTAGTCAAAAATCCGCCAAACCTGATGACAAGGTAACAGCCCCGTGCAAGGATCAAGAGGGCGAGAGTGTGTGTCAGAAAAGCCAGTTCAGAGAGGCAGAGTGCCTCAAGAGTGGTCAACTGGGACACCAGGCGAGAGAGTGTCACCAGTGGTCCAAAGAGTTCCAGGTCTCCAAAGTACCTTCAAAAGACAAAGTTTGTTTGTTCAGAGAGTTTCAGGTCTTCAAAGAGCTTGCAAGCAACAAAATCCACCAGTCCGGAGAGCACCAGGTCTCCAAGGTCTACGCTGGTCAAGAGTCCAGTTCCAGTTCCAGTGTTTGTGCGGTCCAGTTCTTCATGGACATCCGCCTCTAGGGTTGTCGCTGCCACATGGAAATCAACTCGGGATCATCATTCTCAATCCTCACGCAGCGTGAGTTTTTTCTGAATTCCACCAGCCGACCGTCCCAAGTTGTAGGCTCTACAGATCCAGCTGCAGGATGTGCAGTGGCGCCCTATCCCTATGCTCGGTGTGAGACTTTTCGATGTGCAGTGCGAAAGCATCACTGCAAAGCTTCCGCTCGTTGTGGTCAAGGAGGGTAAGAGCAACCTCCTGGGAGTACAGTGGTTTAGCCCCTTAGGTATCACCTTTTCAGGCATCGATTCAGTTCAGTGAGACCCTAGTCAGGTTGTGATGGGGGTCATCCAGTTTTTTTTGGGGGGGGGAACCTTGTTTCGGATTCCACAGTCAAGGGTGGAAAGCAGAGGAACCGCCAGGCGCTTGCCACATGCAAAGAATACACCAAGACTGAACTCTTTAAAAACTGTCCACTGGCCAGAGTGGGGCCAGATGTCCTCGAGCCCGGAAAGTTGATGCTGTTCACTCCATTGCAAGCTAGTGTAATTATGCTCGTGTTATTGAATTTTGCCCTTCTGTTAGAGGTCTCTCTGTGGGTTCAGATCGGGTGGCCACCACCGCCAGTTTTTTTTGGAGTTAACAGGTTATTACAGGGATCGTAATAAACTTTCATTGAAGGGGGAGGATGTACTGTGGGAATGCAATGGGATCTTTCGGTCCATCCTGCTGTTTTGGGGTGTCCCCACGCCAGTTTCCCTGGGGGTTAAGGGGAAGGAAAGGAACAAAGTGGTAATTCTGTTTGCATTACGGGACAAGGTTTTGCAGATACTGCTGGACAGGTACGCTGCCCTGCCCTGCCCCACCCCGCCCCGCCCAAAGGGGGTTGCAGGAACCAGCCTTGGTTCTGAGTCCGTGGTTTGGGACACAAGGGCAGCACAACTATTCCCCTGGGGGTTGGGGGAAAAGAAGGAGTGGGGCCATGGAGTTCTAATGGTATCTCCAGGAGTGGGAAGAGGCCACCATGCTGGAAGAGGGAGATTTTGGATTTCGCCTCGCTAGACTTTAATACTAGGGTTAGGTCGCCTGTATGTGACCACTTCCCCGGAGGTTAAAGGGGATTAAGACACGTCTCTACGTGGCAGGTCAAGGCTCAGCTGAAATTGAGTCGCCACAGGGTGGTCGGTTCTTGGGAATCCCTGAGAGAGCAACAGTTTTGCTTCTTAAAAGCCCCACAGTTGCCGTATAAGGCTCAGGTGTTCCATCAAGCTCTTCGGACACCTTAGAGCCAGCAAGGGCAGGTGCCCATAAAGTTCATGCAAGTGTAACTCTGTTTAGTGATTTAGCCTAGGGGGAGAGGAACCTTCCTGTAATAGATTCAGAGCCAGATCGAGGCGACAAAGCCTATCTCCATATGTCTCATAGTTGTGAGCTGGTCACCAGAGACCCCCTCCCCCCAAGTGTCTTAGAGCTGGTTCGTGTCAACATGGCTCAGATAGCCGCGTTTAGTAGTAATTTCCAAGGTACAGTAGGGTTTGGGGAAACAGATCTGATTGGAAGGTAAAACACAATGTACCATCCCCATGGTTATCTTCACAGTCTCACCTTTTTGGTTAAGCAACGAAAATTTCTTTTTGCACCCATTTTAAGTATCTTCCGCTGGGTATACTCTGTCAACGAGGCTTTACACCGCCAGTCTGCGGTAGAGGATGCCCTTGATTATGGGTTCATTTTCAGGTTGTCATTCGGGTCTGTGGAGTCCCACTCTGACACCAACAGAATGTCACGCTTCCTCGGAGATCGCAGGGTCCTAGTCACCCCTCCCTTAATAGTCAGTCTCGTAGGAGCTGGCTTGTCCTTAGAACTCGGAAGTTCTGGGTGCTCATCTTGAGTGTCGGCTTGACAGGCACTCTTCATAAAAAAACTAGTCCAGTGTGTTCACCGGCCCTCCCTTAGACCCTGGTTGTCCTGATCCCAAATCTCCTGAATCCTACTACGTAGGCTCCCTGGCCATTCCCAGGTCATCTGCTTTGGCAGAGGTTGTTTTCCTTTCTTATTGTTTTTACTAGTAGTGGGGGAGGGGGGAGGAATGTTGTGTCCAAACATTAATTACACATATTGCTTTAAGTTAAATTCACCATTAAGGCTTTGCTGTGTTCGCGCCCTTTTCTGTAAGGCACCTGTTCTATGTTTTCAATGTACTTGATTGGGTCCTGCACAGGTTTCCCATGCTAACTAGATGTACGGGCAAATGTGTCACTGTTACTGCCTTCCTGTCTCTATATAAGTTGCTACCTCGTCCCTGTTTTTCCCAGTCCGAAATCTAGTCCAAATTAGTCTGATGTAAGCCCGAACTGAGCTATAATATATATCTTGTTGGTTAACCCCTGATTTGCTGTGGTGTTGCATTTAATACTCGGACGCAACTGTACCGATTCTGTAAGGTGTCTCTGCTGGGAGCATCTGACCCTGAGGTATGTGTTGGTGTGGAGAGCATGTATCAGGTAGAGCAGCCAGCAGTCAATGGAGGATTTTTCTAGCTTCTCCCACAGCTTGATCCTGAAGATTGAGTCGAAGGCAGCCTTTAGATCAATGAAAGCAGCATACAGAGATACTGGGCACATGAAGAGTATTTCTCAATGAGATGTTGGAGGACTAGGCAGTGGTCCACTGTGGACCCGCTTTCCCTAAATCCCGCTCGTTCCTCTGCTATCAGGTATTCCTCTTCCAGCCAGCTCTTGAGTTTTTTGTGCAGGTGACTGGCATATATTTTACTGATTATGTTGAAGAGTAGTATTCATAGTTATCACAGCCAATCAAGCAATTTTGATATTTGCAGAAGAAAAATTACATAATGACTTCTCACCATGCATAACATGAAGACATAATCATAACAAGACAAGAATAACTAATAATTTGATATCATGATGCCCCAAATCAGCTGCTTTATTTGGTCTCATGATAGTGCCAACCCTGTCCACCATCCTCATTTGCTTCGAACACCATATTAGACACTGTCAGGGATTGTCACTTCCAATGTTCTTACTAGGTATTGATCCACAGTGAAAATAGCCCCCTCCCCCTCCTTGTTTTACATGTAAACTGTTCTAGGCATTCTTTTGCCGAAATAATCGCTGAAACTCCAATATGACTCATGAGATGACACAAATATTTTAAAAGCATTTTATTCGCATCTATTCTTAAGTGAAATTTCAGTGAATACGCTGAAAATGGATCCTAACCATAATATTGACATCCAATAGCTTACGACATTTATTTACAGAATATAAAATTAATAGAGCAATAATACATTTGCTTTTCTAGCTTATCAAGTCATATTCATGAAAGCAAAAGATGTCATTAATAGAATAAGGATAATTATGAAATTGGTCATAATGCCTTATAGTTGATATTACTCCATGTTTCAAAAATAATACACGTATAAAGGAAATTAAAAGTGCCCTTTGGACCAGATGTAATAAAGAATGGTTCTAGTATAGAGTCATTCATTTAATAATTAGAAAGGTGGGTAGCATATGCCATTTTGAATAATTAGATCTGTACATGTGAACATTCAGATTAGTAATACAATATTGTTAAGCACAGAGACTCAAACCAGGAAATTAGGCAGCAGAGGAAAGGTACTCTGACTAGTGCTCAAATGGCAGAATGATCAATTCAAACTTTACTGTACTCCAGCATAGCCACGTGGTAGCCAGACCTGGAACTTCAGCTCTCCAGTCCATGCAGGACTGAATGATCTGAAGAACAGACAGGGTTCTCTTTCACTCTGGCTGAAATCCAGTTGCTTAGTATAGTAATTTGCACTAGAGTAGGTTCTCTGAATCAGTGGGGATTGGGTGCATCAACTCCTCTGTAAATTCCATTGGTTACAATCAGTACGGTGAGCAACAAGATTTCAGTTTCTGTGTAGCTCTTGTTTAGGATTATTGCATTCTCTGGTCTTTGTCTAGATTTTACCCATGATCCTTGGTAATCTGGTCCAGATTCCAAGTTTTCATAAAAAAAAAGCTCAGTGGTTGTCCAGACAGACATTAATACATTAATAGACATTAATAGACTCAATAGATAGAGTGCCAGAAGAATTATGGACAGAGATGAGGGACATCATGCAGGAAGCAGCAAAGAAAACCATACCAAAAGAAAAGAAGAGTAAGAAAGCAAAGTGGTTGTCTGATGAGGCTCTTAAAATAGCAGAGGAAAGAAGGAACACAAAAGTCAAAGGAGAAAGGAAAAACTACAATCATTTGAACACAGAATTTCAAAGAAAAGCAAGGAGAGATAAAGAAAACTACCTAAAAGAACAGTGCAGAGAAATGGAGGAAAACAACAAAAGAGGCAGAACCAGAGATCTTTTCAAAAAAATCGGGGAAATTAAGGGAACATTTAAAGCAAAAATGACCATGATAAGGGACAAAGAAGGAAAGGAGCTAGCTGATGCAGAAGAGATTAAGAAAAGATGGAAAGAGTACACAGAGGAACTCTACAAAAAGGACCTCAACACTCCTGACAATCACAATGATGAAGAAGTAGAACTTGAGCCAGACATCCTGGAGAGCGAAGTCATAAAGGCCCTAAAGAGCACTGCAAACAACAAAGCTAGTGGAGATGATGGTATCCCAGTTGAATTTTTCAAAGCGCTAAAAGACGATGGCGTCAAATTACTGCATTCAATATGCCAGCAGATTTGGAAAACAAAACAATGGCCACAGGATTGGAAAAGATCAGTATACGTCCCAATCCCAAAAAAGGGCAATGCCAAAGAATGTTCAAATTATCGAACAATCGCACTCATCCCACACGCCAGTAAAGTGATGCTCAAGATAATACAGGATAGACTTCAGCAGCATGTGGAAAGAGAATTACCAGAGGTGCAGGCAGGTTTCAGAAGAGGCAGGGGGACTAGAGACCACATCGCCAACATACGCTGGATCATGGAGAAAACAAAGGAATACCAGAAACAAGTATACTTTTGTTTTATTGACTACACTAAGGCATTTGACTGTGTGGACCACAACAAGATGTGGCAAGTAATTAAAGAGATGGGAATACCAGAGCACCTCATATGCCTCCTGAGAAATCTGTACATGAACCAAGAAGCAACAGTTAGGACAGAACATGGAGTGACAGAGTGGTTTGGAATAGGAAAAGGAGTAAGACAAGGCTGCATTTTGTCACCATGCTTATTCAACCTATACACAGAGCACATAATGCGCAGTGCAGGGATGGAGGAATCACAATATGGGATTAAAATCGCTGGGAGAAACATCAACAATCTGAGATATGCAGACGATACCACCCTAATGGCAGAAAGTGAGGAAGACCTAAAGAATCTCTTGATTGGGCTGAAGGAGGAGAGTGCAAAAGCTGGTTTGAGACTAAATATCAAGAAAACCAAGATAATGGCAACAGGCCCAATCAGTTCCTGGAAGATAGATGGGGAAGAAGTAGAAGCAGTGACAGATTTTACTTTCTTAGGATCCAAGATCACTGCAGATGGGGATTGCAGCCATGAAATAAAAAGGCGACTGATTCTTGGGAGACAAGCAATGAGAAACCTGGGGAACATAATGAAAAGCAGAGACATCACACTGAAAACAAAAATTAGAATAGTCAAAGCAATGGTTTTCCCAGTAGTAATGTATGGATGTGAGAGCTGGACAATTAGGAAGGCTGAACGCAGAAGAATAGATGCCTTTGAAATGTGGTGTTGGAGGAGGGTTTTGAGAGTGCCCTGGACAGCGAGGAGAACAAATAGGTCAATCCTAGAAGAAATTAACCCGGATTGCTCACTGGAAGGTCAAATAGTAAAGATGAAGCTAAAATACTTTGGACATCAAATGAGAAGGGAGGATTCACTTGAGAAGGCACTGATGTTGAGAAAGGTGGAAGGCAAAAGAAGAAGGGGGAGGCCAAGGATGAGATGGCTAGATGGCATTGTGGACACAATGGGCACAGAGCTGGGAGGGCTGAGGGGGATGGTGGAGGACAGAGGCGCCTGGAGAGCAATGGTCCATGGGGTCGCAAAGGGTCGGAACCGACTGTGCGACTGAACAACAACATGGGGAATTTGGAGCATGGGCTGTTTTGCCATTTTTACAGCATCCACATCTGGTAGACAGTGGATCAATCCCAGCTGCCCCCAAAGTTACTCTTTTTGAGACCTTACCAGGGGATTCTACTTGTTGGGAGCATTCCTGTTTACTCCACTCCCAGTGAATGTGAACACTGGGAATGGGGAGTCTTGCAGCTTTGACAGCTGCTTCTGCTGTCAGTATCTGGTATCGGTGAAGGCAGTGATACACTGCAAAAAAATTTACTACCCACTTGGTGGGCGTGGCTATCTGTGGGCATGGCTAACTGTGGACGTGGCTCCCCCCAAAAAAATGAAAAAAGGATAAAAGAAAGAAAGAAAAGAAACCTACCTTGGCTCGCTCTCTTGGCTTTCACTAGCGGAACTGCTGGGAAGTGAGTGGTGCGGGTTGGTGGGCTGACACCGGCCTCCCCCTCCCAGCACCACCAAGCACGCCTTTGACCCTGGGCTAGGCACATGGGAAGCATTGCCGGCAGTGCTGCTGGGAGGTGAGTGGGGCAGGTTGGTGGGGTGGTGCTGGCCTCCCCCTCCCAGCACCGCCAAGTGCGCCTTCGGCCTTGGGCTAGGTGTATGGGAAGCGCTGCCGGCGGCACTGCTGTGAGGTGAGCAGGGCAGGTTGGTGGGCTGGCACCGGCCTCCCCCTCCCAGCGCCGCCAGAAATATGTCCAATTTGCCTCGCCCAGGGTCGAAGGCGCGAGGGAAGTGCGGAGATAAAAGTGCGCCTGGGCGAGGCAAATGGGACACGTTTCCGGTGGCGCTGGGAGGGGGAGGCTGAGATTTGGGCATGGCTGGCCAAGTGGGCATGGCGTGGAATTTCCACTACCGGTTTGCAAGAACCGTTCACAACCAACCACAGTACAACACTGGGTGAAGAAGCAAAATAGCTTCTGATACTGTTTTTTGACAAGTGGTGGGAGATTTCTTTGCCTTCACATATGTGGATCGCTGGGGTCATGATGCTGACAAAGCAAAAGGGAAGCAGCTTTCAACTATCTCTGTGTGTCTCCTTAATGGAATACACATACAAAAGAAGCAAAGGCTGTTTCCCTTTGAATTGCCAGGGTAGTGTTACTGGCTATACAAAAGGGAAGCAGCCTTCAACCTCATCTGTGTATGAATTTACAACGGAGGAGCTGCCTGCAGTAGGTACTGTGAAGTCTCGGATGAGTCACTTCCAGATGCAGTACAGTATTGGCAAATGGATACTTCCCCGAATGTTTCTGGATGGTCAGGGAAAGTGTAATTTAAATAAAATGTTTTTAGATGATCAATCTTGTGTTGTGTTGCTTAGATAACAGTTAAAAAAATGTTGTTTTTCCTTTTCTCTGTGTTAGCATGATTTCAATCAGCACTACACAACAAAGCAAATGATTTTTTTACTGTTCTTGAAGCAATGCAGTGCAAAATAGATCATCTAAAAATGTAAACAATTAATTGCTCTTCCTTTGACCATCCAGAGATGTTCAGGGAAAGTATTCAATCCTATTTAGATGGGAAAAGCATGCCTAATGGCACATTCACTAAACATTTCCAATTTTTACAAGGCAGTACAGCCTGTACCTAAATGGGAAGTCTGGACATGCCCTTGGTCTCTAGCTCTTGTAGAATTAAAAAAAAAAAAGAAAGCAAACTATCCAGTTACTGCATTGCTCAATTCTACGCAACAAGCATTTCTGCATGTTTATCTAATGATCACCTTCTTCCACTTCCTGGATAAATCTTGCAATTTCAAGAAATGACCTTTCTAGGATCGAACTCACAACCTTTTGGTTGCTGTACAGCAGTTTAACTACTGCATCACCAGGGTTCCTTTACAAGGTTCCGTTTTCCAGATTTATACTCACACCAACACAGTAATGTAGACCTGGCTAAAATTTGCACATTGGTCAAAGGAAAGCTTTGTGACTAAGCCGAAATTTGAGTTTAGCTCTCCCTGTTCCAAATCCAGCACTCTTAATATTTGAATTATTCTGGTTCTTTCAGATCAGTGCTATTTCAATAGTACCAAGGATGAAGACACTAGAAAGGGGAAAAACCCAAAAACTGCACCTGGTGTGTGTGTGTGTGAAATGAGAAGCCCCTCAGAAAGCAGGGAGAAGGAATCCTAATTCTTGTTGAACACTCAGAGATTAAAAACTAGATAAGCTCTCAAAGGCCTTTTCCTGGACAGGCAAACCTGTCCCACATGCGTTTTCCCATCATCTTAAGCTCTTTCTATCATGTTACTGAAGACATTTTTGAATTTTGGAAAATGTTAGTAAAAACACAGCTATGGCGGCGGGCGGCAGGACTTCACCACCGCCATCCTCGGACTTTGTCTGCGGCTGGGGCAGAGAGGCCGCTGTAGTGCAGTATTGTATTGTATTGTTATATATTATATTATTATGTGTTATATATTGTATTATTACATGTTGCTCTTGTAGGCTGAATATTGCACAATTATTTTGTATATTGTATTATTGTATATATTGTATAACTATTGTATTGTATAACTATTGTGTGAGCTGCACTGAGTTGGGTTTCCTGATTGGGTGGCATACAAGTGGGAAAATTTAATTTAATTTAATTTAATTAAATTAAAAATAAGTATGAAAACTAAATCCAAGTCCTTCCATTCCAAGTTCACATGTCAAGAATATCTCCTAGATACTGCTTGAAGATATCTGGAAGATATTGGTCATTAGTAGGAAATTACAAAAGCAGAGATGACATTTTCAGATTGTTTGTCTTATCTGAGGCCTACAGCCCAGTGGTGGGATTCAGCAGGTTCACCCCAGTTTGCCAGAACCAGTAGCAGAAATTCTGGTTCACCCCGCCCATCCAAGTATAGAAATAAATTAGTCCTAATTCGGGTGCAACACAGCGGTTTCCCCCTGGTCACACCCACCATACCACGCACAGAGTAGGTAGCAAATTTTTTTTTAATCCCACCACTGCTACAGCCCAACGTGAAATGTCTTGCAGTGAAGCAAATTGCCTATGAAAGGCCCAAATGAAAAAAACTGCTCATTCAACTTAGTCATGAACATGAAGTTGTCCATTGCAGATAAGGGTCCTATAGCCATACCTGCCAACCGCGGCTCCGGCCAATCCAGGTTCTACGCATGCATAGAAGGGTTCTATGCACGCGTAGAAGGGTTCTACGCAAGCGTAAAACTCTTCTATGCATGCGTAGAAGGAGACCTGGGCAGAAGGACTGTGCAGTACCTCCTTTCCTCCCGCTGCCAAATTCTGGGGTTTTGGCAGCGCGGGGAATGAAATGGCGCAAATCAGCACCAAAAACCGGGAAATCCCGGCCAATCCAGGAAGGTTGACAGGTATGCCTATAGCTAAAGATCATATTATTTTAGGATCTATTTGTAGCTCAACCATTATTCAGCACAAGCAACTAGCTTTGGTTTATATTAATCTCTGACATGTGATTTCATGCCATGGCCACTTTGAACTTGCTATAGCCTATTGCTACTCACAATAGGCCTCATCTTCTTTTCGTTAGCCTTGGCTCCCTAACAAGAATCCACTTTCTTTCAATTATTTTACAAAAGAATTCCTCTTTGATATGCTTGCTAAACCAGCTAATGATAAATCTCTGCTGATGATCAGAGAGTACAGAGTGTGCTAACAATACGAATGCTAAAATTTAACAAAATCCACTGCTTAGCCTTTTGAAATAAATTCTGATTACTGTTAAGGTACTGTTCCCTCAACAAAAATAACATTCCAAGGGTGAATATGAGCATCACTGTCACCATGAGTAAGCAAACATGCCAGTAAAAACTCCCATGGGTGTCCTTCAAAGAATGCACTCCTAGCAAATATATCCAGCCATCAGAATTCCAAAACAACTGGAATGTCTGCTTAGTGTTTGGATTGACTCACTAGGTCTCACTTGTGGCTTCTGCCTAGCACAGACTAGCACACTATGAAAAGTAACTTGGGATTAGGCAGGAGACCTGGTCCAACTATTGGGCAGATGAAGGCAGCAAACTCAAGTAGGCAATTCATGAATGGATAGCAAAATGTTAGTTATTCAACAAATAGTCAAATATTATTCTTATTGATTCATTATAATGATATAATTATTGCCAGAAAGACGGGAGAGGGAAAGGTGTTTGTATGATTCAAAAATTATTCTTGTGTCAAGAAAAGGGACATTCGCTGCTCTGACTCACCCAACAAAATATCTTGCGTTGGCTCAGATAGCAAACAACATTTCACTGAGAGAGATAATGTTGGGATAATAACAATTTTGTATGCACTAATACTGGGTATCAGTGGGAGGGGCTTTTACAGCCTGGGATGATTGTCTTTTGCCACTAACTTGACTGGTAAAGTACTTTCACTACCTCTAATGACTGAAGCAAGCCCTCAACCACTTTTCCTGTTTTGTTTTCTTGCTTCCATTCTTTCATTAATAGTCCTTTTTCTTTCCTTGATTTCTGACCAGGCAATAAGCAGGAAGTTATTTCCATGTCCTGGAAACACAATTTCTCTTATTTTCTCTTTTGACTGTAACTATCATTGTTGTTAGCTGCTACTCATATCCGAGTATACATTTTTTTCCTGGAAATGATTTTCACAAACAGGAAAAATGCCACTGGTGTGAATTTGTTTAAGGAGGATCCCAGCTTGCCATGAAGTGACCCACACACTGTGATCATGGAGCCATCTCCTGCAGCAGATATGAAATGAGACATGCAGAATTTAACACCGGAGCTGCAATGGACAGCCGCAGCCTTGAGGATATTGACAAGGTGCACCTCCACAGCCAGCCCATCTGGCATGGCCTCTTCTGCCTCCATGACAGTTGGAAATCAGAACAGTGAAGTGGTTCCTTCTCCGCTCATTTTGCCGTCGGACTTAATATGATGGTTTCCAGTGACATTTCTTCCACTGAGGGGACCATCACCCCACCTAAAGGGGCTCATCCACCCATAGCCATTGGCCCCTTTAGGTAGTCAGGTTATTTGCCACCACCCACCACTCAGCATTGAGTTGCTGGCTGTATGGTCTACTACTCCATTACCATAGCAGGATGTCTACAGACATTAACTATAACTATATAACTCTAAATAAATACATCTCTTTTAACTTTAAATGTTTCTAGAGTAATTTTGTCATAAATGTGCTAGTTTGTATGAGGAAAACCAAGGGTAGACAGTGATGAGACTGGGATTATCTCTCCATATTTTCTGTGCTGCTGCTGTTTCTTCTACCTCATACTCTGCCAACAACAATAACAATAACAAAGGATTAACAAAAAGTTCCCCAAGACATCCACCCAGGTTGAGTGGGGTACTATGGCTCAGTGGCTATAGGTGATCCAACGGTAGCTGGATAACCATCATAGGAACTTCCCAAGATAATTAAACATTTTGGTATTAACATTGGAAGCAATTTAAATGCTGGCTGTTGCATAGAGAAGTTTGAACCAACCCAGGGCAAACATTTGTATGGTCATGCCCTAGCACCCTGGTGACTAACCTTGGCACTCCAGCTGTTCTTGGACTTCAATTACCAGAAGCCCAAGTTAGCACTCCTGCAGATCAGGGCTTCTAGGAATTGAAGTTCTAGAACAGCTGGAGTACCACAGTTCACCATCACTGCGCCGAGCACAAATGAGGAACCCAGAATCACTAGACAACTGCCTCAATGACAGACCTGCAAGAACCAAGCCTATAAATGAATCAGAGGAAATCTTTCCCTGAAGTTAATTGCTTAAATGCAATTACTATGCATGCTTTGTTTTGTAAACTGCAATTGCAGGGAAGTCTGAGTAAGCTAGGGACCATGGGAAGAGAGCATACAAGGAGAGGGTCCATGATTGAGGAGGGTGTGAAGTTGCCCTCTGCTCATACCAATGGCAAGGTGGTGGAGAAATTTAAAGCTCTAGATCAGGGTTCCTCAAACATGGCTCTCCAGGTATTCTTGAACTTCAATTTCCAGAAGCTGAAGTCAACACACTTGCTGATCAGGGCTTCTGGGAATTGAAGTCCAAGAACATCTGGAGAGTCAGGTTTGAGGAGCCCTGCTGAATAACTGCCTTTTGAAGGTTTTGTTTCACTTCAAAATCTCAACTGGGAACAACAGGCACTTCCTTGAAATTCAAAGAGCTGTATCAGAGAGGTGATTTTTGTTGACTGTCTGTTTATGTTTATTGGATTTATACCCTGCCCTACTCAGCGCAGGCCGACTCGGGGCGGCATTACAACATAATTAAATATAAATAAAGTGTAACCAATACAAAATACAATAGGAAAAAACAATATCAAGATACAATATCACAAATGCAACAAAATGTACAACTATGATTACAGTAACAGTAACAGTAAGGCTGAAAGTGTTAAGCTTCTCCTCCTCACTATCAATATCCAATATCCTGTAAAATAAGACAGTCAGTTCCAATAGAGTCATACTATGTAGTTGGTAGAATTTATAGTTCTACCATTTAGATGCTTACAACAGAATGTTCTTTTTGTAATCATTTTTATGCTTACCCTTATATTTCAGTACTTCCTCTTCTTTTAATATGTAAAAATACAGAGAAAGAGGTATGCTGATAGAAAGTAATAGACAATGAAATACTATACTATTCAATGAGTCAAAATTATTTATGTTTTTGAATTAACAATTTTATGCAATCTTGCTTTGTGTATTTCTTAGCTATGTACTTTGCATTTAAATGCAATTAACTTCAATTCTATCTATTTTTAATTTGTCAAAGCCAGAAGGATGTATGTACTGTATGAATGGCTGCATTTGTGTACAGAGAGTAGGGTGTAGGAGGCAGAGAAGACATATTCCAAAGCCAGAATGCTGGGTGATATGATAGTTTCACTCAAGTCCATAGGCATTATCTGGGCCAGACTAATGTTATCTGTCATAATGATATCAATCTTATATATGAGATTTTTTTTAAAAAGGGAAAGGTTGTTTATCTCATTGAAAAGCACAGCCGTTTTTGGTGGGGAGGGTCACATTCACTTTTCAGTTTAAATGAATAAATGATTCTAGGGCTCTCCCAGTAATTCGAGGGCTTTCCAATAATTTTTTTAAAAAAAACTAGCTGCAAGAATGGGTGAATGTCTTGGTTATGCTTCATTCATTTGTATGGGCTTTTGTCATCTGTTAAAGCTAAACAACAGGCAGCACTATTTCACATGTTATTTATCTCTTTTAAAGTAGTACCATCTCTCTTTGATGATGAAACCTACAGTATAGACCAGGGATTCTCAACCTGCAGTCCGTGGGCTGGATGCAACCTGCAGCACCATTCCATGTGTCCCCCCCCAACTGCCTCCACCACACCAGGAAGTATCATGTGGTGGAGGAAGAGCAAAATGGCCATCCAGTCCCTGAAGCTGTCTGAGGGAGCGTGGCCCGGCCCCAGGTTGAGAACTACTGCTATAGACCACTAAACAGTAAAATGTCAAAATAAAGAAATTGAAAATAAAATAAAAGTCAAAAACCTAAAAGTAATCTCTCCCCCCCACTCCAGGGATGCTTATGTAAGTGTATGTTGTTATATTGTTATTATATGTCAGGGAGATGAGCAGGGGGGAGGGGACGGGGAAGAAATACCGAATATCCAGAAATTTTTGAAATTTTGTTTACTATCTGAATGTCCAGAGTTACTACCAGCAGGCCAGAAGGTCATTGTTGGAATTTCTGCAGCACAAAAGGTTGGTTGTAATTGGTATACCCCATCTGCAGAGGTGTACATGAGGATTATGGGAGAGTGAAATGACTGCCGAGGCCCCTGTGGAAGGCTTTCATTTTCCACTAGTGGAATATGCACTACTGCATATTATTTAGTAACCTGAAAGAATAATCTATTCCAATCAAATTTTCTGTTCACACAGGGCTGATCACTTTACCATATGTTAGCGCCTAATATATAGTCACACACTGTGACTATTCTACTGTACATTTTACCACAATTCTCAGTATGATTGTGGTAACATTCTTTTTACTTCTTGGCAGGTTACTGGCAAAGAAGAAGCTATCACAAGGAAGTAGAGCCTACTAGACGTTTATTTGGTTGTCTGTTTGTATTCAGGCCAACAGTATCTATAGTGGTTGTATGCAAATTATGATAACTTATCACATAACAAATGGTCATCTGTGTCCTCTCAGTAAATTTGACAGAACGATTGAACAGAATGATGGGAATGGCCACTGGCAATGAATAAGCCAATATAAAGTGAGCTCAATATGGACAGATACTGTGGTGACTGTATCTAACAATGGCCTTTTGCTTGCACTATAGTAGAATCCAGCATGAGTGGGAAGTCCTTTTCTACTGCATCTCCCAGTCTCCTAAACCTGATTATGGTTTTGGCACTCAAAAAGGACTACAGGAAGGATGAGAGGGGGCTCCAAATCCTGATGGTATCACTAATGTAATCCTGGAAAATACCTTCTACACGAACTGGTTAAGAGCATACTCTCTGGAATCCATTAAAAGAGAGTTGCCATAAAGACTTGCTAGAAATGATATTGTCAGGGGCTGAAGAAAAATTGATTTAAATTTAATTCTGTTTGACTAGTTCATCTTTCTTTTGTGTTATAACTGTCTTCTTCTTTCATGTCATATTATTGTGAGCTGCTTTGATTCTCAATATTGGGAGAAATATGGGATAAAATTTGGATAGCAAGCAAAGAAAACTCACTCACTCACTTATTCTTTCAGCAGATAATATGTTCAAGCAATAATCAAAAATACAGTTCTATATACTTCTAACAAGGGAAAAACAAAAGGCACCACCCATGAACAAGAGAAGAATTTGCAAGCTTGAAAAAAAAAACCCTGCAATTTGGAGAAACCAGGAAAAGAGACTGAATCCTGACTGAAAAGGGTCCAGATAATCTGCTTCATCCAGGACCTCCTGTAACTGCCGTGCCACTGCCTTCTCCAAAACCTTCCCCACGAAGGGCAGGTTGGATACAGGCCGGTAGTTGGTGAGAATTGTATGGTCAAGCGATTTTTCTGAAGAATTAATCATGTACATAAATGTAACACCACTTCAATTGATATTTTATGTTGCTGTGATAGTGATGATGGTGATGATGACAACAGACCTCCCCGCCCTCTCCAAACACACATGAGCACTCTCGTAAAGTAGATGACATCTCAGGAAATATTGTCTAGTTGTTAATTTCACTATTGGAACTGTGTTTCTGCACATTGTGGCATAGTTCCACAGATGTTCCTATTGAAAATGAGGGGGTTTGATGGTTTTATGGATAATGTTAAACATATGTTGCTAAGGCAGCATTATACTTTAAAGCCAGAAAGCATTAAAATATATTTTAGTTATTGGCAACAGGCAATCTGCATATGAAACATCATCTAATGCAAGACAGGGAGAACTGTAACACCAATATATTTTATAGTCTGATAGGACTTGCCAGCATCCCCATCATTCCCCCCCACGCCCACACCCCTGCCCTTTCCCCTCTTTATCTCAGTCATTGAATCTGTAGGCCAAATTCTTCTGATAATTCAATCCAAGGTAACAAAGACTAGGGCTCCCCTTTGCTGCTGCTCAAAAGAATATCAATTTTAGATAGAAAAAGCAAGATCCACCTTCATAAAAATGTGGCATTTGTTATGCAATAGAGATCTAACTCTTGCTACAAAGAATAGTGAGATGTTACATATTTGCAGTGTTTCTATATGGAGTCAAAGCTTGGACATTGACAAAAGCATCTGAAAAGAGAATCAAAGCTTTTGAAATGAGGATTTACAGTCAGCTGCTAAGGATATCATGGGTTGACCATGTAACTAACATAGAAGTATTGTGCCAAATGGATAAAGAACAAGAACTCTTTAAGACCATCAAGCAAAAAAAGCTCCAATACCTTGGCCATATCATGAGGAACAACATAAAGTATAGAATCCTTCAACTCGCTCTGCAAGGAAAGATCCCTGGGAAGAGAGGCCTTGAACGTAGACAGACTTCATGGCTGAATGTGGGTTCCGCGCACACAATTGGCATACTGTCCCTGACAGAACCATTACTTGGGACTGGAGGGCGAGACAGCACCGAGATCCGGGAATCCGGCCCTCCGGCATGCATCTGGCCCAGGCTAGAAGGGAGGCAGCCATCGCCCCGGCTATGCCAGAGGAACCTCCTAGCAATAATACCCCGAGCTCTCCCAAGGCACAGGCAGAACCTACTTGTCTTGCCTCGGAGTAGCCCAGAGAAACTCACCCCTAAGTAGAAGCACCCAGATGGTTGTAAAGGGCCAGCTGTGTATAAGTCATCTCCTCATGTGCAGGATAGAACACTGCAGATCAGGGGAGGAATGTGCGAATGCGTAAATAAATGTGTGTATGCGTGGTGCACCACTGAATGTATGACTGCAAGAACTGTGTATAATTGCAAAAGCCTTGTCTCTATGACCACAGTATGATTGCAAAGTGTTCCTTGTGTGTAACTGCGTGGTAATGTCACTGTGAAGTATGTGTTAAACAGTTTGCACTCTGTTCATGGGCAGGAACCATTGAAGGTTTGAGAAAGCATGGTGAGCAAAACCTCTTTGCCTTGCCTGCTTAGCAGCTTAAGGCCCCCAGGGCAACGAAAGCAGGAGGGTGGGTGGGTGGGGAATCCTAACCTGCAATAGGGCAAAGTGACCCCCCTTCTTCCCTTGAGACTTTTTTCTTTGTCAAAGGATTAAGCCACTCTTGAAAACCAGTTTTGCAATCCATGCCACTCAGGAAAACAGATTTTTCTTTTCAGAAGTGCGATCTGAAAACAAAAATCACTTCTATGAGTTTTCCTCACTAAATCATAAACTATGGGGCCCCTCCCTACGCCTGTGTTTCTCAAACCCCTAGTTCTGTGTTTGAATGTCCCTTAGCGTCTTTAAGTCACATATCTCACTAGGAATGAGAGAATTGCATTGTCTTCATGTGTGTACTGTAACCTAGGTTCTCAACCTTTTAAAGTCAGGGGCCAAGTTCCAGGGGCTCAGGCAGCTCTGGAGGTCTGGACAGTCATCCTACCCTTCCTTCACCACACAGCCCTTCTTGGCTTGGTGGAGGCAGTGGCAGAGCAACGTGGGCCACATCTGGCCGCAGATTGAGAATCGTTCTAACTCTCCTTCATTCTCTTAAGAAAGCTATTGTTCTGGTATTTTGACTTTAATCCATGTAGAGTAACTCACTCATTGTACCCCTTTCACAGGAAAAAGCATGCAAACATTCTTGCGCTCTGTATATTCAGAAAATGCTTAATCTTACCTTTTTACAGGAACAAAACTCCTCTCCAGGCCTTAAAAGTAACTAGTTTATTTCTTTCTACAGTCTTAAATTGCTTTCTGAGTTAATTACTGGTAGGGATTTCTTAACAGGAGGATCCCAGCCAGCTGTCTTAATTATCTTATGATAAGAGTTGTTGCATTCTCATTGTGCTAACTTCTGACTTGTCTTTCCTCCTTTCGCCATTGGAACTCCCTGCTGGAAATGTTTAACTTGTGTGTCTTTTCATTTTTTGTGTATTGTTTCCTTACAGCTGGCACGTCATAGTTGGCTTGTTTTCAATAAGTCTTAGTCTGTCATTTTAAGTATGGCACCTGGCCCACAGCACCCTCTCTAAATGAGCAGACACATTTCACAAACTCCAGAGCACAAAGGGAGGATTAGTCCCTGAGCTCCTGAGAATGTACAGAGTGCCACTCATTAGCCAGGACTGCCTAGGACCATTTTAAGAATGCAGTCAGGTCACATTTTCAATCAGATACAGGCATTTTCAGGCCACCCCTTTCCCTTTTTTTGCTGTTAGTCTAAGCACAGGCAAAAGGCTAAGCCAGCATCTGGTACCCTTCTCACAGGAGCACAAGAATAGCTCCAGGAAATGTGCGCACGCACGCCATGGGTGGATGTGCGCAGGGGGGCCTTCATGAGAAATTTACCCAGGGGAAGCCTGGCACGTCATTCGCCAAGGTTTGCCATAAGACCCCAGACTCATCTCGCTTCAAACACAGATGGTCAGTTTGTGTGAATTGATGTCACTGGTTCCACTTCAGGGGGCTAGGACAGTTTTCACGGATGGGGGTCATACATATGGTGTTCCAGCTTGGCAGGAGAGCCAAGCTTGGTGCACGCTTCTAACTCTTCCACAGAAGTCCGCACAGGGGGCAGAGTTGGCAGCGGTGAACCTCGCTTTGCGCACCTTTGCCAAAGAACGCCTAAACATAATAACTGACAGCCAGTATGTTAGGAATGTACTTCACAGTCTACTGGGAGCATACATCACTCCTGCGATAGACAAGAATTTGCTGAGTCTGTTTCTCACAACTCAATTTTACTTGCGGAACTGCACCGAAGCGCTCTACATCACCCACATCAGAAGTCACCAGGACTTGCCTGGTCCGATTTCCACAGGCAATAGCAGAGCAGATGCGGCCGCAAAGGAAATTCAGCAACGGTCAGTTTTGGGAGTCTTCACAACTCCAATTCAAAGTCATGCATTCTTTCATCATAATGCCAAAGCACTTGCAAGGCAGTTCAACCTGCCACTTTCCCACGCCCAAGGCATAGTCCGTTCCTGTCTGCATCGTGCAGGGGCGGTAGGGGGGCCCTCGTGGGGGGTCAGCCCACGAGGGACAGAGGCCAACCAGGTGTGGCAGCTGGATGTCACACATGCCCCACATTTTGGCAGATGGCAGTACATGCACGTTTGCATTAACACTTTTTTCACAGTTTGTTTGGGCTACAGCACGGAAGGGAGAGACGGCTTCCCATGTGGAGCAGCATCTCCTTTCCTGCTTCGCGGCCATGGGCAAACCTCGGCACATAAGGTCTGATGATGCCCCGGCTTATAGCTCCAGGCAGCTGGCCACCTTCATGGCCACCTGGGACATTAAGCACACCTTTGGTGTTCCATACAATCCGCAGGGGCAAGCGATTGTGGAACGGGTCAATCAGACGCTTAAGTCCTACATTGACAAACAAACAGAAAGGGGGGAACAACATCCCATAGTTGCACAGCAATTGCTATCCTATAAGTGCAAAAACTAACTAACTCTTTCAGAATTTTTATCTCCCAAACAAGTCTCTTCCCCATGCAGGTCTCAGAGGCCAGAATCAGGCCCGGATGCCAAGTTCAGCTATTGCAAAGGATGGCACCAGTCACTACCTTGGATGTCATCAGCTGTCCATCTTCCTTTATGACTTACATTTCCAAAGACATTTCTATGAACATTTTGCATAACCATGCTTTTCCACAAAACAAGACTTTTCCAAACTCAAGTTACACATGAAACCCCATCAAAAAGGGAAGCCTCATCTTCGAAAAGCAGCTGAATGTCTTTTATTGCTATTATTATCTGTAGTTGCTCTTTATTCATTCATGCCTCGTACAATGCTCCAGTTGGTATTTGCAAGGGACACTTGAATTTCTGTATACATAGGGTCGCATATTGCAAATAATGGCCAGCTTCCATCAAAGGAAGCCAAACCGGCCCATGTTTGCACCGGCCCATTGCTTGGAAAGATTGAGCATCCCGCAGCCGGTAATCTCCAGCCATTGTAAGTTATATCCATGATTTTCACACCTCCCCATAGGTGCTAGAAAGACAGAAGTTGCAGAAATAGCTTAGAATTACCTTAGGAAAAAACCAGTTCTGTCATAGTGAGAGATTAATGACACATCTCGTTATCTTGCCTTGCTACAGAAAGCAGTCTGGATTCAGACGCATAGTTCTGAAAAACCAGGCAGCGGTCAGTATATTCAGCGTGCCAGGCTTAGCCGTAGGCAACGCTCGGAGAATTGGTCAATTGGCTTGGCTGCTTAATCAGAAGCAGACAGAGCTTCACCATGCCATCTTGGATAATCGAGCAGCCATCGATTACCTCCTGTTGTTACATCATTTGAGTTGCGAGTCTGTCCACGGTATGTGTTGTTTTAACCCCACAGACAACTTGCGTAAGGTACAGAATCAGCTGACAGATCTCCATACCTTGGTTAAGAATATCAAGGAAGATGCTACGTGGGGGTGGTGGGATTCGTTATGGTCCTGGTTCCCATGGGGATGGTTACAAACGACACTCAAGGTGATTGTGGGGGTGGTAATACTGGGAACAGCAGTGTGTTGTTTCGTGCAATGTATTCCCTCACTGATGTCGAGATGTCCCCCATGGAGAGAACCCCGGAATGTCATCACTCCACGTCAGCTGATGCCACTCCTACGCCGAGCCGTCTGTCAGGTCCAATCAAACAAATAAAGGGGGAGTGCGGGTTCTGTGCACGCAATTGGCATACTGTCCCTGGGAGAATACTTGGGAGAATGCTCCTTCGAGACTTGGTTCCGAGGGGACAGAAATTGGGGAGCGGATTAATAGCCATAGTTTAATTCACCCACAGCTGACCTGGCAAACAGTTCGAGCAAGAGGAAATTGGATGGCTGACTCATGTCAGATAATAGGTAATGTCGCACCCACGGATTATCTACAGCCCTAAAACCAACAGTGGCCATGTTTACCCCAGGATAAGCATGGAACAATGGAGTTCCCCTGTCAGTGTTTAATTTAGTTAATTAACTTCCCCGGGAGAGATTCCCAATTAACCCATGTAAACATGAGATGCGATTCTTGTCAGATGTCAATTCCATCACACGCAGCCTCGCTTTCTATATATGCTTATGGTTTTCCCTCAATAAATCACTGGTCTTCGCTCCATCTTGCCTCGTGTCTCATTGCTTGACCAGTCTCCTCCGGGACCCAACAGCCGCTTCGCGGCCCCAATCCAACAGCTGAAGAACCTGAGAGACTGGTGTGGCATGTGCTCAGAAGAACTGTTCCGAAGAGTTTAGAACAGGAAGACTATCACCATGATGATAACCAATATCCGGTACGGATATGCCACTTGACGAAGAAGATGCTATCACTTGTGTTTAGTTACCTTTTTGTTTGTGTACCTGGTGACTTTGCTTTCTTGAAATAAGAAGAAAACAGAGCAACATGTTATTAGTTTGGAGAGTTCTTGGTCTTATCTCTCACCAGTGTGAAGACAGTGTTAGCAAGTTCTAAGCCAGTGATGGTGAACCTTGACACTCCAGGTGTTCTTGAACTTCAATTCTGATCAGCAGGAGTGCTGACTTGGGCTTCTGGTAATTGAAGTCCAAGAACACCTGGAGTGCCAAGGTTCACTATCACTAAAAAGGTAAAGGTAAAGGTTTCCCTTGCTCGAAAGCCAGTCATATCCATCACTAAGTGTCTGCTATTGCTGCTACTGTTACTACTACTACTACTACTACTAGTAGTAGTACTGCTAGTATTATAACCATTCATTGTTCTTCTCATGTTACTCTCAGGGTATCAATCATTTAAGATAGAGTGGTTTGTCAATCTACCCAGCTATAATTCTCAGCCACCTCAAAGGGCTGCAGGCATTTTCACTCCTTCCCATGTACACAGTCAAACCTGTGCCCAAGGGAAAAAAGACAGGGATAATCATGAGATTTATCCTCTTCTCTATCACCTTCTGCCTTCACAGGTCATCTGGTTGGATATAAATGGAAAGCCCTTTTCTAGGGTAATATCCAAGTTTTGAAACTCTCTCACACTGTTGTCTTTTAGACATCAGACAGTTATCCTGTTTCCTTTGCCTTTTCATGGTATTTGAGGTTGCACACGGAGGGTTTGGAGTCTTTCTACACAAAAGAAACACTTATCTCCACCTGGATGTAACATAACAGTTGAATGCTGGGGAACACAGAAAGAGCCTCCTTGAAGTATTTTTGTGATATTTTTGAATTACAAGTGAAACTCAGAAAATTAGAATATCATGCAAATGTTCATTCATTTCACTTAAAAGGTGAAACAAATATATGAGACAGACTCACTACATGCAAAGTGAGAGATGTCATGCCTTAATTAGTTATAATTGTGATGATCATGTACAGCGCACATGAGATTATATGATGATTATGGGGTACATGAGATTGGGGGGTTGGGGTTTTCATTAATTGTAAGCCATAAGCATCAATATTATTCCAATGTAAGGCTTGAGCTATCTCGCTTTGCGTGTAATGAGTCTATCTCATATATTTGTTTCACCTTTTAAGTTACTGAACTAAATGAACATTTGCAAATTAGATATTCTAATTTTCCGAGTTTCACCTGTACAATCGGGCATAGCCTTTCTCACACTAGGTCAGGCAAAAGGAACTGCAGAATGAACTCACCAAAAGGTGCCTTAATTTTGGCAGTTTCACATCTGGCCTAGACACAGAAGAAGAAGTAGTTGCATGTTCAAGGTCCAGACAATATTCTGGCATGACTCCGGTTATACATTGGAACTATCTACAAATCTAGGACTGTTACTGCTTGAACCTCATCTGTTATGTAGCATGCAAAAAGATAACAAAAGTACATCAAGTACAGTCTGTCTGGTTCACATTTTTGCTGCTTTTATTATTGCTGGTATTATGTTTGGTTTTCATTTTATACCAGGGGTACCCAAACTACGGCCCATGAGCCAGAGCCAACCCCCAACACCAATTCATCCGATCCACACTACTCCCGACACTCCTAGAAGCAGAATGGGTGCGTTTTACTCCTGCTTCCGGGAGTGATGAGGGCAGTGTGGGCCAGATGAATTGGTGTTGGGGGCTGGATCTGGCCCACAGGCCATAGTTTGAGCACCCCTGGTTTAAGCAGAGAAAATGACAGCTTAAAATCTGCCTCATCCTGTTGCAAAACAAATTGCAAGGCACTTTTTACTTCCGCTTCCAGTGGGAGGAACCATGTGGTCCACTAAACCACGTGACTGGCCCAAGGTTCAAAAGGTTTGGGCACCTCTGTTTTATACCATCAAATTGAATGATCACTTATTGGGGATGTTTTCCTGCTCTGTCTCAGGGCTGGACTTTTATGGCCATTGGGCTCCCTTCCAACTTTTACAGTTGTATAGTTCTATAATTCTATGAAATGTACTCAGTTTAGCCTGAAAGGTCCACCCTAAGACCAGTGCCATCTCTTTTCTCTCCTTCTCTCCCCATCCAAGGCTTTCTTTCACACTGATCTCTCTTGTCTCTCCCCCGCCCCAGCTTGCTGTCCGAGACAGTAAGGAGCGATAGTTTACCATGTTTTTGGATTATTCTGTACAACCTGTTAGATAAATTAACAACCACCTTCCCCGGTACTTATTTGGCTTGTATCAGTTTAACAAAAAATCTAACAAATGTCTAAGATCAGGCAGTATTGAAAATTAAATACCAGTGGGCCTCCCTGAGGATCTGATTTTGAGACATATGGAACCAGGTGTTGACAGAAGCCTGGCAGATAACCAATTGAACTACAGTGATACCTCATACAACGTCCAAACTTGGTTCCACAAGTTTGGACTTTGTACGGATTTCGACTTTGTATGAGGCATGCAAAATCCTAGCCACGATGCCTCATACAACGTCCAAATCCTTGCCACGATGCCTCATACAACATAATTTCCATAGAGATACATTGTACTGTAACAGCACAGACTTCAGGGCAAAGTCAAGGAAACAGACAGGAAACTGACAGAACTTTAAGAAATCATTGTCTAAAGGCTAAAACATTACAAAAACATGTCAAACAACCCTGATTGTCCAAGAACCTGAAGAATGCTGCAAAAATCCCAGGGATGCTTCTAAAAATTCTGACGAAAAAAATAAAAAAATTCCAAAATCGTGCTCAAAACCACTCCTAAACACTCTTTGCCTCATGCAAAACCCACAAGAGCAATGCACGCATGTGTCCTGCCATTATACTGCCCAGGCACAATGCAACCTGGGAAAACCCCAATGCCTCATACAAAGTCGCACGATTTTGTATGAGGCAACTTTTTTCAAGGATTTAGGCGATGTTGTATGAAGCGGACTTTGTATGAGGTATTACTGTACTTAGTTTATAAACAGAAGGAAAAGATTGCTTAGTTGTAATTTATCTAACAGGCTGTACAGAATAATCCAGCAACAAGCTCCCCTTTTTGGCTTGTCTGAGGCTCCCCCCACTCCTGTAATTAATTTTTTAAAGTTTTTGTAGATTTTATATTTGTTTTTAGATAATAGATGGCATGGCGGGTGGTGGTGTTGGTGTTAATATTGTTATATTTTTAAGGGTTTTTAAAATTGTTTTACCTGTACTATCTTAGCCAGCGAGCTAAGAAAATCAATTTCAACATATATCAAGTCAGCTCTTAATATTGTTCAATTTGTGATGTACATACAAAATTTCATGCCTCTAGCCCTAACATTTAAGCCATCTTGCAGTGGATTGCAGCCCTATCATCCCTAGCTAAACAAATCTTGGAGAACCAACTTCAAGAAAATAAACTATCCATTTTTAGTTTGACACATCTTATTTCTAGTTTGTATTGCTTCTAAGAAATTTTGAGACAACTTAACTTTCAGTATTATTAAGCAGGTGCAATTTTATTTTATTTTACAAATTACATTTGTAAAGCACCTTTGCTTCCTATAGTAAAGGTAAAGGTTTCCCTTGCTCAAAAGCCAGTCGTATCCAACTCTAGGGTGCAGTGCTCATCTCTGTTTCTAAGCCAAAGAGCCAGCGCTGTCTGCTTCTGCAGACGTTTCTGTGGTCATGTGGCAGGCATGACTAGACACCGGAGCGCACAGAACGCTGTTACCTTCCCACCGAAGTGGTCCCTATTTATCTACTTGCAATGTCTTGCTTTCGAACTGCTAGGTTGGCAGGAGCTGGGATGAAGACGGGAGCTCATTTCCGTCCTGCAGTATATTCCTATATTTCAAGACAAAGTAAGATACTATAAATGTCAAATAAAACCAACCAAGGGTATGTATATAAAGAAACACCCTTCTTTCCCAAAGGGCTAGAAGACAGACTGCAGTTAATTACAAAGAATCAGCATTTGACTAAAAGTACATGCGCTCACCCCAAATTTGCTAGTGAAGAGGTAAGAAATAAATGAGACTTCAATAGTGTGCTAGAAATCAAGTACAAGGCTTTCTTTTGCTGAATAAACATGCCTGTTTGCTTTGGATAGCTCTGATATTTTCACACATCCAAATCGGTATCCAACTATACCAGCCAAACACAGGGTGGTTCTGACACGTATTCATCTATGACATCTTTCAGCAGTTGCAGGAGCAATAATTATTAATGGCAATTATACCAAAAGATATATTAAATATATATTGAAAATATTGTTCACAGCCATTTGCTAACAGAGAAGGAACACACACACACACACACACCATGTTTTACATCCTTTGAACCATAGTGTCATAAATGCCCACCTTGTAGGTCTAATTCTGTATGAATTCTGCAACAAACCCTGATTCTGTGGTCATGTGTCATCTGGATGGACAAGGGTTAAATATACAGCCATTAAAAAAAAACACAGCATCTATCCAAGTGCTAAAATTCCACCCAAATAAAAGCTCTGGCCCTGGCAGTAAAAAGGGAAGAGGAAAGAGCCAGCCTAGCCTTCAGTAGGACATTCCAGAACCTGAAAGCATTCCCCAAGAAAGCCCTGCAAGTCCTCCCAATAGCAGTGGTTCTCACTCTTCTTGGGACTCAATTACACTGCCAACTACTTAAGCAAAAGGACTTCTTGGACTGGTCATCATGGATTAAAAGACAATAGGGAAGCACAAATATTTCTGCCTCTCAAATTATAAATTTTAATTTAAGTGCAGAAGAACACAGAGTTCTAGAGGAAGGAACTTACTGTTCAGAAGCTGACTCATTCTACTGTGACCCTACTTTTCCAACTGGCTTGGATTAACTTCAAATAAAATTGGGTCAAAAGGGGGCAAAAGTTTGAATAGATATCTTCAAAGGTTGTCTAAAATTTACCCAAGTCTCTCCCTCTTACCACAATTGGTAATGGGGTTGAACAGGACTAGGCCTCATTAGTTCCCTGGACTCAGGATGTATACTTTCTCTTTCCCTTATGGGTACAAAGCTGAGGTTCTCTGGATGTGAAGCTGAGGTTTTTTCAGTTTTATTTCTGAGATATAGCACTGAGCCGTAAGTGAAGCATTAATAAAAACACAGAATACCTTGAACGTATGCAGAATACTTTTACCTCATGACAATCATCAATTTCTACACATCTTTGTCACAGGAAGCTGTCTCATACCAACTCAGACCATTGGTCTAGCTCAGTGCTGCCTACACCAGGACAAAAGATCATGCACCAGTCCAGATGTTGGGAGACTGCAGTTCTCATCAACCCTAGCCACTATAACCAAAGGCTAGGAATGGTGGAAGCTGTTGTCTGAGAGTTAAACACAATTGATAATCAACTCAAGTAGACCCACTGAGTGAGTGTGGTTTGGTAAATCAATACTAATGTAAATCCCATTGATTACCCTGGGTGTGTGTGTTAACAATTGGAGGACAAACAATTGAATTTTGTGCAGAGGTAAGCAAAGTACAACCATTTCCAAATTTGTTGAAACTGAAATTTCAAGCCTTCATCACCCGTGTCTGTGCTGATGAGAATAGCAGCTCTGAGTTAATCCAAGCTACCTTTGAAGGACCAACTATTCTCCACCTCTGGTAGTCCATCTTTTGACAGAGATTCGGGACTACTTTTGGAATGCAAAACATGTGTTCTACCATTGACTTACAGTCCTTCCCTGAAGACTGAAACTTTAGGACAGTGATGGCGAACCTTTTGGAGACCGAGTGCCCAAAATGCAACCCAGAACCCACTTATTTATTGCAAAATGCCAACATAGCAACAGGGGAGGAAGGAAACGCTCTCTTTGAACTCTGTGCTGGGGGAGGGAGGAAGCACTCCTACTGGGCTGCTGGGCAGATGGGCGGGTGAACTCTGTACTGGGGGGAGGAAGGAAGTGCTCCTATTGGGTTGCTGGGCAGAGGGGTGGGGCGAACTCTGTGCTGAAGTGACTGCATGCTCCGAGTGCCACCTATGGCACATGTGCTATAGGTTCACCACCACTGCTCTAGGACCACTCATTTAAGAAAACCAGGCTAGAAACTCTAATTGTGGGAAATCAAAGGTTTGTTTTTGGTAAGGTCATTTAAAATCTAGTCAAAAACCTCTCTGATCACCAACATTTGTGCTTCTGCCTAAAACATCACAGAAACATCCCAGTACTGCCAGCATAGTATCATTATGTGTAATAACCATGGCCCCTTGGTTTTACTGGTTAGAGGACTGCAAAGACTCATCACTAGCATTTATTTAATGACACAGCCAGTCTTGCTTGGTGCCAAGGATGAGATCTTCCTCTTCGTGTGGTTGTTTGCATTTATTGGCTAAAGACATTAAAAATCTGACTACAGATTGTGTTACCAATTAAATACATTAAATTAAATACCTTCAGCACACACAGTGTATTTTTATTGGAAAACTGACATTGTGATGCGAGATTGTTTGACACAATGGCTGTGGTCCAGCACTGAAACAGGCACACTTAAATCCTATTAATTTCAATGGGAATGAAGTCAACAAAACAGCATGTACTGGATTATAATCAATGGCTGCAATCTGGTGCAGTTAAGGTAGTTTGAAGCAGTCTTTCTACCTGACAGTAAATCCTGATTACCTGCGATTAAACATAGATTATACTAAGTGGTTTGGGCAGCGAGGGCTCACCTCAAAAATTTCACCATAGGCTGCCTGTGACAGAACAATGATGATAAATTACTCTAGTAAATCTTTATGAATCAGTGCTCTCTCTTCCAGAGCAACAAATGCTCTACTCCCCTGTACTTCCAGGCTCTTGATTTACCAGTACAGTAAAACCCCTACTTACAAAAAAAGTCCGTTCCATAGGCTTTTGCTTAAATTGATTTTTTTGTAACTCGAAGCAAACCCATAGGAAAAATTATTATTTTACGTAACTTGAAGCAGACCCATAGGAAAAATGAAATTTTATGTAGTAAATCAATGCAAACCTATAGGGAAATGAATTTTTACATAACGCAAAGCAAACCTCTAGGAAAAAGAATCTTTATGGAACTCAAAGCAAACCCATAGGATATTGTGTAAACCAGGACATGGTTTTAGCATAAAATCATTATGTAAAACGAATTTTATGTAACTCAAGGCATTTGTAAGTCGGCGTTTTACTGTATTTATCATGCATGGATGCTTAGTGAAGGATCCTTTGAGGAAAGCTGTCATTGTCATTCATCTATAAAATCCACTCTAGAAATTTGGTTTATCAGCCTTGTTCCCTAACCTCCTCTCATCTTTTGATTCTTATTTTGGTATTCATTTTGCAATCTGAATGTTCTTGTAACAATTTGTACTGCCTCAGTGTGACAACAATTCCAAAAATTAAATCAAATTTTCAAAAATAAAAAAAAATCAGTTGGAACAGCAACCCTTAAAACCTTTCAGAGAAATACAGGGGGCCTAAATTATGGGACTGAGGTGGCTTAGTGGTTAAAATGCTGAAGTCGATGAATGGACGGTTGGCAGGTCAGCAGTTCAACCTCTCATACTTGTACTTGCAGTGACAGGGAGGGACTTTTCTGGGCTGAATTGACTATCTATCCAGCACTAACCAATCATTCCTTCCCCCCATGCCTCTCTCCGTTCTGTGTTCTTTCCTTTTCTTTGTCAGGTGTTGTCAGGTTTAGGTTGCAGTTGATCTGTTCACTTGGTTAGTAGCATGTGTGAAGTGAAGAAAACAGCATGTACAAACCAATAATTCCATGTAACTGTAAGTAAAGAAACATTCCCCTACAAATGTCTCAGAGTGCATTATTGAGACTTGGAGTTCTAGTTAATGAGAAAGGGGTGAAGTCTGGGACTGGGAGACTTATAGCTATCTCCTCTGTTGGTCTCTCCACTTCTATTGAGCAGCTAAAAGGGAATTTTACCAAAAAATCAAAACTCTGCAACAAATAGGTATGTTCAGGATTTCTCCCAGGCAATGGAGAGGAGGAAAGAAGAGGAATAATCCCCCAAATGGCTTCCGGTCTATAGGAAGTGGAAGCAAGATATTACTTTTGTTCTTAGTGAAGGTTAACGTTGGTCTTCTTCATACTGATCAATTACTTTACTCTGTTCTTTTGAACCTGAATATTTATCTCATCTTAATGATACCATTAATGATACCTGCCTGGATAGCTTAGTGAGTTAGGTTTCCGACTGCAGAGCTAGAGATTGGGAGCTAGATTCCCTCACTGTGCTTCCTGGGAGAAGAATCTACTTCTGTAGCCTTGCACAAGCTGTACATTTCCTGGATGCCTCTAGAAGACATGAATCACTTCTGACTACCCTACATCTAGAAAATCCTGAAAATGGTCATCATAAGTCAGAACTGACTTGATGGCACACAATTATTATAAATGGCAGCACATTCTCAGAGAAGATGGTAATAAATAAAGAGAGAAGCTTCAATTTTTCTAAGTACAGTGGTGCCTCGGATAAAGTCCAATTCAGATAAAGTCCAATTCGGATAAAGTCGCAGTTTTCATGCACACGTGATGCATTGCATAAAGTCCAAAATCGCTTAAAAATGGACATTATCCAAGGTATTTGGTATAGGAACCTCG
The DNA here is from genome assembly GCA_035047345.1 of Bradypodion ventrale. Lineage (NCBI taxonomy): Eukaryota > Metazoa > Chordata > Lepidosauria > Squamata > Chamaeleonidae > Bradypodion > Bradypodion ventrale. The sequence goes on from JAWDJE010000001.1 coordinate 179,922,483, forward strand.
GATAAAGTCAATTTTTGGACGTTATCTGATGCATTGCCCATTTGATTCGGATAAAGTCCAAAATTGGATAAAGTCCAAACTTGCGTAATGGAGTTTGGACTTTATCAGAGGTTCTGCTGTATTAGGGATTTTGCCAGTGAGTTTCTCTATTGCTGCTGTTGCAGGCTTTTTAAGCACCTGGAACAACTAATTCAGCACACAAAATCAAGAGTAACCTCAATGCCAGGCAAGGGATGGTGAAACAACTGGTACAGCTAGCTGGCCATTGTACAAATTTAACTTTGGGGTTGTGAACAACTACTCAGTCTAGGGCAACAGGAAGCTGATGGTGGTGTCTGTATGTGGAGAATATGAAGGCCATTGCATGATTCTGAGTTGTCTTCAAGCGTTACCTGTTTGCTTAGGTTCAAGTTTTTTAAAAAAATTAACCTATAAAGCCCTAAACAGCTTGTGAACTGGTTACCTTTTTGGTTCCATTTCCTAACTGTTGCTGCCCATCTTAATCATCCCTCCTAGGCCTTACAGAGGCATCTCTCCACGCCAGAGAGGCCTGTCAATCACTGAGGAATGCCTTGCCATAGGAGTTACATTCGGTCTCCTCTCTTTAAATCATTAAAAAGCTTCTGAAGACTAGACTAGAGAAGCATTTGAAGCTATGCTCCCCAGTGAAATGAAATGAAATCCTATGTGTATTGCTTTGTTGGGCTGCTACTGTGTATTACTGTAATTTGTTTGTGCGTGTGTGTTTAATTCTCATATTTTAGCTTTATGTCATTTCTTTATATCTTGGACCTGTTTCTCTCTGTAAACAGCAGAGCAGCAGTTCCTTTTAGATGGGACATATAAAGATCCAATAAATAAATAATGTTTATGTATATGCATATTTTTTCTTTCTTTTCTTTTTCTTTTGTTGTACTGTAATAGAGAAATAACGAGTTTGTTTTATATTAAAAATAATAGACATAAAGAGAATAAAATTGAAAAGTAAGAATATTCATTAGATTGAACGCAGGAGAGTTTTTTATTTTATTGAAATGCTTTTATGTAGTACTGTAATTATGTTTTTGTATTGCATTGTTATGTATGTATTTTGTTTGTATTTTCCTTTTTCTGCATTTTTTATTTTTCTTTGAAAATTAATAAAAATGTATTATAAAATAATAATAATCAGGTACAGTATTTACATTTTTGGTCACAAGCATTAGGTCCGCTTTGCACTTATTTTAGGATAGGAAGTTAGGAGCAGCAGGGGAGGAAATGAGGATTTAGGAATTAGGATTTTGTGAGACAGCAATGGTGAACTTTATTTGCATTGATTGATAACTTTAAATGCTTATAGACTAAGACAGGGGTACCCAAAATGTTCAGGCTGCAGGCCTGACCATGTCCCCTGGACAGCTAATCAGGCCAATCATGTGGTTCCTTATGCCGGAAGCAGAAATAAAACACTCCCTGCGCATGCACAGATGCATTTAAGGCAGTGTTGGCTCAAGTGGCTAAGACGCTGACTGGGAGGCGGAAGGTCAGCAGGTTGATACCCGAGTACTGCAGGACAGAATGAACTCCTGTCTTTGTCCCAGCTCCTGCCAACCTAGCAGTTCGAAAGCAAGAAATTGCAAGTAGATAAATAGGCACCACTTCGGTGGGAAGGCAACAGCGCTCCGTGCACTCCGGTGTCTAGTCATGCCTGCCACATGACCACGGAAATGTCTGCAAAAAGCAGACAACGCTGGCTCTTCGGCTTTGAAACAGAGATGAGCACTGAACCCTCTAGAGTCAGATATGACTAGCTTTTGAGCAAGGGAAACCTTTACCTTTACCTTTTTGTGCACACACAGGGCACATTTTACTTCCACTTCTGGGAGCGACGAGGGTAGCATGGGCTGGATGAATTGGTGATGAGGGCCAGATCCAGCCCACGGGCCATAGTTTGGGCACCCCTGAACCATGTTTTGTTGTTAGAAAATTAACTCTTTGCTTTGCAAAGAGTCCTGGTGGTGCAGTGGTGAAAATGCTGTAATGCAGACAGAACATTATAAATTTAACCCTGATGGGATTCCAGTTTGACTCAGCCTTCCGAGGTCACCAAAATGAATACCCAGCATGTTGGGGACAAAATAATTACTCTGTGAACCGCCCAGAGAGTGTACTAAGTGCTATGGGGTGGTATATAAGGATAATTGATTTGTTTTTGCTTTGCATTGCTGCTGACTATGATTTTGAAATGGATATGCCACATCCGAATCACAGCTACATTATAATTCCACCTTTCTCAATTGTTTTCTATGGGGAGCAATGTTTCTCCACAGGGGTGGGGAGAGAAAAATATTGATTTAAAGGAAGTCATTTCTCCCAACAATGGGTGTGTCATGCTACAGTCTTTAAATCTCCAAAGTCCCGTCAACAGTTTCATAGCAATTGGCAAGAGAATATCATCTATAATGGAGAGGTATTTGTAACTGCAATTAGCACATTAAACATCTTACTTCAAAGTGGATATTCTTATGGCTGAGGTGCCAGATCAACAGTCCTGTTTCTCGTCTCTCCTTTCTTCTATTCACCTCCTTCTATTTCGTTGTTTCTTGTGACAGTAAAAAACCAAAACAAAACAAAAAAGACAATTCCCTATCCTGACTTTGGCACTCTTCACAAAAATGACCTTAGCAGTATAAAGCGTGTCTTTAAGGTGATCTGAATTTGTTGGGTCAAGTCATGGCTATTATGTGTTAAGCGCAAGAGCCAAACTCTTTCCCGACCTTTGAACAATCCTAGCAGTTCCAGTGGAACGGCATGGGCTATATGTCAAAGTAGAATTTGGCCTGTAGCATTTGTATCTGCTCAATGTTTTCCAAAGAGTCTTTCAACATTCTTGTTTATGAGGTTCACCAGAAGGCTTTCAGTTCTGATGTTATACTGAAAACAACAGACACTACTGGGACCAAAGCTGCCTAATGACTTGCAAAGCAAACACTTTGCTAACTGCCGAAAATGTGGAAGATCTGAATCAAATCCAGTGGAAATTTGGAATCTGACATGGTGATTTCTGTGAGCATTATCTCATTTCACCATCATTTATCACATTTACACAGTGATATAAATGGACACAAAATGAGTCAACTTGTTGGAAACTGCCGCAAAACACTAATTTTCTAGCTCATATGGCTGAGTATTACCTGTTTGCAGTAATATGCATTCCAGAAAGTATTGTGGCCCCCCCCCACCCCAATTAAGCTTCAATGCAAATTTGAAGGTTGGATTTTGCTCGTTTATTCTCCCCTCCATCTAAGACAGGAGTCCCTAACCTACTGTCTAGGGGCCAGATGTGGCCTGCAACACCATTTCATATGCCCCCCACTGCCTCTGCCACTCCCAGAAGCAGGCACAGAAAAATGGCCATTTGACCCCTGAAGCTGTCTGAGGGAATGTGACTTGACCCTTGGCTTGAAAAGGTTGAGAACCCCTGATCTAAGATCATGGTTTGTTCAGGATGTTAAAGACATGAAGCCATTGTCTACTAGGTGTAAATGTTTTAATTTTCTCATCTGGAACATATCCACAGTACGATTCCTCCATAATGTGTGGAATTATTATATTTTAGCACTGAAACGTTTGTAACTTACTACTTCAGGGTTGAATTCATACCTAGTTTTTATTCAAATAATCTCAACTAGCCAACTCAATTAAAGGCAAATGCATAACAAACATGTTTAGATACTTATAAATATTTGCCTGCTTCATGGAAAATAACCACTGAGGCAACATAAATGGGTTCTCCATGTCCTGATCATTGCTAAAATATTAATATTGTTGGAAAGGCAAATCACAACCTCTTGTTATTCATTGGACTGATCCTACAGTGGTACATAGACAACAATTTCACATGGACACGGTTTTGGATATTTGCTCACCTTTTTGAAAACTATCCCACTCTTCATTGTTTTATTTCTGCCAATCCATTCCTGGCCACAACTAAAGTGTTGGTTTTACTTTTTAACCTATAAACTCGTTGGGTCCAAGCTATCTAAAATACTGATTCTTCCTTTATGTACATGCCCAGGTGATGAGATCTTCAAGAGAGTCCTTTCTTTCTGTCCCACTACCCTCACAGGTGTATTTGGTGGGAGCATGGGAGAGGGCTTTCCATGTTGCTCCTCCTGGACTCTAGAACTCCTTCCCACAGGGGGGACCGGCTTTCCCCCATCTTTGCTGTCCTCTCACAAGCTGATGAAGACCCGTCTCTTCAGGCAAGCTTTGCCTCAGTGCCTGGCTGTCTAAGAAGGATCATTTCTTTAAGGGGATTGCTTGTGCTTTGTTGCTTTTAATATTCTTAGTATTGTTCATATGCACTAATTTTAATATATATAATTTTAATATACTAAGTGCCCTAGTTGCCCAGCCATTAAATCTGCCAAAATGTTATGAGTTTGATCCTGATGGGAATCAAGGCTGACTCAGCCTTCCATCCTTCCAAGGTCAGTAAAATGAGTCCCCAGCATGTTGGGAGCAAAATGCAAATTAACTTGTAAACCACCCACCCAGAGAGTGCACTAAATGCTATGGGGTGGTATATAGGTGCTATCGCTATTGCTAATATATTTAGGTAAAAGTAAAGGTTTCCCTTGCTCGAAAGCCAGTCGTATCTGACTCTAGGGTTCAGTGCTCATCTCTGTTTCAAAGTCAAAGCTTCTGCAGACGTTTCCGTGGTCATGTGGCAGGCAATATATTTATTTCTCATTTTATATTGCACTAACTGTTTTTAGCTTTTATATTGTTTTTGTTTTAATGATGTAAGCTGCCTTAGGTCTTTATAGGAAAAAGTGAGGTAACATTTTGAATATAATATATAAATCTTCCTTTCTTTCTTTGCATCAGAGAATTGTACTATTCAATTATTTTTTACTTAAAGCTGGCTACTTCAATGGTGTTATCTCAACCATTTATTAGATCTTTTGTACATGTAAATGCTGCACTCAGTGGTTGGCATCAGCAGGTTCGCACCAGTTCACCAGAACCAGTAGCAGAAATTATGGCTGGCCCCACCTATCCAAGTTTTGAAATAAATGAGTCCTAATTTGGGTGCAACGCAAGGCTTTCCCCTGGCCACGCCCACCATACCATGCCAACAGTGTGGTAGCAAAAAGTTTTGGAGCCCACCATTGGATGCATTGATTAAATTTCTCCACATTCACAGAAAACTTCTGTATCCAGACAGCCTCACTTCACTTGATTCTTCTTTGATCATCCTTCTTTGCATCTATTGAATGATTTCCAGATGGTCCAACCATAACTTTGTCCTGGTGGGAGACACTTGTTAGCATTCATCCATTTGGCAAGGTGTGTTGTTTTAACTTTTCATAGGATTGGCCTAGCCTCCTCTTGTTTCACATTTAGAACTAGGGGCTGTGGTGGCTCAGTGGTTAAGAAGCTCACCTTGTTAGCTGGAAGGCCGGCAAGTCGGCAGTTTGAGACCCAGGTACTGCATGACGAATTGAGCGCCCATCTCTGTCCCAGCTCCTGCCAACCTAGCAGATTGAAAGCAAGAAATTGCAAGTAGATAAATAGGAACCACTTTGTTGGGAAGAGATCTTGGGGACATGAAAGGAGCCTCATTTAGGTGTCCCCTGAGTGGAGTTTCTCCAACAAAAATCATTTCAACCCAGAATAATTTCTGACAAGAAATTATTATATTTAGAACTTGAAAGGTGTGCAGAATTCCCCCCCCCCTCGATATTAGCTGTCATCAAGAGGATTGGTGTCTATGAAGTGGGTTGGTTTGGTACTATTTTACCATACTTGGTTCATTATTTGTTAGCACCTCTTGATATACCTCTGGAGAAGCTAGACTTTTTCAGTGAGGCTAGGTTTTAGGCAGCCAGTAATAATATTGCATTGCATGATTCATTAAGAGCTACATCTACTTGTTTGGCACGTCCTGATTTTTCTCCGGCATTACCATATTATGTTGGGGAATAGCTCAGGGACAAAGCTGTTGCTCTTATTGTTTGTGAATTGCACCCAAATCTAATGCAGATAATTTCCTAAGTACAGTATGTTATTTCTTATGGCAACTTTATATCTGATGTTTGGACAATGGCATAGAGCAGTGATAGTGAATCTTTTAGAGACCAGGTGCCCAAACAGAGGGGCAGGGTGAACTCTGTGCTGGGGTGAGGGAGGTAGTGCTCTCATTGATCTTCTGGGCAGAGAGATGGAGCTAACTATGTGCTAGGGGAGGGAGGAAGCACTCCCACTGGGCTGCTGGGCAGAGGGGCAGGCAAACTCTGTGCTGGGAGAGGAAAGATGCATTCCCATTGGGCTGCTGGGCAGAGGAACTGCGTTTGAATGACATTGTATGTGGATGTGTGTTAGAAATGGCAATTTGGTCAACAGAGAAGTGTGAGAGAATGTTTATGAATGGAAGGGAAAGCTGGTTGGTCTGTATGCTTACTGGCTGGAGAGGTTCTGTTTTGCATAAAAGGGAGGTGTATGTGACAGTACCATTTAGTTAAGAGTTATGTGTTAGGGATGCTACTTAGAGTTGGATGTGTTATGCTTTTAAGAAGACTCTGTGAGTAACAGTGTCGTCTCCTGAGCAACTTGTTGTTGTTCAGTCGCACAGTCGATTCCAACCCTTTGCGACCCCATAGACCATTTTCCTCCAGGCACCTCTGTCCTCCACCATCCTCCTCAGCCCACCCAGCTCTGTGCCCATTGTGTCTACAGTACCATCTAGCCATCTCATCTTTGGATGCCCCCTTCTTCTCTTGCCCTCCACCTTTCCCAGCATCAAGGCCTTCTCAAGTGTCCTCCCTTCTCATTTGATGTCCAAAGTACTTTAGCTTCACCTTCACTATTTGTCCCTCCAATGAACAATCAGGGTTGATTTCTTCTAAGTTTGACCTTTCTCTTTGCTGTCCAGGGGACTCTCCTCCAACATCACATTTCAAAGGCATCTATTCTTCTGCGCCCAGCTTTCCTAATGGTCCAGCTCTCACACCCATACATTACCACCAGGAATACCATTGCTTTGACTATGCGAATTTTTGTTTTCAAGGTGATGTCTCTGCTTTTCACTATATTCCCCAGGTTTCTCATAGCTTGTCTCCCCATAATCAGTTGTCTTTTTATTTCATGGCTACAGTCGCCACCTGCAGTGATCTTAGATCCTAGGAAAGTAAAATCTGTCACTGCTTCTACTTCTTCCCCATCTATTTTCCAGGGACTGATCAAACCTGTTGCCATTATCTTGGTTTTCAAGCAAATATATATTTTTATTGGAAACAGTGAGAATGTTTAACATTTTAAAAAAGAACAGTACAGTAATACCTCATACAAAGTCTGCTTCGTACAACATCAAATTCATTCAACATCGCCTAATTCCTTGAAAAAAGTTGCCTCATACAAAGTCACTGTGACTTTGTATGAGGCATTGGGGGTTTTCCCAGGTTGCATTGTGCCTGGTCAGTATAAAAGTTCTCAAAGAAACAGCCAAACGGTATAACTGGGTACAGACACAAAAAACCGTTGGTGCAGGCGCAGTAAAAATAATCACAATATTGATGTACTTGACTTCAGTAAAATAAAAATTGTATTAAATTCATACACGTGCTATGACAAGCTTCTTGTGATTTTTTTCAGCAGTTTTACAATATAAGTCCAATGTCAACCAAAAACAGATATATTCTCTTCAACTTAATATCTTCTTGTATATTTTAAATCAGATAAATCCTCTTCAACTTAAGTCCTTTCTTGTGTAGCTTTAAATCATTCAACACTCCCGATGTCTAGCCGGTTAATTTTAGACATTTCAAATTTTCATCAGGGGAGTATTAATAACATCTGAAAAATTGCAAAATTACAAAGATTAACATGTTTCATAAATTGATTCCTAAAACAAACATGCAACTCGGTATACACTATCAACCTAATGCAGCTTACCAGTTTTTTCTATCGCGTCCTTCTGATTTCAACAGTTTCTTTGCGGGACATTACCTTCCCTCTGTTTGCTAACCTTAAATAGATCAACACATGTTGCTTCATCTGTGCTTACTTTGGGGCCCTGCAAGTCCCTGCACCTGTGTCATAATGAATTTTTTTATAGAAAACACGAAAGATCAGATTCCTGATTCAGTCCCTTGGGGTGAATAGTATTTAATCTATGGATGTAGTATGCTTCTTTTTGTAGTAATAGTTGTTCTATATCGATCACACTCCCACTAGCAACAGTCAGCTTCTCCAATACAACAAAAGTAAAATCTGTATCCTGGTGATTTTTTTCAAGATAATGACTCACTAATGGTGCCTGTTCCACCTGCCCCCTAATCCTGGAGCGATGTTCTGTCAGTCGAATTTTCAGTTTGCGAGAGCATTTACCCACATATTTAAGTCCGCACGGGCATAGCCATAGATATACGCAGTATTGGCTGCTGCAGTTACTAAAAAAATTGAGAGTTTTATAAAAGTTAGATTCAGGAAAACTGATTTGCTTTGTCTCCCATGCGAACCTGCATACTATACACTGACCACATTTGTAATGTCCTTTGACTAAGCTAGTTCTTAGCGAACGTCGAGACGCGACATCTGCCCTAGTTACCATATTCCCCACTGTTAAAATTTTTTTTAAATATGTGGGTAAATGCTCTCACAAACTGAAAATTCGACTGACGGAACATCGCTCCAGGATTAAAACAGTTTTTAAAAAAAATTTAAATATGTGGGTAAATGCTCTCACAAACTGAAAATTCGACTGACGGAACATTGCTCCAGGATTAAAACAGTGGGGAATATGGTAACTAGCGCAGACTTCGTGCCTCGACGTTCGCTAAGAACTAGCTTAGTCAAAGGACATTACAAATGTTTGACATGTTTTTGTAATGTATTTAGCCTTTAGACAATGATTTCTTAAGGTTCTGTCAGTTTCCTGTCTGTTTCCTTGACTTTGCCCTGAAGTCTGTGCTGTTACAATACAATGTATCTCTATGGAAATGAAGTTGTACGAGGCATCGCGGCAAGGATTTGGACGTTGTATGAGGCATCGTGGCTAGGATTTTGCATGCCTCATACAAAGTCGAAATCCGTATAAAGTCCAAACTTGTGGAACCAAGTTTGGACGTTGTATGAGGTATCACTGTAAATGCTCAGATTTATATGCTAAAGAAACTGATAGTTGACATATTGTTCTTGGATTTTAATTGTATCTATTAACTGATCCTTTTTACTTATTTAAAAACTTTCTTTTTGATTTAGCAATCCTGCTTACTACTTTAGAGAGCAGTTGCAAGAAATTATAGCCACATCTACTGCTGCTCAGTGCTATAACTCATGGGAGTTAAGCAGTGTGACCAAAGTTAAAAAAACCACAACCTTGTATTTCATCAGAAGTGTTAGTTTTTCAAAAGGGCAGCATGACATCAGATGATACTTGTAGACAAGATTCAAGCAGCAGTGTAAAAAGGGTACACTTTGGGATTGAATTGGTGATAGGGATATCTAACAGAAGGCGTTCATGTCCACATCTTTAAACAACAACCTCAGATTGGGGGGCGGGGAGAGTTGGGGTTATCTGGCATTTGGGCAATGGCAAACAAAATTAGAGGTGGGTTGAGGGCTTCATACACCACTTGGGTCCCATAACTGTATTTGAAATGTAGACGAAAAAGGTTTCAAAACACCCCAAAATCCCTAACAACTTTTTTTTTAAAGTGAAGCAAATTCCTCTTGATGAAAAAAAATATTTGTGAGTTTTAAAACTATACCCAAGTGAATTAATCAGGTTTTGTAGCATCATATGGATATTTGCATATCTGGGCTTATAAATATTTTGATGAGTGTTGAACTGAACCACAGGTGTAAAGGTTTTACAACTACAGAAAACAAAAAAAGAAAATATTCAAGCTTTAATTTCATTTTCCTGGGAGTCAGATCCATTAGAAAGACACACTTTTGAGTAGGCATGCAATATACACAATTTTACTACAATGTCATTCTCTTGATGCACATGTTGCCTTTGAGTGAAATCTGAACCTGTGAGATTAGTTAAAACTAGCAAAGGTTGCCCGGCGTTGCCGGGCTGTTTTAAATGGTGTTGGAAAGTTTTTGTTGTTGTTGTTGTTAATGTTTGTAATTTTTGAAATTTTTAAAATTTTTATTTATACAAATTTTTTTGATGGCCTGTTTTAAACTGTGATGAGTTTTGTTTGGTGTTTTGGTTTTGTGGATGAAAAAGAGAATAAAGGATGATATACTTTTTCGAAAAACTCTTGGGGCCTTTTGTGTGGGGCTATTGTGTCTTTTTGAATTTTTTTATTATTGTGGGCAGCAAGTGCTGCTGATAGGGGTTATCTTGTATTTTGACTGTTTTTTCTCTTGTGGCCTCTGGGTGGAGCTTCTTCCAGTAAGTAGTCTCTTTCTTTATTCATTTCTTTTCCAGTCGTTGTGGTATGAGGTCGTGTGGTGGTGAGTTAGCTGTTTTTCTTTATTTGGGGTGGTGGTGGTGGTTGGATTTTGTGGTGTTTGGCTGGGTGCAGGGTGTGTTTGGAAATGTTTGTTGTTGTTTACTTTTTTGGTGTTATTTATGTTTGTTTTTGTGTATTTTTGAATGTTTTTGATTGTTTGTTTTTGTGTTTTTTGGTGTCCTGGGGGGGATTCCCTTCTCAGACAGACTCCTTTTGTCCCCCCAACCCTCTCAACCCCAGGGGAGCCAGTAGAGAGGGGGATTCCCCCCAACTCCATTTTTAAAGAGAAGTAACCGCTTGGTTTCTTCTCTTTAATATGGGGCGTGTGTGTGTGTGGGGGGAGGAAATCCCCTCTCTGCCTGGTCCCCTGGGGTCAGGAGGGTGAGGGAGACAGACTCCTTTTGTCCCCCCAACCCTCTCAACCCTAGGGGAGCCAGTAGAGAGGGGGATTCCCCCCCAACTCCGTTTTTAAAGAGAAGTAACCGCTTGGTTTCTTCTCTTTAATATGGGGTGTGTGTGTGGGGGGGAGGGAATCCCCTCTCTGCTGGGTCCCCTGGGGTCAGGAGGGTGGGGGAGACAGACTTCTTTTGTCCCCCCAACCCTCTCAACCCCAGGGGAGCCTGTAGAGGGGGGATTCCCCCCAACTCCATTTTTGAAGAGAAGTAACCGCTTGGTTTCTTCTCTTTAATATGGGGCGTGTGTGTGTGTGTGGGGGGGAGGGAATCCCCTCTCTGCCGGGTCCCCTGGGGTCAGGAGGGTGGGGGAGACAAACTCCTTTTGTCCCCCCCAACCCTCTCTGTAGGAATCGGGGCCGTAGGACAGCCGTTAGGTCCCGGAGGAGACTGATCAAGGAACGATACAAGGCAGTATGGAGCGAGATCAGATCAGTGGTTTATTGAGGAAAAGACATCATCATTTATAGATCAGAAGGCAAGGCAGGAAAAAACCGTCATCTGACAGAAAATCAACTGGTTTAACCTCTGCCAAGGTCCCGTGCCAATTGGGCATGGGGAATCCACATCTCCCCTTTCTGTTTTATTTAAGAGCCTGACCGGCGACTCTGCGCTAGAGGGGCATCAGCTGATGATCGGGAGTGACGCTTCGGGGTTTCTTCTTGGGGCAGCACTTGGATATCAGTGAGGGAATACATTGCGCGAAGCAGCATACCGCTATGCCTAGTATAATCACCCCCACAACTACTTTGAGTACCGTCTGGAGCCACCCCCACAGGATCCATGACCACATCCAGTTCCACAAGGAACTCCACCAAGTTCCGCATGCAGAACCCTCTCTGATGCCCTCGACTATGGTGTGGAGGTCTGTGAGCTGACTCTGCACCCTACGGGAGTTATCAGTGAGATTAAAACAACACATACCATGGAAAGATTTGCAACCCAAATGATGTAGCAACAAGAGATAGTCTATAGCCGCTCAATTGAACTGTGGCAGATTGAACTGTCTGGCAAGTGCTTTGGCATTTTGGTGAAAGAATGCATGACTCTGAATTGGCGTAGTAAAAACACCTAACACTGAACGTTGCTGAATTTCCTTTGCCGCCGCGTCTGCTCTGCTATTGCCCGCAGAAATTGGACCCGGTAGGTCTTGATGACTTCGGATGTGGGCAATATAGAGCGGCTCCGTGCGGTTTCGCAAATGAAATTGAGCAGTGAGAAACAGACTAAGCAAATTCTTGTCTATCGCGGGAGTGATGTATAAACCCGGTAGACTGTGAAGCAAATTCCTAACATACTGACTGTCAGTAATGATGTTTAGGCGCTCTTTGGCGAAGGTGCGCAAAGCAAGGTTCACCGCTGCCAACTCTGCCCGCTGCGCGGACTTCTGTGGAAGAGTTAACAGCGTGCGCCAAACTTGGCCCTCCTGCCAGGTCAAGACACCATATGTGCGACCTCCATCAGTAAAAACTGTCCTGGCTCCCTGAAGCGGAACCAGCGAGAGCAATTCGAACAAGCTGACTGTCTGCGTTTGAAGTGAGACAAGTCTGGGGTCCTTTGGCAAATGGTATGCCAAGCATCCGGTGAATCCTTCCAAAGTGATTGGAAGCGAGTCACCAAGCTGCATCAATTGCTGAATCTGTTCCTTGGTGAACGGGACTACAATTTTGGCTAAGTCGTGCCCTGAAATGTCCCTAGCTCTCAGCCTCCCGCGGTAGACCACCGCGGAAACCAACTCTTGGGGAGGAACGATATTTCGGGAAGAAGTGTTCGGCAAGTACACCCATTCCACGATACTCGCCCCTTTCTCGGAATCTACTCCGAGGGCTCCAGTGAACATGGATCCTGCTCGTACGATGTACAAATTCAGGATCGAAGCATATGGCCCTGGGGTGATCCTATCTACCCACCTCTGGCTGAGAACTTGGTTGACTTTCTCGAGAGCCAAACACGCTTCTCGAGAAATTTGTATCCGGTCTGCCGGCTGCTTACCTAATGTGAGCAGCGAGAAGAGCGGTTTCAAGAGATCCATATCCAATCGGAATTACGGTCTGGCCCAATTAATGTTCCCTAAAACCTGCTGTAATTCTACCAAGGTGATTGAATCCTTCAAGTTTATTTGGGGCAAAACTGGTGCTGCGAAAGAGCGGAGAAGCCGATGACCCAAGTATGAGAAGGGCTCGGTTCTCTGCACTTTCTCTGGGGCAATGAGTAAACCTTTTCCCCCCAGGCTGGCCTGGAGGTCTGAAAACATTTCGCTGCCGAGTTGCGGCACTGCGACCAAGATGTCATCCATGAAATGACAAACTAAGGCTTTTGGGTAAAGGTTTCGGAACTTTGCCAGTGCATTGTGAACATAAATTTGGCACAGGGTGGGCGAATTGAGCATGCCCTGTGGCAAAAATTTCCACGCGTAACGCTGCGTAGGCTCACTGTGGTTCACAACCGGCACCGTAAAGGCAAACCTTTCCCGGTCCCTGGGGTCTAAGGGAATTGTGTAAAAGCAATCCTTGAGATCTACAACTAGGATCTCCCACCCCTCGGGAATCATATTAGGATTTGGGATGCCGCATTGAAGCGGACTCATTGGCTGTATGCACTTATTGATCTCTCTGAGATCGTGGAGGAGTCGCCACTTCCCCGACTTCTTTTTGATGACAAAAATTGGCGAATTCCAGGGACTGGTGGACTGCTCTATATGTCCTGCGTCTAGCTGCTCTTTAACCAGCTGCTTAAGGGCAACTAATTTCTCTCCCACTACCGGCCATTGTTCTACCCAGACAGGCGTATCGGTGAGCCATTTAAGTGGCAACGCCATTACCCGAAGGTAAGCGTAGCACCGTACTGCTGCAAGATGTCTCGCCCCCAAAGGTTGATGTGCAAGTCAAGAATGTGTGGCCGAATTACCGCTGTGCCGTCAGCCTTTGGAATTGTGACTTCTACCCACTCCCGGCTCCTAAACGCTTCCTGAATGCCGCCTACCCCCCACACATCGGAGACCGGCTCAATGGCCCACTCCCGTGGCCACTGGCTTCTGCTTATCACGGACACATCTGCTCCGGTATCGAGTAGCCCTGAGAACGCTCTTTTGTTCAGAAATACCTCAATAACTGGGCGCTATTTCCACTCAATGTTGGTCTCCACTGTTGCTAAGACCTGGTATCCTTGTACTGCCTCACTGGCGCTCGAGTGGTCCTCTGACCGGGACTCTGAGCTGTCCCTGAGCCTTCCCTGGCTGTCTGCTGACGAGTGACAAGGAACCATGATCAGTTGCGCTAATGTGTCTCCCTTGTGAATTGTCTGGGGTAGGTGCGTCCAAAGCTGAACTTGGAGAACGCCTGAAAAATTGGAGTCAACGACTCCTGGAATTACAAGAATTCCGCGTGCTCCTGCTACACTGCGGGGCGAAACTAAACCTATAAAGCCTTTGGGCAGTGGACCCATGTACTGGGAATCCACCAGATAGACCGTGCCTGGCAGGTCGCATGTAACCTCTGCCTGACAAGTCAAATCTAGCCCTGTACTACCCTTGGGGCTGGCCTGCGCCCTCGCAATGCCTGGAATGTGACTGGAATCTAGTCTAGCTCTGGCGAGCTCTGAGCGAAAGAAGCCTCTGTTTGGACCGGGGCCAGAGACATGCCCGCGTTCCGGTTTCCCGAATTCGGACAGTTTCTGGCCCAGTGGTAGCCTTTCTTACACTTCGGACACAGGGTGTTTGGAGCCTTGGAACGGCCGGAATTTTGTCCGCCTCCCTTGGATCGGCACTCCCTAGCGAAGTGACCGACCTTGCCACAAGAGTGACATGCTCCTTGGTTCTTACCTTTGGGTCTTTTACCCCCTTGCACCGCTGCCGCTAGCAAACCCATTTTATAGGATTCTGTGCCAACGTTGGCGCAAGCTCTAATCATGTCCGTGAGTGTCAAGTCAGGACGATTGCCCAAGGACTGCAAGATTTTATGGCAGTCTAAATTGGCATTGTCCTTGGCTAACTTCATCATGAGCTCTTGTTGGGCTTGCTCATTATCGATCTGCCTACTGATCTCTTCCTCCAAGCGATTGATGAAGTCCATGTAGGGCTCTTGGGCTCCCTGCTTAATTGCGGTATAATTTTTAGCCGCTTTGCCAGTTGCTGGAACCTTGAAAAAAGCCCTAAAG
Source organism: Bradypodion ventrale (assembly GCA_035047345.1). Lineage (NCBI taxonomy): Eukaryota > Metazoa > Chordata > Lepidosauria > Squamata > Chamaeleonidae > Bradypodion > Bradypodion ventrale. The sequence goes on from JAWDJE010000001.1 coordinate 179,937,544, forward strand.
GCAGCCTCTGCTGACATCTGAAGAGTGGCTAGTGGCAAGTTGATCTGCGCATCGATGGCTTCAAAGGCACCTGAACCATATAACTGGTCAGGAAGTACTGCGCCTCCCATCCTGACAGCCCTTGTCTGAGCCTCAAGGCGAAACTCGCTGTCCCAAATCAAATACTGGCTAGGGTTGAGCATCATCCGCATGACGGCTTTCCAGTCATGTGGAATGAACATGGTGTTCTCGCACACTTGCTGAAGCGTGCCCCTAGTAAAACGACTTTGGAGCCCTGTCTCTGAAATGGCCTTCCGTATAGCCATAAGAAGCTTATACGGGACTGGTGAATGAACTATCTGCTGGGCCCCCGTGAGGGCATCCATCTCCATGCGGATTGGACAAATCTGACTAAGCTCAGCTAGGTCTTCTGCTGGCAAATCCCCCTTCCTAAGTTCTTCCTCAACTGTGCGCTGAAGGGCACTCTTGGTAACTAGGGAACCCGTTGCTGTCAGAGAAGCGCCTGCGCTCCTCATTCCTTGCATTCCGTCGGTGACGTCTGCAGCTGTCACCAAGGGAAAGCTCCCTACGCTACTCTGCCTGAACTGCAATGACGGATAGAGCGCCGTGGACGCCGATGGCTCGGCTGGCGCTGGGGGTTCTTTGGCCTCTACCCGGACTGGTTCTATCTCTGCTAAGAGTTTCCTACATTTACCCCATGTGCGAATTACGCCTCCTGCAGCTTTCAGGGGTTGCTGAATGCAGTCTCCTATCTGATCCCAAAGCTTAAGGGTTAACGTACCTACTTCTGGGTAAAGCAGGCAGTGTTCCCTTAGGTATGCCAAAAGTCTCGCTAGCTCTCTGCTGTGCAATCGTAACTGAAACACCCTGGCCAGGATTTTAAACTCTTCTTCATGAGTTCTTTGGCTAGCGGATGGACGCTGTCGCTGAGGACAGGTCCCCATATTACCTGCGAGGGTCCTCCGAAGTTTCCTCCTTGGGACGATTCGACGCGTCTTTGGGCAAGGTAATAGGTTCTGGCGATGATTCTCTGGGTAGAGCTCGGAGCGTGGTCCCCTACCACGGGCCCTCGGTGGCCTCTGTGCTGTCAGGGGTTCACAGCTGACCCTGAGTGGAACACGTTTTTCCGTAACCTGCAAGCCGCCGCGAAAGTCGGGAGCAAACTGTAGGAAGCCTCTGTGGAATGCCTCGCCGCTTAGGCCGTCTTCCCAATCGGCTGGCTTACCGACCGGGCTGCCGTGCTGTCCTCCGTGATGATCGGACACGGTTCAAGCGCAGAACCGGACCGTGTGATCGCTTACTCACGAGTAGACCGCTCGGGGGTCGCTTACTCTCGAGTAAATCACGCCGGGGTCACCAGATGTAGGAATCGGGGCCGTAGGACGGCCGTTAGGTCCCGGAGGAGACTGATCAAGGAACAATACGAGGCAGTATGGAGCGAGATCAGATCAGTGGTTTATTGAGGAAAAGACATCATCATTTATAGATCAGAAGGCAAGGCAGGAACAAACCGTCATCTGACAGAAAATCACATCACCTATTTACTCGGGTTAATTGGGAACTTCTCTTGGGGAAGTTAATTAACTAGGGCAAACATTGACAGGGGAAACACCATTGTCTAAAGCTTAGACCGGGGTAAACATGGCTTCTATTTGCGCCAGAGATAAGGCTTGACTCGGAGATGAGTGATTACCTTAATGGATAACAGAGTCTGGAGAAATGCCCTCTCAGCGGAACCGTCGGTCAGGTCATTAATTGGGTGAATCAAACCCTATCATTAATCCACACCCCTTAATTTCCGTACTGGCAAGGGCCAGCGGCCAGGAGTTTGCTCAACTGGTTTAACCTCTGCCAAGGTCCCGTGCCAATTGGGCATGGGGAATCCACATCTCTCAACCCCAGGGGAGCCAGTAGAGAGGGGGATTCCCCCCAACTCCGTTTTCAAAGAGAAGTAACCACTTGGTTTCTTCTCTTTAATATGGGGCGTGTGGAGGGGGGAGGGAATCCCCTCTCTGCCGGGTCCCCTGGGGTCAGGAGGGTGGGGGAGACAGACTCCTTTTGTCCCCCCAACCCTCTCAACTCCAGGGGATCCAGTAGAGAGGGGGATTTCCCCCCCCAACTCCGTTTTTAAAGAGAAGTAACCGCTTGGTTTCTTCTCTTTAATATGGGGCGTGTGTATGTGGGGGAAAAAAGGGAATCCCCTCTCTGCCGGGTCCCCTGGGGTCAGGAGGGTTGGGGAGACAGACTCCTTTTGTCCCCCCAACACTCTCAACCCCAGGGGAGCCAGTAGAGAGGGGGAGCACAACACCCCCCCCGTGATATTAAAGGGGAAACTCCGATTAGGAGCTTCAGGCGCCGTTGGGGAGGGGGGCTTTGGTTCCCGCGGCTTGGTGGACTTGCTCCCCCGGTGTTTTTGTTTTTGTTTTATTTTTTGGGTGCCGGCTTCCTCAGCGTTCTGCGCGCTCATGGCTCGCAGGACGCTGGGGCTTGTAGTTATGGGTTGGTGCTTTGTGTTTGTGCTGCATTTTTAAAAAATGGTTTTCTTTTGATTGGCTGCGGCGCGTTTCCGAATGCTACACCATGCGAGAGCCTCTCAGCCTGATTGGCTCTGGCACGGCGCGGCGCAAGGAATGTTGGGAAGCGAAGTTGTTTCCCTTTCTTCGCGTTTGCGGGGCTGTTGCCCCACTGCCGGTTTTCTCAATCCTTCATTGACCTGCGGACCCAGATCGGCCGTGTGCAGGAAGGGTGAGTGCAGGCAAGTAGGGCGAGGCATAGCAACCTATAGCCAGTTCCAATGGTTAACCCTTGGATTTATAGGTTAAGATTACAGGGGATGTTTGCTGATCGAAGAGTGAAGATACTGCTTGAAATGCAAGTACTGTACTGTATTGCAACAATAGATAAAAAGCATATGGATACAAGTGCAACATCAATGAAAACTTCAGAGTATAATATCTGGCATATTTACCCAATCTTTGGCAGATGAAAAAATAACAAAGTCAGGAAATATCTATATATGCATAATGTGCTTTTAAAAGTCAGAATCCATTACACTGCATAGCAGTCTGCACAACACAAATGTACATGATCTGGCAAAAAATTTTTTAAAAGCCCGGTCTCCTCCTTTATAATTTTTTTCTACCATAGAGATGGGGGTAAGGATTAAAAAATAAAAATAAATTAAAAATATTAATAGTTGCAGGGCTTAAAAATGAATTAATGAAAGAAAGAAAAAAAGGAAGGAAGGAAGGAAGGAAAGAAGACCACAACCAGAAGACCACAACCATGCTGGACCAGAGCAATTGTGACCACACACAGGTTGCCTATGGGGATCCCACATGAGTGCAACTTCACCCTCTATCTCATGTTCTCCCAAAACATATATACAGAAACATACTGCTTTTGCTAACTGTAGAGGATGTAAAGCTTTCTACTTGACTAATAACTATTCATGATCTTACCCTCCAAGGTTGGCCGCTATTATTGTATTTGGCGGCAGTGAATTCCACAATTTAACTATGTGCTGTGTGAGTGTGCATTGCTCTTCTAGAGGGTGACAAAGTGACATCCAGAGCATTCTCTACAACAAATGTGGGAAATGGTGGGGTGATAGGATTGGAAGTGGGGAGAACGCACTTCTTCTTTTGCAGGCCATTGTGAGTTACACAGTCAAAACATCTGTAGAGTTTTCCTTGAAAGGAAAGAATGAGCCTGGTAGGATATTGCGATAAAGCTTTCTTTAATGTGATTATGGCCTCAGTCCCATGACATGTGGAATAATGTAGGTAATTATATTCCCTTAGTCTTCCAGAGACGTCCCAGTGACTGTAATACATGTTAACTTAATCTTAGCCACAGTCAAATGTGTTTCCAATTTACAAATTCGGCAATTTTTCAATAAGAGTTGTTGCACTTTGTCTGATCTATTCGCAAAATACGGAAGTGCTTCAAGCATGACCACCTGCAATAACAGATTACTGTTCGCTAAAATATTGTCCTACACCTACAATGCAGAGGCGTAAAGCTTCTCAAAAAAGATCTTTGTTATTTCTTTTTTGCAGGAAAAAAAAAGAAATGATTCCCAAGCAAAGCTGGTTTTCAGCAGTCTCTCTGCTCCCAAAATCAACTGGCATCAAAGTCTAATGAAAACCTGTTTGCGGACACTGGATCTGATCCAAGGTACACTATTGGCATATTCTGGAGCCCTTAGGGACATGACTCATATAAAAAACACAAGGCTGTCATCATATGGCTGGTGGCTCCAATAAATCAAATTTACTTTGAAAATTGAAGCATGCCAAAATTTTATTAGGTGAAACTCTGGCATTTCTTACAGCCATCTTGCACATATAGATTTTTATTACTTGCAGTGCTTTAATGGTATGCTACCAATCATATGCAAAACAAGGAAAGATCACAATGATGCCCCTTGGCCTTCATTTTCACGGTGGCAATGGGAATTACTGGGGGGTTTCCCTAAATAAAAAACCTGAACAACACATAGTGAGAAGAGACCTCAGTGTTTATTTTGCTTTGGGCCTCAACCTTCAGAATTCTTTGGTGTATCTCTTATTTACAGATCTGATTTGTTAAAGTAAGTAACCATATTAAAACAAAGGGGCAAACATGCAGAAATCACTACCTGGTGATCTCATGTATTGTTTTTGGATGTCATGAGGGGGCAACAAATTATTTGTTGCTTTTGTTCTCTCTCACACACACTCTCTGCTCTTGTGTAGAGTTTCTTGTTGAATTTTCTACCATGGTTGACCTGGGATATCATGTGTTTTGAGTGGGTACATGCATGTGCCACTCAAAATGTCTCGAGTGGTCATCCATACTGCTGATGCTTAACTGTGTACCTGAAAGGGAAGGAATAGAAAGTCACAGGGAAATTTCATGAGGGGCAGGAAGTGCCAAGAAGTGTGTTAACAGCTGTACATATGGTAAATCCATGGCCGAAGAGGCTGTTCTTAAGAAATTTTGAAACTAGTGTCACAAAGGAATTATTACTTGTCCTAGTGATACTTTCCTCACAATCTTCTCTCCACCCCATCTCTTCCTTTCCTCCACCACAATCAATTGGTCACAGAATTTCTTCATGCTTCTGAAACTTCTCTACTGGGCAAAGTTTTTTTCTTTAAAACAAAAAACAAAACAAAAACACACAACTGGAATAAAGAGGCTACAGTAAAACAAGCGTGAATAGGTTATTTGCAGGCGCACCCCCCGATAAAGGACTCAGACACTGGTAAAAGTGGATAACAGCATTGGGCCACATTTATTGATTCATGCCCTAGTCCGAATTATAAATTTCTATTGGTATTCAACCAATTATAATTCTTAAGGCAAGCAGGCCGAAGTAACACTGGTAAGGTTCCACCCAAAATTGCCAACGGCAATTGGTTACAATGTATCCATTTGTATCAATTTGTTTGTTGACAACAAACAAATTGTTGACCGTAGTCAATAATCTAACTACTGACCCCACCCTCTGACGCGTATCCGTAAAATAACGGGGTGATGCATGCTGCCTAGCTCGTGCCATCACCCCATTGCCTGGTTCATCGTTGACCGGACAACGTTAACCAACTTGTGCCTGTCTAGTGTTGTCCAGTCAATTGCGAACCTGCCGGATACCTGTGGGTTATAAATGTTTACCTTACCAGTGCTACCCGCCACACGGGGAGGCTTCAACAAAGGCTCACCGCCCCCCCACAGACCGTCAGCTCGGTCAACAGGCCTGCTCGCCAATCTCCCAACAAGAGGTCCATACCTCCCGGCGACAGATGAACCCCATCCCCTGTGTAAAGCTCATAATTTTGGAGACTGATGGTGGGGTGTCGTATGACGCGCCCCCAACCCTTGTCCAGAAAGAACCGGGCAATAGCCCTGTTCACTGAGCGTCGCGCCCGTTCAAGGGCCTGGAGGTTAAACCCTCCCCTGTAAGCGTGCCGCGGTATCATGTCCGACCAAAGTAGGGTTGTGGCAGGCCACACATAATGCAAGTAGGCCAGGTCACTGCAAATCGCATGCTTCAGCGATAGGCCCGTGACCTGTCCCAAATCATTACCCCCAAGGTGTATAATCAGGACATCAGGCGGGTCAGCATCCCTGATGGAGAAAAGGAATGGCAACAGTTCCCGCCAAAACATTCCGCGCTTACCGTACCACCTGAGACTTGCGGATGCACCCAGTCCCAGTCGGGGTCCCCACTCTGTCGCTGCAGCAAACTGCGCTGCCCTGTGCACATAGCTGTGGCCCACCAGCCATACTGTCACCGGTGTAAGACAACACCCAGGGTCTGTCAAGGAAAAAAGGAAACAGGGCAGTGACTTAACTGGTACTCACTGTTGAAGAGGGCGAACATACAACTGAAAACATCGTGATCCCCACCTTCCCATGTTGCGTATTTCAGCCCCAGAGTACCCAAACGCCGCTGCGGTGGAAGCCGCCCCTATCCTGAATGAATGGGTGCCGTAACGAGCCCCAGGGAGGCCAACACTGGCTAGTGCCTTACCGGTCACCTTCCAAAATTGAAATTTAGTAAGGGGAGACCCATCTTGGTGACAGAAAAACGGGCCAGGGTGCGTGCCACGTAGTGCAAGGAACTCCTGTAGGGCACCAACCGGACAGATGTCTGCCATGGAACATCGTAGCAGTCTTACACCACTGCCTACACCGTGCTGATCAACCTTAGAGGAGCGTATCCTCAGCTGAGCCCAATCATTGGAAACATAGACATCGAGTTCCAGTGCCCTACGACTCGCATCCGCCTTAGACAGTAGCACCAGCTCACTGATGCGGAGCGCACCAAAAAAGGCCACCGTAGTAGCCGCGTGAAACAGGGTTGCCTCATACCTGTCGAAACACAGGTCATGCCAACCCCGTGCAAGCTGGGTAAGTACCCCTGGAGAAATCGGGTGGCGGTCGTCCGGGCTACGCCCACGTTCCCGCACCCACCCTTCCAAAACATGTCGTATGTGAAAATCACTTGTGCTGTCAGCAAAACCACCCACCTTGGCCATGAATGCCAGCGCTGACATCCTAGATGCTATGGTGCGGGGAGCTAAGCCCTGGGCATGTAAGTGAACCATAAATTGGAGGACGTGAGCCACTGGGATGGGCAAACTTTCAGGCAGCCGTGATCGAGCACAAAAGGCCCTGAATGAACTGAATGCATGGTTATACGCCTTACGCGTGCGGGGGGCGAGCAACATGCCGATCGCCCAGTTCACCTCTCCTTGCCAAGCGTCCATATCTCGTCCGGGAGCGGCGAGGGAAATTCCTCTGCGTCCGGGGCCAAGGCACGGAACCGGGGGATCTGCAGGCGGGACAAAGCGTCAGCAATATCATTATTAATACCTGGAACATGTCTGGCCCTAAAAAGCACATTGAGGCGTAGGCTGTGCAACACAAACTGGCGAACCAGTTCCATAACCCTGGGAGATTTTGACGTCTGTGAGTTGACAATGTGGACAACTGCCTCATTGTCACACCAGAAATGAACGACCGAATTGGCCCACTCCTCGCCCCATAGCATCAAAGCTCCCAGAATGGGGAAAAATTCTAGGTACGTGAGATCGCGCAAACGATCCGTGCCCCACCAGGCTGGCGGCCATCTGCTGTAGGCCCACTTCCCTTCGAAGTAAATCCCATAACCCAGGGACCCCGATGCATCCGACTGAACCTGAAAACGAGGGGAAACCAAAAGGTCGGACCTCCAAAACGACACCCCGTTGAATTCCCTCAGGAACTGAAGCCAGATGAGCATGTCAGCCCTCATGCCCTTGTTCAGTCAGACCCTGTGGTGGGGCCTGGCCAAGCCAGTCATGGCGTCGCACAAGCGTCGAGCAAATGCTCGGCCAGGTGCGACGACCCTGCAAGCGAAATTGAGGTGACCATGTAACACCTGGAGCTCCCTAAGGGACACCTTGCGTTTGGCCAGCAAGTCCAAAATAAGTGCAATGATCCGTGAAACCTTATCAACAGGTAACCTGGATGCTTGCACAACCGTGTCAATCTCCACCCCCATGAATGTGAGCTTGGTTGAAAGGCCCTCGGTCTTTTCGGGCGCTAAAGGGACACCGAGTTCCTTCATTAGCGTCTGAAATGTATTTAGGAGACGCGTGCACGTGTCCCAGCCCCGTTCACCCCCGAATAAGAAATCATCGAGGTAGTGGGCTACAGACCGAGACCCTGACCTGCGAACAAATGCCCATTGCAGGAAGGTGCTGAAGCGCTCAAATGCAGAGCATGAAATGGAGCAGCCAAAAGGCATGGCCTTGTCAAAATAAAATTCACCCCGGAACTTGAAACCCAGCAACTCGAAGTCACCCGGGTGCACTGGCAGGAGACGGAACGCGGACTTAATGTCGCACTTAGCCAGTAGTGCACCCGGGCCACATGAGCGCACCATGCTCAGGGCCTGGTCAAAAGATGTATACCTGACCGAACAAAGGGCATCAGGGATAGCATCGTTGACCGAACGGCCGGCCGGGTAAGACAAGTGGTGTATCAAACAGAACTCCCCCGGTGACTTCTTGGGCACTAGCCCCAACGGGGAAACCTTGAGATTGGGAAATGGTGGGACAGGGAAAGGGCCAGCGACCCTGCCAGCATTAACCTCCTCAGCAATGCTCATGGCAGCCACCTCCTCCCTTCCCCTGAGTGACAACAGGTTGGGGGCATCTTGGGGGGACCTGTCCCCTGTGAAAGGAATGCGAAACCCCTGCTGGAAACCCTCAAGCAGGTAAGCTGCATCCGCCCTCCTCGGGTACATCGTGAGCCAACGCTCCAACATGTCCACATTAATTGGGGAGGGGGCCTTTTGCTTGACCAGCTCCCTCCGCGGCAGTTCTGCCCGCTCCCTGTCCACCTCTACCTCTGCCCCGCAGTCCGCCTGCCCTAGGACACGCAGAGGTGGCATGGGGGCCAGCACAAGAGGGACACTCGTGCCTGTATCGACACTGCTTCCTGTTGCACGCACCTTTGGCTGAGAAGCTCCAACACAGCAGGCGGGCTGGAACCCCCTGCCCCGCAACCTGGCGGGGTGCCTGGGCTGGAGCAGCTCGCTGGACCGCATGTCCACAATGGTACCTCTCCCCTGGTGCAGGGCGCGTGGGGGTCATGTACAGAAGCCACAGCTTCTGGCAGGGCTCATCCCACCTCATCTCTGGGTGTAGGGGCACTCTCATACGGAATTCTTTGTCGTAAGCCAACCACGACGGGCCAGGGAAATCAACCATCGCCCGGTATATGTTGTCCAAATACTGGACCATCGGAATAGCCAGGTCAGGACGGGCCCTGAGGTACACCGCCATGTATATAAGGTACGCGGGTAACCAGTTGGCCCACGTGCGTGGCGGCTTACGTCGACGTGACTGCTCCTTGTCCTTCTCATCCTGCCCCTCCCTCTCCTCTTTGGTGGGTTCTCTATTCAAGAGGGAGAAAATGTCCACATACTCCCCCCGCCAGATCTTTTCCTTGGTGGCCTGGGCCAGATGATCCCCGAGGGGTAACGAATAACCTGCTGTCGGCAACGCCGACACCGGCACACTGACAGTGCTAGGCACCATGAAAGGAGCCTGGACCAGCCCCGCCACCCCCAGTAAGTTCCCTGCAGGACAGGGTGCCCCGCCCCAAGTGGGGCCTTGGAGTGTTGGAGCCATTCCCGGATGGGCCGGCGGCAGCTGACCCGCCGCCCCAGCCAGTCGAGGCCACGGCCACTGTAAGCCTCCCCCCCATTGTGGGTTGTGGTGTGGGTGCACTAGCTTGAACCGTATACTCACAAGTTGCACCCCCATGGGCCGCCCCCACCGGGGGTTCCAGCCCACTGCGGGCGTCGGAGCTCGCGACCGCAACCGAGCTCGTAGATGGTGCCTGACCACTACCTGCTGGCGGCATCTGCTGCGCGGGGAGCTGCGAGGCCACGGCTGGGGCCGACCTACGTGCCTCAGGCAGCTCAACCCGTTCGGCCGCCTGCCAAGGACCAGCAGACGTTGCGTTGACCTGTAAACCAAAAGGTGCCCCGGATGGATTAACTATCCCTAAAGATGCCTCCAGGGCTGCTACGCGGGCCAATAGGGCATCAACGTTTACATAGCCCCCAACGCTGATGGGGGGCAAAGGGCCGGCCGGCCCACTGGTCACTGGCGCCGGGCCAGGTCTCTGGACCCCGGGGCCCGAATAAGGCCATGCCCCAACCACGGGCCCCGGAGGGGCCGGGGGCATGCCCTGCCAGGGAAGGGAACCCAGCCCACCCCCTTGGTTAAAGCCCACCGCTGGAAGCTGCGTGCCAAGGTCCGAAGGCCCAGCCTGGTTATGCGCCAGGCCCGGACCGGTGGCTGCTAATTGCGGGCCGGGGGCCGCAGCCCCTGCCGGGCCAGTCTGAGGCTGCCCAGCCTCAGGCCAAGGAGCAATCAACCCCATCCCACCGGTCCCGGTGGGCGCCCCCGGAAAGGGGGCCTGCTGAGGGGGCGCAGTCGCTGTCCTCCGACCCGGCTGGCGCCTCCTTGAAGGGCGAACCGCGTTCGCCATCGCCTTCTTTTTGGAAGGCATTGCCGCGAGTCGTCGGGAAGCCGAAGAAAAGGAGCAAAGAAGAAACCGCTGCCCAAAAGAGGCTTCCCGGCTAAAGGGAAGAGCGACGGAGCAATTGGGGAAAAACTTCTCCTCTCCGTCGCTTCGCAAAATGGCAGCGCGGCTGCCTCGTGGCCACCCCTTTTAAAGGGTGCTGGCCATGCCCCCCTAACTACCCGGATGTCCAAGTCCGGTGGGGGCCCCCCGCAAAGAGCGTGGTGGCCATTTTGGCGCCGCGCTTGCATTCTTCATCTGCCATGTCTAGTCCAGGTGTAAAACTACCAAAATGAAGCCACCTTTTTAGTGAAGTAATTCCTTTAGCCTGACCTAGTCTGAGAAAGATTATCTGGCACAAGGTTGCCATTGCCTAGGGTACGCCCATTGTGATTCAGAAATACCACTTTCTTCGAGGTGGGGGTGATCCTACGGCACACGCGCCAGAGGGGGCACTCAGAGCCCTCTCTGTGGGCATGTGCGCTGTTGTCCCAGCACAGAGTTCACCCCGCCCCTTTGCCCAGCAGCCCAATGGGAGTGCTTCCTCCCTCCCCCAAGCACAGAGTTTGCCCCACCCCTATGTGGTGCAGATGGCAGCCTATTGAGATTGGGTACTTCGTCTCTAAAAGGTTTGCCATCACTGATTTATCCAAACACCTACAAGTCTGTGTTTCTACTAAACTATCCTTAGGGGGAGATGAGAAAAGAAGGAACTAATAGCAGAAATGTGTTTGTATGTGAGTAAGAGATAATGTTAAAACAGTATGCAAATCATTCTTACCTGGCAGGGGAGATACCATGATCATGAAGCAGTTAGCATGTTATTACAAGTGAGGCTCCCTGAAGATATATAATGTTGCCTGTTTATTCTATTAGGAACTTATCTCAATTTGCATTTGGAGATTAATTTGCTTTTGGCATTGGAAAATCAATATGTCTTCAGCTGCATTTCTGATTTCTCAGGCAATAGCTTTGAATGACAGGCATGCCTGGAAGGGAAATATTGCAAAAGAAAAAGAATGTACATTTTCCTTAACATGTGGTCTGATGCAGAGAAAGAAAGAGAGAGAGAGAGAAGTATGTCAAAAATTTTGAAAGGGTACTTTTGCTCATGAATTACCAGTCAATCCCCTCAAATAAACTGTATCATCCAACTGTTTAGAAGATATTATTCCATTAACATTATTAGTATAAAACAAGAAATAAAATGACATCAGAAACAATTGAGGAACAATTTCCACTTTTAAAATCTTTGACAAATATTCCCATTTCTGTAGTCCACATAGGCAAACTTTTAAGAAAGTATATTATCCAAGCTTTGATTTAAGTTTCTTGGAAACTGTGGTGTGCACCAAGTGATTTCTAATGTGACTGTCAGCTAATCAGATACACACTGCAGTATGTCCTGGTTCTGTTGTGGTAATAGCAATCTTGCATGCACTAATACTGTTTCAGACATGATTATCCTTTGCCACTAACTTCATTGGTAAAGTATTTTCCCCACTTCCAGCATTTGAGGAAGGCTGCCACCTCCTCTTCCATTTTGTTTTCTTGCATCCATTGTTCTTTCTTGACATCTTTTCTTTCTCTGACCTTTGACCAAGCTACAAATATGGAGGCTTTCTCCACATGTTGTAGACTCCATTTCTCTCTCTTTTTAAAATTATCTTCTAACTGTAACACCAGAACACCTCATAGGCCTCATGAGAAATCTGTACATGAATCAAGAAGCAACAGTTAGGACAGAACGTGGAATGACAGAGTTGTTTGGAATAGGAAAAGGAGTAAGACAAGGTTGCATTTTGTCACCCTACTTATTCAACCTATACACAGAACACATAATGCGCAATGCAGGGATGGAGGAATCACAATATGGGATCAAAATTGCTGGGAGGAACATCAACAATTTGAGATATGCAGACGATACCACCCTAATGGCAGAAAGTGAGGAAGACCTAAAGAATCAATTGATTGGGCTGAAAGAGGAGAGTGCAAAAGCTGGCTTGAGACTCAATATCAAGAAAACCAAGATAATGGCAACAGGCCCAATCAGTACCTGTAAAATAGATGGGGAAGAAGTAGAAGCAGTAACAGATTTTACCTTCTTAGGAGCTAAGATTACTGCAGATGGTGGCTGCAGCCATGAAATAAAAAGACGATTAACTGGGGAGACAAGCTATGAGAAACCTGGGGAACATAGTGAAAAGTTGAGACATCACCTTAAAAACAAAAATTCACATAGTCAAAGCAACTGTATTCCCGGTGGTATGGTTGTGAGAGCTGGACCATTAGGAAAGCTGAGTACAGAAGAATAGATGCCTTTGAAATGTGGTGTTGGAGGAGAGTTTTGAGAGTCCCCTGGACAGCAAAGAGAACAAATAGGTCAATCTTAGAAGAAATCAACCCTGACTGCTCATTGGAAGGTCGAATAGTAAATATGAAGCTTGAGAAGGCCTTGATGCTGGGAAAGGTGGAGGGCAAAAGAAGGAGGGGGTGGCCAAAGATGAGATGGATGGATGGATGGATGGTGTGGTAGACATGGTGGGCACAGAGGTGGGCAGGCTGAGGAGGATGGTGGAAGACAGAGGGGCCTGGAGGGCAATGGTCCATAGGGTCGCAAAGGGTTGGAATCGACTGTGTGAATGAACAACAAAAACTGTAACACACATGGTAACTGTAAATAAAGATTTTTTTCTACTTTAAATGCTTCTAAAAGGATTTTAGCACACAAAGTACTAGTTTGTGGGGAAAAGAAACCAAAGGAGTGGGCAAGAGCTGAAACTGAGCTTATATCTCCATGTTTCTCTGTTGTTGGTTTTCTTTACCTGTTTCCTAAGAGGAATAACAAAAAATAATAATCCTCAATAGCTTCAATATTTGGTTTGAATATTTATGATATGCTTACTTTGGTTTGTTCAATCATATTGTATTTTGCAAGATTTTGCTTACATAACCAATAGAGCAGATTTCATACCATTACAGATAGCCTTCAAATCATTTAATTTGTCAGATCTGATAATTCCTAGCCACCTTAAGTCTCAGTATGAGGTTTCCCAATGCTAATGCAAGATTTATTATCATTCTGACTGTTACACATACTTTTCCTCTTCTAGATAAAAATTAAATGCTTTCATCATGTTGTAAAATGCTTTTTACAACATCATGAAAACAATATTTACTGCCTGAAGACATGTGAGCAAGAAACAACTGTCAGAAAAGGTAGTATGTCAAATGTTGTTGGCTCCAAAACCTTCTAAACACAAAAGCACACTAACACGCACACACACACAGAGGCATGACAATGTAGGGGGTCAATAATAAAGGGAAGAGTTCAGATGTTCTGTATGCAGTTACAGTGCCAAAACTACTGGTTGGGATTGAATATTCTAACTGTGGTGAAATTGACTTACTATAAACAAAACACTGATCCTTTATGAGGTGGTGATTTGCCAGTACAAGAATGGTAAACTTTTGGAACTTCAGCTTTTTTTTTAGACTACAATTCCCAAATTATATTGCCAATGAGAAAGAACTGTGGAAGGTATACTTCAATAATCTGAAGTGCCAGATTTAGGCATTTTGTACCATTTGAATTCACATTCCTTAACACCCTCAAATGTCTGGCAGCATCTCATCCATGTTGTAGTGGAAGAATGGTAGCTCAAAGATAAGACTGTATCCTTTGCATGGAGACAATCTAATTTGTGATACCTCCCTAGATCTAAAAGGATGAGGTGATAAAACCTGGTGAATGATTAATCCGTAATCTGTCCAACGAAAGATTTGGTTGCCAGGAGCTTCAACAGTACTGTAGACTGAAGCTTCCTGCTGGCTATTTTAGTCTATACTAGCTGATTACCCAGCATCACTCGGGTTTTTCTTTTCTTTAATGTAGGCCAGCCTTTCCCTCTTGGAAACCACATGGGGTGTATGTGGGTCACTCCTGCCTCCCTTCCACCATCTCTCTCTTCCCTCACCCAACCCGCTTCTCTATCGATGGTCACTTACCGCCCTTATCCTTCCCATACATGTGTCTGGCCACCTGGCAGACCAGAAGTCTCCAACAGTGGTGCCCAATGGCATACACCCCCACATGGGGCTTGTGACTCCCACAGTGCTGATCTCGCATGGCCATTTGCCTTCCACCTACTGTGAAAACTACAGCTGAGCTCAGAGAGCTACAGCTGAGCTAGTCAGATGATGTCACAATCTCAACCTACCTGGGACTATGACACCAGCCAATTACATCACTGGGAAACACACACATTGTATAGATCAATTGGGATGCAATTTGGGGGAGCATATGCCCGCCCCCCCATGGGGCTTGTAACCCCTGCAGTGCTGATCTCGCCAGCCCAAGGTATGTATGTGCCAAATTTCAGCGGGATCAGTCCAGGGGTGTGGGAGCCTTTTGAGCACATACAAACCCACACCTCTGTTTTATAGATATAGATTTAATTTAATATTTCATTTCTAAAAATGTGAAAATTATGCAAGCAGCTTTTTCCATTAGTTCTTGGTAGCATGCCTTTCTTGCCTAATTTGACCACGCTGGAATCTGAAAGTCACTGTTCCTAAAATAATTTCTCAACTGGAAACCCAGAATTTAAGATGGGACACAGCATAAACACTTCCTGTTTCTAGGGCTGCATAGGAGTTAGAGAGAGAAAGCAGCAGCTGAATTGGGGCTTTGAGGCTTATAAAAGATCAGTATATGTTCAAAACGTCTCCCACAATACCTTAAAAGCAATTAATTAATTAATTAAAATGGCACAGCTGATGTAAAATCACCAAAATCAGTTGTATCAACACAAAGGGTAAAGAAACGAAGATCCACAAAGATTCCAAACACTCAGGTGGAGTCATAATCCAGCTCTTCTCTCTTACATTGGAGAAACCATTGGATGCCTAAGACACAACTGTGACCTCTGAAGACAATAAGGCATTATTGTGGTATTTCTGAACAGAAGGCAAACAATGCTTGATCTGGATATTTGTGGATAATGCACCTGCACAAACCTAAATGTTGACTTCTCTTGGCAATTTTATCTTCTACTTGTAATATGGCAATTTTTGTTGGTCTGTTGGATGCCTTACTAGAGCTGTTCCCCTCTGCTTCCTTCTCTCGGCCAATTTATTTCCTCCTCAGCAGAGGTTAGAAGATGCAGTCTTCCAGATGTGGTTGGACTGTACCTCACCAGCATGGCCAATGATGGGGGATTACTGAAACTGCACAACAGCTACAACAGTACAGCGGGCCACAGTTACCCACCCACCTCTTTTGGGAATATAGCTGGGCAGTTAGACAGTAGCTGTTCTATTTCACCCTTTTCACATCTGGCTCCAGTGTACTATTTGACAGCTCAACTCAGTTTTTTTTTAAAAGTCTTGGTTTGAATGCAGATTAATTGCTTGCCTAATGAGAAAATAATGCCTTTTCCCTTTACAATCTGAGTGCCTCTGTTGAAAACATCTGCAGGGCACTTTAGCTGAGGCCTAATTGGAAAGGGTAAAGCACTGCAGATAACTGATGGATATAATTAACTAAGATACTAAAGTAGAACAGTAGGATAGATGCATGAATTGTAAAAATTAAAAAAAGATAGTCTGTTCTACAAAACTGAGTCAAATCAGCAAAATGAGTTTTTATTTTACTAGAAAGTTAACTTAAGATCCCCCTACACTGAATCCAGAAGCCCACAAAAGATTTAATCCTTCTCTCCTCAGTACACAACAGGCACCAATTGGAATATTTGTATTACAAGGGACTGTAATGTGTAGGCTGATCTTCAAACAGGTGACTGAATTGCCTGTAGATAATGAGTTATCCAACATGTTGTTTTTAGAGTAATTTTTGCACACTGTATTATTGTATATTATTGTATATTTGGGTATTATTGTATACTTTGTTATCTCATGTATTTTTTGGGTATTTTGTACATGCTAGTTTATTTTTACTTATGGTTTGCATTGTTTATTGATTTTTTGTATTGAATTTACTTTTATATTGTATTGTATCTTGTAATTGTAAAGGCATTTATTTATTTTTTTGTTAAAGTATATTGTATAATTTATGTATTTTTGTTTACTGTATATTATGTTTGCATATTGTATTTATTTTTGTTGGAAGCCGCTTTGAGTCACACTTGTGTGAGTAAGGCGGGGTACAAATCTAATAAATAAATAAATAAAACATGTTGGGAGGGTGTGAAGTTGGAGATGGCTAGAATAGAGCTTGGTTGTTCCCTGTGGTTATAAAACTTATAAAGTCTCCAGTATACTGGCCCTCTGCTCCTACAGAAGGAGGTGAATTGCCAAATGCTGTTGGTTTCAAAGCTGAGAAGTCCAGCTCACCACTTTTACTTCATATTAGCCTGCAGACGAGAAGACAGTAAAGGTAGCAAGACCAATTGTCCCCATAATAAAATTATTTCTTATAGATT
This sequence comes from Bradypodion ventrale, assembly GCA_035047345.1. Lineage (NCBI taxonomy): Eukaryota > Metazoa > Chordata > Lepidosauria > Squamata > Chamaeleonidae > Bradypodion > Bradypodion ventrale. Next base: position 179,954,559 of record JAWDJE010000001.1, read on the forward strand.
GCATTCCCCGGAATCCACATGCTCCTTGGTCATGCTGCCTGAAGGATTCTGGGATCTGTAAATAAAAAACTAGCTTTCCCCAAAAAATCTCCCCCCCCCACACACAAACATAAGCTTTTACTACCACCACTGCTACCACCACCACCGCCATGCTCCCTTACAGCTCAAAGTTCATAAGCTGTATCCCATTATTATCACAATTATAATAAAGTAAGGCTTGACATATCTCGCTTTGCATGTAATGAGTCTATCTCATATATTTGTTTCACCTTTAAAGATGCATTACTGAAATGAATGAACATTTGCACAATATCCTAATTGTTTTGAGTTTCACCTGTATTCAGGAATCCAACTGCTGACCTGCCGCCTTCCAGTCAGCACCTTAGCCACTTGAGCCACGGCAGTCCCACATAGATATTTTGGTAGGGCTTTGTTCTTTTTTCTATTTCATTATTTGCTTACTATACTGTTCAATATGCTAATATATCTGAACCTTTGATTAAACATCATTCACGGATCAGAACACAGACCCTCTCTGCTCCATTAGTTACCCATTTTTTACGCCACAATCACTCTGAGGACCAGATTTCTGTTCTTGCCTTTGAGACTATTAAACTGCTCCTCTATGAAAAAGTGAACATTGAAAGGCGCCTCAGACAACGGGAGGCTTTCTTTATTCACATGTTTAAAAGTTTGGAACCTAAACTCAGAACTTGAACTTTCTTGTTATTTGTAAGAATGCTGCTTGTTCCTTTGAAGGTCTCCTTTAAATTTCTTTGGTCTGACTTTGTCCTACTTCTTACAGATGCTACAAATTTATACTTGATTTTTTCATTCCCCTTATATATTATGCTGTTCTTACCTATTCTTTAACGTTTAGAGCACTAATAGAACACACATTTAGAGGCTCCTTAACGCATATCAAAGGTATTGTGGATTTACTATACTTTTGTCTCATTGCTTACCTTATTGTCTGTATGATATTCTATGCTTCTACATATAAGATTGCTATTATAATTGTAATTGTTTTTATTGCATTTATCTATACCACTCAGCCATTCAGTGGACCTTTGTAAGCTCAGCTTTGAGCAAGCTGACCAAACTGATTTGGCAAGTCTTACAGAATTTGAAAATGAAAGCAGCTATCAGATGACTTTCTTCTTTGCTGGGTCACCTCAAATTACTTCTTAGTCTCCTTATTGGAAGTTGGAAATCTTAGAAGGAGACCAGTGAGATTTGTCCTGTTAGGACAAGTATTTTAAATAACACTGTGACATGAAGAAACTGTAATGGGACACTTTTTTTAAAGAAAAATCTGTATGTCCCTAAAATGATGATCTTAACAAGTAATGTGGACATTTGAGTATCACATTGTCAAGATTTCAGAGCTTTTAAAGAAATATCAAGAAGGAAGGCAAATTGAAACAAACATGGTTTCTACCAGTACAGTAAAACCTCGAGTTACAAATGCCTTGACTAACAAAAAACTCGCACTATGAAAGGTAATCCCAGAAAAATAATGCTTTGGGATACGAAATTTTTTTCAAGATAAAAAAAGGTTTTGGGGGTCTTTTGATGCTTCCCATGATGGTGGGAGGGTGTTAGAGCATTTCCACTCCATTTTTGGAAATGTTTGTCCCCATGCCACCAGGAAGTGCCAAAATTTCCCCCTTCCTCTCCAACAGCTGATTGTCAGGGACTGGGCTGGCAATTACCAGAGCTGGCCACCAAAGGCCACTGTCGGAAATGTGCCAAATATGCATTGAAAACCATTCTGAAGGTCAGAAAAAAGTGAGAAAATGTATTTTATCTGTTCAAAACTCTTTCTAAAGTGCACTTTGGAATTTTTTGCCATATTTTCACCACTTTAGAAAGAATTTTGAACAGCTAAAATATTTTTTTTTTTGCTTTTTTCCTGACCTCCAGAATGCATTATTTGGTTTTCATTGTATTCCTATGGGAAACCACACTTTGAGATACGAATTTTTCAGCATATGAAAAGCCTCTAGGAACAAATTAATTTCGTATCTTGAAAGTACCACTGTATTTACCAATCTTTTGTTGTGTTACTTCTTTGTTTCAATTAATCCCATATATTCCCATGAATTTATTAGGGTTTGCCATGCCAAAGAAAAGATGTTAACAGCCACTGCTCAAATTGAGCCACACAATGTAAACAGGATGATATCTGAAAGTGTGACACAGAGGACCAAGTATGCTTGAAGGTTAACTTATTAATAAAACATAGCTGGCCTTGATTTAGCTTAGAAGAAACTCAAGACGGTTATCAACATCTGTCCAAACCCATTTCCAGTCTCTTTGGACTCTGCTGTGGATAAACTGATTAATAAAAGATGATGCCTTAGGAAGGAAGCTTAGATCTTGGTAAGCAATGACAAAAGCAAAGGCAGTGTTCAATCTGCATATGAAAGGAAATTGTGAAAGCAAACTAGTTTACCCCTCTATCCTCCACTGCCAGTTTCCGATAACATTTCATCTGACTTGGCTTGTGGCTGAAGTTTGGATAAATAAGAAAGAATCCCAAAAATTAAGTTTGGAATTAATTTACAAGAAAGATCAGGGCGCACTTTCTCTTCTCTTTCTTTTTCTCAGCCCCCTCCACCGAAATCGAATCCAGTTCCTTTGTGGCTTCCTCTTTCCTCCTGTCAGGTTTTTTTTGGGGAAAAAAAAAACTTTGCAGCTCTCTGTATTTGTTTTTCCGTCTGTTTCCTTGATCCTTCAGTTTTCCTTTCCCTGGGGCTAGAGTAAAGCCTGCGTATTAAACAAGTGCTCCACTTTGCCTATTGATAGATTGTTGCCTAATAAAATTTGCCCTTGGAAGCCAATTAGTGAAGAGTGGTCAATGTTGTGGTAATTTGCTTTGTCATTATATGGTGTTTCTGCATCTCCAGATCATGTGCTACTCGTAAGAACATAATATTTATCTACTTGTAGGTCAGTGTTTTGTTTCCTGCTCTTGCTATCCATACATCTCTGGGAAACAGGACCTATATTATCACTATTTGGTGTCTAGGAGTAATGTGGATGAAGATGTTGATGAACTAGTTGTGTTCATGTAGAGTCCAACTTGGGTTTGATGGACCTAACTTTAAAATGAAAACTTAAAATAGCCTATTTAAAACCAACTCAAACCTACTATTGAGAATGATATCGTGTGCGCGCATGTACACACACACACACACACACACACACACACGCACACACACACACTGTTTCAAGAACTCACCAATGCAAGAGCTGAGAATGACTGAGGTGATCAGAATAATGCATATGTGCAGCATTAGAATAGTGCCTCCTTATGTCCAAATACTATAGCAGATGTTGTTCAAATGCAATTAGATGATTGATTGATTTATTTGATTTATTTATTGGACTTGTATGCCACCTGATCGGCTACCTCTCAGGGCGGCTAACAACAATCACAATAGATTCTAGTAACAATACATCTCATAATTACACTATTACAGCCTCTCAAGCCATGTACCTGTTTTGGATGTTGAGTTTCACATAGCAGCAATAGCAACCAAAACTGGAATGGGCAAGGGAAGAACCAATTTTTACTTAGTTATGGCAGAGAGATTGCTATTTGCAAGAAATTGGAATGCAAAAATATAAATTTAATGTACTGAATAAATAATGAAGTTTTGGATATAACAAGCAATGATAAACTCACATCTGAAATTAAAATTTAAAAAGTGAGAGTTAAAGGAGAATAAATTCAATGATGTATGGACAACTTTTTAATGAATACATTCTGGTAAACAGGGAAGGTTGAATGCCTGCACAGTAAGGTCTCTTTGGAGACCCTGGAATAAAATACAAACATAATGCATAATGGCTGCTACAAAGAATTTGCCCTCCTGTTCCGACTTCTCTCATAACATAAAATACCATTACCTAAATCAAAGTGGTCTCTGAGAAATGAGCACGCTTTACTTCTGCTTCTGGGAGCGACGAGAGCGGCACGGGCTGGATGAATTGGTGTCAGGGCTGGATCTGGCCCACAGGTAGTTTGTGCAGCCCTAGTTTAAGCAGAGAAAATGGCAGCTTAAAATCTCTCTCATTTGGTTGCAAAACAGATTGCAAGGCATGTTTTACTTCTGTTTCTGGTGGGAGGGACCACGTGACCAGCCCACTGAACCACATGACTGGCCTGCTGAACCACGTGACCAAGACTGCGGCATGAAAAGTTTGGGCACCTGTTGTGTTCTAATAGTGTAACCTTCTACATGTGATAACAATGTATCTTAACCAATGTTCCCTCTGACCACTATGCAATAAACCTGTGTTAAACCAGCCCTTGGCTGTCTTCCTGTGTCTTGGTTCTCATACACTAAATTGGCGACGAGGATGGGATAATGGATCCCCAAGGAGCCAGGACACAGAGCGGTTTCAACATTAACAAACCGCAAGACTGGGAGCTCTTTGAGATGGACTTCCAGGGAGCACTGATAGAACTCGACGTAAAGGATGAGGCAAAGAAGAGGGCCATCCTCACCCGAATGCTTGGGCAAGAAACCAAGCGAACGCTGGTGAGCATCATTGCACCGAAGAAGGTGAGCGATTTCAAAGCCGATGACATCATGAAGCTGCTGCGTGAGCGGTTTCGACCCTCGAAGGCAATGTTTCCCGCTCGGAGCGCGTTTTGGAGGCGAGTCCAAGCGCCGGACGAGTCGGTTGAAGCCTTCGTAGCGGCCATGAGGTTAGCTGCCAGCCCCTGCAAGTGGGAGAACTTGGAGCTAGCCCTCAGGGATGGCGTGCTGTGCGGCCTGAAGGACAGGGAGGTGCAGCGCATCCTGATGAATAAGGAGCCACCCCCCACGTTACAAGAGGTCGTGGAGGCCGCGGAATCCGCGGAAACTATGAATGCAGGGGTGCAAGAGCTGCACGAATGGCGTCCGAAGGCCGGCAGGGCAGAAAATTCGGTGCACGGCAAACCGGGGAATTCGGTGCATGCGACTCGGCGAACCTCGAAATCGTCTGCGGAAGGCAGCGACGACGAGGATGTCCGGAAAGTCCGAAAAGGGGGGTGCCGCTGTGATGGGTGTGGGGCGGCCCATGACCGCGCTAAGTGCCCGTTCCGGAAAGCCGAGTGCCACAACTGCGGCCGCCGTGGGCACATCGCTAAAGTGTGCAGAAAACGGCAAGAGGCCCGGAAGCATTCACCAGACCGTTCGTCCAGACCGGACCGTCCGACGAGGTCCAAAGATGGCGGCCGAGCCACGAGGAAGCAGGACGGCGTGGGCCGCGTCTCAGACGACAGCGAGGACGACGCCCCCGTGTTCAGCGTGTCCGCGGGACAACCCCGTTATTTCGTTGAGGTAACAGTACAAGGGGCCCCTATTAGGATGGAAGTTGACTCGGAGTCCTCCTATTCTATCATTTCCCAGGGGGAGTTCTTGAAAATTGACCCCCTCGTGCGACCCAAACTTAAAGCGTTGCGGTCCACACTACGAGATGTTCAAGGGAACAGCATTCCAGTGTTGGGGGTCGGAAAATTCCAAGTGAAATTTAAGAGACACTCTGCAGAACTTCCCCTAGTCGTTCTCAAGGGGGGAAATTGCAGCCTCCTCGGAACTCAGTGGTTTCAGCCTTTGGGTTTGTTCATAGGGGGGGTGCATGCCGTGGGAGCAGATCCAATACAAGCGGTGTGTGACGCGCACCCCGCCGTTTTTAAAAAAGGACTTGGAAAGTTCAAGGGACCCCCCGTAGCTTTCGACCTGGACCCGGAGGTCCGCCCGATAAGACTTAAACCACGCAGAGTGCCGTTCGCACTCAAGGACAAAATAGAGGCGGAACTGGACAAACTGGTGGGACAGGGGATTCTTATTCCTGTTGATTCCGCGGAGTGGGAAACTCCCATTGTAACAGCACTAAAGGCCAACGGGGAGGTGCGCATTTGCGCTGATTATAAGTGTACAATTAACAAGGCTATCCGCCCTAACGCATATCCGGTGCCGGTGGTCAGCCACCTTCTGGCCAGGCTGAATGGGGGAAAGTGTTTCGCTAAGCTCGACCTAGCACAAGCCTACCAGCAACTTCCAGTGACCCCTGCCACGGCAGCGGCACAAACCATAGTCACTCATAAAGGGGCGTTCCAGGTGTCGCGTTTACAGTTCGGCGTGAACTCGGCACCCGGCCTTTTTCAGTCGCTCGTGGAACGTCTCCTGAAAGGTTTGGAGGGGGTTTTGCCTTATTTTGATGATGTATTGATAACAGGGGGGAGTGAGACCGAACTAGCTAAAAGGTTGGACAAGGTACTGACGGTGTTTGAGGGCGCGGGGTTGCGACTGCGGAGAGACAAGTGCGTTTTCTTTGCAACGGAGGTTGAGTTCTTAGGATTCCGGGTTACACCCGAGGGAATTAAGCCTTCCCAATCCAAAGTAACCGCCATAAAGAAAGCTCCTCGCCCCACATCTAAAACCGAACTGCAGTCGTTCCTGGGACTCCTAAATTTTTATCATACCTTCCTTCCACGGAAAGCGGCTGTGGCCGAACCGCTCCATAGGTTGCTTAAAAAGGAAGAGGTATGGACGTGGGGCGACGACCAGGAGAGGGCTTTTAAGGAGCTGAAGCAACTCCTGACCTCTGATGCAATTCTGACCCATTTCGATCCCAAACGGCCAGTGGCCCTAGTCTGTGATGCATCCCCGGTGGGGGTGGTGCTTTGCCACGTGTTGGAAAACGGAAGGGAGGCGCCAGTAGCGTTTTACTCTAGGTCCCTGTCCCAAGCAGAGAGGAATTATGCACAGACCGACAGGGAGGCGTTAGCGATAGTAGCGGGGACCAAAAAGTTTCACGATTTTCTGTATGGTCGCCCTTTCACCATAGTGACTGACCACAAGCCCCTGTTAGGAATATTTACTGCGAATAAGCCCATGCCACAAATCCTGTCCCCGAGGATGCTGAGGTGGGCTATTTTTCTCAACGCATACCAACATGAGTTGGAGTACCGACCCGGCAAGGAGATTAGCCATGCGGACGCACTGTCGCAGTCCCCCCTGCCTTTGGCGGGCGGACACAAGGGAGGAGTGGAAAAAGACCATCAAGTGTTGTTGATAGAGGTTTTAGATTCGCCCCCGATAGTACCTGCCGACATCGCCAAAGCGACAGGCAAGGATAGGACGCTGGAGAAAGTCAGCTCATGGGTGCAAAAGGGGTGGCCAGCGTCCTCCCCGGCTGCGGAATTCGATCCATTTTTTCGGAAAAAACTAGAGTTGTCCCTAGAGAGGGGCTGCCTTCTGTGGGGCCAACGGGTGGTGGTCCCTACATCCCTGAGACCAAGGGTGCTTAAATTGCTGCACGTCAGCCACCCGGGGATTGTCCGTTCCAAGGCACTGGCTCGGAGCTATTTCTGGTGGCCCCAGTTAGACGCAGACATAGAGCACATGGTCGGCACTTGCGAGGCCTGTCAGGGCTCCCGGCCGGAGGAGGCTCGCCTCCCGCATAGGGAATGGGACGCGGCGAGGGGGCCGTGGTCCCGAGTGCACATAGATTTTGCTGGCCCGTTCCGAGGGACCCTTTTTCTCCTGGTAGTGGATGCGTACTCCAAGTGGCTGGAGGTGATTCCGGTCACGAGCACGTCCTCCGCCACTACAATTAAACACTTACGGAGGATTTTTTCTACGTTCGGTTTACCCGACACTCTAATTAGCGATAACGCTAGTTGTTTCACGTCCGCAGAGTTCAGGGCGTTCACAGACATAAATGCCATCCGGCACATTACCTCCGTGCCGTTCCACCCGGCCACGAACGGCCAAGTGGAGCGCCTTGTGCGTACAACAAAGGATGCGTTGAGACGCATGGGCCCAGGGGACCTGAATCACCAAGTGTGTCAATTTTTATTGGGATATAGAGTAACCCCTTTAGCGTCAGGGTACTCGCCGGCTGAGCTGCTGATGCGGAGGAAGCTGACCACCATCCTGACCAGGTTAGACCCAACGAGGGTTGAGAACAAAGGGAAGAACATAGAGTTAGCGGTCTCGAAAGGTTTCGCCGTCGGCGATCCTGTGCACTGCAGGAACTACGCCAACGCAGGTCCAGCCTGGGTACCAGGGACGGTTGTGGAGCAGACGGGGCCAGTGTCGTATCGGGTGGAAACTAACACCGGTCTCCTCTGGAGGAGGCACGCTGACCAACTCAGGCACCGAGTGATTGGGGGGCCGGACAGCGGGGCTCAGCAACAGGATTCAGCGTTAGGGTTCTCCCCCACCCGTTTATCCCAAGGGGGAGACAACGAAGGGCAACAGTCCCAAACAAGGGGGGGAAGCAGAGGTCCAAACTCATATCCTTTTCATACGCCGGTTCTATCCAATCCCGTGAAAGAGAGAGACGAGTTTGCCCCTGCAGTTTCACCCAGTCCCTCGGAAGAGGGAAATGAGTTTGCAACTGTTGCCCCCGAATTAGATTTTGTGTTACCGAACTGGGGGGGGGGGTTGGGAGTGTTCCCCCACCCATCCAAGCGAAAAGCGGGGTTTTTCGTTAGCCCCTAGTGCCCCCGGTTTGCCCACGTCCACATCAGAAACCTGTCCTCTCCCCTCTCCTGCCCATCCCAAAGCTGCACGCCCGCGGCGAGTCACTAACGAGTCATCCTCTCCAATTACAGGACAGGAAGCCGGGGAACAAAGAGGAGGGAGCAAAGCCGGGGCAGGGCAGCCCGCACCGAGACCCCAGCGTGTTCGAAATAAGCCATCTTGGCTGAGAGACTTCGTCTCATCCTAGGGGGGAGGAGTGTTGTGTTCTAATAGTGTAACCTTCTACATGTGATAACAATGTATCTTAACCAATGTTCCCTCTGACCACTATGCAATAAACCTGTGTTAAACCAGCCCTTGGCTGTCTTCCTGTGTCTTGGTTCTCATACACTAAAGCACCCCTGGTCCATACCAGTGAAGTATCCCAGATTGGCCGGGAAATCCCATATTTTGGCAGGCGTTCCTCCCTTTCCCGGTGCCGTCCCGTATTTAGAGCAGTGGGGAAAGGGGTTACTGTGCATGTGCACAACCCATCTGTGCATGCACAAATGTGTTCTGCGCATGTGAAAAGGAGTTTTTGCTGCTCATGCACACCCAGGCCGGGGCAGTTCCCATATTTTTCGGAGTGGCGCTTGATGGGTATGCCCTGGTCTAGAGTTACAAAGTCTTGCCTGTTCCAGGTTAAGTACTGTATATGTATTCAAATCTAGATAAGCAAACATGGGAAGTGAACGCAAGAACTTTAGCTTTCATCCTTCTCTGTCACTGTAGAGAGCAGCAGTTTTGAGGATAAAAGTTTCCTCTACACGTGGCGTTTCTTTATGAGATTGGGAAACCTGATTTTGATTCTGCTTGTGCACGCCATTGAACAGAGCACTGCATACTCTGGGGCATGCAAAACAGTTACACAAAAAGTGTTGTTCAACTCTTTATGGCTTGATTGGGTCAGCCGATCTAGTTGTTCTACTAGCAAGTAAATGGGCTAGTGAAACAATGCCAGCACAGCATTAGATACAACCTATAGTTTGGAAAAACAATTCTTTCATGTTCACAAAATGTATTGCTCAGTTCTTTGGAACTTGGCCAATACTTAACTATTGAACATGGCAACCCCCCCTCAAAAAGTCGGGGGGGGGGGAGAGAGGTTTACACAAAAAGCATCCAGAGATCTCAGTATTTTGGAAATAATGGAGAGCATACAGATGCTTATAATAAGCAATATGCAGAGTTTTGCCTAAGCTTGTATATATATAAAAATGGGTATTATGTTTCAATTTAAAAATGTCCCCACTAAATTTTTTAAAGCAACACACAAGACCACGCAGACATGTTGAAGACCAGAACAGATATCAGTAGATATACAGTACATATCTGAGAAAACACTCAGGGCTCACTGTTGGATTGGGGCCGTGAAGCGGCCCTTAGGGTCCCGGAGGAGACTGGTCAAGGAACGACACGAGACAAGATGGAGCGAAGACCAGTGGTTTATTGAGGGAAAAGCATCATCATATATAGGAATTCAAGGCGGCGTGTGATAGAATCGTCATCTGACAGAAAATCACATCACCCATTTACCCGGGTTAATTGGGAACTTCTCTTGGGGAAGTTAATTAACTAAGGCAAATACTGACAGGGGAAATCCATTGTTCCTGGCTTGCTCAAGAGTAAACATGGCCACTATTTGCACTAAGGCTTGGGCTCATCTGCAAGTGAGTAATTGCCTAATGTCTAACGGGAGTTAGCGATTTAGCTTCCCTCAGCAGAGCTGCCGGTCAGGTCAGATATGGGTGAATCAATCCTATGACTATTAATCCACCCCCCCAATTTCTGTGCCCGCAGAGCCCAGTGACCAGGAGCTTTCTCGACCGGTGTGGCCTCTGCCAGGGGCCGTTTATGCCAATTGTGCTCGCGGAGACCGCACTCCCCCTTTTTCTGTTATTTTTGGACCTGACAGACGGCCCTACGTAGGAGGGGCATCAGCTGGTGTGGGGGGATGACGTTTCGGAGTTCCCTCCACGGGGGACATCTCGATAGCAGTGAGGGAATACATTGCACGAAACAACACACTGTTGTGCCCAGTATTATCACCCCCGCAATCACTTTGAGTGTCATCTGAAGCCATCCCCATGGGAACCACGACCACAATGAATCCCACCACCCCCATGAAGCATCCTCCTTGATGTTCTTAACTAGGGTGTGGAGGTCCGTGAGCTGGCTCTGCACTTTACGGGTATTGTCTGTGAGATTAAAGCAACACATGCCGTGGACAGATTCGCAACCCAAATGATGTAACAACAGAAGGTAGTCTATAGCTGCTCGATTGTCTAGGATGGCATGGCGAAGCTCTGCCTGCTCCTGGTTGAGCAGCGCTATCGCCGAGGAGGTATGGTTAATGGCTTTTGCTAATCCGCAAGCCAATTGACCAATTCTCCGAGCGTTGCCGACGGCTAAGCCTGGCACGCCAAGTATGCTGACTGCCAACGAGACGTACTCAGCTGGACTCAGAACCCTAATGTTGCTATCACATGAGCTGTCTAACTGGGTGGCGCGAGTGTGCCGTATGGGTGCGGAAACATTTGTGCTTGGAACAATCATATCCCTAGTGGGGAGTAACAATGTCAAGCGACTGATACAACATATGGAATCTGATACATTTGTGGGGATGTAATTCCAAGTGTACTGATTGCATGTAAAGAACCAACCTGAAGGTAGGGTAACATGAGCATACATAGAACCAAGTGACTCTGGGTTATTGCAAGTCCAGTTGCCGCTGCCAGCGTCGAGGCAGCGGCGTCGAATCTGGCCGACTGCGGAGCAGCCGGTCATTTGAGCACAAATAGAGTTCGGGCTGACCGCCACTCGCGGGGTGTGGAGAGTGGCTGCATCAGCCGGTAAAGTCATGGTCAGCTGCATTCCCCAGCGAGCGTATGCTGAGAAACTTGTTGGGAGAAACGGACCGAAAATCTGCTTCACCACCCAGTCGCCATCCCTGGTGTGTGCGTCTGGAGTGTGGCACACTGGGATGAGACAGGTGCTCAGAATTGAGGCAGAACCGGTGTCCTGCTTCAGGCAAAAATCGGACTGGTTGACGAGACTCGCCAACCTTTCCCATAGGTTGTAGTGCATCTGGGCAGAGAGGTCTCTGCCTGGCATCAGATCGCTGGCCTTTGGTGAGGCTGCCTGAACGCCTCCCCCCGCAAGTAGGGAGAGGGTCAGGATGATGGTGACTGCCACGGTGTTGGCAGTAATCCGGGCAAAGACTGCAGCCACGAAGTTCTCTCGTGTCGGTTCCCTGTCCTCACGTTGGATGGCATCCTGGGCCTCATTGCAAAGGGCCTTGACCATCCCCCAGGTGATCTTTGGTGCTGTCATCTGTGGTCGCCGCTTCTTCCGCCGGGTCCCCTCAGTCAGGGTGAGGTCCTCCATCTCCGGGATCAGACTCGGGTCGGTCTGGGTCCACGCCATGTGGCTCCAAGTGAGGCTTAACGCACCGGGCTGGAATCCAGATGACACCTGTAGGAGACATAACTGCAGCATACCCTCTTCCCCAGGTTACGAGTGGCGCCGGGCCCCTCCAAGAAGGATCCGGTGGCACTCGGTAGCGGACCAGCAGCCGCGGGAGAGCTTCCGAGCGGCGGAAGTGTTTCTCCTGCGGCGTGCAATCGGAAAAAACATTAAGGTGATTGTACGTGAACAATACTTTGTTCAGACAATGCTGTGCCTGACCCTGAGACTTGGGGAGGGCTGGTGGCTCCCCCTTTCTGTTTGTTTGTCAATGTATGACTTGAGTGTCTGATTGACTCGTTCCACAATCGCTTGCCCCTGCGGATTGTAAGGAACGCCAAAGGTATGCTTGATATCCCAGGTGGCCATGAAGTCAGCCAGCTGCCTGGAGCTGTAGGCCGGGGCGTTATCGGTTTTCACGTGCCGAGATTTGCCCATCGCCGCGAAGCAGGAAAGGAGATGCTGCTCCACGTGGGAAGCTGTCTCCCCCTTTTGTGCCGTTGCCCAAACGAATTCTGGAAAAGTATCAATGCAAACGTGCACGTACTGCCATCTGCCAAACTGCGGGACATGTGTGACGTCCATTTGCCACACCTGGTTAGCCTCTGTCCCTCGTTGGTTGACCCCCCACGAGGGCCCCCCCAGTGCCCCTGCACAATGCTGGCAAGAGCGAACTATGCCTTGGGCTTGAGAAAGTGGCAGGTTAAACTGTCTGGCGAGTGCTTTGGCATTCTGATGGAAGAATGCATGACTCTGAATTGGAGTAGTGAAAACACCTAAAACTGACTGCTGCTGAACTTCCTTTGCGGCTGCATCCGCTCTGCTATTGCCCGCGGAAATCGGACCAGGTAGGTCCTGGTGACTTCGGATGTGAGCAATATAGAGCGCTTCTGTGCGGTTCTGCAAGTGAAATTGAGCAGTGAGGAACAGACTCAGCAAATTTTTGTCTATCGCAGGAGTGATGTATGCTCCCGGTAGACTGTGAAGCAAATTCCTAACGTACTGACTGTCAGTAATAATGTTGAGGCGCTCTTTGGCGAAGGTGCGCAAAGCAAGGTTCACTGCTGCCAACTCTGCCCGCTGTGCGGACTTCTGTGGAAGAGTTAGAAGCGTGCGCCAAGCCTGGCCCTCCTGCCAAGTTAAGACACCATATGTGCGACCCCCATCCGTAAAAACTGTTCTGGCCCCCTGAAGTGGAACCAGCGAGATCAATTCATACAAGGTGATTGTCTGCGTTTGAAGCGAGACATGTCTGGGGTCCTTTGGCAAGTGGTATGCCAAGCATCCGGTGAATCCCTCCAAGGCAATTGGAAGCGAGTCACCGAGCTGCATCAGCTGCTGAACTTGCTCTTTGGTGAATGGGATCACGATTTTTGCTAAGTCGTGCCCTGAAATGTCCCTAGCTCTCAGCCTTCCGCGGTAAACCACCGCGGAGACCAACTCTTGGGGGGGAACGATATTTCGGGAAGAGGTGTTCGGCAAGTACACCCATTCCACGATACTCGCTCCTTTCTCGGAGTCCACTCCTAGGGCTCTGGTGAACATGGATCCAGCCCGAATGATGTACAAGTTCAGGATCGGGGCATAGGGCCCCTGAGCAATCCTGTCCACCCACCTTTGGCTGAGAATTTGGTTGACTTTCTCGAGAGTCAAACGTGCCTCTCGAGGAATTTGTATCCGGTCTGCCGGCTGCTTACCTAATGTTAGCAGCGAGAAGAGCAGTTTCAAAAGATCCGTATCCAATCTGAAATACGGTCTGGCCCAATTAATGTTACCTAAAACCTGCTGCAATTCTACCAAGGTGACTGAGTCTTTTAAGTTGATCTGGGGCAAAACTGGTGCTGCGAAAGAGCAGAGAAGACGATGACCCAAGTATGAGAAGGACTCAGTTCTCTGCACTTTCTCTGGGGCAATGAGTAACCCTTTTTCCCCCAGGCTGGCCTGGAGGTCTTTAAACATTTCGCTGCCGAGTTGCAGCGCTGCGACCAAGATATCGTCCATGAAATGGCATACTAAGGCTGTGGGGTGAAGGTTTCGAAACTTTGCCAGTGCGTTGTGAACATAAATTTGGCACAGGGTGGGTGAATTGAGCATCCCCTGTGGCAAAAACTTCCACGTGTAACGCTGCGTGGGTTCACTGTGGTTCACAACCGGCACCGTAAAGGCGAACCTTTCCCGGTCCCTCGGATCTAGGGGAATGGTATAAAAACAATCCTTGAGGTCTACGACCAGGATCTCCCAACCCACGGGAATCATATTTGGATTCGGAATGCCGCATTGAAGCGGACCCATCGGCTGTATACATTTATTGATCTCTCTGAGATCATGGAGGAGTCGCCACTTCCCTGACTTTTTCTTGATGACAAAAATGGGCGAATTCCAAGGACTAGTGGACCGCTCTATGTGTCCTGCGTCTAGCTGTTCTTTAACCAGTTGCTTTAGGGCGACTAACTTCTCCCCCACTACCGGCCATTGTTCCACCCAGACTGGCATGTTGGTAAGCCATTTAAGTGGCAGGGCCATTACCCGAAGGTAAGAGTGGCACGGTATTGCTGCAAAATGTCTCGCCCCCAAAGGTTGATGTGCATGTCCAGAATGTGCGGCCGAATGACTGCCGTGCCGTCAGCCTTGGGGATCGTGACTTCCACCCACTCCCGGCTTCTAAACGCTTCTTGGATGCCGCCTACCCCCCATACATCGGAGACCGGCTCAATGGCCCACTCCTTCGGCCACTGACTTCAGCTGATAACGCTGACGTCAGCTCCGGTATCCAGCAACCCTGAGAATGATTTTTTATTCAAAAATACCTCAATAACTGGCCACTGTTTCCATTCTATGTTGGTCTCCACTGCCGCTAAGACCTGGTATCCTTGCACTGCCTCACTTGCGCTCGAGCAGTCTGCCGACCCGGACCCTGCGCTGTCCCTGAGCCTTCCCTGGCTATCTGTTGGCGAGTTACAAGGAACCATAATCAGTTGTGCTAACGGGTCTCCCTTGTGAATGGTCTGGGGTAGGTGCGTCCAGAGTTGAACTTGGAGAACGCCCGAAAAATTGGAGTCAATGACTCCCGGAATTACAAGAATTCCGCGTGCTCCTGCGACACTACGAGGCAAAACTAAGCCTATGAAGCCTTTGGGTAGGGGTCCCATGTACTGGGAATCCACCAGATAGACTGTGCCTGGCAAGTCACATGTGACGTCTGCCTGACAAGTCAATTCTAGCCCTGTACTACCCTTGGGGCTGGCCTGCGCCTTCGCAATGCCTGGAATGTGATTGGAATCTAATCCAGCTCTGGCGCGCCCAGAGCGAGGGAAGCCTCTGTTTGGACCGGGGCCAGAGACGTGCCCGCGTTCCGGTTTCCCGAATTTGGACAATTCCTGGCCCAGTGAAGGCCCTTATTGCATTTTGGACATGGGGTGGTTGGAGCCTTGGGACGGCCGGTGCGCTGGCCGCTGCCTCTGGATCGGCATTCCTTAGCGAAGTGACCAATCTTGCCACAATTGTGGCATGCTCCCTTGATCCGGGGTCTCCTGCCTCCTTGCACCGCCGCTGCCAACAGACCCATTTTGTAGGAATCTGTGCCAACGTCGGCGCATGCCCTAATCATATCTGTGAGTGTCAGGTCGGGACGATTTCCCAGGGACTGCAAGATCTTCCCCTCTGCCAGGGGCCGTTTATGCCAATTGTGCTCGCGGAGACCGCAGCTCACATATCTGTGGCCTAAAGTAAAAAATGTTCCCAGTCAGATTGACTCTTCTCAGCAGACAATGAAGATGAGGATGGGCCTGCATTTTGCCAGCAACTCAGCTGAACTAAATATTTCCTGTTTCTCTTTAACCAGGGGTGCCCAAACTTTCTGGGTGGTGGGCCGGTCACGTAGTTCAGGGGGCTGGCCACTATTGCCCGGGGGCTGGATCTGGCCCTGACGCCAATTCACCAGTCCACAAAGCCCTCGTTGCTCCTGGACGAGAGCTTTGTGGGCCGGATGAATTGGCATTGGGGTTGGATCTGTCCCCTGGGCCATAGTTTGGGCACCTCTGTCTTAAACCCATGAAGTATGACAATTAGCACCAGCTGGATGTGTCCGGCTGTACGTATGTTTCAGACCACCTCCTCCAGGAGGACAGTTCGTATTGAGGGAGATTCATTCTTTTCCTCCTCAGCTGTGACGGGAAGGGAAATTGTCTCTTCCATGGGCCCATGAAGCTCAGGAGAAAAGGATCCTGCTGATTTCAGTTGGAACTTTTCTTCTTAACACCTGACAGCCACTTTGGGGCCTAATTGTTGCTAAAGCTAGGAATAGGGCAGTCCATTTCAACAGCAACCTGTTCTGTGGCATCATTTGACAAATCAACATAAGAACATAAGAACATAAGAACAGCCTTGCTGGAACAGGCCACAGCCCATCCAGTCCAGCATTCTGTCTCACACAGTGGCTCACCATTTCCTTCAGGGTATTCCCAAGGAGATGCCTTCACCTGCTTAGGATTCCCTGGAAATGATATTGAGAGATATCCTGCCTATCTCTCCAACCAGGATGTTGTCCTTAAGTATCCATAATTATAGCCATTGATATTCTTGTCCTCCATGAACTTGTCTAATCCTTTCTTAAAGCTGTCAAGACTGACAGCTGTCACCACTTCTTCTGGCAGGGAGTTCCATAGACCAGTAATCCTCTGGGTGAAAAAGTACTTTCTCTTATTTGTTTGAGAACTAGTACCCAAAAGTTTCATGGAGTGTCCCCTAGTTCTAGTGTTATGCGATAGGGAAAACAGTTTTTCCTTATCTACTTTGTCCACACCGTGCATGATTTTATAAACTTCAATCAGGTCACCTCTTAGACGTCGTCGTTCAAGAGTGAAGAGGCCCAACCGTTGCAGCCTCAGATGGTAAGGAAGGTGTTCCAGTCCCCTAATCATTCTGGTTGCCCTCCTCTGCACTTTTTCCAGCTCCATAATATCCTTCTGGAGGTATGGCGACCAGAACTGTACACAGTATTCCAGATGGGGCCTCACCATAGATTTATAAAGAGGCAAAATGACACTTGCTGACTTATTTTCTATACCCTTCCTAATGATCCCTAACATTGAGTTTGCTTTTTTCACTGCTGAGGCACACTGGGTTGACACCTTCATTGAGTTGTCCACCAGGACTCCAAGGTCCCTTTCCTGGTTTGTCGCAGAGAGTTCAGACCCCATCAGTTTATAAATGTAATTGGGGTTCTTTGCCCCAACATGCATCACTCTGCACTTACTAATGTTGAAACTCATTTGACACTGTTTTGCCCACTCCCCCAGTGTCGAGAGATCCCTCTGGAGCTCCTCACAATCTCT
Source organism: Bradypodion ventrale (assembly GCA_035047345.1). Classification (NCBI taxonomy): domain Eukaryota; kingdom Metazoa; phylum Chordata; class Lepidosauria; order Squamata; family Chamaeleonidae; genus Bradypodion; species Bradypodion ventrale. The sequence goes on from JAWDJE010000001.1 coordinate 179,971,891, forward strand.
CACAGTTTTCACTACCCTGTATAATTTAGTGTCGTCAGCAAATTTGGCTACCTTGCTTTTTACTCCTACCTCTAGATCATTTATGAAGAGGTTGAAAAGCAGGGGTCCCAGTACTGAACCTTGGGGGACCCCACTCTTTACTTCCCTCCACTTGGAGAAGTGTCCATTTAGTGCTACCCTCTGTTTCCTGTCCCTTAGCCAGTTGCTGATCCAGGACAAGACCTGTCCCTTTATTCCATGACTGGTAAGTTTATTCAAGAGCCTTTGGTGTGGGACCTTGTCAAAAGCCTTCTGAAAGTCCAGATAAACAATGTCAACTGGATCCCCCTTATCCACATGCTTGTTGACACTCTCAAAAAATTCCAACAGATTAGTGAGGCATGATTTGCCCTTGCAAAAGCCATATTGGCTCTCCTTTAGCAGCGCCTTCTCTTCTATGTGCCTATTAATTCTATCTTTTAGGATGGTTTCCATCACTTTACCTGGGACACATGTCAAACTGACAGGTCGGTAATTCCCTGGATCACCCCTGGATCCTTTTTTGAAAATTGGTGTTACATTCGCTACCTTCCAGTCATCAGGCACAAAGCCTGATTTGAGGGAAAGATTATATATTTTGGCTAAGAGATCAGCAATTTCATCTTTAAGTTCCCTGAGAACTCGTGGATGGATGCCATCTGGTCCTGGTGATTTGTTAGTGTTTAGTTTAACAAGACATGCAAGGACCTCCTCCCTGGTTATTTCTATCTGGCTTAATTCTTCGGTTTCCCTCCCTACGAAGATAGGCTCTGTTTTGGGCATGTGGCCTCTGTCTTCTTCAGTGAATACTGAAGCAAAGAATTCATTGAGTCTCTCTGCAATCTCTGTTTCCTCTTTAATAACCCCTGGCCTTCCATTGTCATCTAATGGTCCAATGACCTTCCTAGTTGGGTTCTTACTTCTAATGTACTTAAAGAAGTCTTTGTTATTTCTCTGAGTATTTTTAGCTATACGCTCCTCAAACTCTTGCTTTGCTTTCCTGATTGTTGCCTTGCATTTGTTCTGCCAGAATTTATGTTTTTGCCTGCTGTCCTCATTCGGACAAGCCTTCCATCTTCTAAATGAGCTTCTCTTGCTCTTGATCACTTCCCGAACAGCTCCTGTAAGCCACATTGGAGTCCTCTTGGACCTGGCAGTGCCCTTTTTCCTTTTGGGTATGCATTCCAATTGAGCCTCTGTTATTGTTTTTGTAAACAGCCTCCATGCCTCTTGGAGTGTTTGGACTCTCTCAATTTTCCCTTTCAGCTTCTTTTTTACTAGTTTCCTCAACTTTGGGAAATTTCCTTTTTGAAAATTTAAGGTCTCTGTGTTAGATTTTATCAGTGACTTGCGGTCTATGATCAAGTTAAACATAATTGAGTTGTGGTCACTGTTCCCTATTGGATCAGTCACATTAACATCTTGCACCAGATCCTGAGTATTACTCAGGATCAAGTCAAGGATTCTTGTACCTCTAGTTGGGTCTTCAACCATCTGTCCCAGGGAACAATCATTTAGCATATCTAGGAACTTTATCTCTTTATCATGTGCTGAACAACAGTTCACCCAGTCTATGTGAGGGTAATTGAAGTCCCCCATTATAACCAGGCTACCCTTCTTGGATGCCTCCTTTACAACATTCTCCAACTGCCAGTCTCCCTCAAGAGTTTGGGTCGGAGGCCGATAGTATATGCCTACTGTTAGACCATCCTTGTGGCCTGGTACTCTTACCCACAGAGCTTCTAATGGTGACTCCAAATCACCTAGATATTCCAATTCATACGATTTTATCACTTCTTTGACATACAAGGCCACACCACCTCCCATTTGCCCCTTCCTATCCTTCCTGTACAGTTTGTAGCCTGGGATAACTGTATCCCATTGGTTATCATCCGTCCATCAGGTTTCAGTGATACCAATAATATCAATATTCTTATCTATTGCTAAGTATTCCAGCTCCCCTATTTTGTTCCGGAGGCTTCTGGCATTTGTATACAAGCATTTATATATGCTTTTCTGACAGTCTTTTGTGTCCAGTTGCATTGTTAGACTGCCTCTTGCATCCTTCTGCTAGAATGCTAGTGACTAGCTCCTCGCTCTGCTCAGTAATTTTTGCATCCTCCTCACTACTCAAGTACACACTTTCCCGAACCGGATGCTGCCCAGCTCCTGTCGGCTTTCCCCCAGTTATCAGTTTAAAAGCTGCTCTGCAGCCTTTTTGATGTTGAGTGCCAGCAATCTGGTCCCATCATGGTTCAAATGCAACCCATCCCTCCTGAACAGATTTGGCTTGTCCCAAAATGTTCTCCAGTTCCTGACAAATCTGAAACCCTCCTCTCGACACCACCGCCTCATCCACGCATTGAGGCTTCTGAGCTCTGCCTGCCTGGTAGGTCCTGCGCGAGGGACAGGCAGCACTTCTGAAAATGCTACCTTGGAAGTCCGGGACTTCAATCTTCTTCCTAACAACCTGAATTTGGCTTCCAGGACAGACCGCTTGGCCTTCCCAACATCATTGGTACCAACGTGTACCATGACAACTGGTTCATTCCCAGTTCTCTCTAACAATCTATCTAGATTTCTTGTGATTTCTGCAACTTTTGCACCTGGCAGGCAAGTCACCATACGGTTATCATGTGCATCACAAATCCATTTCTCTGTATTTCTAATTATTGAAGTACAAGGAGCCTCTCTCCTGCAATCTGTTCATCTACATGCACCTCATCAACCATATTAAGGGAGAAAAACTCAGTTTGTTCCTGTTGTTTATCTTCCTGGATCTCATCAAGTGTGATGAAGGAGAGATCATCAGGTGGAACCAGTTGTTCCTCTGTGTGTTCCTCATCAGGTGTGATGAGGGAAAGAGCCTCAAATTTATTCTGTAATTTCAGACTCTCAGAGTGATCCCCTACTCTTCTCCTCCTTTGAGTCACATTCCTCCAACCATCTCCCTCCTGAGTTAGTGAAGGGCCTTCTCCCTCAGAACTGTGCCCTGTCTCTACTTTGTCCAGCATAGTCTGTTCCGCTCTGTCCAAGAACAGCTCAAGCTCCTTAATTTGTTGATGGTTAGATATGCGGGCCTCTAGCTGCTGGACCTTCTCTTCTAGTAGTGCAACCAGCTTGCACTTGCTGCAAGTGTAGTTCTCCATATGCTTTGGCAAGAACACAAACATGGCACAAGTATTGCAGGTAACTACAGCTGTTCCCTCAGAATCCATTTTAACAAGTGCAGTATTCTGGGCCTCAAAAATGTACACGTTTACTACCTTTCTACCTAGTAAGACTATATTCTTCCTTTGTTACTAGTTTGCAATCTCGCACGCCGTAAGGCGCGCGGGCCTCTAAAGCAGCTCTACTCCAACTGCAAAACTTACCAGTGCTCACTTCCTTTGTTTGGCTCTCCTCAGCAGCAGCTCTGCTTAAGAGCACATGCAGAGTCAAAAGGGGTAAATCCTGAGAGTAAGGGGTAGATCCATGACGTGTCACTGAGATGGGAGCGGGCATGCATGGTTTGGTGAAGGGGGCAGATGATCATGAAAATGAGGCAAAGTTGACATTAAAGCCAGGATCCAGATTCTGGCTAAAACCTGGCTAACAAGGTCCTATAGCAAGCAGAGGTATTTTGGTGTGTGTGGATGCATCTTATGGGAGGGGGCAGAAACTATAAATTAGCTAGAACAGGAGTCTCAACCTTTTTAAGACGGGGGCTGGGTCACGACCCCTCAGACAGCTTTGGGGGCCGGACAGCCATTTTGCCCTTCCTCCACCACATGGCACTTCCTTGTGTAGTGGAGGCAGTGGGGGGCCCACATGAAATGGTGCTGCAGGCTGCATCCAGCCCACGGGCCGCAGGTTGAGAATCCCTGACCTAGAACCTGCAGTGTTAGTTACTGTATGTGTGACATACAAGGATATTTTCTAGGTTCTATCATTATTGCTGGGGATTGTGGAAGGTTCACCATCAGTCCATGCTGTCCCCTGTCTTATTGCTATCAATGCTTGTACAACAAGAAGCTTCATGAGTCACAGTGCTGCCCTTCTATGTCTTGTCTTGCTCCAAATTGTATCATGCATCTACAAGGCTTAATATTATGCATCTACCGGCTCTTCCAGGTCCCCTCCTTTCTCATCCAGTACATACAGTACCTACCTTTTGATTGAGCCAGTGAAGCCTGGTACCAGCTGGGGATGTTTGGAATGTCACTCATACGTATGTTCATAAAAAGTCAAGTCAGATTGTTCCTCCACTCTCAGAGATCTTTAGAGGCATAGCAATTCTCAGAGAGTCATCAAGCCATAGGGCTAGGGGCTAGACCAATGTGAAGACAAAAATAAATCTATTCTTCCATGATCTAACAGTCTTCAAAGCCCATAATTAACTCAAGATTGTAATTAACAGCAGTGGAAATTGAATTTTGAAAAGCAGTGATGTGTTCTCTGAATTTTAGCTGCTCATAGTTATGATTTAAACCTGGGTAAGCGAGAGGGGGGAAATTATTATAAGAGGGATATTATTTATTTGTTTGTTTGTTTAGCTTATGAATGTCATTAAAAATGGCACTGCTGCCGTAAAGAAATTCTTAAAGATAATGATCCAGGCACATTTTGCTTCTTTCACAGATATGTGAGAAAATGGTAACGTTCTATCTATCTATCTATCTATCTATCTATCTATCTATCTATCTATCTATCTATCTATCTATCTACTGTATCTACTGTATCTACTGTATCTACTGTATCTGTCTGTGTGTCTTTTGATCAAGTATCTTCCAATGCAAAGGAATGCCAGCAAAACTGAGAACTCTTTTAACATGATCCGTTTTACAAATGGTGGGAGGGTGCACATGGTTTAGATCTAAAAATACCTCAAATCAATTCTGCATGTGTGAAATGTTTCAATTACTCCTAAAATATTTTTAACAAATTCCAGATTGAACAGGCAAAAGGTTTACAGAGCAATTGGGGCATACTGTGCCTTTTAAAAATTTAGTACGCCACATTACCATAGACACATGTTAGAATATGTATCTGAAATGCAATACTACAAAATATTTTAGCAAAGGTGGCAATCCACAAGGCCAACAGCGCAGTAACATTGTGCTTCACTGATTTATGTGCAAGAAAAGACCTTTTGCTCATTAGGGAGGATAAAGCGCTTTCTGCTTTGTTGTTTCTTCCATGTTCATCTATCCATGTCCGAGTTCCAAGTTCGTAAGGGAAAGTTGTTCTGTTTCAGTCAAATCCATCACCGTGTTAAAATATGCAGGAACATATTAGGTTCCATCATGTCTTCAATTCTGGACGATCAGTAGGTGGCAATGAAGTCCTTGTTATTCCTAGCTGAAAATGTACATCAAAGAGACTACAGTTAATTGCTAGTCCTCATGAATTTCATAGTCTAAAGTAAAGTTTTTTTAACCACTTCAGAAGGATTTTCAGATTTCATTTGGGGACAGGGGGGGGAGAACCTGCAAAGTGTAGGTGGCTGTGAAAAATGAATTCTTTTCTAACTGCTGCACTGAGTACCAGAGTCAATGGGTGAAGCCATCTGTCTTTAATGTTTATTTCCCCTTACGGAGCCATTTCACACACTATGTGGAAGTAAACCTGGGTCTGGCCAGGATCCACAGCCAAATCACAGATCTCTCCCTGTTTTATGTACTTGGATAGTGCAGAGTTTTCAAAAATATACTTTTTCAATATTTACACTGTTAAGTGCATACGTGAAATATCTATTGTAGAAATTGAAATATATAATTTCTATCCTTTCTGTTATTTACAAAATGTGCTGGCCTATCCTTTGCCTATTTTTACCTATATTTTGTAAAAGTAACTAATTATAAGTAATTTGGTTGGCTAAAATTAGTTGTTGTTGTTCAGTCGCACAGTCGATTCTGACTCTTTGCGACCCTATGGACCATCGCTCTCCAGGCACCTCTGTCCTCCACCATCCTCCTTAGTCCACACAGCCTCGAGCCCATTGCATCTACAATACCATCTAGCCATCTCATCTTTGGCCGTCCCCTTCTTCTTTTGCCCTCCACCTTCCCCAGCAGCAAGGCCTTCTCAAGTGAATCCTCTCTTCTCATTTGATGTCCAAAATACTTCATCTTCATCTTTGTTATTTGTCCTTCTAAGGAGCACTCAGGGCTAATCTCTTCTAATATTGACCTATTTGTTCTCCTCGCTGTCCAGGGGACTCTCAAAACTCTCCTCCAGCACCACATCTCAAAGGCATCTATTTTTCTTCGCTCAGCCTTTCTAATGGTCCAGCTTTCACAGCCATACATTACGAACGGAAATACCATTGCTTTGACTATGCGGACCTTTGTTTGCAGTGAGATATCTCTACTTTTCACTATGTTCCCCAGGTTTTTCATAGCTTGTCTCCCAAGAATCAGTCGCCTTTTTATTTCATGGCTGCAATCTCCTTTTGCAGAGATCTTGGATCCTAAGAAAGTAAAATCTGTTACTGCTTCTACTTCTTCCCCATCTATTTTCCAGGTGCTGATATGGCCTGTTGCCATTATCTTGGTTTTCTTGATATTGAGTCTCAGGCCAGCTTTTGCACTCTCTTCTTTCAACTTAGGTCTTCTTCACTTTCTGCCATTAGGGTGGTATCATCTGCATATCTCAAATTGTTGATGTTTCTCCCAGCAATTTTGATCCCATATTGTGATTCCTCCATCCCTGCATTGCGCATTATGTGCTCCGTGTATAAGTTGAATAAGCAGGGTGACAGAATGCAGCCTTGTCTTACTCCTTTTCCTATTCCAAACCACTCCATCATTCCATACTCTGTCCTAACTGTTGCTTCTTGACTCATGTACAGATTTCTCATGAGACATATGAGGTGTTCTGGTATTCCCATCTCTTTAATTACTTGCCACATTTTGTTGTGGTCCACACAATCAAAGGCCTTGGTGTAGTCAATGAAACAGAAGTAAGCTTGTTTCTGGTTGTTTTCTCCATGATCCAACGTATGTTGGCAATGTGATCTCTGGTCCCCCTGCCTCTTCTGAATCCAGCCTGCATCTCTAGTAGTTCTCTTTCTACATGCTGCTGCAGTCTATCCTGTATTATCTTGAGCATCACTTTGCTAGCTTGTGGGATGAGCACAATTGTTCGATAATTTGAACATTCTTTGGCATTGCCCTTTTTTGGGATTGGGACGTATACTGATCTTTTCCAATCCTGTGGCCACTGTTTCATTTTCCAAATCTGTTGGCATATAGCATGTAGTAGCTTGATTCCATCATCTTTTAGGGCTTGGAAGAATTCAAATGGGATACCATCATCTCCACTGGCTTTGTTATTTGCCTTGCTTTTTAGGGCCTTTCTGACTTCACTCTCTAGGATGTCTGGTTCAAGTTCAATTTCCCCCTCATTGTTATTATCCGGGGTGTTTAGGTCTTTTTTGTAAAGTTCCACTGTGTACTCTTTCCATCTTTTCTTTATCTCTTCTGCATCCGCTAACTCTTTGCCATCTTTGTCTTTTATCGTGGTCATTTTTGCTTTGAACATTCCCTTGACTTCCCCAATTTTTTAAAAGAGAACTCTAGTCCTGCCTCTTGTGTTGTTTTCCTCTATTTCTTTGCACTGTTCATTTAGGTAGCTTTCCTTATCTCTCCTTGTTTTTCTTTGAAATTCTTTATTTAAGTGACTGTATTTTTTCCTTTCTCCTTTGCCTTTTGCGTTTCTTCTTTCCTCTGCTATTTTAAGAGCCTCATCCGACAACCACTTTGCTTTCTTGCGCTTCTTTTCTTTTGGTATAGTTTTCCTTGCTGCCTCCTGCATAATGTCTCTCATCTCTGTCCATAATTCTTCTGGTACTCTGTCTATCTGGTCCAGACCACTGAATCTGTTCCTCACCTCCACTGTGTATTCCTTGGGTATGTTGTCTAGATCATATCTATCCGGCCTATTAGTGTTCCCTATTTTCTTCAGTCTGAGCCTGAATTTTGCAATCAGTAGATTGTGATCTGAGACACAGTCCGCTCCAGGTCTTGTTTTTGCTGACTGTATGGAGGTTCTCCATCTTTGGCTGCAGAGCATGTAGTCAATTTGGTTTCAATGTTGGCCATCTGGTGATGTCCATGTGTAGAGTCTCCTCTTGTGTTGCTGGAAAAGGGTGTTTGCTATGACTAGTGTGTTATCTTGGCAGAACTCTATCAGTCTTTGACCTGCTTCGTTTTGTGTTCCAAGACCAAACCTGCCTGTTATTCTGTCCACTTTTTGATTTTCTACTTTTGCATTCCAGTCTCCTAAGATAATGTGGACATCGTTTCTTAGTGTCTGTTCTATAAGATGTTGTAGGTCCTCATAGAACTGGTCTACTGTGGTTTGATCTGCACTAGTAGTTGGTGCATATATTTGGATTACAGTGATATTAAATGGTTTGCCTTGTAGTCTGACTGACATCATTCTATCATTTTTGAGATTGTATCCCGTTACTGCTTTTCTCACTCTTTTATTTACATTTATGGCCACTCCATTTCTTCTGAGGTTTTCTTGTCCACAGTAGTAGATATGATGGTTTCCAGAGCTGAATTCGCCCATACCTGTCCATTTTAGCTCACTGATTCCCAAGATGTCAATACTTATTCTTTCCATTTCCTTTTTTACCACTTCCAGCTTTCCTTGGTTCATAGATCTTACATTCCATGTCCCTATGCAATATTGTTCCTTACAACACTGTATTTCCCCTCCCCCTTTCCTGCCCATCCCTTTCTGTCCATCTAATGTGCTGAGCATCCTTCCTGTTTCCTCTGATTTGTCCCTTTGTTTTGCCTTTGCTTTGGTCAATAGGGTTCTCTTGGCAAACTCCCTGGCGTGCTTTGCCGGTTTCTACGCCATTTCCCCCCCATCATACATATTATCACAGTTTAAAACAAGGTAACATCATGCATATTATCACAGTTTAGAACACAATATCAGTTTAGAACTGATGTCAGTCAGTTCTAAACTGACACAGTGACACAGTCACTATGTCAGTTGCTATAAGTCATCTATGTTAAGTCAACTATACTATTTCAGTTCGATTACTGATCCGTTGCATGCATGCAGCAGCTCTCGCCTCCCTTCGGCTGCGAGGAGTTGGTCAAAGGCGCCGACTTAGGCCTTGCTGTGATGGTGGCTGTGGATGGTGTCTCCTGGGGGTGGTCGAGGGTCTCCTGTGTCTGCAGTGTCTGTGTCTGCAGTGTCAGCGAGGCCCTTCCTCTTTGCCCTCTGGGGCGTTGCTACTCTAGGAGGACTCCCCTGAGCCTCTGGATGGTAACTGGGCAGTTGGGGCCTGTGTCCTTCTCTGCCTTTTCCTTCCCTGCACCCAGGTTTTAAGATGGGGTGGTGGGAGGGGCCGATTCTTCACTCACCTCCCCCCAAGGGCTCTGGATGGTAACTGGTCAGTTGAGGCCTAGGTTTTTCTCTGCCTTTTCCTTCCCTGCACCCAGGTTTTAGGATGGGGTGGGAGGGAGGGGCCAATTCTTCACTCACCTCCCCCCAAGGCCTCTGGATGGTAACTGGTCAGTTGAGGCCTAGGTCTTTCTCTGCCTCTCAATGTAATCTCAATGTAACTAATATTATCAACATTGCTATTTTAGGTGTAATGAGACACACAAAGGTATTCACTACCTGTTAGTTAGGTGTAATAAGTAATTCATAGTTACTTTCAGAGGTTAATTGTAAAGGCATTTTAGGGCTCCTTAGGGCTATTTTAATGGAGCGTTTTCAGGTTTTATACCATTTTCTTATCAATTCTAAGTGGCAAGGGAAGTGGCCTTTGGTTTTGTCTTTTGTAGTTTTAAAAATATTTCCAAGGTGCAATAGCAGAATTGGGAACAAGAAGGAACTAGAGAGTATCTCTCTGTCTTAATTGTAATGACAAAGCAACATTTTAACAACAAAAAGCAGAACGGACTTTGTGGGCAATAAGAATAACAAACAGAAAACTAGCTAGTGAAAAGTAATGAAGAATGAAATGAGTTAAAAACCTTCTGAACTCTAATCTGCCATCATGGGGCTGCGGTGGCTCAGTGGTTAAGAAGCTCGCCTTGTTAGCTGAAGGGTTGGCAAGTCAGCAGTTCGAGACCCGATATTGCATGATGGAATGAGCGTCCGTCTCTGTCCTAGCTCCTGCCAACCTAGCAGATCGAAAGCAAGAAATTGCAAGTAGATGGGAAAAGATCTTGGGGAAATTAAAAGAGTCTAATTTGGGCATCCCCTGAGTGGAGTTCCTCCAGCATAAATCCTTTCAACCCAGAATAATTTCTGACACTTAATTATTATTATTATCTGCCACTACAATAGAATGAATATCACCCATTCTAATAGTGAAAATGCAAATGGGATTCTAGATCCAATGACATTCAGGGGACAGCAAGTATGATGGTGGGGTTCTGGTCAGGGCTGTAACATAAAAGGAGACGAGGTCCATTTCTTTCCTTCCTCTCCATTTTCTAGGCAAAAATTTCACCTATCTTGTGTTAATGGATAGTTTCCTTCCAGGGCTACCAGCAGATGTATGTATTATTATTATTCCATATCTGAATCCAAATATTGGTGATCCTCATGATGATCAGCCATGAAGACTGTCCTGAGAATATAATGCAGTGGCCTTTCATCTGCCTTCCACATTGCAGAGTGAAAATGTTACCACTGATCCAGTTCCACGAGTCTGATGTTTGTATGTGTGTAATTTTGATTGGGAATGTGAAAAAGGAATGGACTGAACCTCTCTGCATGGTGTGCTGAGGTCTTTAAATTGCTAACTGGGCTTCCTGGTATTTTCACTACTATTGTTGCCAGTGACATATTCAGCGATTCACATCTAGTTTGACCCTTAGTCAATGTCTAGTTCTTAAAGTAATTCTAACTCTAGGTGTTTCAGCACAATATAGTTGATACCAGTATGATGCTACTTTTACTGCCATTAATCCATTCTAATTAATACAGGGGTTTATGCTTTGGTGGGGTACTTTGAATTCTCTGCTATATTCACACCATGAAAATGCCTTTACATCATACCTGTCAATCCACGGCTCCGGAAAAACGGGACCTGCACACATCGCTTGTGCGCAGGTCGCTTTCCACGCATGTGTGGAAGGGTTTTACCCCTTCCACGCATGCGTGGAAATGCTACGCTGCTTGTGCAGCCCCTACGCAAGTGGCATAGCGCTTCCGCGCATGCATGGAAGAGGTAAAACCCTTCCATGCATGTGTGGAAGCACTACGCTGCTTGCATAGGGGCTGCGCAAGCGGCATAGCACTTCCGCGCATGCGCAGAAAGCATTTTCCCCGCTGCCAAATTATGGGGTTTTGGCAGCGTGGGGCGGGTTATGACGTCAATCGACGTCAAGTTACGGGGTTTTCCCGGCCAAATCGGGATGGTTGACAGGTATGCTTTACATAGCTTGACTATGGATTGGCCCATGCAGGGCGACCAGATTTCTATCACATGTCATAGCCTTATTTAAGTGCTTCTCTGCATATGATCTCAATCAGATGAGGAGAGGAGAGTGAACTACCTCCACTCACCCTGCTCACTCTGTCACATCCTGTACTAACCTCTGCCAAAGTTGGACCACATATTGTAGCAGGCACTGAAGGAGAAAGCCTGCAGAATTCACACAAATGTGTCCCTGTCAGTAAGCCATCTCATGGAGAGACTTGCTTGCCAAATATATGGGTCATACACTCAACTGAAAGGTAAGAAAGTGACCAGATGCAAAGAAGGAAGATGTATTTAGTATTTTTTTAAGTAAGGAGTCTGGCCAGATATCCCTGCTATGGTAATAGAGTAGTCCATACTGCCAGCAACTCAACCCCAAGTGTCAGGCGGCAGTTAACTAACCTGATAACCCTGAGGACTAATGACCTTGGGTGCCAAAATCCACAGGGAAGTTGAATGGTCCCCAAATGGATTAAATCCCACTTGAATCCATCTTGATGGAGGGCAGCAGCTTCAACAATCCTAGCCTGGGGCTGATGAGGATTTTGTGCGGCCAAAGGACTCCGGACCAGAAAGGGACTCACAGAACTGAATCAGTGGTATGGGTATCACTCTGCAATGCAGAAGGCAGATGAAAAGCCACTGCATTATATTCTCAGGACAGTCTTCATGGCTGATTGCCATAAGGATCGCTAATATTCGGATTTGGATATGGAAGAAACAGAAGCAGCAGCAGCAGAAGAAGAATTACAGTACAGGTACCATACAAACGAATCCACTGATAGGAGCAATTTGTCATATGAAAGAACTGTGTGTGTGTGTGGGGGGGGGGGGGGGGGATGGGGGTGAGGACTTCCAAAGCTTTCCTCTTTCCTTTTACCTCATTATATTTATGTCCTGCCTTATCACTACAAATCAGCACTCAAGGCAACTGACAACATCACTAAAAACAAGCATTAAGAGCATAGACCTTTCGCCCTTTCTATATTTGATAAAATTTTAAAGAATAATTTTGGAAATGAATTCATTAATGCTAAACAGTAATAATAGGGATATTAATTCCATGTCATTGCTGCTGGGGAATGAAATTGCTTAGTTTCTTTCGTGTTCAGGGAATGAAGAAGCAGACGAGTGAAGTAGTGAAATTCAGCTCTTTATTAGTGGGGTTTGAACACAGTTTGGATGGGGCAAAACTCAGACTTATATAAACTATAAACGGTAACAGTAACAATAATACAACAAGCCCATTGGCTAACAGAGCGTGCACATTTTCGATCCACTTATTTGCATAAGAATAGATACATGAGAAAAGATACATTCCGCTCCTGTCAGAAAACACAGTTAACATACATAACATTCTTCCCCCCTAGGTAAAAACAAAATCCTTTAACCAGGATGGCGGTCTAGTTTCCCTTCTGGGTCGGACGCTTGGCTGACCCGGCTCAGGGGCTCTTAGGATGGGCGACCCGACTGGAGTGAGGGATTGACTAGAGGGGGAAGATTGTAAACCCAAATTAAAGCCCCATTTGTCAGATAGAGGAGCAGAGGATCACTCAAAACCAAAATCTAATTCTGTGGATGAATAAGACAACTCAGGGTCCCTCCTGTGTGTACTAAGAGTGGAGGGCGACTCCAAGCAAAATTGGTCATCATCAATAAAGGAATCCAGAGTGCTATGCTGGGACAGTGTAGGGGTACACCTGGCCAGAATAGGGGAGCATTCCACAAATTCCCCTTGAAATCGGTTCCTAGAAGACACCTCTGGGTCTAAGTTAGCTTCCTGCTAAATATTACCTCTGTCCATGGGTTTAAACGGGTAGGGGCCAACCCTAGCGTTGAGTGTATTCGTCTTGTGCGTCCAGTACTCTGGGTCATAATTGATCCGTGTGCCTCCTCCACATCAGACCAGTGGCTGTTTTGATTCTGTAAGAAACAGAACCAGTTTGATCTATCACAAACCCAGACACCCACGTAGGGCCACCAGCTGCATAATTGCGGCAATGTACAGGGTCTCCAGACGAGAAACCCTTCTGGTGTTGGATTGCTATATTTGTGCCTTTGTCCTCTACCCTAGAGGGATCCAATCTGTCTAGCAAGGATGACAGTTTCCTTTGTTGGAGCAATTCAGCAGGGGACAGCCCTGAGGCAAAGGGGGTGAGTCTATATGTGAAAAGAAACTGGCATAACTGGAGCTCCAAATCCCCTTCAGCCATACGCCAAAGCACGTCTTCAGTTGTGGGCACCTGCTGCTCTACCTGGCCATTGGTGGCTGGGTGGAATGGGGTGGCAGTGAGGTGCCTAATTGCATTCCTTTCCATGAAGGATTGGAATTCTGCAGATGTGAAAGTGGACGCATTGTTGGACACCAGCACATCTGGAATTCCAAATGCTGTAAACAGCCTTCTTAGCTGCATTATCATGGTGGCTGAAGTGGTATTAGGCACCCTAATCACTTCCAGCCACTTAGAGAATGAATCCACAACCAACAAAAACAGGGCCTAAATGGACCTGCAAAATCTATGTGCAACCTGGACCACGGGCCCCAAGCAGAATCCCATTCCTGAGAGGGAAGGTGGGATTGCTCTGGGCAAGAGGATTGACAACTGGCACAAGTGCCGACCATTTGTTCTATGTCTTGATCCAGTTGAGGCCACCAAAAGTAGCTACGGGCAAGGGCTTTGGAATGGACAATTCCTGGGTGACTTGTGTGAAGTAGATGTAAAACCATTTTCCTGAGAGTGACAGGAATGACCACCCGCTAGCCCCATAGAAGGCAACCTTGTTCCACTGACAGTTCCAAACGCCTGCGGTGGAATGTTCTGAATTTCTCAGCTAGAGGAGAGACAGGCCAGCCTTTTTGTACCCAAGACATTACTTTAGTCAATTTTACATCCTTGGCCGTAGCCTTGGCTATATCTGAGGGGACGACTGAGGGCGAGTCAAAAGCTTTTGATCTCACAATCGGCTTCCCCGACCCCTGGCAGTGGAGAACGTGACAGGGCATCAGCATGGCTGATGTTCTTGCTGGGCCTGTGCACCAAAGTAAAATCATATGCATTTAGGAAAATTGCCCAACGCAACATCCTTGTGGACAGAATTTGAGGCATGGGCCTCCCGTTCACAAAGATTCCAAGGAGGAGCTTGTGGTCAGTTACAATGGTAAAAGGTCTTCCGTAAAGGTAATCGTGGAATTTCTTAGTGCCAGCCACGATTACCAATGCCTCCCTGTCTGTCTGAGCGTAATTTTTCTCAGGCTTTGAGAGTGAATGGGAATAGAATGCTACGGGGGCTTCCTTCCCGTCATTTAGTACATGGCATAACACAGCTCCCACCCCCACGGGGGATGCATCACACACAAGTACAACTTCCTTGTTAGGATCAAAATGAGTTAATACAGCATCCGAAGATAGCAGTCTTTTAAGTTCTAGGAACGCTTTCTCCTGGCAATGGCCCCAGTGCCAAACAGTATCTTTCTTAAGAAGCCGATGTAATGGTTCGGCAACTGAGGCTTTGCAATGGATAAAAGTGTGATAGAAGTTTAACAATCCTAGAAATGATTGCAATTCGGCTTTACATTTCGGCCTGGGTGCATTCCGCATGGCTGCCACCTTGGAGTCAGAGGGCATGATACCTTGGGGTGTAATTCGGTACCCCAGGGACTCCACTTCCTGTGCCAAAAACACACATTTGTCTCTTCTGAAACATAGACCGGCCCTCTCGAAACGTGAGAGGTCTCGATCGAGCCTGGCCGCTAGTTTGATGGTGTCCTTAGCGGTGATCAGGACATTGTCAAAATATGGCAGGACACTGGGCAAACCTTTTAAAATACATTCTACAAGAGATTGAAATATTCCGGGGGGCGCATTCACCCCGAATTGTATCTAGTTATCTTAAATGCCCCCCATGCGTTACTATGGTCTGGGCTATGGCAGCAGCAGGAGACACAGTCAATTGTTGGTAAGCCTTGGCAAGGTCAAGTTTTGCGAAGCAATTTTCTCCATGCAAGGAGGCAAGTAGGTGACTTACCACAGGCACAGGATATGTATTCGGGTGAATAGCTTTATTGATGGTACACTAGTAGCGCATATCCTGACCTCCCTGTTAGTTTACAAAGCAGTCACTATTGGTGTCTCCCACTCTGCAGAGTCCACTGGCACTAGGATGCCCTGCCCCACCAGTTTGTCCAGCTCGGCTTCTATCTTCTCCTTTAAAGCAAAGGGCACCTGGCGTGGCTTCATCCGGATGGGCTGGATGGTTGGGTCAAGCTCAAAGTCCACAGGGGGTCCTTCGTATAACCCTAAACCCTTTTTCAACACCTCAGGATGTGCAGCACAAACGTCCCGGATTGGGTCAGCCTCTATTGCGTGAATGCCATAAAGCCGGATTCCCAGAGTCCTAAACCATTGGGTCCCAATAAGACAGTTAGTGCCCTGCTTAACTACAACCAATGGCAAGGAAGGGCGAATATTTTTGAATTTGACCAAGAAATTTCCCACACCCAGGACCGGAATCTGGCAACCTTGCACATCCCGGAAGGAAGTTTTAAAAGATTTGAGCTTGGGCCAAGAGTCAGGGGAAATTCTCAAAAACTCCCGCTGTGGGATTATGGAAAAGGTAGTACCTGAATCCACCTCCATCTTGAAGGGGATGTCCTGCAGGCTCAGGTCTGTGAAGAAACGCTTTCTGACGATGCCCACTTGGCACGGCTTAGGCTCTGGTGACACTTTGGCGATGTACGTTTTGTGGTGATGACTCTTCTTGGACTCAGGTGCTGGAGTTCTTTGCTTTTGCTATTGACATACTTTAGCAATGTGCCCTCGTCAACCGCAGTTGTGGCATTCTGCGGTGCGGAAGGGGCACTTCCTGCGGTCATGCTGGGCTCCGCAGCCATCACACTTGCAAAGGTATTTCTTCTCCCGATCGTCATGGTGCTCTCGGTGCTTTCGTCGGACTGCTCGGACTTCTCCCTCTGCATCGCTGGACTCCGATGAAGAGGTGGAACCAGGCAATGCTGAGGAGGATGAAGATGACTTTTGCTGAGCTTGCACAACTGAGTCGGTGGCACTGGTGGTGGAGTGGCGATGCCGGAAAAGCTTGATGCTGTACCGTGCGGCCTCAGATGCTACTGTCTCTTCTAGGACAGCCTTGAAAGCTAGCGTCTTCCTGATCATGAGGCGACATCAAGCATCTTCGTCCCTCATGCCAGCCAGCAGACGGTCCTGGAGTGCTTCTTCGATGTTGTCCCACTTGCACGGGGCGGCAGCAATGCGCAGAGTGGTGGCGTAGTCTGCAATGGACTCCCCAGGTCGCTGCTCCCTTCTGTGGAAGGCCACCCTGGCCGGGAAGATCGAGACCTCTGGCTGCAGGTGTTTCCTCAGTGCAGACATGATTTCTGCGAGCGGCACCACATCCACGTCCCTTGGGAGAATGAGGTGGGTTGCCAGCTCAAGCATCTCAGAACCGCACTGAGCGAGGAAACAGGAGCACTTCTGGTCTTCGTCGGTGATCTTCTGCGAGGCCATTGCATGGCGGAATCAGCGTTCGTATGTTGCCCATTTCTCTGGACACGCTGGGTCAAATGGGCCGATGTTGCTGCCGTGTGGGGATGCCATCCCATCCTCGTTGCCAGTTTCGTGTTCAGGGAATGAAGAAGCAGACGAGTGAAGTAGTGAAATTCAGCTCTTTATTAGTGGGGTTTGAACACAGTTTGGATGGGGCAAAACTCAGACTTATATACACTATAACAGTAACAGTAACAGTAACAATAATACAAGAAGCCCATTGGCTAACAGAGTGTGCACATTTTCGATCAACTTATTTGCATAAGAATAGAAACATGAGAAAATATACATTCCACTCCTGTCAGAAAACACAGTTAACATACATAACAGTTTCCCAAATTGGTGTTAATTAGTTTCTTCATTAAATTGTTTGCTGTGAAATTAAGAATGGGATTTGCAGAGATTAGCATGTGCATAGCCACCACGACACCTTAAGAACATATTTATTATTGGATCCTCCAAAGTTCACTTTTTGCCATAAAGCTCCCTACTCCAAAGTAGCACATTTTTGCAGTTATACTAAAAATCCCATCTTGCCAGCTGGAGTAGTGGAGTTCAACAGATTTGGAAACTGTCTGATTGGGAAATGGTGACAGTTTTAAACCACTGGATTTCATTTTACTACCAGGACAATCAAATGTTGTCACTGATTTCCATTGCTCTTTTTTGTTGCCCCTCAATAGTTAATCAGTTCTGTTCCCCACATATGAGCTGAAGCCTTTTGCTTCATATTCATTCCATTTGTATCTTACTATCTATTACTATTAAATCTCTTAACTTTAATCTTATTAAAGGTTATTAATCTTCGCCCGAGTCCTGGGCCCCGCCCCCCTCTTGGTGGGGGATTTAAGAGACTGGGAGGCAACAGGACTGCTGCCACCTCCTCCTGTCTCCACTGCGGGTGTGGCAGAGCGGTCCCGACAGCACCTGGACGCCGAGAGCAACACCACCGCTGGCGTCCTTGGCCCCGCCCCCTTTCGTCTGGAGATTTAAGAGACTGGGAAGCAACTGGACTGCTGCCACTGCCTCCAGTCTCCACTGAGGGCATGGCGGAGTGGTCACCGCAGCACCTGGATGTGGGGAGCAACATCACCGCCGGTGTCCTGGTCCCCGACCCCTCTCGGTAGGGGATTTAAAAGACCTTTTGCCGCCGACATCCCCCGGCTCCGACATCGCTGGTGGACATGAAATAGCAACAGCTGTGGCAGCCAGGAGGTGGAGTCTCGCTCCCGCCCTCCTTCTCCGGGCTCTGCTCCCCCATTTAGAACTTTAGAGGTTGCTAGGATGTCAGCACCTCTACTTTTCTTTTGGACTTGTTGGGGTTGGGGAGAGCACAACGGGGTTGTTGCTGTGTTGGTATCATTATAGTTGTTTCCTGTTGTATTATGTATTGTACTTTGTAATTTTGTATCTTTGCCTTTCACTATTGTATTTCTAAGTAACTTTGTACCTATACCTCTTATTACTGTCGTTCTAAATATTGTGTCTTTGAAGGCTGTACCTTTAACTTGTATGGGCAGCTTTGGGTTGCCCTTTGGGTTGAGGAAAGCAGGGTATAAATAAAACATTATTGTTATTGTTATTGTTTTGCAAAACCACAGAGGCAGTGCCTTAGAACTCATGAACTGATATGAATCAAACTAAAACTAAAACTAGCAAAGTGGGACAGGAAACCCACGAACACAAACAAAAAGAAAGGACTCCATTTCCCAACGTTTCTTGGGCTGCGCCGCGCCACAGCCAATTAGGCTGAGAGGCGCGAGCAAAAGGAACGTTCAGAAACACGCCGCAGCCAATCAAAATGAAGCCGCAGAAAAAAACGTTGCACAAACTGTAAACACAAACCCAAAACTACAAGCCCCAGCGTCCTGCACACCATGAGTGCGCAGAACGCTGAGGAAGCTGGCGCATGAAAAATAAAAATAAAAAACACACTGGGAGCGCAAGTCCGCCACAGCCGGACACAGCGCCTCAAAGCCACGCAAACACCCGCCGGCCTTCTTGCACGGAGCAACGGGGAGGAGAGGGACTCCCTCTCCTCCACGCTACCCCGCCGAAGACACAGCGAGACCACCACCGGCCTCAACAAAAGTTGAGCCGGGGTGGAAAAAAACCACAACAACAGAGGAAGTTCAGGGGGGGGAGGTATTGATGCCTTTGGCCCCCTCCTTGAAAGCAAAACAATTCCTCCGCAAAGCAAAGGCACCGGACGGGCTCTCCGCCCGGTGCCTTTACTTTCTGAGTAAGTGTTTCGCTTTCAAGGGAGGGCGAAGGCATCATTGCCTCCCCCCCTTGAAAGCGAAACAATTCCTCCTCTGTAGCATGGGGGGTGGGGTGAGGAAAGGGGATACCCCTCTCTTCCACCACCCCACCCATGCTTCAGCGAGGCAACGGGGAAAACTATGTTTTCCCCCGCAGCCTCAGAGGCCTGCCCAAGCCAGCCCGTAGCTTGGGGGGAGGGGATACCCCCCTCTTACCCCCCAAACCCAGGCTACGGCAAGGCACTGGCCAGCCCCCCTGCAAAAAATACATATATATATAAATAAATAAAAGAATCCCCACCCCAATGCAAGGATTTAACGCAGCCTGGCCAGCAAAGCAAGGTCACGTTAAACCCTACCAACCCCCCCTCCCCACACACACACATTGAACCCATTCCCAGGTAAGCAAAGCCAGCGGACGGCGCTACACCCGCTGACTTTACTTACCCCAAAAATAAAACACAAAAATCAGAATCAAAAACATTCAAAAACATTCAAAATCAAACCCAGAAATAAGAACAAGACAGAACACACAGAACCCCCCACCCCCCCCCAAAAAAAACACAAAACAAGTCCTCAGAGAAATTAAACCAGAGAACTCATCCCCACGTCCTCCCTCCATGACGTCAGGAAATTAAATGAGGAAAGAAAGAGACTACTTACCAGAAGAAGTGACAACGAGAGGCCAGTAGAGAAAAACAGTCAAAGCAAAAGAAAACCTGAACAGCACCACCCAGAGGCCACAGGAGAAAAAACAGTCAAAAATATTTACAGAAATGATTCACACATTTCTAAAATCCTGTGTTCAGTTTTCACTCAAAAATAAAAATACAACATTTTAAAACATTTTAAAAATATTAAATTTGAAAAAACATATACTTACAGATTTTTAAATTTTTTATCCAAAGTACAACTATTAAAAAAAATTCACATAGTAAAACATTATTTGGTTAAAAAAATTGTAAAAAATTATATCATCCTTTACTCCTTTTTTTATTCAAAAAACAAACAAAACAAAAAAAGCTGATCACATGCCCATGCATATAAGTAAACATTTTAAAAATCATAAAACCTTTCAACACCATTTAAAACAGCCCGGCACCATTTGTTCAAGAAAAAAAAAACCTTTACTATCCAACACAATTTTACGTCTTTTTATATAACAATACACATAAAAAAACCTTCCAAAACAATTTAAAATAGCATGGCACCACCGGGCAATCTCTGCTAGTTATTTATAAAATTACACATGTACATATCCCAATTTTACATAAAAGAAAAAGACAGATATAGACTACATGCTGTATCCTTTTCCTCCCAGATCATGAGAAGAGTGACTGTGTTTAAAAGAATTAAAGGGAAGCATTTTGTTCTGTTGGAAGCAGTCAAAATGTTTTTCTATTATCTTAAAACTATAGCGACAAGTACTGTATCCTAATGTATAGCTTGGTACACATAGCAAGAGTGTCATCACTGATAGCAGCAAAGCACTGCTAATTAGAGTTCCTGCTTCAAGTTGAGAGACAAAGTAACACACAACTCGAAACCAAAACAGAAACTCTTTAATTAGTGGCAATCTTCTGTGCTAATGGACCTATCTGCAAAAGGATTTTGGCCATTATTAATAAAACCACATACTGTGATTGTTCGGGAAACAAGAAGCAGACTTTTCTAAAGGTAGGGTTGCCATACGTCTCGGAAAACCAGGATTGTCCTGGATTTAAGGTCGGAAAATTGTCCCGGCCAGTTCAGTAAAAAACATGGTAACGTCCCAGATTTGCGGTGAGGTGGTTCCGCAACGCAACGCACCACACCACACACACAACACACACGGAGGGAGAGAGGGCAGGAAATGCCTCCCTCTTAGTCCCTCCCTGTCTTGAGCTCTCACTCACTTGCTCGCTCCCGGGTCTCCTTGCTACTAGTGGCACCGGTTGCAAGAAGGTATTGGCACTCTTTCCTCAGAGCACCCTGCGCCACACCATGAGTGCCAGGGAGAGGCGGGCAGTGGTGGCGGCAGCTGAGGTGTGGGGTGGCACATCTCCTCCTGCCTCCGGGTGGATTAATTGCAGCTGCAGCAGGCTCTCAGCTAGTCCAAGTCTGAGAATACTAAGGTTGGAGTACTTGGTGATGTCATTCTTTTGGATATAGAGAGTTCATCAGTAAATGGAGGTGCAGGATTTTTCTATGAAGAACCAATGTCAAATGGTGGCCATTTATAGCTTTGAATGGCATTTTATTGGGACTATGGCCCCCTGAGTTTCCCTGACAGAATGGAGTAGAGCCCTGCCGACGCCACCCCATAAGCCCAAATCCCAGGGCACCGGTGCCACCCAGGTTATCCCCCGGCATGCTTTTCTGGGGTGATGGTGGCGGGGGGACTTGTCTGGGGCCTGGCATGTTGGCAGGGACTTCTCTGGGTGGTGGTGTAAATTGATGGTGCACATGTAGCTGTCCCGGTTTTGTGGGAGAGAATTATGGCAACCCTATCTAAAGATGGCAATGAGTTTCCCCCCGAAAAGAAAAAGAGTCAGCTTGAGAAGAAGTGTCTCAAATATGCAGCACATATCAGGGTCGATTAAAGTGGCCCGCCCCCGGCAACGGATCCGGATGGATTCCAGAGGGAACTGGGGGAATTTCCTCTGGATCGGCGACATGATTCACCTGAGGCAAATGTTGACCTGTGGTACAGGTCGACGACATCTGCCTTGGATGTAATCGCTCCACTACGGCCTCTCAGAGCCTGTGGAGCTAGGTCATCCCCGTGGTTCACTGAAGAACTACGGGAGCTCAAACGGGCAAAGAGATGCCTTGAGTGCCGCTGGGTGAAGACCCAGAGCGATTCCGATTGGACACTAGCTAGAGCCGCTATTAGGGCCTACCTAGTGGCGATGGGGGTGGTGAGGAGGCAGTACTTCACCTCCCTTATTGCCTCCACTGATAATCGCCCAGCCACCCTGTTTCGGGTGACCAGGTCCCTCCTGGGTAGGGCGGGGCCTGTGCCTGGTTGGCAGGGATCGGCTGAGGACTTTGCTGACCATCTGGTGGAGAAAATCGATCGGATCCGCTCGGGGTTCAAACTTGGCGTGGACGGGGAGGGTCCGGGGGGAGCCAGTGCGCAGTCTTGCGGTGTTACCTGGGATCGGTTTGATCCTGTTGCCCCGGATGAAGTGGACAGGCTCCTTGCAGCGGTCCGTGCCACTAATTGTCCATTGGATCCCTGTCCCGCCTGGCTGGTAAAAGCCTCTAAGACGGTGACAGGTGGCTGGGTCGGGGCTATAATTAACGCGTCTTTTCGAGAGGGGATATTTCCTGCACTGCTGAAACATGCTCTTGTGCGCCCCCTCCTGAAGAAGCCATCCCTCGATCCAGCAATCCTAACCAACAACAGACCTGTATCCAACCTTCCTTTTTGGGGGAAGGTTCTGGAGAAGGCAGTGGCATGTCAGCTGCAGGGGGTGCTGGATGAAGCGGAATATCTGGACCCATTCCAGTCAGGATTCAGGCCTGGATATGGTACTGAGACTGCATTGGTCGCGCTGATGGATGATCTCTGGCGAGAGCAGGATGGCGGTCATCCGTCCGTCCTTGCTCTTCTTGACCTCTCAGCAGCCTTCAATATTGTTGACCACGGTATCCTTCTGGAACGGCTCCGAGGATTGGGGATCCAGGGTATGGTGTGGTCCTGGTTTTCCTCATTTCTGAGGGGCTGGACCCAGTCGGTGTGGTTGGAGAGTGAGAGGTCGAGTCCTAGGCCCCTAAAATATGGGGTGCCTCAGGGCTCGGTACTCTCTCCTCTCCTATTTAACATCTACATGAAGCCGCTGGGCGAGATCATCCTTTCCCACGGGGTGCGGTACCACCAGTACGCGGATGACACACAGTTGTACATCTCGGCCCGTGGGAACCCCAGTGATGCAGTCAAAGTCCTTTCCAGCTGTCTGGAGGCTGTTGGGGTCTGGATGGGGGCAAATGGGCTACAGCTGAATCCTAGCAAGACTGAGTGGCTATGGATAGGGGGTCCTGTGTTATCCCGGGAGCTACCATCTTTGGTTTTGGATGGGGCTGTTTTGCCCCAGACCAACCCGGTGCGCAACTTGGGGGTCCTCCTGGATTCGCGGCTGCTGCTAGAAGAACAGGTGGCGGCTGTGGCCAGGAGGGCCTCCGCCCAACTTCGGGTGATTCGCCAGTTGCGCCCACTCCTGGACCGGGACTCTTTGCTCATGGTTACTCACGCTCTGGTGACCTCCAGACTAGACTACTGTAATGTGCTCTACATGGGGCTGCCCTTGATGACCATTCGGAGGCTGCAGCTGGTCCAGAATGCCGCGCCCCGGGTGGTGATGGGGTGTGGACGTTATGCCCATGCCTCACCACTGCTTCGGGGGCTGCACTGGTTACCAGTTTGTCTCCGGGTGCAATTCAAGGTGCTGGTTTTGACCTTTAAAGCCCTACATGGTAGTGGGCCAGGGTGTCTTAGAGACCGCATCGCCCTAAGGACATCTGTCCGTCCAACCAGAGCGGACAGGAGGGGCTCTCTAATTGTGCCATCAGCCAGGGGGGCTCGCCTCTCTGGCAGAAGGAGGAGGGCCTTCTCCGTGTCCGCACCAGTCCTTAGGAACCTCCTGCCTGTGGAACTGCGTCTCCAGACGGAGTTGTTGCCCTTTAGGAAGGAACTAAAGACCTGGCTGGCGGGCCAAGTTTGGGGTGCGGGTGGGGATGGGGGTACTGTTGGGTGGTTGGTATAGAGAAGTGTGCCTTCCCCCAAGGTCCCTTCGGTTCTTGCGCACCTTTTAGGGGTGGGTTTTTTTAAAAACTTTTTTAACTTTTAACTTTTTTATCATGTGTCTTTTATGTATTTACTGTCCGCTATGTAAACCGCCCTGAGTTGGGTTGTACCTGAGTGGGCGGTATATAAGCGTGACAAATAAATAAATAAATAAATAAATAAAGTTCTGTGCACTGGGTTACCAAGACAGGCCCAAATGAAATCACAGTTAAGCAGAAGTGAAACCCAGCTCTATGATTTTTTTTTTGTCCATTATACTAGCATTTCAATCCCAACCTCTGATTAACTTTTAAAAACACTGGATTAGAATACATTCCTCACCACCACCACCTCAATTTGATGAGAAAGCCAGAAAACTTAGTGTACAAATAACCACTTATTCAGCTTTTTTGATCTTTTAGGCCAGACGCATAAATGCTTAACCATGGAAAATCTCATAAAATTGTAATAAAGTTACTAAGGAGATTAAAATGTTGAATTACTGACATTTTGGGCTGCTAAGCAAAAAGTAAGACATTTAATTTTAACTAAGACAATTTAAGTAGTTATTTGCAAGCACAGCTCTTTGACCATCATAGCCAGAGGCAGGCAGAACACTGTGGCCCCAAAAAAGTCCCCTACCATTCCCATGTGGCACCAGCCTAGGCACATCTTTTCCAGACTGCGACTCAAAAAGAGCAAGTTGTCAGTTCTCTTCAGAAATATTTTTAAATTTGTTGATAGCTGCCACAAAGAATCCAGAGTTTTTTTTGCCTTGTCTTGTAAAATCAGAACCATGAAAGAAAGAAAAAATTATAAAAATTTCAACAAGACATAATTTTCTCTCCCCCTCCTTTGTAGAGAAAGAGAGGCTACATTTTCTCAAGTTTTCTGATCTATTTGGAAACATCAGGAAAACATATTTTTCTCTTATCCCTTTTATCTGTCTGGAGAATATTAAATTCTATAATTCCCCAGATGCTGGAAATGAACTCACTTCCAATCTTAGCTCATAACTTTATCCAGTTTGGGGAGGAGGAGTAAAAAATCCCTGTGAGCTGAGTTTTCTTGTATTTTTCACATTTAGACTGGCTTTTAGAAACATCTGCCATCCTTTCCCTTTTTAAGAGCACCGTCTCCACCTAAAGGTTTGCATCCCATCACATTTAATTCACTTACCAATGAATGCTAATTAAGATTCATTCATGCCTGCAAGATTAATTGGAACCATATCGCAGCTGAAATATTGGGAGTATGAAAGGGTCAGGTTACTATGAAATTGTCCTGTCTGGTCACTGGAAAGGTAAACTGCACAGTAACATTTCCTTTCTTGTCTCTCGGAAAGAACTGTTTCTGACAGGAAAAACCCCCAAAATGGATATCTGTCCAGCTGTCCAAGCCAAAATCCGACATATTAGAAGATAATGGGGTTTGTAATGAACTACTTATAAACAATTCCTTCCTTATAATTCCTTCCTTTTTTCGTGGCAATTCAGCTCTAAATAATTTACATTAGTATGATGCCACAGAGCAAAGGATAAGTTCCTTCCTTCTGTGGCATAACTATAACTGTGAACCTATGCTTATAGTTACATTGCACAGTTTTCCTAAATCAGGGGTTCCCAACCTATGGCCTGTGGGCCGGACCCAGCCTCCGATGCCATTCAATCCAGCCCGTTGTCACCTCTGCTGCACTCAAAAGTGGAAGTGGGTGCGTTTACGTCAGCCATAAAATGCACCTGTGCATGCGCAAACGCACCCATGGCTGTCGTAAACATAGAAGTGAGTGCATTTATGACAGCAGTAAATGCACCTGCTTCTGCTTCTGGGGAACATGGTCCAGCCTGCTCAGCTGTTTGGGGGTGTGGCCATGAAGGGAAAGCAAAAGAGAACCCCATACAGCCAAGGTAGATATTGTGTGACCTCTCACATGTTGCTGGACTGCCACTTCCAACAGCCCTAACAAGCAATACCATTCAAACAATACAAGCTGAAGTTCTCTGTCACTGCCACAACACAACCTAATTTCTTGTCCCATCTCCAAACCTTAGAAAAGTTACTTTTTGACTGCACCTTTCCAGACCCGCCAGGCAGCATTAAGATTTCAAGTACCCCAAAGTAACTTTTCTGAGTGTTGCTCACTTTTTTGCATCCATACAATAAATGGGAATTCTGTGTATGCCTTTTGCCATTTCCTTTTTCCAGCCCCATCGTCCGCTTAGGGCGTGTCAACATGGGCTCTCCCAGGCCTGGGGAAGCCGCCTTTTAAAAGCCACTTGAGGCCAGGCGGAGGAGCAAAATGCTGTTGGGTGTGATCTCTACATCCAGATAGCATTTTGCTTCTTTAAGGGTCCATGCTTCTCAGCTGATTGGGCAATCCCTTCTCTGTTGTTTCCCAGCTGCACTTTCTCAGCTGGGACATGGGGTGTCCTTGACACTGCCATGGGGGGAGGGGGGCAGCTGAAGTCCCCTTTGCAGCAGCCTTTCTTCCCAGCTGTCGGAGAGAGTGGCTCCCCTTCGCCATCTCGGATATGGGGTGCCAGCTGCAAAGAGGCCATCTCTTTCCCTTGCTGCCACTGATCAGAGTCCAGGATAAAATAATGTTGGGCAATTTAGATGAAACTCTGATGGTATCTCAAAAGGGGGTGAGTTGGGATGGACTGACCAAATCAACGTGTGAATACAATCAAACCAATCTATCCCAACCTGCCCCAAAGGATAGCTATATGCCCATATGGACAGCCTCTCATTCAAGCAATAAAGCACGGATTCTCAACCTGCGGCCTGTGCAGGGGCGTAGGAACTATTTTTGCTGGGGGGAGCAACCTTGAAAAGGGCCCTGCTCCTAAGAAAAGGGCCTGCATTTTTTGCGGGTTGGGGGCAGTGGTGGGCTCCAAAAAAAGATTTACTGCCACACTGTGGATGTGGTATGGTGGGCATGGCCAGGGGAAAGGCCTGCATTGTACCTGAATTAAGACTACTTTATTTCAAAACTTGGATAGGCGCGGCCAGCCAGAATTTCTGTTACCAGTTCTGGTGAACTGGTGCGAACCTGCTGATGCCCACCACTGGTTGGGGGGATTGCGGATGGGTAGAGACTTGAATATCGCTAAAAGAGCATATGAAGGTGTGAGAATTGCGTCAGAAGGGGAAAAGCAAGCTGGAAACAAGTGAAATTTAATTTCTATTAATGAAGACTACTCATTCCTTCTAATTTTTTTATTAATTTTTTTACTGTATTAAAACATATAACATACCAATTACAATAAATACACTACTGAAATGTCAATGAATAATCTAACTAGTATTAACAAATGACATATTAATCTTGAATACACCAAAGCCATTTATACCAGACTTTTGCAATTCAGTGCTCATCTGTTTCAAAGCCAAAGAGCCAACAGGTCATGTGGCATGCATGTCTTTTTTAAAAAAATAAAAATCCTTCAGGTAAACATGTGGCAAGTACATTAGAAGTAAGAACCCAACTAGGAATGCCATTGGACCATTAGATGACAATGGAAGGCAAGGGGTTATTAAAGAGGAAACAGAGATTGCAGAGACTCTCAATGAATTCTTTGCTTCAGTATTCACTGAAGAAGACAGAGGCCACATGCCCAAAACAGAGCCTATCTTCGTAGGGAGGGAAACCGAAGAATTAAGCCAGATAGAAATAACCAGGGAGGATGTCCTTGCATGTCTTGTTAAGCTAAACACTAACAAATCACCAGGACCAGATGGCATCCATCCACAAGTTCTCAGGGAACTTAAAGATGAAATTGCTGATCTCCTAGCCAAAATATATAATCTTTCCCTCAAATCAGGCTTTGTGCCTGATGACTGGAAGGTAGCGAATGTAACACCAATTTTCAAAAAAGGATCCAGGGGTGATCCAGGGAATTACCGACCTGTCAGTTTGACATGTGTCCCAGGTAAAGTGATGGAAACCATCCTAAAAGATAGAATTAATAGGCACATAGAAGAGAAGGCGCTGCTAAAGGAGAGCCAACATGGCTTTTGCAAGGGCAAATCATGCCTCACTAATCTGTTGGAATTTTTTGAGAGTGTCAACAAGCATGTGGATAAGGGGGATCCAGTTGACATTGTTTATTTGGACTTTCAGAAGGCTTTTGACAAGGTCCCACACCAAAGGCTCTTGAATAAACTTACCAGTCATGGAATAAAGGGACAGGTCTTGTCCTGGATCAGCAACTGGCTAAGGGACAGGAAACAGAGGGTAGCACTAAATGGACACTTCTCCAAGTGGAGGGAAGTAAAGAGTGGGGTCCCCCAAGGTTCAGTACTGGGACCCCTGCTTTTCAACCTCTTCATAAATGATCTAGAGGTAGGAGTAAAAAGCAAGGTAGCCAAATTTGCTGACGACACTAAATTATACAGGGTAGTGAAAACTGTGAGAGATTGTGAGGAGCTCCAGAGGGATCTCTCGACACTGGGGGAGTGGGCAAAACAGTGGCAAATGAGCTTCAACATCAGTAAGTGCAGAGTGATGCATGTTGGGGCAAAGAACCCCAATTACATTTATAAACTGATGGGGTCTGAACTCTCTGCGACAAACCAGGAAAGGGACCTTGGTGTCCTGGTGGACAACTCAATGAAGGTGTCAACCCAGTGTGCCTCAGCAGTGAAAAAAGCAAACTCAATGCTAGGGATCATTAGGAAGGGTATAGAAAATAAGTCAGCAAGTGTCATTTTGCCTCTTTATAAATCTATGGTGAGGCCCCACCTGGAATATTGTGTACAGTTCTGGTCGCCATACCTCCAGAAGGATATTATGGAGCTGGAAAAAGTGCAGAGGAGGGCAACCAGAATGATTAGGGGACTGGAACACCTTCCTTACCATCTGAGGCTGCAACGGTTGGGCCTCTTCACTCTTGAACGACGACGTCTAAGAGGTGACCTGATTGAAGTTTATAAAATCATGCACGGTGTGGACAAAGTAGATAAGGAAAAACTGTTTTCCCTATCGCATAACACTAGAACTAGGGGACACTCCATGAAACTTTTGGGTACTAGTTCTCAAACAAATAAGAGAAAGTACTTTTTCACCCAGAGGATTACTGGTCTATGGAACTCCCTGCCAGAAGAAGTGGTGACAGCTGTCAGTCTTGACAGCTTTAAGAAAGGATTAGACAAGTTCATGGAGGACAAGAGTATCAATGGCTATAATTATGGATACTTAAGGACAACCTCCGGGTTGGAGAGATAGGCAGGATATCTCTCAATATCATTTCCAGGGAATCCTAAGCAGGCATCTGCTTGGGAATACCCTGAAGGAAATGGTGAGCCACTGTGTGAGACAGAATGCTGGACTGGATGGGCTGTGGCCTGTTCCAGCAAGGCTGTTCTTATGTTCTTATGGCAGGCATGCTCCCCCCCCCTCATGGCTCACCCAACCACCCTCTCTCACCCCCTCCCCCACCCCTGCATTCTTACCTGTCCTCCATATCCCCACACACACACCCCATCCTCCCCATCAGCAGCCTGCCCATGAGAGAAGGCCACCTGCTCTGCGTTCGTGTCCTCTGGGCAGATGCAAGGCTGGATCCCTTTGTTCAGGCCTCACCCTTCTTTCTGCTGCATCCTCCTCATGTGCTGGCTGGGCTAGCTGCCTGGGCCTGGAGTGCTGCAGCTTCACACGTGGCGTGGTGGGCTGGGGCAAGGCCCGATATCTGGTCTGGGGTGGGTGGGTGTGAAGAAAGGGGAGGCAGAGCCTTCCAAAAGGCCCAGACTGAGATTGGATGGGGAGGAGGGGTGAGGCGGAGCCTTCTAAAAGGCCCGGACTGTGATTGGATGGGGAGGAGGGGTGAGGCGGAGCCTTCCAAAAGGCCCAGACTGAGATAGGTGGTGAGAGGAGGAGACTTCCTAGTTCCTCCAAAAGGGCCCGTGACTGCATGGCAATTTCGGGGTGGGTGGGTGGGTGTCGGCCCTCCCTGCCCCCCACTTCCAATACCCATGAGACTTGGGCTGAATGCAGCTGGTGGCACCATTTTATGCCCCCCCCCCTGCATCCACCATACCCAGAAGTGCCATGTGATGGAGGAAGGGCAAAATGGCCATCTGCCCCCCGAAGCTGTCTGAGGGAGTATGACCTGACCTCCAGCTTTAAAAGGTTGAGAACTCCTGCAATAAGGAAACTGTGAGCCCCTTGACCAAGAGGGTATGAGGAAGCTCTCCTCACATGCTGGGAAAGATAGGGAATATGGTCCTGGCCTTCCACATATGAGAGCTGCTTTTGTGCAGGAAAGAATCCCACCCCACACTTTAAAAAAATCTTAAAATATGATTTTGTTTAAAACATCCTAGATTACAAGAACTTTTGTTTCTTAAAATAAAGGTTCATCTGAATTAAGTATAGAGCTGTTTATGGTTTGCTTTTCATTCCATGTGTATCTTTCATTTTGATTCCCCCACAAACTCCAGTATTACCAAATACTCCCTGGCAAATACTGCAAATATTGCCTTGCTAATATTTTGGAGCTGCCAACGGTTCTCAAGGAGACACTAATGAGATCCAAAGATGCTTCTATCCTGCTGATTTCATTTTGATTCATTTATCAGTATTGTTATTCTTTTTGGAACTATTACAGAGAGCACTGACTGTGTTTTTGTTGGCTTAAAGATGCATCCACTGAGATGCAGCTTGAGCTGTTCAATTCACAGTCAAAGGAAGTCTTATTAATGTTTAAACCATTTTGCAGTGCAATCTTATAAGTCAGTTACAGGATCATTCATTTGACACGTTTATATCCTGTCCTTAAGGTGAGTATAAGCCAGCATATATGACCTGCTTCCTTTCTACATTATCCTTACATGAAATAGGTTGGGTTGATGGAGAGAGGTTCAAAATTATTCAATGAAAAGGCAACTGATTTATATAATTTGAAGATAACCCAAAGAATACGAAAGTCAGCTAGTGTACCTACAAGTGAGTTTCATGTTTGAGGGGGATTTGAACTTGAACCTTCTGAGCCCCAAATCAGCCTGTGAATTGCTGTCCCTCACTGGCTTCACATTATAGGATGTTGTGTAAAAGCTAACATCTTGTGATGACATTGAGATCCAGTTCTTGAACTTTAGGATGCACAATAGCAACCATTGGTGATCTTGCATTTGGTACAGCACAAAATCTCTGCTCATGATTTGAGTTCAATCCCAACAGGTTAAAGGTTGATTGAGCTTTCCATCCCTCTGATGTCAGTCAAATGAGTACCCAGGTAATTGCCTTGTGAACAACCCAGAAAATGCTGTAAGCACTGTGGAGCAGTCTATAAATATAATTGCAATTGCAATTTAATTATTTTTGGCCAGAGAGGGAAAGGAGGCTTTGGGGGTAACCAAAGTTGCACAAAAGGCATGACCTGCTTTGAGGAAAACATGTCAAGAGCTGGCTGGAGGGGCAGTTCCTCCACTTGGACTCCCAGAAGTTCCTAGACTACACTCCCAGAAGCCCTAACCAAGACAACAAATGGCCAGACCTTTGAGAGTGTGGGGACCACTGGGCTAAGCGAAAACATAACCTGATGTAATAGTTGGTTTCTATGTTCCAACTAAATGTACTTAATTTGGGCCCATGCACTGAGTAGGGGTTGGAACTGATGAAAATAT
Organism: Bradypodion ventrale; assembly: GCA_035047345.1. Classification (NCBI taxonomy): domain Eukaryota; kingdom Metazoa; phylum Chordata; class Lepidosauria; order Squamata; family Chamaeleonidae; genus Bradypodion; species Bradypodion ventrale. Next base: position 180,003,571 of record JAWDJE010000001.1, read on the forward strand.
AGACCCCTTCTATATTCTATTATTCCATTCTGTGCACTAGAGCTAAGCTAGAACTTGTCTGAGAATTCTTAGATTTTTCTTTTTCTCATGCCATTGGGAAAAGAACCCCAACATTCCTTCCTTCCTTTCTTCCATCCTTCTTTCCTTCCTTCCATCTGTCCCTTTTCTCCTCCTCCTCCTCTTCTTCTGTGATAGTTACCATCTGTCCCTCTCACCCCATGGCTGGGATGAGTATCAGTGGACTTTCTCCTTGTAGAGTAGAAGCAAGAGGGACAGGGACTTTGAGGGAAAAGAGAAATGTGGTGATGCTGTCATTGCTATTGGTAAGCCCACATGTAAAAGACATGAAGAATTTCTTCTTTTTTTAGGAAAGGGGCTGATGTTGTTTCCGCCACTTGTTCCATGCAAAAACAGCATGATGAACATTGAGAGGCCTGCTCTTGTCAGTAGATCAGTGAGTGGCTAGTTTATAAAGGTCCTGATTATATGTTATGAGAAATAGTGCAGAATTTAGATCTCATACCTGTCATGGTTGGAAGTAGTTTCATTAGCGTTTTAACACCTTGGAACAATTTTACATTCCTTGGGGAGAGTGTCAGGAGGAAAAACTAAAAGGTGATACACTCCAGTTCCTGACGGACCACTCTGTGCCAAATATAAACCCTGTTGAAAGAAATGTCATGCAGAAAACAAATGTTCACATTCAGATGTGCATTTTAGATGATATTTCTGCTTGCAACAAACAGATGAAGGTACATTATTATCTACTGAAAATATATTTAGGTTTGATGTTATACATCACTAGGGTTGCCATAATTCTATCCCCCCAAACTGGGACTCCCTTGCTCGAAAGCCAGTCGTATCCAACTCTAGGATTCAGTGCTCATCTCTGTTTCAAAACCGAAGAGCCAGCGCTGTCTGCTTCTGTAGATGTTTCCATGGTAACTGGCAGGCATGACTAGACACCACAAACTCTAAGACCCTTCCTCTCCCTGAGGTCACCCCTACCCTACCCTTCATCCCATCACCCCTCATTGAGTCGGACTCACCTTCAAACCCCACACAAGGATCCCTTGGAAGAAAGCTCTAAAAAGTCTGGAAAGGAAAAATATGTAAAAAGCTATGGAGTATTCCTCCAGCCTGCAAAGGGTTAAATGCATAGAGTCAGCATTGCTAGAGAGGAATGGAAGTGAAGTGTTGTCTTTCTCACTTCCTATCCATAGAGTTCCCTTCCTCTCTGGGAATGCTGACTCTATGCATTTAAGTTAAATGATTTAACCCTTTGCAGTCTGAAGGAATCCTCCGAAGCTTTTTATAAATTTTCCCTGGAACCGGGATTTTTACATGTTTTTCTTTGAACCTGATGGGACAGCTTGAATCCGTGAAAATCACGCAAAACGGGGATGTATACATCCCTATACATCACCATAGCTTTCCCACTAAGGATAGAAATTCTCAACTTTTTCTTTCTTGTGCGTGAGAATGAAAAACTGCAGAATCCCCCCCCCCCATACTCTGTGAGACAGGACATTATTTTCCAGCAGTGTTAATGATGAGTTTTGTACTTGCAAGGGTACTCTGCACACTTGTACAACTGTGTGAAATCACAATAACTGCCACCTTGTTCTTTGAATTTCTGAAAATTAGGATGGGTTGTTTGTATCTTTTTGATACAGTCAGTTTGTATCAATTAGTCAATCCTTCTGTATGATTGCTATGCTCACATTTCCTTTCCTCATCACAGGAAAATACAGAGAGATTTTATATATATATATATATATATATATATATATATATATATATATATATATATATATATATATATATATATATATATATATATATATATATATATATATATATATATATATATATATATATATATATATATATATATATATATATATATATATATATATATATATATATATATAAACCATTGTCAGGCAGGTCTCTGAAGGTGTGAAGCCTTGCTGGGGTCAACAATCTCTCAGTAGGCCATGAGGAAGTGGGGATGGTATATTTCATCAAGAAACAGTAATTTTTCAAGCACTCCTCATACTTTTACTACACACACTCTATTTATCTTTGAAATAGTGATTTGTTTGTTATGAATGTTGAGAGTTTCACAGTGCCAAATCCTGTGTTTAATGGCAAACTCAGTACCGGAAAAACTGGATTATTATAGACATAAGCTTTGGATATCAGCATCCCTTCTATAAAGGCTTGGATGGTTGAAAACAAATACCAAAATAAAACAAACCAACCTTACATTTCTTTTTGCCATTATTAACCATAATGGAAATTATTCAGACTAGCAGCTGTGAAAATGATTACTGTATCACACATACTTAGTCACTTGGCCTTTATTTGACCTTGCCGAAAGCCTGAATCATGTCTGTCTGTGAAAAGTCCCATTTAGTTTTAAAATATAATGAACTGTACTGTCTGCAGCAAGGGCCATGCACAGAAACAGTTCTATGGATTCCATATTATTTTTTCCTAAATTGTGGAGAGTAAATGATTTTAATAGCAGTTTCTCCAGCGTTCAACAACCATGTTCTTAAGTAATGACACAGTCTGTTTGTGCGAGGCTGACTTTTTACTGTGATGCCTCCCCTATTTGCGAGGAAAGGCTTTAGCTTCATTAGGAAATATGCAGACTCTTTTAAAAAATGTGCTTTAGCCCCAATCAGTTGAGTTTGGTTCAAGAAAATTAGGTTATCAGTCCATAGCTCAAAGATGCTGTCTTGGCTGCTTTAAAAAAAAATCAGCTTCTCCTAATTGTTCTTGCCTGACCCTTGCTAACAGGTATCAGTTAATGTATTGCCTGGAACATTTTTTGGGGGTGGAGGGGCATGGCAACTCACAAATTCTTCCAGTTGGCATACAACCAGAGCGGACCGGAGGGGCTCTCTGCTTGTACCATCTGTCTCTCTAGCACAAGAAGGAGGGCCTTCTCTGTGGCCGCTCCGGCACTATGGAACCTCCTGCCAGTGGAACTAAGGCTGAAGACGGCATTGCTGCCCTTCAGGAAAGATCCATACCTGTCAACCATCCCGATTTGGCCGGGATTACCACGGAATTTGACGCCGATTGACATCATAACCTGCCCCGCGCTGCCAAAACCCCGTAATTTGGCAGCGGGGGAAAATGCTTTCCACGCATGTGTTGAAGGGTTCTACACAAGTGTAAAACCCTTCCACACATGTGTGGAAGCGCTACGCCGCTTGCATAGGGGCTGCGCAAGCGGCGTAGCACTTCCACGCATGCATGGAAAGCAACCTGCGCATAAGCGATCTGTGCAGGTCCCGTTTTTTCCGGAGCCGCGGGTTGACAGGTATGGAAAGATCTGAAAACATGGCTGGCGGGGCAGGTGTGGAGTCCAGAAGATGTCATGACCCCCACCTGCTGGTTGATTTAATATCAAAGTAAACTTCCACTTTTTAATGTGTGGGGGTTTTAGCGGGGTAATTTGTTTTAATGGGGTTGTTCTTGTTTTAAGGGTGTTAAAGATTGTATGCCGCCCAGAGTCTTCGTGAGTTGGGCGGCTATATAACTATGAATATGAATTAAATAAATAAATAAATCACTGCCATGCCACTCTGAATGCAACTGGTCTTTGTCTTAGCAGGATTAGGCACTAAGAAGGTGTTGTGTTCTGTACTGTACCTTTTACAATGTATCCATTCACATGTATCCAATGTAACCATGCTTGTGTAACATTATAACCTGCAGCTGCTTAACTGTAGCCCTTGCAATAGGACGCGAGCTAATGACCACCTGGTGGCAATAGCGAGCGTTCAAGCTCTCCTGGCCCAGACTCACCAGCAAACAACAGCGCGGGAATATTCCCACCATCACCTACACCTGGACAAGAAGGGCGTGACCGTCCGTGACGTCACGCGGACAGTAACCAATAGACTGTCGAGGAGCCACATTCAAATGTATAGCCACTGTATATATTGAGCTACTCATCCGCCATTACCTCATGTTCCCCTGGATCATCATCCAATAAACCTGTGTTGAGCCAACCTTTCGGCTGTTCATTGTCTTTGGTCCCATACACTAAATTGGCGATGAAGGTGGGATCATGGCTGCCCACGGGACCAAGACATGCGCCGGTTTCGAAATCAGGAGACCGGCAGACTGGGACATCTTCGAGATGGACTTCCAGGGAGCCCTGGTGGAATCCGAAGTCACGGATGAGGCAAAGAAATGGGCCATCTTCACCCGGATGCTGGGGCCAGACACCAAGAGAGTTTTGGTGGACCTGATCGCGCCGAGGAGGGCGAGTGAATTCAAGGTGAAGGAGCTCATGCACATGATGCGTGAGTACTTCCGGCCCACGACGGCGATGTTCCCCGCTCGGAGCGCGTTTTGGAGGCGAGTCCAAGCGCCCGGGGAGACAGTCGCCGACTTCGCAGCGGCCCTGCGACTGGCGGCCGGCCCATGCAAATGGGAGAACGTAGAGATCACGCTAAGAGACTGCGTGCTGTGCGGCCTGAGAGATGCCGAAACTCAGTGCACATTGATGAACCGCGAGCCACCCCCCACATTGCAGGAGGTTCTGAAGGAGGCACAAGCCGCGGAAGCTACGAAGGCCGGGGTCCAGGAGCTCTAGGACTGGCGGCCAAAGACGGGCAAGACAGAGCCTTCGGTGCACGTTTCGGTGCACGCGGCCCGGCGAGTTTCGAAGTCGTCCGCGGAGAGCAGCGACGACGAGGACGTCCGGAAGGAAGGCCGGCGTTGCGACTGCTGCGGAGCGAACCACGACCGTGCCAAATGCCCCTTCAGAAAGGCCGAGTGCCACAACTGCGGCCGCCGCGGGCACATCGCCAAGGTCTGCAGGAAGCGGCGCGAGGCCCAGAAGAGCTCGAGAGACCGTGGGACGAGACCCAAGGACGGCACCCAGGCCACGAGGAAGCGAGACGCCGTGGGCCGCATCGCCGACGACAGCGAGGACGACGCACCGGTGTTCAGCGTGTCCGCGGGACACCCCCGTTACTTTGTTGAGGTACTAGTACAAGGGGCCCCCATTAGGATGGAAATTGACTCGGGGTCCTCATATTCCATCATTCCCCAGAAGGAGTTTCTGAGAATTGCCCCCCACGTGCGGCCCAAACTCAAAGCTTTGAGGTCCACGCTTCGGGACGTGCAAGGGAACTGCATTCCGGTGTTGGGGGTGGGGAATTTTCGGGTCCAATTCAAGAAACACGCAGCGACTCTCCCCCTAGTTGTTCTCAAAGGGGGGAATTGCAGCCTCCTCGGGACTCAATGGTTCCAGCCCCTGGGTTTGTTCATTGGGGGGGGTGCACGCCGTTGCCGTTGGGACTGACCCGATTCAGGAGGTGTGCGATGCGCACCCCGAAGTCTTCAAGAAGGGACTTGGGAAATATAAGGGACCCCCAGTAGCATTCGACCTAGACCCTGAGGTCCGCCCAATAAGACTCAAACCGCGCCGGGTGCCATTCGCGCTCAAGGACAAAATAGAGGCGGAACTGGACAAATTGGTGGGCCAGGGGATTCTTGTTCCTGTTGATTCTGCGGAGTGGGAAACCCCAATTGTAACAGCACTAAAGGCCAACGGGGAGGTGCGCATATGCGCTGATTACAAGTGCACCATCAACAAGGCCATTTGCCCAAATGCGTATCCGGTGCCGGTAGTCAGCCATTTGCTGGCCAGGTTACATGGGGGAAAGTGTTTCGCTAAGCTCGACTTAGCACAAGCCTACCAGCAGCTCTCAGTGACCCCAGCTGCCGCTGCTGCACAAACTATAGTCACCCATAAGGGGGCGTTCCAGGTGACGCGCCTTCAATTTGGCGTAAATTCGGCGCCTGGAATTTTCCAGTCACTCGTGGAACGCCTCCTGAAGGGGCTCGAGGGGGTGTTGCCTTATTTTGATGATGTATTGATAACGGGGGGGACTCAGGCTGAATTGGCAAAGAGGTTGGGCAAGGTCTTGGCGATATTCGAAAAGGCGGGGTTGAGACTGAGAAAAGACAAGTGCGTCTTCTTCGCGACCGAGGTCAAATTCCTAGGGTTCCGTGTCACTCCTGAGGGAATAAGGCCGTCCAAGTCGAAGGTAGCCGCCATAAAGCAAGCCCCTCGCCCCACCTCCAAGCCCGAGTTGCAGTCGTTCCTAGGGCTGCTGAACTTTTATCATTCCTTCCTTCCCCGGAAAGCAGCCGTGGCCGAGCCGTTGCACAGGCTGCTCAAAAAGGACGAGGCATGGAAGTGGGGCGACCAGCAAGAGAGGGCATTTAGTGAGCTAAAGCAGCTTCTGGCGTCTGACGCCATCCTCACCCATTTCAACCCCAAGCGGCCAGTGGTCCTCATCTGTGATGCATCCCCAGTGGGGGTGGGGGCGGTGCTGTGCCACGTGCTGGAAACCGGGAGGGAGGCCCCGATAGCGTTCTATTCCAGGTCCCTGTCCCAAGCGGAGAGAAACTACGCCCAGACAGACAGGGAAGCATTAGCGATAATTGCGGGAACAAAAAAGTTCCACGACTTCCTGTATGGCCGCCCCTTCACCATCGTAACCGATCACAAGCCCCTGCTAGGCATCTTTACCGCAGATAAGCCCACGCCACAGATCCTGTCCCCTAGGATGCTTAGGTGGGCCATTTTTCTCAACGCGTATCAGCACGCGTTAGTGTACAGGCCCGGGAGGGAGATCAGCCATGCGGACGCTCTATCGAGGTCCCCCCTTCCCCAAGAGAACAGCCACGTGGGCGGGGAGGAGCCAGACCATCAGGTGCTGATGATAGAAGTCCTCGACTCGCCCCCAATACTGCCCACCGACATCGCCAAGGCGACCGGCAAGGACAACTTTTTAGCAAGGGTTAGCTCCTGGGTGCAGAAAGGGTGGCCAGCGTCCTCCCCGGCAGCGGAGTTCGACCCATTTTTCCAAAAGAAGTTAGAGTTGTCCCTTGAGAGGGGGGGCCTTCTGTGGGGCCAGCGAGTAGTGATCCCGGCGTCCTTACGGCCGAGGGTACTCAAACTCCTGCACGTCAGTCACCCTGGGATTGTGCGCTCCAAAGCCCTGGCACGGAGCTATTTCTGGTGGCCCCAGCTAGACGCCGACATCGAGCACATGGTCGGCACTTGTGAGCCCTGCCAAAGTTCCAGGCCAGAAGAAGCCCGCCTGCCTCACAGGGAGTGGGATGCGGCGAAGGGGCCGTGGTCCCGAGTTCATGTAGACTTTGCTGGCCCGTTCCGTGGGACGCTGTTTCTCCTTGTGGTGGATGCCTTCTCCAAGTGGTTGGAGGTCATTCCGGTTGCAAGCACGTCCACGGCCACAACCATAAAGCATTTGCGGAGGGTCTTTTCCACGTTCGGTTTACCCGACACCCTCGTAAGCGACAACGCAAGTTGCTTCACGTCCTCTGAGTTCAGGGCATTCACAGAAATCAACGCCATTCGGCACATCACCTCCGCTCCTTTTCACCCTGCCACAAACGGCCAAGTAGAGCGCCTTTTGCGCACCACCAAGGACGCGCTGCGGCGCATGGGGCCCGGGGACCTAAACCACCAAGTGTGCCAGTTTCTGCTAGGCTACCGAGTGACTCCCCTAGCGTCAGGATACTCCCCCGCAGAGCTGCTGATGCGCAGGAAACTGACCACCATACTAACTAGGCTAGACCCCACGAGAGTAGAGGAAAAGGGAAAAAACATTGGGATAGAGTTTCGACGTGGGTGCTCCCGTGTATTGCAGGAATTATGCCAGCGCGGTTCCGGCCTGGATACCGGGCGTCATTATAGAGCGGACCGGCCCCGTCTCGTACCGCGTCGAGACCGGCACAGGTCTACTCTGGAGGCGGCACGCAGACCAGCTCCGGCGCAGGATCCCCGGCGAACAGGGCACGGACCGCGGGACACAAGACTCAGCATTAGGGTTCTCCCCCACCCGTTCAGCCCAAGGGGGAGGAAAGGGGGGCCATGGGTCCCCACCAAGAGGGGGGAAAGGGAATCTGTCCTCATAGATATCTTGCGGGATCGGTCAGCAGAGAGAAGGGAAGCCGATCTCATAGATATCCCGCAGGATCTCCCCACTAATACGGATGCCCCAAAGGGAATCTGTCCTCATAGATATCTTGCGGGATCGGTCAGCAGAGAGAAGGGAAGCCGATCTCATAGATATCCCGCGGGATCTCCCCACTAATACGGATGCCCCAACAGACTTAGATTTTGATTTTCAGAACCGGGGAAGTTTTGAGGAGTGGTCCCCCACCCATCCAAGCGAGAAGAGGGGTTTTTCGTTAGCCCCGAGTATCTCCGGTCTGCCCACAATGGAGTTTTTCCCTTCCCCCAAAACCGCCAAACCACGGCAAGCCTCTAACAAGTCTCCCTCTCCCGTTTCAGGACAAGGGACCAGGGAACGAGGAAGCAGTAGCGCCCCTGGGGCAGGTCAGCCTACATCACGGCCAAAACGCGCTTGCAATAAGCCATCTTGGCTGAGGGACTTCGTCTCATCCTAGGGGGGAGGGATGTTGTGTTCTGTACTGTACCTTTTACAATGTATCCATTCACGTGTATCCAATGTAACCATGCTTGTGTAACATTATAACCTGCAGCTGCTTAACTGTAGCCCTTGCAATAGGACGCGAGCTAATGACCACCTGGTGGCAATAGCGAGCGTTCAAGCTCTCCTGGCCCAGACTCACCAGCAAACAACAGCGCGGGAATATTCCCGCCATCACCTACACCTGGACAAGAAGGGCGTGACCGTCCGTGACGTCACGCGGACAGTAACCAATAGACTGTCGAGGAGCCACATTCAAATGTATAGCCACTGTATATATTGAGCTACTCATCCGCCATTACCTCATGTTCCCCTGGATCATCATGCAATAAACCTGTGTTGAGCCAACCTTTCGGCTGTTCATTGTCTTTGGTCCCATACACTAAAGAAGGTTAGTTCTTGGAAGTGAGTTTACTTGGGAATACCACATATCTCCAGACAGGTGTAAAGCAGAATCCCTCCTGAAAATATGGAAATCACATTTCTGCTCATGGCAGTGGGTGGAAAGGTCTCTATAGAAGGCAGGTTCTAATAGATCCAGGAGACAAGAACCTAATATTGGTAAGATCTGACTACCGATGGCTTAAATCAAACAGCTCTGTGAAGATCATCTCTTTCTGATAACTCTTGCTAGCAAAGTTAATCTCACTGTCTCTTACTTTCAGTGGAGTAAAATCCTTCTTTTTTCCTTATGGTTAAATTTCTGTATGCAAGACTCTCCCTTCTCCCAAGAAATCCCCTTCCCAATTAAAAATTTTTGATCCCCCCTTCCCCCAAAAGCACAAATCTCTGCAGAATTAGTTAGGTTCCTGCACAAATGGAAATATCTCTTGCGCTGGGCAGAAATGTCAGGCTCTGTTGTGCAAAATAACAGATGAAAAACAAAGGAAAAACAGGAAATCTCGCTGCTTCAGGGGGAAGCCTCTCAGTGAGATGTCTTGGCTTGAGGAGACCTGGAAAATCACCAAGAATGAGAAAGTTTTCAAATATTCTTCACATCCTTAACCTTTGTTACCTAAGGATTTTACAGCATTATATGCGTATAACAAATTATTCCCAGTACAGCAGAAAGCAGTCTTTTGCAAAACATTCTTCCAGATTGTATCTGCAGTGGCTCAAGTGGCTATGATGCTGACTGGGAGGCGGGAGGTCAGCAGTTCGATTTCCGAGTACTGCAGGAAGGAATGAGCTCCTGTCTTTGTCCCAGCTCCTGCCAACCTAGCAGTTCGAAAGCAAGAAATTGCAAGTAGACAAATAGGGACCACTTCGGTGGGAAGGTAACAGCGCTCCGTGCACTCCGGTGTCTAGTCATGCCCACGGAAATGTCTGCAGAAGCAGACAGCGCTGGCTCTTCGGCTTTGAAAAAGAGATGAGCACTGAACCCTAGAGTCGGATACGACTAGCTTTCAAGCAAGGGGAACCTTTACCTTTACCTAAAAAAATCTTTGCTGATGAGTTACTTTGAAAACAATTTAATATCATTGAACTGGGGTGGGGGATATATATACACAGCATATGTGCTAAATAAAAGACACGGGATGCCCAGATTCAGAACACCAGTCTTTGGCACCTCATGGGAGGTTAGCCTGGAAACCTATTGCTGATTAAAATGAAGGATGCCGTGCATGTTTTTGCTTCAGCAGCTTGAAACTGAAGCAGGAGCCATAAGTGAAGAAGTTGGTAGGGAGGAAAAATAACTCAAGAAGCTGGAGTGGTTTTTAATGAAAAGAGAAAAAAGAAATTCTGATCTGCAGAGCCTATTGAGTAAAAATGGAACACAAGAGATTGTGCAAACATTTAGTCCGCTTTTGCAAGCTCCAGGCTCATGCCTAGATTCACGTTGGTTGGATCAAAAGACTGCAGAATTTACTTGCTATGTATGAAAATAAGTTATATAGACCGAGTTATCAGCTAGATGTGTGCTAGAGTAAGAGTTATGTAAATCCATTTAGTCTACATGGCCGACAAATTATCTTGGATTTCTGGCTGAGTGAACTAGCTCCATTTAAACAGAACAGTGAAAACAAAGAGGAAAAGTGCAGCCTTCCATATCATAATGACAAAAAAAGGATATATCATTGTGGAAAGGAGGAAATGCTGTTTCATCTTTGCAGATAACCCAAAATTAAAGTTGGGTAATATCTTTATTGGCCATCTGGCTTATTAAAAACAGGAGAAATTTTATGTCCTCAGGCTGGGGCATTGCAGAACTGTGAAAAGAAAAAGACAGCAAATCCTCCTCTGACACTTTAGTGTCAAGATCTGTAGACAGAGACTAGCAAACTTGTTGAACTATCATTTTTCAACACAGGTAATGTAGGATGATTCATCTTCTTCCACCTTTCACTTTATACATTCTCCATCACCTTATATCAAATAATTGTACAGTACAGTAGTTGATTTTCAACCCAAGGGGACAGAAGCACCCCTTACCCAGTCATGAAACAGGAAAGGTTAGGGTGCAACTCTTTTTGCTGGCCCGAGCAAGGCCATCAAACTAGAGAAGCCTTAATATGCAGCAGAGACCATCTTGGGCTTTTTGAAGGAAATGTCTGACTGCATTTCTAAGAAAGATGACTTTAATGCAAAAAAGCAATCATTTCCAGAATAGAATATCAAATCAGAAGCCTGAGAAGGTGAGCATTTATGACCCTCAGAGGACATTAAGAAGCTAGAAGTAGATCGATCTGTTAGTGATTTGTACAGTATGCTTTGTAGGGATGGTATGAAAGATAATGCTAACAAGTTAATCCCTGTAGCTTTAGCCGAAAGTGGTGCTATCATCTAATAGGAAATGGGGTGGCATGTTAGTTGTCAGTTCTAATATCTTATCCCAATCCAGATTATTTTCCATACTTTTTCTATTGTACCCCACAACTAGCTTTTGCAAGATGATATACTGTTTCTCACACAAGATTAAAACTGCTCATGAACTAGGAGGGAAGACATCTATGGAGGGTCCCCCAAATGCTTCTGACAAAGTGTTAAAGGAGGATATAACCCATAACTTTTCAAAAACTTAGAATACAGATTGGTTACATGCTGTCTTGCCACCCAGCAAGAGAAGGCTGATTGTCAACAATGTTGTTGTTTTTTAGGGTCAGGGAAGGAGATAAGTATGGAGGATATAAGGAAAGAGAGGCCTGGTGATGGTGATGATGATGGAGATGATATTCATGTTTTAAAAGCCTGAATTCAAACCACTCTAACTGTTCATTTGCTTTTCACTACTTGACTATACAGTAATAACAAACAGCTTCAAACATATAGACAAATTCTAATTCTTACTTTTTAGTAGAGATTCTAAATGTTCTACAGCTGGTATATTCAGAGCCGCTGAAGGCTGTACTGGTGACATCAAAACCCACAGAAACAAAGAAATGTGGTTTCGCAGTTCTGATAGTGATTATAAAATAGATATTCTTCTTGTTGTTTTGCCATATCCAATTCTGAATACTGGTGATCATCATGGTGATCAGCCATGAAGATTGTCCTGGGAGTAATATAATGCAGTGGCCTGCATTATATAAAATAGACACACATTTGATTTTCCCATTAAGTAGCTATTTTGGAGAAGCAGTTGCTTCTTTATATAGAATATACTTCAGTGACATGCAACACATATAGAAATGTTGGATTCTTAAGGAGGCAGGCACATAAGTGGCCACTGAGTAAGATACTGTAATTCAATCACAGTTGAATTTTATGGGAAGTTATCAGCATAGAAAGTTCCCTTATGTGGAGTCAAACCATTGATCCATCAAGCCTGGCAGCACCTCTCTGAGCTAAGAATCTCTCTTCTCCATTCATTCATTCATTGATTCGATTTATACCCCGCCCTACTTGGCCAGGGCCAACTCAGGGCGGCTTACAACAGGAAAATTAAATATAATATAACAAATGAACACACCAAATACAATAGCATACAATAAAAGATTACAAGTTACAACTTTACAAATTAGTGCAAAATAAATATACCATAACATCATAACATTACAGAGCAGAGCTCAATGTACTTAACATCAGCAAGGGAGATGGCAAAAGAACCGTGGCTCCGGTGGTGTTGGCGGTGCGGCTTTTGAAAGTCCCGCCACGTAACGCTGGTCAGCTGTGCTCCTACCTCCCCCGCCAGGCAGGGCAGGGGAGGGAGCCGGCGAAAGAACCGTGGCTCCGGTGGTGTTGGCGGCTTGGCTTTTGAAAGTCCCACTGCGTAACGCCGGTCAGCTGTGCTCCTACCTCCCCTGCCAGGCAGTCATTGGTGGCAGTCACCAGTAATAATAAATTATTATGGGTTGAAAGCAGTGATGCACTGCAGCAGGTTCTGTCAGGTTCTGCAGAACCGGTAGCAGAAATTTCCCCAGGCCACGCCCACTTGATTGGCCACACTCACCTCCATAGCCCATAATGCAGGATGTTTGGCCCCGCCCACAGATTTGGTCAACCCACAGAGTAGGTAGTAAATTTTTTTGCAGTGCATCACTGGTTGAAAGGATTTTTGCGGGAGAAACTCCACTCAGGGAATGCCCAAATGAGGCTCCTTTCATGTCCCCAAGAGCTGGGACAGAGACAGATGCTCAATCTGTCATGCAGTACCAGTCACGAGTATTCTGCAGGGAATGCCCATCCAAGTACTGACCAGACTTGACTCTGCTTAGTAACCACAACCATGAGTGTTTAGTGTAGTACACTGGTCCAAAAACCTTTGTTTTAAGGGAAATGTAAAGAAGTTAAAACAATTATTGGTTGATTGCTAATCAAGTTAAAAATGTCTTTAGCTTGCAGAAAAAAGTTAGGAATGAAGAGTTGATATACGAAGCTAATTAACAAGGACGCATTATATGCGTGACTGTAGAACATATTTACTCCTTACAAATTGTATATGTTTTATTTTGCATATTTTATGTTTCTTGGTGCCCAAATGATTTACTACCCTGGACCAACCTTAAAATTCCCAAACAATTACACAGTTTTTCTCAGATAGACACACAATGACAATGACACTGTAGAACCTGCCTTTTGTTTGCCTTTTGCCTTCTGTGTCAGCAAATCTCTTAGTAAGTCAGAAAACTATTTCATTTCTGGGACAACCTCTGCCTGTGAAAAATGAATGTTATTTAAAGGTATCAACTTCCATTAATTTTTCCTCACCTCTATTTCTTTAATATTTTTTCTCTAAATACTCTAAAATATTTATTTAAACCAGCAGCCTGAGAAATGGAAGGTATGTAGGATACACAAAAACCAATACACAAAAATAAAAACTGTACTTAAAAGGGTACCTATAGAGCTGCTCTATCTTTTTGAATTTTATTTTAAAATTAGACCAGTTTTATAGCATTCATGATATACCTGTACATTTTGTCATACTATAGTTATTTCGGTCAACTATCTTGATTTTATCAGAATATTTATATCTACTAGTATGAAATGTTATTTTATGTCTATCTTCTATTAAAAATACACCTACCTGCTTCCTTCTCTAACAAATAAAAAAAACATTTTTCATCCCTCCTCTTCCAATGGCACCATATGCATAAAGCCACAGCATGCATTACAGGTGACAGAACTGCTACAGTTTGGTCATGTTGAGATGTTGACCTATGAATTTTGTTAAGGTCAAAAGCATGACAGTTATAGATAACCTCAGAGAGCTATTAAACCTTTTAACACCATTGGTAGTTTGAATTGGTGGTCTCTTATAGCTGAAGATTTATCTTTGAAAATGTTAATTCCGGTGTCAACCAGGTAATCATGACAGTCACATCAAAGTTCATCTGTGCATCAAGATGTAAGTTGTTCCTGCCTGATTCACCAGAAAGTTGCCCCATCTGTTCATTAGAGAATGAGATTAAATCACATTTTCCACTCATTAACATTCTTGAAAATTTGCATGTTTTTAATGTCTTTGTATACCTTCCCCACCACCACCACCCTTTTGGTTGATCTCAGTAGTTTGCAACACCTGGCTGTGTAGCTGGAGGATGGTAGTTCAATTACTCACTGCACTTCCCAGTAAACAGTCAGCTTGTCAGCCTTGAACAAGCTACCCAGTCCCAGAGAGCCATCAGAAGGAGGAAGTGGTAAACCACATCTCAGTACTGTATTTTATGCCTAGAGAATCCTGGGAAGGCTCACCACAAGTCAGAACTGATGTGGCTGCATGTAATTATTGTACAGAGTTATCACATTAAAATGGATTGAGGAATCTTCCAAGAACATCCTTTGACTGGGACTGTGCATCTGAAGAAGCAATGTCAACACATATACACACAAGCTACACCAATACAGTATAACAAACGACATCACAATAAGTTGTATCTTGCTGGAAGCGCGTCCTAAAGTGGAACTGAAATTTCCCAATAACTTCAGTTTCCTACCAGTCTGCAATGTGGCTTCTGTGTTTCTACCACCAAGACATTGTGTGGGTAACAGTTCATAATCTGTTTTCTGGAGAACCTCTCATAAACATTTCATGCTTTCATCACTCCAGCTTCATTTAGTTCTCCTTGTCGTCAACATTTATTATTGGAACCTTGAAGACTGTTTTACAGAGTTTCATTTTTTAAAAAATAAAGTTGAAAGTTATTTTACATGTATTTATGTTTATTCTCTGGACTCTGGTCTCTAGTGATTTCCAGTTCAATAGATCAGGAAAAACAGGATTCTTGATAATTATCTGAAATAGATAGACAAGGATTTCTGAGTCCTGTTTGTTTAATAATAGGATTCTTAGCTTATCTTCAACTTTTCCCTGTGGCCCAAAATGATATTACTGAAATGGAAAAGGCCTGATATTCCAATGAAAGCTTTTGGAATGCATTCCTACAGCTTGAGGAGGGAGAATCCTTTATCTCTGACCCCACAGGAAAGGGAAGTGAGAAGCTGGTATGCTGGATAAGGAGGATATTGTGTGAGTAAAAGAGAGCCCTTCCTCTCTCTACTTTGGGTTATTTATCTCTGTTTTGTTGGTTGGTGTTAGTTGTTTTGCTGAGATTGGGCTGTTGGGTAGGTTGCTAGCATATGTGCAGTAAAGAAAACAGTATACACATGTCTGTAATAAATAGTAACTGTAAGTAAAGAAATTCTCTGTACATCTGCTGCATAGCTGAGGGGAATTCTACCAGAAACTAAAAACTACATGAAAAGGCCCCATATCCTGTTCCTGTGGTGGGAATATATGTCTTCCATCACCATCATCACCATCATCATCATCAACAACAACTTCCGTTTATATCCTGCCCATCTGGGGTTACCCCCACTTTGGGAGGCTAACAACAACACGTTAAAAATATATAATGAAATCACATAATAAATCACCTAATAAAATACAAATATCAAACCTAATTAAAACTGGGGAACAGAATAAAAGCCTAACACTAGTCCTGTGAGTGCCCCTACTCAAATGCCACCCTGAATAGAAGTGCTTTAAGTTGTTTTCTGAATGTCAGCAAAGAAGTTATCTGATGCAATTCCGCCAGAAGGGAGTTCCATAGGGCTGGTGCCACCACCAAAAAGGCTCTACTGGTCAGTGAGATAACCCATGTAGTAAAGGACCGCCTGTCCAAGAAGGGACATAACTAGCCTATTTGATACAAATGGAAAAAGGCGGCCTTGCACACAGTCGTGATTTGTGTTTCAAAGGTCAGATGATGATCGAGAATGACCCCCAAGTTGTGCACCTGTTACTTCAAATCAAATCAAAACTTTATTATGGTCCAAGATCAGCATAGAACAGCAAAGGAAACAGAAGTTAAAATGTGGGTACTAAAATATATCAAGAGACAAGAATTAAAATGAGGGTGCTGTTTATTTGGCGATAATACCATCCCTGCTATCGTCAGGTTATGTAATCCAAGTCAGGCAAATGGACCCTCCAACACTAGTATATACCTGTCAAGTTTTGGATTTGAAAATAAGGGAAATTTCCTGGTGAAAACGGGAGACTTGACAGCTATGCTTATCCTGTGCAGCCCTCCAGTGGTGGCATTAGGGCATTCCCGTCTAACTAATATGGGAAGATAGCAGGAAAGAAGGTAAATACGGGAATTTCCCGGCCAATACGGGAGACTTGACAGCTATGCACTAGTACCTCTGTCTTAACTGGGTTCAGTCACAGCTTGTTAGCTCTAGTCCACTCCTTCATCATTGCCAGACAATCATCCAAGCACCAGGCCATATCCACTGCCGATGATGTAAAGGAGAAATAGAGTTGCGTGTCATCTGCATATTGATGACAGCGCACCCCAAATCTCCGGATGATCTCTCCCAGCGGCTTCACGTATATGTTAAATAGCATAGGGGAGATAATCAAACCTTGTGGAACCCCCCATTGGAGCATCTAAGGGCTGCACATGTCTGCTTTGAGTCTTGGAAGGCTGTTCCAACCTTTTGCTTCTCATGACTTAAAAGGGCCCTCATATCTTCTAGGGCCAATGGGAGACAATTTCACCACATGCCCCACCCAGCATACCTGTCAAGTATCCTGTATTGGCCGGGATTTCCCATAATTCAGCGCCGCTTTTCCTACTTTCCCGTCCAGAGCTGCAGCCATCCCATAATTTGACGGTGAGGGGAAAGTATTTACTGCGCATCCCCTTCTGCACAGAACCCTTCTATGCATGCGTAGAACCCTTCTACGCATGTGCAGAAGGGTTCTGAGCAGAAGGGGATGCGCAGAAGGCTTCCACGCATGCATAGAAGGGTTCTGCACAGAAATGCATGCATAGAAGGCTGCACAGGTCCCATATTGTCTGGAGCTGCGCTTGACAGGTATGCCACCCAGCATGTTTTAAGTTTGAATCCCTCCTTCCAAAAACTGTATACAACTGGACGTTACATCTGATTTGAACATGTGGACCTAAAATAAGCCAGGAGGGTAGGAATATGGAGGGCATGAGGTGCCTTTTTGAGGGGGGGAAATAGGGATCATGTGTATGAAGTGGTGCAAAGCGCTGGGAGTGGCATTGGGGATAGTGAGGGAGGCACATACTGTTTTAGTAGTCTGCTTTAGTGAGGGAGGCACATATGTAGGAGAATAACCTTATATTAGCTATTATAATATATTAGTTTGATGGTAACTGCTTTTAAGTTTTCTATACCCTTCTGAAAGGGGGCTGCTGGACTAACATGGTTCAGTATCACATTAAGAGTTCTTTGTTAATTGTTGCCTGGTGGAAGATGTTACAAGCATTCCTTTGCCTCTTTGAAGCCCTCTATCTAATCTCCTGGCCTTCTGAAAGAGCCTATTTGTGTAAACCAGATGCCATTAGGAGACTGGGTGACATGTTGTATGTGAAAGGTTAGGTCAAGCAGGCGCAGACACTTGGGTGCCAGATAATAAAGTGTATGCCTTCTTATACCTTCTTATGCTTTTACCTATACCCCAGAAAGATTGATTGTTATGTCTCTTTGCTATAGCACGATCTGTAGTTTGTACAAACCACGTGATTGCCTTATGCACATGGGGGTTTAGGATTTTAGGAATAAACATGGGCAGGGATCCTTTGTTGGGTTGTCTTGCCTCCTTGCACCCACATCCTGGTGTGTGTGTCCATTACTACACACATACTGTTTTACAACTGAAAACATGGCTATTCCAGCGGGCATGGGACATGGATGCATCCTGGAAACCACATCAGATACAGCTACCAGAATCCCATGCTCATGCTTGCTGGAGGATTCTGGGACTTGCTGTCCACAGAAGGACTTTTCCCAGTTGTGATGAATACTGTCACTACCTTTCCATGGAGGAGAAGGGTGCCGGCCAGTCTGAAGACTTCATGCACATATTTCTCTGATGACCAATACCACATTCACTGTCTTGAACAAGAGTGAAACAGTTGCAAGGACCATTACATATACAGCAGACAAAACCTTATGAGTTTATGTGTAGCCATGGTTCTCCTGTAACATCCTTCTGTTTTCTGTGACTGTGAGATGTTTAGCAACAGAAATATGAGAAAGTCTTAACTGTTAAAAAAACAACATAAACTTTTTCCCCTTGCTAAAAAAATCTCATTGTATAAAAGCTAAGAGCAGGGATTCTCAACCTGAGGCCCACGAGTCAAATGTGGTCCTCGGTGCCATTTAATGTGCCCCCCACCTCCACCACACCCGGAGGTGCCACATGGTAGAGGAAGGGCAAAATGGCCATCCAGCCCCTGAAGCTGTCTGAGTGAGAATGACCTGGCCCCCAGCTTTAAAAGGTTGAAAACTCCTGGGTTTGAGCTTAAAATGTAAAAAACCCATTACTAGATGGGGAGACATGGTGCTTCAGCTTATGGGGAAGTTATAAAAATATAGAAACAACTGTGCAATTCATATGGAAATATTACTCCTTCATTCTCTCCCCATTCCATATGACATATATGCTTAGAATCAAGAACTGCTCTCATTTTCCCAGAACTAAGAGTTGCACATATTTGAAAATAATATGTTGCTTTAAGCAGAAAGCCTTCCACTTCATTTGACAGGAAGCAAAGGCCTGAAGTCTGCTTGGACAAAGTTTCCATTAATTGAAGAGACAGAACACATTGCAAAACTGGACACAGAGCCTATCCAACAAATAATGGAGAAGGCTGTTTCATTTTTCTGGGGAAAGTTAAAATATTGTGCTCCACAAGTGAATCTTTTGCCTTAACTTATCTAATGGAAGAGCGCTGACGTTGGCAGCGACAAAGAAATTAATCTGGATTCAAGAATGCATGTCCCATGGCCTAAAAATGCATCTAGGAATAACAGCATGGAAAGTAACTGTATGCGCTTATCGGGTTAGCACTTTAAAGAGCTGGCTTAGAAATTATGTGTTTTGAATAACAGTCTTCCCCTGCACCCCAGCCAGCCAGCCAGCCAGCCAGCCAATGTGTATACTACCCATCTGACTTAAATGTCACTTTGGGTGGTGAACATAATAAATAAAATATATAATATTTTTATATAATACAAAATGAACCAAGAATAGGCAGGGAGGGGAGGGGAGAACAGCCGCTGCCGCCACCGCACCGGAGGCTCCGTGGACTCTCTCCAGAGCTACACCATCGCTCCGGAGATGGGAGCCAGGTGACCTGCTGCTGTTGCCGCCGCACCCAAGGACTTACTCTTTTCCCCTTGAGCTACTTATTTGCTCAGGAAAGTGTATTCCATGCTTCGCCCGGACTTTGTTTCGATTTAAGCCCAAACTTGTATTTTTATCTGTAATTGTTTTTTCTTCCCCATTGTATTTTGTATTATTGTATGTATTTTAATATATTGTATTTGTATGCTCTGTTGTAATTTGCTGCTTTGGGTCGCCCATTGGGCTGAGGAAAGCGGGGTACAAATATTAAATGAAATGAAATGAAAAACCAAAGGAAAAACTAAACAAGATTAACTGAGGGGAGGGGCAGGATATTTACAAATGCTTTCCCAAAAGGTTCTACTTCAGCTATCTTCTGAAACACATAAAAGGATGGAGCCTGACATATTCTTCATACTGCGAATATGAAGGAATATGGGAAAACTGTGGTGGTGGTGGTGGGGACACACCCAATTTCCCTCTCTCCAGACTTTTACATCGCTGTCCACACCATTGGAACAGCATATAATTTGCATCTTCAACACTACTTGTTTTTAGTGCCATTTACACTCTTCTATTCAAAGGCCAATCACCATTCTTACGGGAGCTGGATCTTTCCTTAATCTGGATTCTTCCTGGATTCTGGCTGATCATCTCAGGTTCAGCAAATATGTAAAATCAATGTTCATATTTTGGTTCGGCTCCAAACATCTGATTATCTTGATTTTTAAAAAGAAAATTAGTTTATTAAATTTTATATCTCCCATCTCTTGAAAGTATGTATCCAAGGTGGTAGGTATCAAATTAAAAAGAAAAGAAACTGATTATGAAGAAAGGCCAATTTTCTATCCTGAATGGGAGGCTCAAGTTGATTAACCAACTTCTTTGAAGAGTCCACCCTGCTGCTCAGAAATTCTGATATAAAGTGGGGAACATGTGATTTTCCAGCAGGGCAGGTGAGGGAGGAGGAAGACCAGCCGGGCGGGGAGAGGCCAGCCAGTCGCCCCAACGCGAGCCCTTCCGAGCCGGTCCCCACCATCTCCAGCTGGGCAGGCAAGGGAGGAGGAAGACCAGCCGGGCGGGGAGAGGCCAGCCAGCCGCCCCAACGCGAGCCCTCCTAAGCCGGTCCCCACCATTTCCAGCCGGGCCGGTGAGGGAGGAGGAAGACCAGCCGGGCGGGGAGAGGCCAGCCAGTCGCCCCGACGAGAGCCTTTTCCAAGCCCTGAAAACAACCAAGCGCCGAAGGAGAGGTCCAATTGGCAGAAGGGAAGAAGGCAAAGGAGTTAAACCAGGGGGTGAGACTCAGAGCCCCATACAAAGGATAAGTAGTTAAATATGCAGAAATGTTGATGACTTAATATAGTAACTCACATAAAGACTTTAAAATGACTTAATATAGCAACTGACATAGAGACTGTGCTTTAAAGTGTGATAATGTGCATGATAATATGTTATCTTAAATGTTTTTAAACTTTTAAAAACTGTGATAAAATGTATGAGGAGAGAAAAATGGCGCAGACACCGGCAACCACGCCATAAATCTTGCCAAGAGAACCCTATTGACCAAAACAAAAGGCAAAACAAAAGGGCAGGCTAGGTGATACAGGATGCTTAACACCACAGAGTGGAGGAAGGGGAGGGACAGGAAAGGGGGAGGGGAAATGCAATGTTGTAAGGAGCAATACTGCATAGGGACATGGAATGTGAGATCAATGAACCAAGGTAAACTGGAAGTGGTAAAAAATGAGATGGAAAGAATAAGCATTGACATCTTGGGCATCAGTGAGCTCAAATGGACAGGGATGGGTGAATTCAGCTCTGGAAACCATCATATCTACTATTGTGGACAAGAAAACCTTAGAAGGCATGGAGTAGCCATAATTGTCAATAAGAGAGTAAGAAAAGCAGTAATGGGATATAACCTCAAAAATGACAGAATGATGTCAGTCAGAATTCAAGGCAAACCTTTCAATATCACCGTAATCCAAGTCTATGCACCAACCACTAGTGCAGATGAAGCCACAGTGGACCAGTTCTATGAGGACCTAGAACACCTCATAGAACAGACACCAAGAAATGATGTCCAAATTATATTAGGAGACTGGAATGCCAAAGTAGGAAATCAAAAAGTGGAGGGAATAACAGGCAAGTTTGGTCTTGGAGTACAGAATGAAGCAGGGCAAAGATTGATAGAGTTCTGCCAAGAGAATGCACTGGTCATAGCAAACACTCTCTTCCAGCAACACAAGAGGCGACTTTACACATGGACATCACCAGATGGCCAACACCGAAACCAAATTGACTACATACTCTGCAGCCAAAGATGGAGAACCTCCATACAATCAGCAAAAACAAGACCTGGAGCAGACTGTGGCTCAGATCACAACCTACTGATCGCAAAATTCAGGTTAAGACTAAAGAAAATAGGGAAAACAAGAAGACCAGACAGATATCACCTAGACAGCATCCCTAAAGAATACACGGTGGAGGTGATGAACAGATATAATGGCCTGGACGCAATAGACAGAGTGCCAGAAGAATTATGGACAGAGATAAAGGACATCATGCAGGAAGCGGCAAAGAAAACCATACCAAAAGAAAAGAAGCGTAAGAAAGCAAAATGGTTGTCTGATGAGGCTCTTAAAATAGCAGAGGAAAGAAGGAAGGCAAAAGTCAAAAGAGAAAGGAAAAAATACAACCTTCTGAACACAGAATTTCAAAGAAAAGCAAGGAGAGATAAGGAAAACTACCTAAAAGAACAGTGCAAAGAAATGGAGGAAAACAACAAAAGAGGCAGGACTAGAGATCTCTTCAGAAAAATCGGGGAAATAAAGGGAACATTTAAAGCAAAAATGACCATGATAAGGGACAAAGACGGAAAAGAGCTAGCTGATGCAGAAGAGATTAAGAAAAGATGGAAAGAGTACACAGAGGAACTCTACAAAAAGGACCTCAACACTCCTGATAACCACAATGATGAAAAAACTGAACTCGAGCCAGACATCCTGGAGAGCGAAGTTATAAAGGCCCTAAAGAGCACTGCAAACAACAAAGCTAGTGGATATGATGGTATCCCAGTCGAATTTTTCAAAGCGCTAAAAGATGATGGCGTCAAATTACTACACTCAATATGCCAGCAAATCTGGAAAACAAAACAGTGGCCACAGGATTGGAAAAGATCAGTATACGTCCCAATCCCAAAAAAGGGCAACGCCAAAGAATGCTCAAATTACCGAACAATTGCACTCATCCCACACGCCAGCAAGGTGATGCTCAAGATAATACAGGACAGACTTCAGCAGCATGTGGAGAGAGAACTACCAGAGGTGCAGGCCGGTTTCAGAAGAGGCAGGGGGACTAGAGACCACATTGCCAACATACGTTGGATCATGGAGAAAACAAAGGAATACCAGAAACAAGTTTACTTTTGTTTCATTGATTACACTAAGGCATTTGACTGTGTGGACCACAACAAGATGTGGCAAGTAATTAAAGAGATGGGAATACCAGAGCACATCATATGCCTCCTGAGAAATCTGTACATGAACCAAGAAGCAACAGTTAGGACAGAACATGGAATGACAGAGTGGTTTGGAATAGGAAAAGGAGTAAGACAAGGCTGCATTTTATCACCCTGCTTATTCAATCTATACACAGAGCACATAATGCGAAATGCAGGGATGGAGGAATCACAATATGGGATTAAAATTGCTGGGAGAAACATAAACAATCTGAGATATGCAGACGATACCACCCTAATGGCAGAAAGTGAGGAAGACCTAAAGAACCTCTTGATTGGGCTGAAGGAGGAGAGTGCAAAAGCTGGTTTGAGACTCAATATCAAGAAAACCAAGGTAATGGCAACAGGCCCAATCAGTTCCTGGAAAATAGATGGGGAAGAAGTAGAAGCAGTGACAGATTTTACTTTCCTGGGATCAAAGATCACGGCAGATGGGGATTGCAGCCATGAAATAAAAAGGCGACTGATTCTTGGGAGACAAGCCATGAGAAACCTGGGGAACATAGTGAAAAGCAGAGACATCACATTGCAAACAAAAATTAGAATAGTCAAAGCAATGGTATTCCCAGTGGTAATGTACGGATGTGAGAGCTGGACAATTAGGAAAGCTGAACGCAGAAGAATAGATGCCTTTGAAATGTGGTGTTGGAGGAGAGTTTTGAGAGTACCCTGGACAGCGAGGAGAACAAATAGGTCAATCTTAGAAGAAATCAACACTAACTGCTCATTGGAAGGGCTAATAGTAAAGACGAAGTTAAAGTATTTTGGACATCAAATGAGAAGGGAGGATTCACTTGAGAAGGCCCTGATGTTGGGAAAGGTGGAGGGCAAAAGAAGAAGGGGGAGGCCAAAGATGAGATGGCTAGATGGTATTGTAGACACAACGGGCACAGAACTGGGAGTGCTGAGGGGGATGGTGGAGGACAGAGGTGCCTGGAGAACAATGGTCCATAGGGTCGCAAAGGGTCGGAACCGACTGTGCGACTGAACAACAACAATGTGATTCTTTATATTTGGTTTGGTATACTGCAGTTGTCACTCTCCCTCCACACTCTGACCATGCTGGTTGGGGCTTCTGAGATGTGCAGTTCAACCTCATTGGAAGAGCCACACACTTTCACCATCACTGACAGAATGTCCTTAACAACCCAGTGACATAACAAGAATAATCTGTGGGTTACATCTAACATTAGTCCTAACTGGAGTAATCAGGAATGAATGAGCCTTGTCACAATTAACCTAAATCCCATTTATTTCAGGAAGTCTAATCCAGGTATGTCTAGCATTGGGTTTAGACCTGAGGTTCCAAATTAGAGTTACCAGTTTTGGTCAGCACACAACATCCTAATCTATATCTATAAAACAGAGGTGTGGGTTTGTATGTGCTCCAAAGGAACCCACACCCCTGGACCAATCTCGCTGAAAGTTTGTACGTACATACCTTGGGCTGGTGAGATCAGCACTGTGGGGGTCTCAAAACCCATTTGGGGGATTATGCCCCCCAAAGTGGGACACAAAGGGGACACCCCCACCGGCTGGAGAAGCAGCAACGAAACAGCAGTACTGCACACACGCAGCACAGCCAAGCCAGCAGATTAAATTTTCCACTGGGAGACGCCGCTGCTAAAGAAAGCTGTGGCCACAATTAGTGGCCACAGCTTTCTTCAGTGGCAGGGTCTCCTGCCCATAAACGTACAGTTCTGTCAAGCCACAACATCCTTTTGCTGACCAAAGGAGGCCGCGGCTTGACAGAACTGTACGTTTACGGGCCAGAGATGCCGCCGGGCAGAAAAGTAAAACCGCAGTCAAGTCACGTCATCCTTGCTTTAAAGGACAAAAACAACCCAGGCAAGGTCGGTTAATTAGCTAGTATTCAAATAAGGTAAAGGTTTCCCTTGCTCAAAAGCCAGTCATATCCGACTCTAGGGTTCAGTGCTCATCTCTGTTTCAAAGCCAAAGAGCCAGCGCTGTCTGCTTCTGCAGATGTTTCCGTGGTCATGTGGCAGGCATGCTAGACACCGGAGTGCACAGAGCACTGTTACCTTCCCACCGAAGTGGTTCCTATTCATCTACTTGAAATTTCTTGCTTTCAAACTGCTAGGTTGGCAGGAGCTGGGACAAAGACAGGAGCTCATTCTGTCCTGCAGTACTCGGGAATCGAACTGCTGACCTTCCACCTCCCAGTCAGTATCTTAGCCACTTGAGCCATTGCAGTCCCTATATGAGTTGTGGGGGTGAACTAAAACCCAAGAGGAAGTGAGGAATGGTGCATTACCAGGGCTGGCTACTAAAAGCCAATGTCTACAATGTAAAATATAAGGTTCACTGTTATCTTTGGTTTCAGATATCCACAATAGGTCTTGAAACATATCCCCCATGGATACAGAGGTGGGTGGGTGGGGGCGACCTGTATGCAAACATTAATGATTAATTGCATTTTGACCCTGTTCTATTTACATATTTACATATATTTCTGAATACCTCTACTTGCTCCTAGTAATGTTTAGACAGCAATCCTATGCACTTTTATTTGTGTGTCATTTGGTGTTGTAGTAAATTGGTCTTATTGCTATTGTACTGATTGTACTATGATAAAAGTTAGCAGAAAAGGGAAACATAGAACATGGTTGCAACATAGGACTGATCACTTTCTATTTTCATAGCAGCCATTTTTATGTTACTACTGTGAGGATATTACACAGTCAAAGTTGACATTTCCATTTACTGTACTGTACTTCATTGCAGGCGCACCCCCCCAATAACGGACACAGACAACATTGAAAGTGGATAACAGCAAAGGGCCACATTTATTGATTCAATGCCCTAGTCCGAATTATAAATTTGTATTGGTAAAACGACCAATCATAATTCCTAAGGCAAGCAGGCCGAAGTAACACTGGTAAGGTACCACCCCAAAATTGCCAACGGCAATTGGTTACAATGTATCAATTTGTATCAATTTGTTTGTCAACAACAAACAAATTGTTGACCGTAGTCAATAACTAACTCATGACCCCACCCTCTGACGCGTATCCGTGAAATCACAGGGGTGATGCATGCTGGTTAGCAATCACCATCACCCCATCGCCTGGTTCGTCGTTGACCGGACAACGTTTAACTAATTTATTCCTGTCTAGTGTTGTCCAGTCAACTGCGAACCTGCCGGATACTTGTGGGTCATACTGTTTACCTTACCAGTGCTACCCGCCCATGTGACCAAAGTCAACAGTAGTAATGGAGAAAGAC
This sequence comes from Bradypodion ventrale, assembly GCA_035047345.1. Classification (NCBI taxonomy): domain Eukaryota; kingdom Metazoa; phylum Chordata; class Lepidosauria; order Squamata; family Chamaeleonidae; genus Bradypodion; species Bradypodion ventrale. The sequence continues at coordinate 180,029,915 of JAWDJE010000001.1, forward strand.
CCCTATATCAAACCATAGCCACAGTGTGGGGTGGGCAAAAAAGCCAGGACCCGAAGCCAATATGGGTCCCAACCAAAAATTCCCACCCGGCCCCGAAGCGACCATAATCACACTGTTAACTAGGGAGGGGGTGGAGGGGAAAAACTTCTCCGCTCCGTCGCTGAGGCAAAATGGCAGCACGGCTGCCTCGTGGCCACCCCTTTTATCAAGGCGGTGGCCACGCCCCTAACTACCCGGATTCTCTGTCCTGTGGGGGGGGGGGCCCGCAAAGGGCGCGGCGGCCATTTTGGCGCCGCGCTTGCATTGCAGGCGCACCCCCCCAATAACGGACACAGACAACATTGAAAGTGGATAACAGCAAAGGGCCACATTTATTGATTCAATGCCCTAGTCCGAATTATAAATTTGTATTGGTAAAACGACCAATCATAATTCCTAAGGCAAGCAGGCTGAAGTAACACTGGTAAGGTACCACCCCAAAATTGCCAACGGCAATTGGTTACAATGTATCAATTTGTATCAATTTGTTTGTCAACAACAAACAAATTGTTGACCGTAGTCAATAACTAACTCATGACCCCACCCTCTGACGCGTATCCGTGAAATCACAGGGGTGATGCATGCTGGTTAGCAATCACCATCACCCCATCGCCTGGTTCGTCGTTGACCGGACAACGTTTAACTAATTTATTCCTGTCTAGTGTTGTCCAGTCAACTGCGAACCTGCCGGATACTTGTGGGTCATACTGTTTACCTTACCAGTGCTACCCGCCACACGGAGGGGCTTCACAGAAGACCTGACGCCCCCCCCCAGACCGTCAGCTCGGTCAACAGGCCTGCTCGCCAGTCACCCAACAGGAGGTCCATACCTCCTCGCGACAGATGGACCCCATCCCCTGCATAGAGGTCATAATTTTGCAGACTAATATCGGGGTGATGACTAACCCGCCCCCAAGCCCTGGTGGTAAGAAACCGCGCCACCGCCTTGTTGACCGCGCGCCTCGCGCGGTCAAGCGCAAGGAGGTTAACGCCCCCTCTGTAAGAGTGGCGCGGAACAATGTCCGACCAAACCAGGGTTGTGGCAGGCCAGACATAGTGCAAGTAGGCGAGTTCCTCGCAAATCGCATGCTTGAGCGATAAGCCGGTGACCTGGCCCAAATCATTGCCCCCCAGGTGGATAATTAGAATGTCAGGCGGGTCAGCCCCCAGGCCAGAAAAAAGGAAAGGCCTCAGCTCCTGCCATAACATCCCAGGCTTACCATGCCATGCGAGACTGGCGTGGTCACCCAGTCCCAGTCGGGGTCCCCACTCTGTCGCCGCAGCGTAACGCGCTGCCCTGTGCACATAGCTGTGGCCCACCAGCCATACTGTCACCGGTGTAATACGACACCCAGGGTCTGCAATAAAATTGAGAAAAAAGGAAGGTAAGGTGACTGAATTGGTACTCATGGCGGGAGTGGGCGCACATAAAACTGAAAACACTGTGAGCCCCACCTCCCCATGCTGCGTATGTCAGCCCCCGAGTACCCAAAAGCAGCTGCTGTAGAGGCTGCACCAATACGGAACGAATGTGTGCCATAACGGGCACCTGAAAAACCCACCCTGGTGAGGGCTATGGCTGTCACCTTCCAAAACTGAAATTTAGTAAGGGGAGACCCATCTTGGTGACAGAAAAACGGGCCGTGGTGCCAGCCACGCAGTGCCAGGTACTCCTGTAGGGCACCAACCGGACAGATGTCTGCCAAAGAACACCGTAGCAGTCTTACTCCACTGCCTACGCCATGCTGATCTGTTTTAGAGGAGCGGATCCTCAACTGGGCCCAGTCTTTGGCAACATAGACATCTTCGAGTTCCAGTGCCCTACCACTTGCATCCGCCTTAGACAGCATCACGAGTTCGCTGACGCGGAGCGCTCCAAAAAATGCCACCGTTGTGGCTGCATGAAAAAGGGCTGCCTCATAATGATCAAAACAGAGGCCTGGCCAGCCCCGGGCCAACTGGGTAAGAACCCCTGGGGAAATAGGGTGCCGGTCGTCCGGGCAACGCCCGCGCTCGCGCACCCACCCCTCCAAAACGTGTCTCACGCGGAAGTCAGAGGTGGTATCCACATGACCCCCTACTTTGGCCATAAAAGCCAACGCCGAGAGCTTGGATGCTATGGTGCGAGGTGCAAGGCCCTGTGCATGGAGGTGGACCATGAACCGCAGTACATGGTCCACCGGAATAGGCCAGGTCTCTGGCAAGTGAAATTGAGTGGCAAAAACCCTATATGAACTGAGTGCTTGTTGATACGCCTTACGCGTGCGTGGCGCTAGTGAAAGGCCAATCGCCCGGTTCACCTCTCCTTGCCAATAGTCCACATCTCGTCCGGGAGTGGCGAGGGAAATTCCTCCGCATCCGGGGCCAAGGCGCGGAACCGGGAGATCTGCAGGCGGGACAAAGCATCAGCAATATCATTATTAACCCCTGGGACATGCCTGGCCCTGAACAAGACATTGAGGCGCAGGCAGCGCAGCACAAAATGGCGCACTAGCTCCATAACCCTGGGCGATTTAGAAGTCTGTGCATTGACAATGTGTACCACGGCAGCATTGTCGCACCAAAAATGCACTACCGAATTAGCCCACTGTTCGCCCCATAGCATCAAAGCCCCCAGAATGGGAAAAAATTCCAGGTATGTGAGATCCCGCAGGCGACCTGTGCCTGCCCATGCCGGTGGCCACCCACCATAGGCCCACTTCCCATTGAAGTACATCCCATAACCCAGGGATCCTGAGGCATCAGACTGGATCTGGAAATTGGGGGAAGCCAGGAGGTCCGACCTCCAAAATGAGACCCCGTTAAACTCCCTCAGGAATTGCAACCAGACGAACATGTCTGCCCTGATACCCCGGGTGAGCCTAACTCTGTGGTGGGGCCTGGATAACCCTGCCATGGCGTCGCATAAGCGCCGGGCAAAAGCCCTGCCCGGTGCGACCACCCTGCAGGCAAAATTAAGGTGCCCATGTAGCACCTGGAGTTCCCTCAGGGATGCCTTACGCTTGGCCAGCAATTCCGAGATAAGGGTCACTATCCTAGACACCTTATCGCCCGGCAACCTAGAAGCCTGCTCTACTGTGTCAATCTCAACCCCCAGGAACACTAACTTGGTCGATGGGCCCTCGGTCTTTTCGGGCGCTAAAGGGACACCAAGTTCCTGCATTAGCGTCTGAAATGTATTGAGGAGACGTGCACACGTGTCCCAGCCCCGTTCACCCCCGAATAAAAAGTCATCCAGGTAATGGGCTACAGACCGGGACCCTGACCTGCGGACAAAAGCCCACTCTAGGAAAGTACTAAAACGCTCGAAGGCCGAGCATGATATGGAGCAGCCAAAAGGCATGGCCTTATCAAAATAATATTCCCCTTTAAATTTAAAACCCAGCAATTCAAAGTCACCCGGGTGCACTGGCAAGAGGCGAAAAGCTGACTTAATGTCGCACTTGGCCAGCAAGGCACCCGGGCCACACGAGCGCACCATGCGCAGCGCATGGTCGAACGATGTATACCTGACCGAACAAAGGTCATCAGGTATAGCATCGTTGACCGATCTGCCGGCTGGGTAGGACAAATGATGAATAAGGCGAAACTCACCTAGGGACTTTTTGGGAACCAAACCCAATGGTGAAACCTTAAGGTTGGGAAAAGGGGGTGCAGGAAAAGGTCCAGCGACCCTGCCCGCGTCTAATTCCTTTTTAATGCTGGCCTCAGCCACCTCCTCCCTTCCTCTGAGGGATAACAGGTTGGGAGCATCCTGAGGTGATCTAACACCCATAAAAGGGATACGAAATCCCTGCTTAAAACCGTGAATGAGATACTCTCTGTCCTCCCCCTTTGGGTACGATGCGAGCCAGCGCTCCAGCATGTCCACCTTAATTGGGGAGGGTGCCTTTTGGAGAACTAGTTCCCTCCGTGGCAGCCTTGCCAGCCCACTGTCCACCCCTCCCTCTGCCTCGCGCCCCCCCAGGCTTGGGACAAGCCGAGGCTGCGTGGGGACCAGAACACGTGGGACACTCATGCTTATACCTGCAGTTCTTTCGATTGCAGGAACCATTAGACGAGAAAGTCCAGCACAGCAGGCGGGCTGGAACCCCCTGCCCCGCCGGTTGGCGGGTAACCTGCGCTGGAGCTGCTCGCTGGACCGCATGTCCACAATGGTATCTATCCCCCGGGGCAGGGCGTGTGGGTGTCATATACAAGAGCCACAGTCTCTGGCAGGGCTCATCCCATCTCATCTCGGGATGGAGGGGAATCCTCATACGGAATTCCTCATCATATGCTAGCCATGAGGGGCCCGGGAAATCTACCATCGCCCTATATATGTTGTCCAAATATTGGACCATGGGAATAGCTAGATCCGGCCGCGCCCTCAAATATACCGCCATGTATATCAAATAAGCGGGGAGCCAGTTGGCCCAGGTACGCGGCGGCTTGCGGCGGCGTGCCTGCTCCTTGTCCTTCTCATCCTGACCCTCCCTTTCTTCCTTGGTGGGCTCTCTGTTCAGGAGTGAGAAGATATCTACATACTCCCCCCTCCAAATCTTTTCTCTGGTAGCCTGTGCCAAGTGATCGCCCAGTGGCAAGGAATACCCTGCCGTCGGCAAAGCCGAAAAGGGGACAACGGGCCTGGTAAAGGGAGCCGGAGCTAACCCTGCCACCCCCAAGACGTTGCCAGCAGTGTAAGAGCCTAGGCCCACCCCCGTGGGCATGGTGGCTGTCGTTGTCGCCGGGTGGGGCACCAGAGGGGCAGTCCCCGCACCACCCGAGCGAGGCCAAGGCCACTGAAAGGCCCCCCCTATATTGGGAATATGTGTAGATGTACTCGTTTGCACCGTATACTCACATGCTGCACCCCCGTGGGCCGCCCCCACCGGGGGTTCTGGCCCACTGGGGGCGTCGGAGCTCACGACCGATGTAGAGCTCATCACCGGGGCTTGACCCGCACCAGGTTGCTGGCTGGGGAGCTGCGAGGCAGTGGCCGTAGCCGCGCCACCCGCCTGCAGCAGCTCAACCCTCCCCGCCGGCTGTTGTCCTGCTGCCGTTAGCGCCTCCAAAGGTACCCCAAAAGGGGCACCTGCCTGACTGGCCCGGGCCAAAGACGCCTCGAGGGCCGCAATACGTGCCAGTAAGGAGTCCACATTAACCATGGGTAAAGAGCCGGCCGGCCCACCTGATCCTTGCATGGGGACAGGTCCCTGCACCCCAGGGGCCGTATATTGCCATTGACTACCGCCGAAGCCCGGGAGGGCTGGTGGATTAACCTGCCAAGGCAGGGAGCCGGGCCACCCCCCAAGGCTAGAGGGCCCCGGGAGAGGCTGCGGCCCAACAGGAATAGGCCCAACCGATTGAGCAGGAGGATGAGCGGTGCCCACCGCTCGCGGGCCGCGGGCCGGAACTCCCTCCGCGCCCGCACTTTGATCGGGCCAAGGGGCGATAGCCCCCATGCCACCAGCCCCGGCCGGGGATGGCAAAGGTGGCTGCCGGGGAGGCGGCACCGCGGTCCTCCGACCCGGATTACGCCTCCGAACCACCCGAGCTGCATTCGCAGCAGCCTTCTTTTTGGAAGGCATCTCACCGCAGCAGAAAGGGAAGCTAGCTAGTAAACGGAACTAAAAGGCTTCCCGGTAGCACCAACGAGCGACGGAGACGCAGGGGGAAAAACTTCTCCGCTCCGTCGCTGAGGCAAAATGGCAGCACGGCTGCCTCGTGGCCACCCCTTTTATCAAGGCGGTGGCCACGCCCCTAACTACCCGGATTCTCTGTCCTGTGGGGGGGGGGCCCGCAAAGGGCGCGGCGGCCATTTTGGCGCCGCGCTTGCATTGTGAAACCACACAATGGTGGTCTACTATGTGGAGTTGAGTGATAGCTGTATTAAACTAACTGACAGGGCTATCTTCTGTCTTGTGAAGGCTATTAGTGGTATATCTAATATTCTGACTAGTTGCCAAGCCAAAGTGCTGTTGAGAATTTTGACATTCAACCAAAAAACCAAGAATTATCTCTTTATCTTGATGAGTTCATTCACAAATACGGTACAGGTGATGAAGTTACACAGCTGGAAATGAGTTTAGGACTGTTATTTTAAAGAACAATTTCAGTTATGTAATTGTTCTCAGGGAATAATATGATATTATTTTTCTATAAAAAATATATATAGCTGAATAGTATGCCATAAGAATATTAACCACAACGTATCTGTATGTGCACATAAGGAAAAATTAAGAGTTTGCTCGGATACACATGAAAATTAATAGCTTTCCTGATCTGAACTTGTGTTTCTCATGCTCTTTGGATTACAGAAGGGTTATCCTTCTGGTGTTTGCACCCCAGGGATTAACATCTGTGTAAATGTGGTAATATAAAAAGGCCTGCATGATGAATCCATGAATTGTTCTCATTGACATTAGCAGATATTTTCCCTTGGACAAGTCTTTTCCCCCCTTCTTTTTGCAGGTGCACAAGTGGCTGACCACACACACTAATTGAAAGGATTATTTTCATAAGGCACTGTGTAGTCTGTAAGGCTCTTCTTGAAGAGAGTAATTGTTTTAAGCAGCTGCTAAAAGCCATTTTTATTAATTTCTTAAAAACGAACTGGGCCTTAACCCTCCCCTCCCCAACACACCACTATACAAAGCCACATGCTATATTTATATGAGAGAGATTTTGCTGAAGGGGGGAAACGAAGACGCCATTAAAAATATAATTATTCTATCATCAGATTTTTTTTAAAAAAAAATACTATTTTAATATTTTGCTCTAAGAGCAAATCTTCGATGCACAGCATGTCTGTACAACACCTGTTGGGATAATGTGACAGGAGCAGATCCTCTTGAAGTATTACACAGTTTGCTGTGCCTGTCTACGGAATCCAAAGGTGGTTATGCTATATATTTCCATTCACTGTGGAGGATTCTTAAAGTTCCACTATATCCTATTTCTCGAGTGACTGCCAGGTTTGTCACCACAGAGTTAGCTTTAATATCAGGGGGAAAGTGAGTGTGTGTGTGTGTGTGTGTGTGTGTGTGTGTGTGTGTGTGTGTGTAATAGAACTTTCTAAATCATGGCAAAATTACTTTGTAAAAATTTTTTTAATTCCTGAGGCTGCCTTGGGGAGTTTGGGGAGTAACAGCAAGATTTTTTTTAAAAAAACCACACACACAATTCTAAGCGTACCTGTCAAGTATCCCGGATTGGCAGGGATTTCCCGTATTTCTCTGCTCGTTCCTCCCCTTTCCCACTGCCGGCCCGTATTTGAACGGCGGGGAAAGGGGTTACTGCGCACACGCACCCATCGCAAATGGGCTCTGAACATGTGCAGAGAGGTTCTGCGCATGCGCAGAGGGATTCTACACATGCACAGATGAGTTGTTGCGGCACATGTGCACCTGGGCCAGAGCAGTTCCCATATTTTCAGGAGCCACACTTGACGGGTATGATTCTAAGCCCTCATTATTTGAACCATGCTTATCAATGTCAGACCTGCTTGGTTTGAAATATTTGCTAGGGAATATGCTGTTATTCTCAAAATATTGTTGCTACTTCTGAATCTGGGGATTAAAACTCTAAATACTGTACAACCATCATTGGTTGTCAGTTCTTTCGTTTATCAGGAAGAGCATCCTTGCCAATCCATGCCTTAAGGACCCTTCCATATGAGGCTTTACATAGGGTGAGGCTCATCCATTGCACTCCGGGTGTCCTTCCCCCTGTGATTTCCCCCAATGCGGGGAAACTTGACTGTATAATTTGTGGTATTGCTGTAACTTGAACAAGCTGGATGTGGTCAGCATGCATTTCCTTTGCTTTTCATGCCGTCGTTGAGAGACAAGGACTCCCCTTCACATCGAGCAGACCTCTCAGTGTGTTTGGAACTCTCTTGCCTTCATGTTCTTTTGTTCTGGTGTCCCGCCGACATCTGACAGCGTGCACATTTCTTCGGGCCACAAACAGCCAATGTTTCATTAGCAGACTTTGTTTCTTTTCTTGGCCCCTGCTGTGAAGTTCAAGAGTTTTTGCAATGAATGGCTGTCAGAGGAGCCCTGGTTCTTCTTTGTCACAACATAAGCAGAGATTTTGTTTGGCACAAAATGCAAATAGGTTTCAACTCAACCTGGTGCAGTTCCATGCGGACAAGACTGTATTGTTTCACTGCCTGCCGCCTGTTTCCTTGATAACGTTGTAAATCTTTTTCCTTTTCCTTTGTGTTTGTTTGCCTCAATCGTTCTGCATTGAGTGCTTATGCTTCTGATACTATAACTCTTATGGTAAATGCCACCAGTAAAAAGAAGCTTGTTTCTGGACTTGGCTATAATTAACAGGGTTGTTTTTTTTTTTTGCATTGTTCTCCTATTGCTCCTTGGATGAGGTGCATATCAAGTACAAAACAGTGGTACCAGCTCCAAACTGTATTGGAAGGGGAAGATGAACTGCAATGTCTTTCAGTAAGGCAGACAAAATAGTTCCAAGTAGACTGGCATGAAGAGGTGTGATGCTGGCTTTCTCTGTGTTGTGTTCTAAGGGTTTTACCTTCCACATGGATTACAATGTATCCGAACCAATGTAACCTTGCCTATAGCAACAATGTAACCTTCAGCTGTATCATATGAACCCTGCAATAGGACGCGAGCTAATGACCACCAGCTGGCAGCAGCGAGCGTCCAAGCTCTCTTGGTCCGAACTCATCAAAGGCAACAGCGCGGGAAGCTTTCCCGCCACCACCTACACCTGGACAAGAAGGGCGTGACCCGCAGTGACGTCACGCAGACAGTAGCCAATGGGCTACCATGGCACCACGTTCAAATGTATTACTACTGTATATAAAGAGCTATCGATCCGCCATTACCTCATGTTCCCTCTGTCCACGATGCAATAAACCTGAGTTAACCCAGCCCGAGGCTGTGTCCTGTGTCTTGGTTCTCATACACCAAATTGGCGACGAGGATGGGATATGGATTCCCAAGGAGCAGCCCGGGCACAGAGCGGGTTCAACATCACCAAACCGCAAGACTGGGAGCTGTTTGAGATGGACTTCCATGCGGCGCTGGTGGAGCTCAAAGTCAAGGAAGACGATGAGGAGACGAAGAGGGCCATCCTCACCAGAATGCTCAGGATGGAAACCAAGCGGACGCTGGTGGGCATCATCACCCCGAAGAAGGTGAGCGAATTTAAGGCGGACGACATCATGAAGCTGCTACGGGAGCGCTTCCGACCCGCGAGGGCGATGTTTCCCGCTCGGAGCGCGTTTTGGAGGCGAGTCCAAGCGCCGGACGAGTCGGTTGAGGCATTCGTGGCCGCCATGAGGGTAGCCGCCGTCCCCTGTAAATGGGGCAATATCCAAGAAATGGCCCTCAGGGACGGCGGGCTGTGCGGCCTGAAAGACAAGGAGGTGCAGCGCAGTTTGATGAACAAGGAGCCGCCACCCACGCTGGCAGAGGTCGTTGAGGCCGCAGAAGCCGCAGAGTCCACGAATGCCGGAGTGGACGAGATGCACCAGTGGCGTGAGTGGCGTCCCAGAGCCGGCAAAGCGGAAAAACCGGTGCACGCGACTCGACGGGCCTCAAAATCGTCCTCGGAAGGCAGCGACGGCGAGGAAGTCCAGAAGGTCCGAAAGGGGGGGCGCCGCTGCGATGGCTGCGGAGCGGCCCACGAGCGCGCGAGGTGCCCATTTAGAAAGGCCGAATGTTACACCTGCGGCCGGCGGGGGCACATCGCCAGGGCATGCAGAAACCGGAAGGAGGGCCGGAGGCAGTCATCAGACCGTTCGACCAGGCCGGACCGTCCAGCGAGGCCCAAAGATGGCGTCCAGGCCACGAAGAAGCAGGACGGCGTGGGCCGCGTCTCGGACGGCAGCGAGGACGACGCCCCAGTGTTCAGCGTGTCCGCGGGACAGTCCCATTACTTTGTTGAGGTACAAGTACAAGGGGCCCCTATCAGGATGGAAATTGACTCGGGGTCCTCCTATTCTATAATTCCCCAGAGGGAGTTCTTGAAAATCGACCCCCACGTGCGGCCCAAACTTAAAGCATTGAGGTCCACGCTACGTGATGTACAGGGAAACAGCATTCCGGTGTTGGGGGTCGGGAAATTTCAGGTTAAGTTTAGGAGACATTCTGCGGAACTGCCCCTAGTTGTCCTCAAGGGGGGAAGTTGTAGCCTCCTAGGGACACAGTGGTTTCAGCCCTTGGGCCTGTTCATAGGGGGAGTACATTCAGTGGGGGCGGATCCAATACAGGCGGTGTGCGATGCGCACCCCGCCGTTTTTAAAAAAGGACTGGGGAAATTCAACGGACCCCCTGTAGCCTTCGACTTAGACCCGGAGGTCCGCCCGATAAGACTCAAACCGCGCAGGGTGCCTTTCGCACTAAAGGACAAAATAGAGGCGGAACTGGACAAATTGGTGGGCCAGGGGATTCTTATTCCTGTTGATTCCGCGGAGTGGGAAACTCCAATTGTAACAGCTCTGAAGGCTAACGGGGAGGTGCGCATTTGCGCTGATTATAAGTGTACAATTAACAAGGCGATTCGCCCTAATGCATATCCGGTGCCAGTGGTCAGCCACCTTTTGGCCAGGCTAAATGGGGGAAAGTGTTTCGCTAAGCTCGACCTGGCACAAGCCTATCAGCAACTCCCCGTAACTCCCGCCACGGCCGCGGCACAAACAATAGTCACACATAAAGGAGCGTTCCAGGTGTCGCGTTTACAGTTCGGCGTGAACTCGGCACCCGGCCTTTTTCAGTCGCTTGTGGAACGCCTCCTGAAGGGGCTGGAGGGGGTGTTGCCTTATTTTGATGACGTATTGATAACAGGGGGGAGTGAGGCCGAACTAGCAAGGAGATTGGATAAAGTGCTAACTGTGTTCGAGAAAGCGGGGCTGAGACTGAGGAAGGACAAATGTGTTTTTTTCGAAACCGAGGTCGAGTTTTTAGGGTTTCGGATCACACCCGAGGGTATTAAGCCGTCCAAATCCAAAGTAGCAGCCATCAAGAAGGCCCCTCGCCCCACATCCAAAACCGAACTACAGTCATTCCTGGGGCTCCTCAATTTTTACCATACATTCCTCCCGCGGAAAGCCTCCGTGGCCGAACCGCTTCATCGGTTACTTAAAAAGGAGGAGACATGGATGTGGGGTGACGAGCACGAGAGGGCGTTCAACGAACTCAAGCAACTTTTAACATCGGACGCAATCCTTACGCACTTCGACCCCAAACGGCCGGTGGTCTTAGTCTGTGATGCATCACCGGTGGGGGTGGGGGCGGTGCTTTGCCACGTGTTGGATGACGGTCGGGAGGCCCCAGTTGCGTTTTATTCAAGGTCCCTGTCCCAAGCAGAGCGAAATTACGCACAAACCGACAGGGAGGCATTAGCAATAGTAGCGGGGACCAAAAAGTTTCACGATTTTCTGTATGGCCGCCCGTTCAAAATCGTGACGGATCACAAGCCCCTGTTAGGGATTTTCACGGCAGGCAAGCCCACGCCGCAGATACTATCCCCGAGAATGTTGCGATGGGCCATTTTTCTTAACGCATACCAACACGAGTTGGAGTACCGGCCCGGAAAGGAGATCAGCCATGCTGATGCACTTTCGAGATCCCCTTTGCCCTTGTCGGACGACCAAAAAGCCAGAATAGGGAGAGACCGCCAGGTGTTGCTAATCGAGGTTTTAGACGAACCCCCAATAGTACCAGCCGATATAGCTAGGGCGACAGGCAAGGACAGAACGCTGGAGAAAGTCAGCTCATGGGTGCAGAAAGGGTGGCCAGCATCGTCCCCAAGCAAGGAATTCGACCCATTCTTTCGGAAGAAGCTAGAGTTGTCCCTAGAAAGGGGGTGTCTGTTGTGGGGCCAACGGGTGGTGGTCCCAACACCCATGCGGCCGAGGGTGCTCAAACTGCTGCACGTCAGCCACCCGGGCATCGTTCGCTCCAAAGCGCTGGCCCGCAGCTACTTTTGGTGGCCACAGCTGGACGAGGACATTGAGCACATGGTCGGCACTTGTGAGGCATGCCAGGGGTCCCGACCAGAGGCGGCCCGCCTCCCGCACAGGGAATGGGACACAGCAAGGGGGCCATGGTCCAGAGTGCACGTAGATTTCGCTGGCCCTTTCCGAGGAACCATGTTTCTCCTGGTGGTGGATGCATTCTCAAAGTGGCTGGAGGTCATTCCGGTAAAGAGCACGTCCTCCGCCACTACAATTAGCCAACTACGGAGAGTCTTTTCAACGTTCGGCTTACCCGACACTTTAGTCAGCGATAACGCGAGTTGTTTCACCTCCTCAGAGTTCGGGGCATTCATGGAGGCAAACGCCATTCGGCATGTCACATCTGCGCCGTTTCACCCGGCCACGAATGGCCAAGTGGAACGGTTGGTGCGTACAACAAAGGAGGCGCTCCGGCGCATGGGCCCCGGGGACCTAAATCACCAAGTATGTCAGTTCTTATTAGCGTATAGGGTGACCCCCTTAGCGTCAGGTTACTCGCCGGCAGAGCTATTGATGCGGCGGAAACTGACTACGCTCCTGTCCAGGCTAGACCCCACAAGAATTGAGGATAAAGGGAAAAACGTAGGGTTGGCAGTCTCGAAAGGTTTCGCCGCCGGCGACCCTGTTCATTGCAGGAACTATGCCAGCGCGGGGCCAGCCTGGGTGCCGGGGACAGTTGTAGAACAGACGGGGCCAGTCTCGTACCGGGTCGAAACCCACACCGGTCTCCTCTGGAGGAGGCACGCAGACCAACTGAGGCACCGAGTAAGTGGGCCAGTCAGTGAGGATCAGCAACAAGATTCAGCGTTAGGGCTCTCCCCCAACCGCTTCACCCAAGAGGGAGACAGCAGCGGACAACAGTCCCAAGCAAGGGGGGAAGGAAGAAGCAGCGGCCCCGACTCATATCCTTTTGATAAACCAGTCCGATCAGAGGCCGGGGAAGGGGGAGAGGAGTTCGCGACCGCTGCCCCCGAATGGAATTTAGATTTTGATTTAGCGAGCCGGGGGGGTTTTCAGGAGTGTTCCCCCACCCATCCAAGCGAGAAGAGGGGTTTTTCGTTAGCCCCCAGTGCCCCCGGTTCCTCCCTAAGAAAGAGCACACCTCCCAACAACGCCGCGGAGCCGCGGCAAGTCACTAACGAGTCTCCCTCTCAAATTACAGGACAGGAAACCGGGGGACAAAGAGAAGGTAGCAAACCCGGGGAAAGGCAGCCCGCATCGAGACCCCAGCGTGTTCGAAACAAGCCATCTTGGCTGAGAGATTTTGTCTCCTAGGGAGGGGAGTGTTTAGAAGTATGGGCTCGAGACGTTGTCTCGTCCTAGGGGGGAGGGGTGTTGTGTTCTAAGGGTTTTACCTTCCACATGGATTACAATGTATCCGAACCAATGTAACCTTGCCTATAGCAACAATGTAACCTTCAGCTGTATCATATGAACCCTGCAATAGGACGCGAGCTAATGACCACCAGCTGGCAGCAGCGAGCGTCCAAGCTCTCTTGGTCCGAACTCATCAAAGGCAACAGCGCGGGAAGCTTTCCCGCCACCACCTACACCTGGACAAGAAGGGCGTGACCCGCAGTGACGTCACGCAGACAGTAGCCAATGGGCTACCATGGCACCACGTTCAAATGTATTACTACTGTATATAAAGAGCTATCGATCCGCCATTACCTCATGTTCCCTCTGTCCACGATGCAATAAACCTGAGTTAACCCAGCCCGAGGCTGTGTCCTGTGTCTTGGTTCTCATACACCAAACTCTGCAGAGCAAGTGGGTAGCATTTAGTCTTTTAAAGTCCTCCAGCAGAAAGCAATTGGCACATGGAAGATGGACCAAGGTTGTTTTCTCCCTGTTGAAGAAGGTGGCAGCCAAAGAAATGGATCCATATTACAAGAAAGGAGATTCTAACAAATCACTAGGAAGCCATAAACTGTTCAGAAGACAGTGGACTCTTCTTCATTGGAGATTTTTAGGCAAAAGGTAGAGAGCCATTTAGTTGTACATTTCCTGTATCTATAGGGGTTGGATGAAACCTGGAATACTTTCCAACTGTTATAGACCTATGATTCTAACAGGACTGTATGGTTGAAAGGTATACCTATACCAACAATAGGCTAGTGCTGTTGACAAGTTTAGTCCAGAAAGCTTTTGGAGAAATGAACCTGACAGACCTAGAGAAACCTCTGACATAATGTGCTTGGCCTCCTGAATGCCCCATTTTAAGGTCTGTCATTAGTGGAAATATCTTTTGCAGTAGATCTATGGCTGCTGAGTTTTCACACACATACCATAGATTTTCAATTGTAGATGTAATCCCTCTAGGTAGAGCTACTCTTTACAGCTGGGGGAGGAGCAACTTTGGTTGCATCCTGTCCCCTCTTGGTGACTGTCCGAAGGATTCTGAATGGTGGTTAAGAGGCAAGCTTAGGTTTGCAAGTATTTAGTGTATGAGAACCAAGACAAAGGAACAGCCGAAGGATTGGCTTAACACATCTTTATTGCATGGTGGTCAGGGGGAACATGAGGTAATGGCGGACGAGCAGCTCAATATATACGGTGGTTATACATTTGAATGTGGCTCAACGATAACCCATTGGCTACCGTTGGCGTGACGTCATTTCTGGTCACGCCCTTCTTGTCCAGGTGAGGTAGTGGCAGGAATCTTCCCGCGCTGTGGTTCCTTGGGGAATTGGGACCTGTGAGCTGGGCGCTCGCTATTGCCACCAGGTGGTCATTAGCTCGCGTCCTGATTGTAACGGGTTACATTGATATATATGTTAAAGGCACAGTATTGAGAACACAAAGCATAGTATTGAGAACACATGATATATATGTTAAGGGCATATTATTGAGAACACAACATCCCTCCCCCCTAGGATGAGACGAAGTCTCTCATCCAAGATGGCTTATTGCAAACGCGCTTTTGGCGTGCTGCTGGCTGGCTTGTCCCGGCTCCTTGTCCTGCAACGGGAGAGGGAGACTCGTTAGTGACTTGCCGCGGCTCTGCGGCTTGTGGGGAAGGGACGGAAAAACCAGGGGCACTAGGGACTAACGGAAAACCCCACTTCTCGCTTGGATGGGTGGGGGACCACTCCGGAAAACCCCCCCGGTTTTGTAAATGAAAATCAGAAGCATCCCCTAGGGGGTCATTAGAAGGATCCCGCAGGATATCTATGAGGACAGATTCGGCCTCCTTTCCCTCCCCCCTAGGCGGGGACCACCGGCCCCCCTCTCCTCCCCCTTGGGCTAAACTGGTGGGGGAGAACCCTAACGTTGAATCCTTATCTGCGCCGTCCGCGCGTCGTTCAGCCGGGACCCGGCGCCGGAGCTGGTCCGCGTGCCGCCTCCATAGTAGACCCTCACTGGTCTCCACACAATACGACACGGGACCCGTCTGCCCTACGATGACGCCCGGGACCCAGGCTGGCCCCGCGCTAGCGTAGTTCCTGCAATGCACCGGGGCACCCACTTCGAAACTCTTCGTGACCTCTAACCCGATGTTTCTCCCTGTGTCCTCCACCCTCGTTGGGTCTAGTCTGGTCAGGATCGTGGTCAGCTTCCTACGCATTAAGAGCTCTGCGGGCGAGTACCCTGAAGCTAGGGGGGTCACCCTGTACCCTAGCAGGAACTGACACACCTGTAGGTTGAGATCCCCGGGGCCCATGCGCCTCAGCGCGTCCTTGGTGGTGCGCACAAGGCGCTCAACCTGGCCGTTCGTTGCCAGGTGGAAAGGGGCGGAGGTGATGTGCCGAATGGCGTTGATCTCTGTGAACGCCCTGAACTCAGCGGACGTGAAGCAACTAGCGTTATCGCTAATTAGGGTGTCGGGTATACCGAACGTGCTAAAGACCCTCCGCAAATGCTTCACCGTCGTTGCTGAAGAGGTGCTCGTAACTGGGATTAACTCCAACCACTTGGAGTAAGCATCCACCACGAGGAGAAAAAGTGTCCCCCTAAATGGCCCCGCAAAGTCGATGTGCACCCGCGACCATGGCCCCTTTGCCGCGTCCCATTCCCTGTGCGGCAGACGCGCCTCTTCGGGTCAGGAGCATTGGCACCTCTCGCAAACGCCCACCATGTGCTCGATGTCGGCATCCAACTGGGGCCACCAGAAATAGCTCCTGGCCAGAGCCTTGGAGCGCACAATCCCAGGATGGCTGATGTGCAGCAGTTTGAGCACCCTAGGCCTCAGAGATTCGGGGACTACCACCCGCTGGCCCCACAGAAGGCACCCCCTCTCTATGGACAACTCTAACCTCTTCCTGAAAAAAGGGGCGAACTCTGCCGCCGGGGGGGACGCTGGCCACCCTTTCTGCACCCAGGAGCTGACTAGAGCAAGCGTTTTGTCCCTGCCAGTCGCCTTGGCGATGTCTGCGGGTACAATGGGGGGCGAATCTAAGACCTCTATCAGGAGCACCGGGCGGTCTCGCTCTTCCTCGCCCACGACGCTGCTAGCGTTGGGGAGGGGAGACCTCGACAGGGCGTCCGCGTGGCTTATCTCTTTTCCCGGTCGGTACACTAACGCGTGCTGATACGCGTTCAAGAAGATGGCCCACCTTAACATCCTAGGGGACAGGATTTGAGGGGTGGGTTTGTCTGCAGTGAAAATGCCCAGCAGGGGCTTGTGGTCGGTCACTATGGTGAAAGGGCGGCCATAGAGGAAATCGTGGAACTTTTTGGTCCCCGCGATTATTACTAGCGCTTCCCTGTCTGTTTGAGCATAGTTTCGTTCCGCTTGGGACAGGGATCTGGAGTAGAATGCTACCGGGGCCTCTCTCCCGTTCTCCAACACGTGGCACAGCACCGCCCCCACCCCCACTGGGGATGCATCACATATCAGAACCACTGGTCTCTTGGGGTCAAAATGGGTGAGAATGGCGTCAGACGCTAGGAGTTGTTTCAGGTCACTGAATGCCTTCTCCTGGCTCTTGCCCCACTTCCACGCCTCGTCCTTCTTAAGTAGCTTGTGAAGTGGCTCTGCTACCGATGCCTTCCACGGCAGGAAGGAATGGTAAAAGTTTAAGAGCCCTAGGAACGACTGCAATTCGGGCTTGGAGGTGGGGCGAGGGGCATTTCGAATGGCGGCTACTTTTGATTTGGAGGGTTTGATTCCCTCGGGGGTCACCCGGAAACCTAAGAACTTAACCTCTTTGGCGAAGAAAACGCATTTGTCTCTCCGCAACCTCAACCCCGCCTTTTCGAACACCGCCAGCACTTTGTCCAGCCTTTCAGCCAACTCCTCCTCGCTCCCCCCCGTTATCAACACGTCATCAAAGTATGGCAAGACCCCCTCCAGTCCCTTTAAGAGGCGTTCCACGAGCGACTGGAAAATACCCAGCGCCGAGTTCACGCCAAACTGTAGGCGCGTCACCTGGAACGCCCCCTTATGAGTGACTATCGTTTGCGCAGCAGCTGCAGCTGGGGTTACTGAGAGTTGCTGATAGGCTTGCGCTAGGTCAAGTTTGGCGAAACACTTTCCCCCATGTAACCTGGCCAACAGGTGGCTGACTACCGGCACCGGATACGCATTTGGGCGGATCGCCTTATTAATGGTGCACTTATAATCAGCGCAAATGCGAACCTCCCCGTTGGCCTTTAGCGCAGTTACAATCGGAGTTTCCCACTCTGCGGAATCAACAGGAACAAGAATCCCCTGGCCCACCAATTTGTCCAGTTCCGCCTCTATCTTGTCCTTTAGTGCGAAAGGCACTCTGCGTGGCTTGAGTCTGATAGGGCGGACCTCCGGGTCCAGATCGAACGCTACTGGGGGTCCCTTGAATTTTCCGAGTCCTTTCTTGAAAACTTCGGGGTGCGCGTCACACACCTCCTGTATTGGGTCAGTCCCGACGGCATGCACCCCCCCAATGAACAAACCCAGGGGCTTAAACCATTGAGTCCCGAGGGGGCTGCAACTTCCCCCCTTTAGAACAACCAGGGGAAGTTCCGCGGCGTGTTGCTTGTATTGGACCTTGAATTTTCCAACCCCCAACACCGGAATGCTATTTCCCTGCACGTCCTGCAGCGTGGACCTCAACGCTTTGAGCTTAGGGCGCACGTGGGGGGAAATTCCCAAGAACTCCCGCTGGGACATAATTGAGTAGGAAGAACCCGAGTCTATCTCCATCCTAACAGGGGCCCCTTGCACCAGTACCTCGACAAAATAACGTGGGTGTCCCAAGGACACGCTGTACACGGGGGCCTCGTCGCTGCTGTCGTCAGAGATGCGGCCTACGCCGTCCTGCTTCCTCGTGGGCCGGGCGCCCTCCTTGGTCTTCGGCGGCCGGTCTGACGGGCCTTTCTGGTCTCTGCGCCGCCATCTGCAGACCTTGGCGATGTGTCCCCGGCGTCTGCAGTTGTGGCACTCGGCCTTCCGGAACGGACACTTGATGTGGTCATGGGCTGCTCCACAGCCGTCGCAGCGTCGGCCGTCCTTCCGCACCTTCCGGACGTCCTCATCGTCGCTACTCTCCGTGGACAATTTTGGCGTGCGCCTGGCCGCCTGCACCGAGCCCGCTGCCTTGTCGGGCTGTGGGGGCCTTTCTCTGAACCCCTTGACTCCGGCCCTGGTGGCCTCCGCGGCCTGGGCCGCCTTCACGACCTCGCGTAGCGTCGGGGGCGGCTCCTGGTTCATCAGTTTCCGCTGAACCTCTTCGTCCCACAGGCCGCACAGCAAGCGGTCCCTGAGGGTGATTTCCAGATTTTCCCACTTGCATGGGCCGGCGGCCAACCGCAGGGCCGCTGCAAAAGCGGCGATGGACTCACCAGGCGCTTGAACTCTCTTCCAGAACGTGTCTCGAGCCGAAAACATCGAGACCGTGGGCTGGAAATGGTCGCGCATCACCTTCAGAAGCTGTTTGGCCGTTAGCTCGCTCACTTTCTTCGGTGCTACTAGGTCCACCAATACTCGTTTGGCGGCATTTCCCAGCATCCGAGTGAGGGTGGCCCTCTTCTTTCCCTCGTCCGTAATGTCGGACACCACCAGCGTATCTTGGAAGTCCATTTCAAAGAGCTCCCAGTCTTCCGGCTTGTTGATGTCGAAACCGGCATGTGTCTTGGTCTCGTGGGAAGCCATATCCCACCTTCGTCGCCAATTTAGTGTATGAGAACCAAGACAAAGGAACAGCCGAAGGATTGGCTTAACACATCTTTATTGCATGGTGGTCCGGGGGAACATGAGGTAATGGCGGACGAGCAGCTCAATATATATGGTGGTTATACATTTGAATGTGGCTCCACGATAACCCATTGGCTACCGTTGGCGTGACGTCATTTCTGGTCACGCCCTTCTTGTCCAGGTGAGGTAGTGGCGGGAATCTTCCCGCGCTGTGGTTCCTTGGGGAATTGGGACCTGTGAGCTGGGCGCTCGCTATTGCCACCAGGTGGTCATTAGCTCGCGTCCTGATTGTAACGGGTTACATTGATATATATGTTAAAGGCACAGTATTGAGAACACAAAGCATAGTATTGAGAACACATGATATATATGTTAAGGGCATATTATTGAGAACACAACAAAGTACATATGGGTTTTCTCTGCTATCGAGATCCTATAAATCAGATTTCCTTTTAGAATATGTTCATTATATAGGAGTGGAAGTATCCAACTAAAAAGAAGGGCTTTAGCTATTTTATCAAAAATTGAATTACAGTGAAACAGGATGGGACTAAGGTGGATAAGGAAGAATATATTTTATTAATGTCAGCTGCTACATCTTAATGTAAACAAATCACAGGTCAGTAATAGACCCCAATTTCTAATCTCCTACACTATTAGCTTTTAAATCTTTGTTACAGAATACATTGGCAACATTCCAGAATGTTATGATTTTCGTAGATCTGAACTGGGATTTATGCTGTGTTTTCATTTTAAGGAATGCAAAGGAGAGAAAAAATACATTTAGAGCACTTTATTAATGCTTGATAATATTTCTATTAGCAGATTTTTCTGAACAGGTTTCAGCTGATACGTTCCTGGAATGTAACATTCCCCTCTGAGACAAAAGATAGTAAGGAAATGTTGTTTCAGGTTACAAAACATAATACTATGGAATTACCAATGGCATTAGTATTGCTAAAGAGTTGCTCTCCAGATGTTTCTGAGTTATAGCATCCAACCAACTGTAAAATAATAAGAATGGCTACAGTGTTTCACTGAGTGGAATTTCCAGCTATGGAACCAGGGGTCAGGAAAAACGTAGATTGGTCTTTTTTCTAATGGGATAAATCCTAATCTAGAGCACTTGGTATCCTAAAACAACAACAACAATAGTCTGCGATGATCCACAAATACATATGCTAATTTCAACATGTATGTGATTTTGCGAGAAGTCACAGTGCATGAGAAGGGGGGTTTAACCCTTCCTTATCCAGATCCGTTCCTGCTCCACATCGCATTGCCTCGGCTATTAATTAAATGGAAAATACCTTCCATTTTGAAGCCAAGTTGCTGTGAGAGATTTGTGAAAAGGTCATAGCTCAATAGGTAGGCTTCATGAGCTGGTAGTTCCCCACTCAGGAGACCTATGGTTGTTTAGGATTGTGCTCTTAAATTGCATAGATGTAATGAATAACCCAGTGAGGCACCTACAATAAGCAGATACAGCTTGTGTGGTCTGGGCTCACCCAGATTCCTTTTCTTCAGTAAGTAATTTTTCTCTCTTTAACTGAATCAGGAGTACTGTATAAATCTGGATGTTTTAGTAATTACTGAACTTTTTATTTAGTGTGAGACCTATTTGGTAGTAAATCAGTCTCCTTCTTAAAAAAAAAACAACCAGTGTGCTGCTGCCTGCCCTGTCTTGTTTTGATTTTGGACTCAGTACAGTACTGAGAGTCTAACATTAATGGACACAATGGTAAAACACAAGACATAATGTGTTTTTACTACTCCATATCACAGCTGGAATGTTCACAGGCGGCAATTGAAATAACACAAAAAAAAAGATTAATATTCCATTCCCTTTTATTTATTAAAAATGAAGTTTTTATCTTGAGTTTATAACTCTAAAAGCAATAATAGTGGTTATCTCCAGATGCCCATTCTGGTGTGTTGACTTTAGTAGACAAGCCCAACACTTCAAATGTGGAAACACAGTGGGTAATATTTGTAAGAAACTTCCAACACCCATGGTATTTTGCTCATGTGGAATATCATGGCATTTTGCCTGGATCACGTAACCAGCAAATTAACACATTAACACTTTTAAAAAACATGCGCATAATCCACTGTGAATGTGGTCTTTGACTCTCGGTAGGAATACCTATCTGTCCCCTCCCCCCAGTTTGAAGCAATACCTCATAAACCCTTTCAAATAAACAGGCAGTTGCTGAGGCCTTTCAGAAAGTGAAAACTTGACAGTATAGATTTATTTTCCAAAAATATTTTGTATGACACTTTTTCTTTCTTTTAAAAAAAAGATGTTCAATGTAGTTTACATTATGCTGATCATCAGTTAAAGGCTGGCAAAATCAAACAAAAACAAGAGTCCTAAAGTATCATAATGGCTAAAAAAAAGATTCTTGCCTGAATTTTTACAGGCTGCAATCCATTATGTCAGCTGCACAAAATCATATCACCTGCATTTGTCGGGGGGCCCATTGGGCTGTCATGCTACACTATCATTTAGTGTGATGTAAAAAAGTTAAATTTTTTAAAATAGTAGCCATGTTTGTGTTGTAAGCATACCAGAGAATAAACAAAACAAAAACGCTGTAGCACTTTGAAGACTAACTATTATATTTTAATGTTAGCTTTTGTGGTTAAAATCCACTTCGTCAGACATGGGAGTGAGGCTTCAATTTAAACACATTAGGTACAGAGGCCATGAAAGCTAACATTAAAATATAACAGTTAGTCTTCAAAGTACTACAGTGGAGGGGGGTTGTTTATTCTCTGTTATGCTTAAAAGGTTACAGTGAGCCTTGGGCATATGTGTTCTTGTTTAGTCACTAGAAAGCATTTCCCATTTCACTTCCAGTTTTAGATTATGGGAGCCTCTTATGCTGTTGGTTCCAGACAAACTGGGAAAAAGAGGAAATCCGTTCATAGCCAAAAAGCACAAAGGCTAAAACGTAGCAAAGTGTATATATAGCAGTAATCAAAATAGAATTAAGTCCAAGAATATAGTCCAAATAGGTATTTTTATATTTTTTTGTATTTAATGTGCAGTGCGGTTCCACAATGAGATAAGATATTAAAACAATTCACGACTGAGAATATTTTCCAAAGCTATTCCGGTAAAATATAAGCTTTTCTGGGCATAAGCCCATTCCTCAGGGAAATTTATAAGTTAATAAATATCAAAAATTAGACTATCTCTCATACTGGAAAATGTGACAAAGTGACTGTGCATAACTAGATAAAACACATACATAAAAAGGACATGCAAAAAAGGACAAGTGAATAGACATGTACATGTATGCAATTAGAATTTTTTTTTTTTGTTCAGTCGCACAGTCGATTCCGACCCTTTGCGACCCTGTGGACCATTGATCTCCAGGCACCCCTGTCCTCCACCATCCTCCTCAGCCCGCTCAGCTTGGTGCCTGCTGCGTCCACAATGCCATCCAGCCATCTCATCCTTGGCCGTCCCCTTTTTCTTTTGCCCTCCACCTTTCCTAGCATCAAGGCTTTCTCAAGTGAATCCTCTCTTCTCATTTGGTGTCCAAAGTACTTCAGCTTCATCTTTACTATTTGACCTTCTAAGGAGCAGTCAGGACTGATTTCTTTCAAGATTGACTTATTTGTTCTCCTCGCTGTCCAGGGTACTCTCCTCCAACACCACATGTCAAAGGCGTCTATTCTTCTGCGCTCAGCCTTCCTAATGATCAAGCTCTCGCATCCATACATTACCACCGGGAATACCATTGCTTTGACTATACGGATTTTTGTTTGCAAGATGATGTCTCTACTTTTCACTATGTTCCCCAGGTTTCTCATGGCTTGTCTCCCTAGAATCAGTCGCCTCTTTATTTCATGGCTGCAGTCACCATCTGCAGTGATCCTAGATCCCAAGAAAGTAAAATCCGTCACTGCTTCTACTTTTTCCCCGTCTACTTTCCAGGTGCTGATAGGGCCTGTTGCCATTATCTTGGTTTTCTTGATGTTAAGTCTCAGGCCAGCTTTTGCACTCTCTTCTTTCAACCTAATCAGTAGCTTCTTTAAATCTTCCTCACTTTCTGCAATTAGGGTGGTATTGTCTGCATATCTCAAATTGTTGATGTTTCTCCCAGCAATTTTTATCCCATATTGTGATTCGTCCAACCCTGCATTGCGCATTATGTGCTCTGTGTATAGGTTGAAAAGGTAGGGTGATAAAATGCAGCCTTGTCTTACTCCTTTTCCTATTCCAAACTATTCTGTCATTCTGTGTTCTGTCCTAACTGTTGCTTCTTGACTCTTGTACAGATTTCTCATGAGGCATATGAGGTGTTCTGGTATTCCCATTTCTTTAAGTACTTGCCACATTTTATTGTGGTCCACGCAGTCAAAGGCCTTGGTGTAGTCAATAAAGCAATTAGAATAGTACATAACAAGATGATATCTATTCGCTTGTCCTTTTTTGTATGTCCTTTTTATGTATGTGTTTTATCTAGTTATGCACAGTCACTTTGTCACATTTTCCAGTATGAGGGATAGTCTAATTTTTGATATTTTTTAATTTATAGATTTCCCTGAGGAAAGGGCTTATGCCCAGAAAAGTTTATATTTTACTGGAATAGTTTTGAAAAATATTCTCAGTCGTGAATTGTTTGAATATCTTATCTCATTGTGGAACCGCACTGCACATTAAATACAAAAAATATAAAAATACCTATTTGGACTATATTCTTGGACTTTACTCTATTTTGATTACTGCTATATATACACTTTGCTACGTTTTAGCCTTTGTGCCTTTTGGCTACAAACGTATTTCCTCCTTTTCCCAGTACTATACCAGTTCATCCCTTTTTCCGGTTCCAGACAAACTATATAATGTTAACAATGGTTTGTTTAAAACAAGCCACCATAAAGTCACAGAAGGTGTGAGCTATTTGTGGTCCCAAGGCTTTCTGTCATTTGTTTTCATCCCACTAACACACAGCTGGGTTTGGCATCTGAACAGGTAACTGAAAAGTGTAGTAGCAAGACAGATTAAGACTTTTAAATCCCAATTAGGGCAAGAGGTAAGATAGCCAGCATGGGTTCTCTTTGGGTGTGATGAGAACTGGATTTTTCTCATGGGTTAGTCTGTCTTGGGATAGGCTGGTTTACAACCTTTTCCAATAACCATGCCACATTCGGGCAGTTGTGAGCCATCCCATCCCAGATCCATGCCTATTCACATCTTTTTTGGTCCCCGTCAGGGGCTAATGTTTCTTTGATGCAGGAAGTACTTCATTTTGGTTCAGTTCTAGCATTTGTGATCACTGGAATCAACTAGAGTGGATGGCTTTATGTGTCATTTTGCTTAAGATGTTTCATGGAGGGCAAGCGATTGGATGCAAGGGAGTTTGGTTTTGGTCAAGCCCTCATACAGCAGTGCTGAACTGGTTGCTTGACACGTCAATTAAGTGTCCTGTCATTTAGAAATAATTTTTTTAAGATGGAAAACTTCTTTCTGTTTTCCCAGGGTGTAGAAGACAGGAGAGAACAAGGAAGAGGATTTTGGTTGTTATTTCTGTCATTCTTTCTCTTGAGGGTCACTTGAGAGTGCAAGGTGGTTTTCTGTATGTAGATTCAAGAATCACTCTGAATGACAGACTGCACCTCAAAGCTACCTGTTTAGCAAGATCATTCTAGACTGTTGCAGTCAAGGAGAATTTGGTCATCTAGTCACACCCTCACTTACACTCTCCCTAGCCCAGTGATGGGCAGTCTTTGCCCTCCAGCTGTTCTTGAACTTCAATTCCCAGAAACCCTGACCAGCTGGTGTGTTGACTTGGGCTTCTGGGAATTGAAGTCCAAGAACAGCTGGAGGGCAAAGACTGCCCATCTCTGCCCTAGCCCTTTTGTTCCATGGATTCCTAGGTTAGTGCACTTGATAGATTGGCTGTACAGGTAACAGGGAAGGGTGTTGAATAAAGGGCCAGAAAAAGGAGAAATCCACAGCTGCCTATTAACTTCTTGCATCAGAAGATTCCAATACATATATCAGTCACTCGTTTGGTGACATAGATTGATCTTCACAAAATGAAAAATAAGTACAGTATGTTATAAGCTGTATTATGCACAAAACAGAATGTGAGTTTTAAAACTATGCCATTATCATTGGCTAGAACTAACACTCGGTAAAATATAATTTTAAATAAGGATGGAAAAGAAAAGAAAAGCTATCTTCTACTGAATTAAACATTTTGTGTTAAACATTTTTTCCTAATTTTTAAAGTATTGATGTTAAAAAGAGCCCCACATAGGCTTTGCATTTGTGACAGAATTAATTATACTCTGTGCTTTAGTCTCTTTCAAGATGGTGGTTTCAGATCAGGGGGAGGGAGAATGGAATGTAAACAATGTGGGCCTCATGGCTGGGATGAAACGAAACCTAATGTTTGATTGACATGTCATGCTGTTAGATCATTGGTTGGGATCCCTAAGGGGGATGACCAGAAGATGGACTTTGTGGGAGGAGATATAAGCTAGAAGGTGTGGGGCCAAAGAGACACTCTTTTGGATACTGTGCTTTTGAACTGCAATCGTGTAGCCTATTTAGCCAGAAAGGGGGGGAGGGGGCATGAGCTATCCCTTAAAGAAACAGCTTGCTTTATTTCTTTATTTGGAAATGCTTCCTGAGATTTTGATGGACTGTATCCTGTATCTTGCTCTGCTTTCAAAAATTTCTAAAATACCTGAAGAGACTTGGAGTGATTACTTGGCTCACATTACCTGAATCTACACTAGTTCCATGTGCACCCTTTGCTCACCACCTGTATTCAGGTCAGGGATGACAGGGCACACTGATAGAAGAAGCCTGAACTGTTGGGTCTGATCTGGACCAGGGAAGCAGGATCAGGCACAATCCCATTGCCAGGAGGCCGGAGGACTCCCGAGTCCTATCTGGGAGTAAGTGGATTGTCACAGCATTTATCCTCACAGATTAACAATTTTTAAAAATAAATATTCTTAAAATATTTTAAAAATAAGTATTTTTGGTATAATAATATCCTTGTAAGGATGACTATAATTAAGGTTCCCATAGAATGCTATGGATCAGATTGTCAGATTCTAGACAACCCTGACTATATAAAAGCTGGGGTGCCAGGATGCTACTGCATCCCCTATACTGATATCCAATAGCCACTGTATTCAAATTTATGTCTACGAAGTTCTAGAAATTACATCTGTGTAATGAGCTACATTTTCAGGAGCTAGCTTATCCACAAAGTGTGGCTTTGACAGCAGTCCTAATCTAAGTGGGAGATTCTTGAACCTAGACCTGTTGGATTTTGGAGGAAGTAGGAGGCCAACCTGTCCATGCACGATACATTCACTAATAAATTTCCTTCAGATCTATCCTTGTACATATGCCTGCAAGGACAACTTAAAGAAAAAATAATATTTTCAATATTTTCAGAGACTTTCCATTGCGATTCCTTCCTTATTCTTCTCTCCCTCCCTTCACTGGAGTTCTATCATTACACTATAAAGGGGCTAATGTGATTCAGTTGAAATCCAGCCCACAGTTGGGGGTTGGGAGGGACTATTTCCAGGTTTGTTGCTATTGTAACTGAAAGCTGAATTTCTGACAATGGTGAAACACCCATAAAAATTCCCATATAGCATTTTTACACCAGTTTCCTTCAGTTTGTTGGCCAGTAACTTCCCTTATAACCCGCTAGTTTGATGGTGCAAGCTGTTGGGAGGGTAGAAGGTTAGTGGGGGTGGTTGTCAACCATTCTACATTGCCCTTTTTGCCTTCATTTGTTATTTGTTATTTCAGTGACATCACACTATTCAGAACACGCAAAGCAAATAAATGTTTCAAATGCGTGTTAGAGATGAAAAGATATCCCAGTCATTGTCATAGTTATTAACATAATTTATATCCTGAATCCATTCAGCTTACAATAACACACAATGAAACAGTAAAACAGCAATCAGTGTGAAACCAGAAACAGTTCCATCTCAAGAAAAATATGGAAAGTAGCAAGGGAGCCAGAAAAAGCAGAAATGAAGAGGGTAACAGAGAAACAATGCATACTGCATCACTCAGTAAGGATGGGTTTTCTTTGTCACTCTAAATGTTTTCAAAGAATCGGCACTTGAACATTAAGCAGTTGCACAATCCAGGCATGTCCACATTTCTTCCACACACCATTGCATCAAAAATATGAAGGTCATCATGTTTGCCTTTCTCTGCATTTTTGGACTTGAAACCTACTGTTTAATTCTAGATCTCAATATTTATTTGCTTAAAAAAAAAATTACCTCATTTTTTCATTGCAAAACTCTCCGAGCAGCATACAAATCCAATTTATACCATATTAACGGTACTCAGCACAAGACAATGGGAAGAAACTGAAAACAGGCTTACTAGAAAAAGAATTATACAACTACAGCATTAAAAGACCAAAGATTTTTGATTTTATTGCATTTTGTGTTAATTTGGTTACCTGCATGTAGCACAATGATAGAAATGTTATAAGCTTTGGTTATATTAAACAGAGTCATTATGAAACCAGATATTTGCATGTAAATGACTATAGAATTGGACTTTTGATAAGAATAAAATATGAGAAAGTGTAATATGTACTACACTGAATTCTGATAGGTTTAATATGTAGCATGAGGATTTTACTGAGATTTGATGTTTTTTCTTTGTATTCTGTTTTTTGGAGATTGTATTTGTATTTCCCCCCCCTTTTTAGTGATTTGTTTACATTTTTTGTATCCTTTGAAAATTTAATAAAAATTATTTTTAAAAAGGACAAAGATGTCTGTCTGAGGATATTGATAAAACTCAGCATGAGTCAACCAACAAAAACAGTAAGATTACTAAATCTTTGGGGGCTGGGGGGGGGGGAGGATGGGCTTCACAAGATCTAGTTGGCAGGATAACTCAGTGGTTTAGGTATCTGCCACAGAGCCAAAGGTTGGGAATTTGATTCCTCACTGTGCCTTCTGTGAAAAGAGCCAGCCTGTTTAGTCATGGGCAACCTGCACAGTACCAGGATGCCTCCAGAAGAAGTACAGTACAGTAGACCCTTGCATAACGATGTTACTTGGTTCCCCAAGTAGCATTGCTAAGCGATTTTTGTTGTTATGTGGGTTTCTATGGAGTTTTCCCACACAACGACGTTTTTAGCGTCGTTGTCCAGTTATTTTAGCATTGTTGTCCGGACAATGACATTAAAAATGTTGTTATGCGGGGGAAGATGTGGTGCATAACAACGTGCTGTTAAGTGAAAATGATGTTATCCGAACGCGTTGTTATGTGAGGGTTGACTATAAATGATAAATAATTTCTGTATATTCCTACCTCAAAAAGGGCCACAATAAATCAAAACTGAGTTGATGACATACAATCATTATTTATCATGGCATCTAGACTACAATAAAGTAAAAGCCAAAGAAAATTGCCTTGGGCATTTCCACAACTGGGGTGTTTCCACAACTGGGGTTTAGTTTTTACATTTTGCCAGTAACCCACAGATACCCCTAAAAATTTGCATCAGAACAATATAACGGGACTCAATCTTTTACTAAATTTTCCAAAGCATTCATAAATATCCTCCTATACTACTGATGTCATTCACAAAGCAACAACATTATTATCTATTTTACTAAACCTCCATGTGGGCTTCTTGGTGACTGACACAGTGAGGAAGTATGACTCTTCCAGTTTTGTTTCCCAGGCTTCTCTTGGAGCATTCAATCTGTGCTTTAAGCATTCCCAATTTTTTTTTAAAAAAAACAACAGCCAAGGGATCAGGCATGAAAATAGCTTTAAAAGAATGAAACCCAAGGGAAAATACTTCACGCCTCCTGGCAAGAGTTTGCCTTTAAAGCGTCTTGATGGAATGTGCATGTCTGAAACAAGGGCCTACGCCCCTTGGAATCCTGGCCCAAGGCGTTCCTTCTTCAAAGGTACAACTGGAGTCCAAGGACTCCTTGGACAGATCCTGTAATCCACCCCTGTTAGCAGAGCTGAGAGATGAGAGAGTATATCAGGTGGCAAGTTGCTAGATGACCTTGTGTCTCTGCAAATGGGCTGGCCCAGTCTGGGCCAGCTGAAGAATGTACTTCAGAGAGAAACAACCTCAGAAAGGAGTGGAGTCAAGAAATGTAAATTGCTATTGGCAATTTACTCCCGAGGGGTATTAATCCTGTTCTTTGGTCCCTTCGAAACATGGCTTCTGCACACCATTCTCCTGCCAGAACGTTATACAATTCAAGTATAAACACACTGAATTCTATAAGATCAAACCAAGGTCATAGGGAGGAAAAGTAATTACTTTTTAAAGAGTCCCATCAGGACCCAATTTTCCTTATATTCTTTTACAGGAATATTTTCCGTATGAAAATTCCACCTTCAAATGAAGTGTTCTGAGATATTAAACATCTCAGATGCTTAAAGATTCTTTCAGGTCTCCTTCCATGGCTTAAAGTCACTCCAGCTATTTGCAGCCAACTGACCTGGACCTCACGTTGGCATTGTAGCCATCATTTTGCAACTGAGAGAGAAACTGAGGGACTTAACTAGCGGTCCATTTCTGTTATACATTTAGGCCCTGTCTTTTTTTTTTACGGGTATACAACAATGTGGTACGGTCTGATTATACTGTACTTCTTGGAAAGAAAAGGAACTAACTAGTTGTGCTACTTCCTCTCACTGAAAGAGAGGCCACAGAGCAAGATGTCTGCAAACCTTCTAGTTGAATAAGTCTTAATTGGGCCAGACAGAAATTGTGATGTTGAAGTTCCACAAGATGATAACGTGGAAGTTGGATGGATGCAAAGAAAGGCAGTTTGTAGTTGGGCTTTGTTGAGTCCGGTGCTTAAGAAGTATTCAGACCAGCAGGATTGGGTCAAACCAACAGTGCTTTATTGTTCAGTTCGTAATAGCGGACCAGACTGGGGGAAAGGGGGAAATGGTGGCTCTTTATATACAAGCAGAATGGCAGTTCCAATGATACATTTGCCCAGGCTTTTACTTAACGCGAGAAACCTGTGTAAACCAATCAGAGTACATTGAGAACATATGAATTAGGTGCCTTACAGGAATGGCGTGCGATTACAGCAAGGACTTAATGGTGAATGCACTTAAAGCAATATATGTTATTAAACGTTTGGACACAACAGATTTATAACAGTGTTTCCCAACCTTTTTTTTGCCATGCCCCACCCACATTCTGATTTTAATTTTAAAAATGTGCATGTGACAATATATATTTATATACTGTATATGAGGCCCCTAGAACCACAAGAAATACAAAAAATAACTGTTAACAACTCATTCTTGAATTGCCCCACTTAAAAAAATCAATTCCCTCCTCCATGGGGCATGTGCCCCATGTTGGGAACCATGGCGTTAGAGACACTGACAGTGCTGAGAAAAAGTTCAGCTGCCACTCTGGTTGGTGTGCCATGAGGGGGAAAGGTACCATCTTGTCTTTCCTCTTAACAGTAAAAGATGCTTCATTAACAATTCAAGTATACACTCCACAACTACTTAAGTGTATCTGCCCATCAACATCTCCACTTAAAGAGCAAACTGTATCACATTCTGCAAACCAATGCTGGGAGAAGTTACTTGGAGGAATGTATCCTATAATTCCCAGAACCCTATGGCATTTTGGATGAATGATTTGAGGATTTTTAGTCCCAAAAATATATTTTCCAAACTCTGGTGCAAATACAGATCTCCTTGAATCCTCCAGTGGAAGGAAGATTGAAGTTTTACTAACAAATACAACGATCCTTAGCATTATGTAGTTAACTATTAAATAGATAGTATAAGAGGATAGAATTGAGGATTCCTGAAGAGGTTATGTTTTGGAGATGAATCATTAATCAGTTGCTGCATTTAAATTCCAAGGGGTTCACTGTTTACTGTGCATAGCTTTCTGTCAATGTAATACAAAAACACAGTGGTGCAGGCCTGCTGAGTGATCTATAACAAAGATTCCTGGTTTATGTTAACAGCTGCAAACACAAAACCCAATGTAAAGCTGGAGCTGAAAGCTGCTTTTTCCTTGGTTCCTGCAGTCACCAGATTTGGGAAATAAGTCTTCAATCATGGATTTCTCCAAAGAACTTTATAATTGTGATTTAAGGGGCTCGGCATTTAAGCCCTATAGTAGTCTAAGAAGATAACAAGAAAACAAACATCACATATTGCCTTTGAGGGGATGCCATTCTAAGCACTAACAAAAGTGACAGGGAACATGTTAAGCTAAGTTGCATCTGGACCATGGACAAACAGAAGAGTAGATGGAGCTGGAAGCAATGGTAGGTGGAACTAGAGCCAATGGTAGGTGGTTACCAGGTCCAGGGTGGTTTTATCTCTATACTCTTCCCTGCTTCCAGTAACGGTGCTTAATCCTTGAGGGCTGCAACTCAGCAAAGTTATCTTGCTACTGCTTTCCTCACTTACTCTGGAAAACAACCATACTTCTCATTGGAGCTATCCACAGGATCCCAACTCTGTTTTAGTCCAGCCAACAAGAGGTGTAGTTTGAGAAGCAAACACATTCCTGTATTTCCATTGGATTACTTGCCAGATACTTGCCTTCTCTTCATTCTGATGAGCCACCGCTCTCTCTGAGCACTCTTGCTATTAGAGCCTAGTAATCAGATTATGAGGTCAGGCAGCAGAGCCTAATAGAAGCCTTCATTTTCTGACCAACAAGATGAAGGACAATCAATTATGGTAGCAACAGGATAAGGTGGGGAGATAGAAATGTAGTTGCACTTTTGCTTTTGGAGCCAGCTGTGGACACAGCCAATGACAGCTATGGGCATGTCTTTGCCAGTGAAGAATTTTTGTACCCCAAAAGAATAATCATAGGAAGGGAAAGCTTTTTCCTAACGCTGCACTCATAACCTCAAGGTAATCACTTTTTGACTTGGGGGGGGGGGGGATAATAAGAGTTGGCCCTCCAATGTACCTGGAGGTTGGGGAATTAGAAAATCAGTAGCACAGCTGAAACTGATGATCATAAGCTGAGGAGGAGGAGTGCATAGTTGGACTAGGTCAAGCAACATACAACCATTAAGTTGTTACAAATAACAAATCATTTCTAATTAATTTCTCTCCCCCTAAATAATGAATATGCAACTTTTTAAATTGTAATTTAATGAGGAATAAATTATCTCCTTTTTCAGTGTGAATATAATTATTAATTACTTCCAATTACTATAGGCATGCGACTCACTAAATAAGCGTTTCTCAAAGTTTTCATGTCGCGGGCCTGACCACGCCTCCCAGACAGCTTATCAGGCCAGTCACATGGTTCCTCCCACCTGGAAGTAAAATACATGCCATGCAGGCACAGAACGCGTTTAGCAGCATTCTGCACATGTGCAGCACGCATTTTACTTCCGCTTCCAGGAGCGGCAAGGGTGTTGGGGGCTGGATGAATTGGTGTCAGTGACCAGGTCTGGCCCATGGGCTGTAGGTTGCGAATGCCTGCACTAAATGGTGGTGGAAGAAGGATGTTCCAACTGGCTGCCTTACACTTTTGTAGTTGCTGCGGTGATATCAAGGTAGATGGAAATATAATGCTTTATACTACAGGGTGATGGCTGGTAGCATTTTGTTGTTGTTAATAATAATAATAATAATAATAATAATAATAATAATAATAATAATAATAATAATAATAATAATAATAATAATAATAATAATAATAATAATAATCATCATCATCATCATCCCAAAAAAGAATGGGGAAATAAAAAGTTATTTTAAAAAGAAATTCTAAGGGTTACTTTGTTAGGGCCTTAAAACTATAAAGGTAACAAGTTGTTTTAAAAGTAACTTTTCAAAGCCCAAGTATTTCAATTTTTGTATTTTGAACCAGCTATCATCATTATACATTATTCTGTTCTTCTGATCAATCTAATAACAGACCTCCATCAAACAGGAAAAGCAGGAAGCAAGATTTTAAAGCAAATAGCATGTACTAATGAGACAAAGATCAATCATTAATCATTTTGTACACAAAATGTAGGCAAGCTTGTCTGCTGCTGCCCATTGAACAAAAAAGTTTAAACAATTGTATGCAATGAATTTTTAAAATATATATTCTTAGTGGGTTTTTTGGGGGGAAAGGTGGTTAATAATTGTCCACTGGGTCTGAAGAACACATGAGATACATTTTTAAAAAAGTTGCTTTCTGATAAAGGAAATGCAACTAATTAGGGTGTCAAAAATTTCTTTATGTGGTAGCCACACCATCATTGTTGCCATTTAAAGAAGGCATGAAACCAGCTCACCAATTACATCTCATAATTTTTTAGAGGAGAAGGACTATTATTTCACAATGTAGTAACCTCTCCAACATCTGTGTTTTCCAGAAGTTGTTGCTTTGCCAGTGACAAACTCATGGGACAAGAATTCATCTTTGCTCAATCAAGGGAACATCAATCAATGATTTAGGGGGAAATGCAAGTTTTGAGCTTGTAATGTAGTCATATTAGATTTGAATAGCTGGGATCAGTTTTTCCATGCAGTCTGTATGGAAGGAAGGAAAGAAGTAAGTAAGTTCCAAAGCACATTGACAAAATCTGGGCATGACTGTCTTTTGAGTAATTCGAAACTTATACTGATAGTTATCATTTCCCCAGAAATCTTTCAGTGGTTTTTTGTCTCCATGTAACTGCGATGGCTTAGTGGTTAGGACACTGAAATGATGACCAGAAGGTCAGCAGTTCAAGACTCGAATACTGCATGATTGAGTGTGCTCCCATCATCTGCCCCAGCTCCTGCCAGCCTAGCAATGTAAAAGCAAAGAATTGCAAGTAGTTAAATAGGTACTGCATAAGCAGGGAAGGTAACAATGTTCTGTGTGCTCCAGCATCTAGTCATGCCTGCCACATGACCATGGAAACATCTGCAGATGCAGACAGTGCTGGCTCTTTGGTTGTAAATGGAGATGAGCACTGCTCCCGAGAGTTGGATATGATTGACTTTTGAGCATGTACAATTGGGACGAATTTTTCATGTAACTTTTATGAATGACTTTCTGAAGCCAATTGTCTCTGGATGAGATGGCCAGCCTTCTCCCTCTTCTTTGTTATCATCACTTTTTCTAGCAGTATTTAATATAAGAACCTTTGGATGTTTACAATGAATGTATCATGTATAATTTCTTCTACCTTGTGATCATTCAATCCAGTAAAACCGAGGGAGGTTCTGAGGGCAACAACAACAAAGGCATGGTGATGTTGGAGTATGTAGTTGCACAATGAAAATGGGGCAATTATTAAAATTTGAATTGTTTGCAATTCCCCTCCACCCAATACACTTTCCAGTCTAAAATAATTACTCAAACCAGAAGTTTGAGAAAAGCCGGGACTTGGCCATTGGGGCTGGGGTGGGAGGTGGGGGCTGGACATTCCTGCCCGGCCAAGCTTGGGCTTTGGACTTTCTTGCTGGCTGTTTCTTATGAACTTTTCTATGTGGTTTGTGGACTTTATTGTATTTACTGTATTTGATGTTTATGTGATACTTATTATTATTATTATTATTATTATTATTATTATTATTATTATTATTATTATTATTATTATTATTATTATTATTATTATTATTATTATTTGTTCAGAAATCTTAGATTGGTTTCTGGTTAGTTAAAAGAGGATGAAGATTTAGATTAGTTACAAGAAAAAAATTAAGAAGGTTTTTGTGTGGCTGGATAAATATGAAGATAATTTAGAATTGCTGCATCTCCCTCATCAAGAGCACATGGCTATGTGCTCCAAACAAAATGGAGACAAGGGATTAGGGTTAGGCAATCAAATTTCAGGCAAGAAGGGAGGGGATTTTTTTCTGATTGGTTAGCAAACAAAACATGCAAGCTAGCTAGTCCTGGCAACAGAAGCTCCCTCTTCCCCAGGGTTACATGTTAACCCTTTGCATGCTCAATTGCTATATCCCCTAAAAGGAAAGGCAGTCCATTGTACTGGTTTACAGTTCCAGCACAACATTGCATTTAAGCCCAGGTATCTTAATGCTGGGCTTCACAAACACAAAATATCCAAAACATTTCCTCATTTTGGTTTATTATGGGAGTAAACACTCACCCTTGGTAGCCAAGCATTTCCAAATTGTGCTATTAACTTCTCTAACTATATATTTTAATTTTACAAGTGTGCAGTAACATTAAAGGAGAATCATGTATTTTTCTTTAAAAACTGCTATATTTAGCCTTGCTGAGAAACCAACTTTCCAAATTTAATTCCAGGCTTCCTCTATGATCTGTCATTTCAATCTTATTTCATGACTTTATTACCTTCCAGTATTTATCAAAGTTCTATATACTCCGACAAGAGTTCCGCATATAATTTATAGCAGAAGAAAATTGAAATGTTCAGTTTTTCTTGACTTTGTATTTTCTTTGACATTGTACATTTAGTTTCCAAATATTGAAAAAGATGTTACTTTTGTTCTGGTTAGGAGTGAGTTCAGATTTTATTTGGTCTTCTTTTCCTCTTTTTGTTTTCCTTCTTTCTTTTTCCTCAAGAGCCTGCTATTTAAAATATTATTGGGGGAAAAGAAATATTGGGGAAAGTGAACAGATAGGTTTATCCATTCACACAAGTGCTTAGTTCTTATGCATTAGAGTTCCCATTACATCTTTCTAAAATATTCCTTCTTTAAGATTCACCTGGCAAAGAGGTACAAATGGACATCTCTATGTTAATAACATCTATGTCTATTGTCTTTTGTCCAGTGTGAATTCAAGAAAATGTTTGCCTTGGTTTTGAGAAGATCAATTGACTTCCCACCCTACTCAACAAAAATGTGACTCGGGGTGGCTTACAATAGAGAATATACAAAAACAAAGATACAATCAGCAAAAATACAATATGGTACAGTAACATCTCAGAAATACAGTAACATTTCAATAACACAATAACATCCCAGTAATACAGTAACATCTCAATAATGAAATAAATTTCACATATTGCACTCCAGTTCCGGACAAATAAAGTCCTATAAAGTCCTACCACCTCTAAGGCCTTTTAAGTCCTGGGGCCCGGGATGCAGGCGGTGGTGGTGGTCACGGTGTCCATCGCTGCAGGGCCTCTCTGCCCTGTCCACTAGGAAGACCGGAGGCAGTGATGAGAAGCAATTGGGGTCCTTTTCAAGCTGCAGGGACCATCCACATGTGCTCCCACTTCCCCACCGACCGACCAGGCTGGGGGGAAGGAGCATGGAACCTCAGGGCGGCGGCAGTGGCGGTACTTTTCAAGCTGTGGGACCCATCCACAGGTGCTCCCACTTCCCTGCCAACCGACCAGGCTGGGGGGAAGGAGCACAGAGCCTCAGGGCGGTGGTGGTGGTGCCACTTTTCAAGCCGTGGGAGCTGGCTGCAGGTGCTCCCACCTCCCAGCTGACCGGCCAGGCTGGGGGGAAGGGGCATGGAGCCTCAAGGCAGTGGTGGCAGCAGTGCTTTGCAAGCCGAGGGAGCCGTCTGCAGGTGCTCCCACTTCCCCGCCAACCAGCCGGGCCGGGGGGAAGGAGCATGGAGCCCCATCTTCAAATTAAGAAGCTGCCATTGCTATATAAACTGCATGCATATTACATGCCCACTACAACACAGTTTGCCAGTCTGTGTACATTAAAGAAATGAATATATCCAAGACTTAGGGGTAAGCACCCTTCTTGCTCATCTGAAGATACCCATGTGTGCTACATATTTGCGTCTCCAGATGGAATTGCGTCTCCAGACGGAGTTGCTACCCTTTAGGAAAGAACTAAAAACCTGGCTGGTGGGCCAAGTTTGGGGTGCAGGTGGAGGGGTGGTTTCCGTTGGGTGACTGGTTTAGAGGATTATGCCTTCCCCCTTGGTTCCTTTGGTACTTGCACCCCTTTTTAGGGGGTGGTTTTTAATTCAGTTTTTATCGGTTTTTATCTGTTTTATGTTGTGATTGTGAACCGCCCTGAGTCGGCCTTGGTCGAGTGGGCAGTATAGAAGTCCAACAATAAAAAATAAAATAAAATAAAATATTTATTTTACACCTATGTGTAATGGTTATTTGAGATACAACATTTAAGTCTTCTTTGTCTTCCTTATATACCATTGCTAGGTTCCCATGTGTAAGGCAACATAAGTCATGCTTTAATGAATTATTCCCCATTATTTCTTTTTGTCTACCAACCTGGCTCCAGAATTTTCTTCAGTGGCATTTGTAGCTTTTCATTACCTTATGTGGCACAGAGATCATTGAGTTCTTGGGATCCTTTTGTTCCATATCAATTTGTTTATCAAACCTTATGAGACAAGAAAACAAAGCTCATGGTAATCAGTACAAAACAAGCTGACTAAGAAATGGAGTTAATGGCCCAAAGAGAAGAAGTTAAGCATGTTGACAAATGTTAGTGACTTTAGAATTTGGTTAAATGAATGATGAAGAGCGTGATAACTTTCTATAAAATTTAACATTGGCACAATGCATTGTTGTATGTGTGCTTTGTTTTTTATTTTTTAATATGGCATAGAATCATTGAGATGCCTGGATAGCTCAGTAATTTAAGTATCTGACAGCAGAGCAAGAAGTCGGGAATTCAATTCTCCCCTGTGCCTCCAGAGAGAAGAGTTAGCCTGTGTAATCATGGACAATGGCAAACAACTACTGGGTATTCTCTACCAATAGCACCCTGGAAAATATTTACCTCCTGGGTACATGCTTATGATTATTATGGACTTGGATACTGAATTCTATTAAAAATATAGAAGCCTTTGGAAGGCAGGTTTCTTGCAAAATGCTAAGAGTTTCTTGGATCAAAGGGGTGGCAAATGAAGAAATACTAAAGAAATGAGTAAATGAAGAAAGCTAGAATACATTGATCATGTAGCAAGAAATTAAAAGTACATATTGATGAAGCTGATCATCCAAAGATAAAACAAATATAAAAGGAAGTACAAGAAGGAGAAGAACCTATTGGTTGAAGAACCCAGGAGCTTGATTTGGATGCTGCTTGTTGAGAGGTGTCACATCCAAAACAAGAATAACTCTGATAGCATCCAAACTCTGGCAGAAGAGAAAAACATTATTGATCCGTCGCACAGTCAAGTCTGACCCTTTGCGACCCCATGAACCATCGTACGCCATGCTCCTCTGTCCTCCACCAACCTCTTCAGCCCTCACAGATCTATGCCCATTGTGTCAAGAATGCCATCCAACCACCTCATTCTCTGTCGCCCCTTTCTCCTTTTGCCTTTGATCTTTCCCAGCATCAAGGCCGTCTCATTTGGTGGCCAAAGTATTTGAGCTTCATCTTCAGTATTTGTCCTTCCAGTGAGCAGTCAGGGTTGATTTTCTTTAGGATCAACTGATTCGACCTCTTTGCTGTCCTGGGTACTCTCAAAATCCTCCTCCAGCACTACAGTTAAAATAATGAGAGCAAGAGGGAGAGAGGGAGAGAGAGAGAGAGAGAAGACAACCAGGTTGGGGAAAATGTCTCTTGCGTCGAGGCACATACCTGTATTTTGATCAAATTTAAACTTTTTTCCATAATCCTCTGTTCCAACAAAATGCAGACTTCTAAGAAATAATGCACTGATGGAAAGAGCCACATTTCAGGACTACATTCATTTGTGTCAGATTTGGCAGTCTCTGTGCCAGGCTGTCATAAACAAAGAAACTTGTAAATTCCTTCTGGATGTCTTGCCCTATTGAATTTAGCCCATCCCCTAGCCAAGAGAGTAGAGGAGGATGCCAGCAAATGGTTACATATTCAAAGTGATTTATCCCACCAAATTCTGCCTCCTTTAAAATTTTTGACAAGTGGAACTATCCTGCTTTTTCCACCTTTCCTTCCTGGTCTCTCCTTCTGCAACACCCATCATATTCCCTACACTGATGATTTGCATTCATGATTTAGATTTCTGGACTGTTCAATTTTCAGCTACTCTACAGAACTTTCTGTAGTTCTAGACCTTGTTAGGTACACTAAAGAGAGAGCTTGGAATGCTGTTCTAATGATGATTGAATATAGTGGCATGTTGAAATGATCTGTAAATGAACAGCCTTGTCGGTGATCCACTAGGACAAAGTAAGGACTTTCTGTGGGACTAATGTTGAAGATGTTATGGAAGCTGCAGCAGTGCAGAATGCAGCTCCGAAACTGGTGTCAGGACTGCAGAGATTTGATTATTTAATTTAATTTAATTTAATTTAATTTAATTTAATTTAATTTATTAGACTTGTATGCTGCCCTAATCACCGAAGTGACTCAGAGTGGCTAACATACCATGGGGCAGCATATATTACAATGTTAAAATTTCAAAGTTTGTCTCTTTCTGCTCTGTGTTAATGGCATGGTATGCCAGCCAGTTCCACAACCCCAGCTGTCTTAGTACAGTGCTTGTTTTAAGTGCTTGATAGAAAGAAGAAAGGGGTGGCAGAAAATGAGATGGCTGGATGGTATTGTAGACACAATGGGCACAGAGCTGGGTGGGTTGAGGAGGATGGTGGAGGACAGAGGTGCCTGGCGGGCAATGGTCCATGGGGTCGCAAAGGGTCGGAATCGACTGTGCGACTGAACAACAAATAAATTGTTTCTAATACAAAGGATCCTCCCATTAGTTAGATAACAACTAATTCCAAGTAGATCCTTTCTTTTATGCATGCCTTCTGTCTTAGAAGCTGGTGCTTTGGCTTCCCCCAAAGAGGGCTTCAGCTAGCACTGCTTATAAAATAAATAAATAAAAAAAACTGTTTGGCAGCCAGGAGAAAATGATGCAGACACATTTTTCATCATGACCTTCTTTTTCTCCCCCTGCCCCCCCCCCCCTTAACCACATTTAATTCTTCCCTTTTGCCCTGCGTTATAGGAGTTAGGTCCGGAAATCATAGGAGTCTAGCACCTTCCCATATGATCTTTTCCTTTGTTTTAGCCGCTTGTAAAAACCTATCCAGGTCCCATGAGTTCCAGCAAGTAATACGTACGGTGCCTCCAACGCTGCCTTTTCCAGATGGGATTCTCATTGGGAATGAGTATTGCATATTGAATTTAAACTCGATGCTTCACGAAGAAAGAAAGAAAGAAAGAAACAAACAAACAAACAAACTCATTGGCCATTGTTTACTATATGAAATCTGTGTCCACCTTCCTTGCTGGACCTTTCAAAAGCCATGCAAGACTACCATCTTGCTGGTTTTTCAGGATTACCCAACCAGATTTCTGGTTTTGGAAATAATGTTCCAATGAAGGACTGCTATTTGTGGTCTCGGAAGAAAGGGAAATTTCATAATATAACGAGCATTTGGAAACAGAAGAGCTAGGGCCTGCTGGCAGGAAGAGGATGGATATTCAAAAGGGTATTGAGCAGTGGTGGGCTCCCAATTTTTTTACTACCACTCTGTGGGTGTGGTATGGTGGGCGTGGCCAGGGGGAAAGCCCTGCGTTGCACCTGAATTAGGACTACTTTATTTCAAAACTTGCATGGGCGGGGCCAGCCAGAATTTCTACTACCGGTTCTGGCGAACTGGTGCGAACCTGCTGATGCCCACCACTGGTATTTATTTATTTATTTTATTTAGTCGTATTTATATATGCTGCCCACTCAGGCAGAACCCGACTCAGGGCGGCATTACAACAAATTCTAAAAACATATAAAAACACTTTAAAAACCCCATATCCCACCCACTTAAAAAACCCCTTATCCCACCCATCCATCCCACCCACTCTAAAAAAAGAAGAGAGAGTTCTTAATTCTTTACGTAAGCCAGCAGGTGGGGACCGTGATCCCATTCGGGCCCCACACCTGCCCTGCCAGCCAGGTCTTCAATCCTTTCCTGAAGGGCAGCAATTCTCTTTGAAGTCTTAGATCTGTTGGCAGGAGGTTCCAGAGAGTTGGTGCGGCCACGGAGAAGGCCCTCCTTCAGGTGCTAGACAGATGTGCACCCCTAACTGATGGTACAATTAGAGAGCCCCTCCGGTCCACTCTGGTTGGACGGGCAGACACTCTTGGGATGATGCGGTCTCTAAGGTATCCTGGCCCACTGCCATATAGGGCTTTAAAGGTCAAAACCAGCACCTTGAATTGCACCCGGAGACAAACTGGTAACCAGTGCAGCTCCCGAAGTAGCGGTGAGGCATGGGCATATCGCCCACATCCCATCACCACCCGGGCTGCCGCATTCTGGACCAGCTGCAGCCTCCGAATGGTCATCAAGGGCAGCCCCATGTAGAGCGCATTACAATAATCTAGTCGGGAAGTAACCAGAGCATGGGTGACCATAAGCAAGGAGCCCCGGTCCAGGAGCGTGCGCAATTGGCGAATCACCCGAAGTTGGGCAAAAACCCTCCTGGCCACAGCCGCCACTTGTTCTTCCAGCAGCAGCCGTGAATCCAGAAGGACCCCCAAGTTGCGCACTGGGTCTGTCTGGGGCAAAACCGCCCCATCCAGTACCAAAGGTGGTAACTCCCTGGATAACACGGGGCCCCTTATCCACAGCCACTCTGTCTTGCTGGGATTCAGCCGAAGCCCATTGGCCCCCATCCAGACCCCAATGGCCTCCAGGCATCCGGATAGGATTTCAACAGCATCACTGGGGTCCCCACGGGCCGAGATATACAACTGGGTGTCATCTACGTACTGATGGTACCGCACCCCGTGGGAACAAATGATCTCACCCAGTGGCTTCATGTAGATGTTAAATAAGAGGGGAGAAAGCACCGAGCCCTGAGGAACCCCATACTTGAGGGACCTAGGGCTGGACCTCTCACTCTCTAACCACACCGACTGGGTACGGCCCTCCAGAAAAGAGGAAAACCAGGACAACACAGTGCCCTGGATCCCCAATCCTTTGAGCTGTTCCAGAAGGATACTGTGGTCGACGGTATCGAAGGCCGCTGAGAGGTCAAGAAGAGCAAGGACGGATGGATAACCCCGTCCCGCTCCCGCCAGAGATCATCCATTAGTGCGACCAATGCCGTCTCCGTACCATACCCGGGCCTGAATCCTGATTGAAAGGGGTCTAGATAATCTGCTTCCTCCAGGACACTCTGCAGCTGGCGCGCCACCGCCTTCTCCAAAACCTTACCCAAAAAGGGCAGGTTGGAAACCGGCCTGTAATTGTTAAGGACAGCTGGGTCAAGGGATATTTTCTTCAGGAGGGGGCGCACCAAAGCATGTTTTAATGGTGCAGGAAATACCCCCTCCCGTAAGGATGCATTTATTATCGCCCCAACCCAGCCACCTGTCACCACCTTGGAGGCTTTCACCAACCAGGTGGGACAGGGGTCCAAAGGACATGAAGTGGCACGTACAGCTGCAAGGAGCCTGTCCACTTCATCAGGGACAACAGGATCAAACTGATCCCAGATCGTACAGCAAGACTGTGCTCCGGCACCCCCCCGACCCTCCCCATCCACGCCGGGACTCAGTCCTGAACGAATCCGATCGATTTTCTCCACCAGATGGTCAGCAAAGTCCTCAGCCGAACCCTGCCAACCGGGCACCGATCTCCCCCTACCGAGGAGGGACCTGGTTACCCGGAACAGAGTGGCTGGGCGATTATCAGCGGAGGCAATAAGGGTGGTGAAGTATTGACGCCTCACCACCCCCATCATCACTAGGTAGGCCCTAATAGCAGCTCTAGCCAGTGTCCAATCGGAGTCATCCCGGGTCTTCACCCAGCGGCGCTCTAGGCATCTCTTTGCCCGTTTGAGATCCCGCAGTTCATCTGTGAACCACGGGGATGACCTAACCCCATGGGCGCGGAGAGGCCGCAGTGGCGCGATTTCATCCAAGGCTGCTGTTGCCGTCCTGTTCCACAGGTCGACAAGTGCCTCGGGTGAATTGTGGAGCCGATCCAGAGGAACATCCCCCACTTCCCTCTGGAATCTATCTGGATCCATTAGTCGCCGAGGGCGGGC
Organism: Bradypodion ventrale; assembly: GCA_035047345.1. Taxonomy (NCBI): domain Eukaryota; kingdom Metazoa; phylum Chordata; class Lepidosauria; order Squamata; family Chamaeleonidae; genus Bradypodion; species Bradypodion ventrale. The sequence continues at coordinate 180,072,971 of JAWDJE010000001.1, forward strand.
CATTTTAATAGGCCCTGCCTCCCTACGATGAAGCGTCGCCCCCAGGAAGTCAAGAGTCACCAGATAGTGATCTGACCATGGCACAGGTGAAATGGCTAAGTCCTGTAATCTCAGGTCACTCTGCCACTGCTCCGACAAGAAAACTAAGTCTGGCATGTGACCACTGCCCCTGGTCGGACCCCGCACTACCTGAGTCAGGCCCATGGCTGCCATGGAAGCCATGAACTCCCTTGCCACCTCAGAAGCCATCCCCAACGATGGCAAATTGAAGTCCCCCAGAACCATAAGCCTCGGGAACTCCAACGCCAGCATCGAGGCGGCTTTGAGGAGCTCAGGCAGGGCATCTCTTACCCTGCAAGGGGGCAGGTACAGGAGTAAGATCCCCAACTGACCCTTGGGGCCCAACCGTAGAAGCAGGGCCTCACAACCAGACACTTGTGGAGCAGTGGCCCTAGCAATTCCCAAGGACTCCCTGGCAACAATGGCGACATCACCGCCCTTCCCCTCACCTCTAGGCTGGTGCCAGATACCGAACCCAGCTGGACACATATCCGAAAGAGGTACTCCATCTTCAGGTGTCAGCCAGGTTTCGGTGATGCATGCCAGGTCAGCCAGCCCCTCCTGGATAGCATCTTGAATCAGGGGGGCCTTATTACATACCGATCTGGCATTCACCAGCAGCAGCCTAAGGGTGGGGTCACTGTGGATCTGCTGCTCAGGGCCCAGAGATGTACCTGCAGGGCTGGAATGAGGGACCGCACTTAAACATCAGGCCCGCATTCCCCGAGTGCGGCCCGCCCCACGGTACCCGCCATACCGCCCCATGCCCGTCACAACACCTATATGGATCCCTGGAACCTCCCTAGATGGAATGCTGCCCCTCCTTCCTGGCTGGCAGGACCAACTCTCTCTCTTCCCACCCCATCCACAATCCCCCCCTGGTTCCAGCAACATGCATGGGCTCCCGGAACGAGCAGGAAGCGCTGGCAAGTCCTGGCGCCGACATCTCCTCTTCTTCCCCCCAGGTGGGAAGGGCGGAGGCAGGGGGCGGGGGGGACATGGTCAGGAAGAACCTAAGGAAAGAAGGAAGGATGCTATATAGGCCAGAGATGGGCATGGAGGATGAGTCCCTTTCATTTCATACAAAGAAAAAGGTTGCCTAACTAAACCTTTGGCTACAAACATCAAGGAAAGCAAAGGACAATAAAACCGATGTTAGGGTGGGCCACATGCCCTCTTCTGAAGGGCTGCTAGAGAACAATCTTCCTTTTTGAGCTCTTTACATAAAACTAAACAAAGAAGAGGATCAGGGTCCCTGAAGTTACCCATCTATAATGTGCACGTAGATAGCAGCAGAGTCAGCCAGTGTGTAACTCATGTGGTAGGTCCCTCCGTGATTTTCCCACTTGACTGAACTACATTGTACCTCTGTTAAAGTCTTAAAATCATTCCTACTTTTGCATTTCTGAATAATAGTTAGGCCACCCAATTAGATGGATAGTCTTGCCAGGTTATCCTGCTATGGGAATAGAGTAGACATACTGCCTTGGAAAGCTAGGTCAGGCAAAAGAAACTGCAGAATGAACTCACCAAAAGGTGCCTCCATTTTGACGGTTTCACATCTGGCCTAGACACGGAAGAAGAACACCACATTTCTTCTCCCCTCTCCTGAAATAGAGGATGTCTCACACAGGCCTGGAAGGGGGTTGCTGCTTCAGCGTCAAATATCTGTCTCAACTTCTGGTTGCCTCCTGTTTAGAGATGTAAAATTTCCGGAAATTTTGAAGCTCAGGAAAAAACCCAGGGTTTTTCGGGGGAGGGAAAGAACGAAAATTTTCGGAAAAATTGAAAATAATATGAAACCATACATTTTTTTAGAAATGATTTATAAAATATTTGAACCCAGCCTTATCTTAAAATATTTTATTCATCATGTTAAAACAAAACATTCCCTAATATATTTTTTATTTTTTCCAATTTTTCAGAACAAAAACAAAAAAGGCTTCAGAAAAAAACGGGAAAAAATTATTTCCCCCCCAAAAAAATTTTGGTTTTTCCCCAGGCCTTCATATCTCTACTCCTGTCTCCTCCATTACATCTTCTAACAGCCTGGCATCTTCAATGAACTACAACAGAGTAAGACCAGGGTTTACAAAAGCATATGTTTTACAGAACCTTCATCTGCAGAAGGTAGTGCACAAAATTATTATTTGATAAATTCAGAAGCCTCAAAGCCAACCAGAGCTGAGATTTATTTGTTTTTTCCTGCCTCTTCCTTTGGCCTAAGGTTGCTACACTAATAAATTACTCGAGTAGCCAACAGTAATGAATGAAAGGCTAAATATTCCCCAGTGTGAGCACATGCATGAGCACATGCATTTAAATAAATAAATAAATAAATAAAGCAACCCATAGCACTAAATAAAGCCATACTGCCACCTCCAGTAACCATCTGTTTCCATTTTCCCTCAACTTTCCTTTGAGGCTGTTTTCTTGGCTGTGTAGAAGGCCAGCTGGCGTCTCTTTGCGCCAAGCACGGCAGGGGCCTCCTAAGGACCTTGGTGCCCCTTTCTCATGATCCTGGACCCCTCAGGTGTTCTATGAGGAAACAGAAGATACTTGGATTGTCTTGTATCTGTCATTTCTGCAACCTTTTAATCTCTCATAAAGAACAATAACTTTGGTTGTGTTTTTTTAAAAATAAAATAAAATAAAATTGTACAATTTTACCAGGTACTAGAAAATAGAAGTGTTAGATCTGGCAATAAATTAATGTCTACTTGAAGAGAAAAGAGAAAACAATTACAAATGGGAAACAGATTTATTCACACTCAGTGCATTAATGAAAACCCTTTAAAAATAGCCAACAACCCTACATATACTGTGTGGAAAAAATAATGGCCCAGCAGGTCCACTTTTTATTAACAACTCATCAGTAAGCAGGTTGTAATTCATAACAAAGAATTTACCCCAAGGAATGCCACAGGACTGCAAGCTTTTTAGTTTCCTAAGAAAATACATATGTTGTTCCACTTGGTTTCCTTTCAATAAAATCCACCAGTTAGCACTTCATTTTCGAGCTGTTCTGACAAATCAGGTGAGTTAGCTTGGTAGAAAAAACAGAAGCCAGCTTTTCAGCTGTGAATTTTAGGGAATTTTTTAATAACTTAAATAATTGTCCCAAATGGTGAGAAAGGCAAAGGGGAGGCATTTGCTTGGAACAGTTCCCTTTTATGTTTATGCCAGTAACTTATTCTTTTCTTCTGAACACCCCCCCCAACACTTTAAAGAAATTGACTTTTCACCTGTATGCTAGAGAAAATGTTTGTCTGTTATTTTACATGTGCAATATAAATATGTATATTTATGTGTGTGTATGTTTGTGTGTGTGTGTGCTAATAACTTAAACGGGACAATGCTGAAAGGCTGAGTACTGATCTATAATTGCATGTTATTATGAAATGGATCCAACTATTCAAGATGATCAGAAACGGATGTTTGTTCTCTGGAGCGAAATGTTCTGCTATTGCTATTGCGGTTGCTATTATAATAAAATAAAAATCTATCATTAGATTTGCAGTCAAAGACTGGTATAAAATTAATAGTCCAAGACCTAACCAAAGGATTTTAAAGTAGGAACAGGTGAGGGAGTTCCTTCCCCCACTCTTAATTTTCCCTTATCTACATATTTTATTAATATTTGGAATAAAGACAACCTAGTATTTTAGAAAGATGTATGTAGGTTTTCTGAACTAGTAGATTTCTCTATCCACCCTCAGGACTGTAAGTAATTAAGACTTTAAAAACCCCGGTTTTCAACCTGGCATTTATCTGCATTAATGTCAAATTAGAGCTGCCACCATTTTTCTGTGATGGTCCTTATGTTTAACATATTTATGAATGGAAATCATAATACGATCCCCTCCATGGTGTCCACTGTGGTGGAATTGCCACAGGCATAATGATGCCTATTGTATATGGCCAGTGATGCACTGCAGCAGGTTCTGTCAGGTTCTGCAGAACCGTTAGCGGAAATTCCCCCAGGCCACGCCCACTTGGTTGGCCACGCCCACGTCCATAGCCTATAATGCAGGATGTTTGGCCACATCCACAAATTTGGCCCCACCCACAGATTTCGCCAGCCTAGGTAGTAAAAAAAATTGCAGTGCACCACTGCATATGGCTAGTTCAATGAAGGAGAATTTCAGCTCAATTCATTTTTAATGGATTTGTCAAAATTCACAAAATGTGAATTCAGGAGGGAAGAGAGCTTAAAAAATTAAAATGCAGGGGAGGGAGTGGGGCAAACTGACAGGTTTACTCCATTCTGATTCTAAAGAAACTTTATCATCTCCTTTTAAAAAAATGTTTAACGTAATATATCTTTCATATGATGTAAAATGCCAAAGTTCTTTCACAAATGCACATTTTCCACTGGGTTGGCATGTGGTGTTAGAAAAGCTCATTCTGAGGTATTTCTGAGAATGCCAGTGTTCAATAACCACAGAATCTCTGTGCTGGTGACAACAAAACAGCTGCTTTCCCTTTGGCTTGTTATAATGCAAAAGAGATGCTTGAACCTTTTCTTCCAGTGGAAAAGCCACCCATGTAATCTGGTGGTTTTTCCACAGGGAGGGTATACTCTCCGCCTGCCAAGCAAATTGCTACACCTCCTGTTTACAAGGTCCTGAAACTAGCTTCTAAACTAGGCTTTAACAAAGAAAACGTGTGAAAGTACCCATAAAATGGCTCTAATAAGCCTCTCCATAGCAAAACTCCATTGGCAGACCATAAATGGAAAATGCTGAAAAGTGTTTAAAGTGTTGTGGAAATATACTGGCTCTACAATGAAAATAAGGAGACATGGTGTCTCTAGATAGGAGGACCCTTGAGGGAAGGGTGGGCTGGATGGGAAGGTCAGCATAATGAAAAATTTACACAAATGCATTTCTGTTGTTGGAAATTAAAGGGAGCGAAAAACAAAAAAATACACCTTCTTCTTGTGCTTAGGGAAAGAATAAAAGCCAGTAGAAAGAACCAGTGAACGTTTTATAATCTGGGGGTCCTCCTGGACTCACGACTCCTGCTCAAAGAGCAGGTGGTAGTCGTGGCCAGGAGGGCTTTTGCACAACTTTGTGTTATACGCCAATTACGCTCACTCCTAGACCGGGACTCCTTGCTCATGGTCATGCACACTCTGGTCACCTCCAGACTTGACAATTGTAATGTGCTCTGCATGGGGCTGCCCTTGATGACCATTCGGAGGCTGCAACTGGTCCAGAATGCAGCTGCTTGGGTGGTGATGGGGTACGGGCGTTATGCCTATGCCTCGCCACTGCTTCGGGAGCTGCACTAGTTGCCAGTGTGCCTCTGGGTGAAATTCAAGGTGCTGGTAATTACTTTTAAAGCCCTATGTGGTAGTGGGCCAGGATACTTAAGAGACCGCATCACCCCAAGAACATTTGTCCATCCCACCAGAGCAGACCTGAGAGGCTCTCTCAAATGTGATAAGAATGTTTGCTAAAGCTTGCTTTAGGATAAGGCCTCTGTATTCATTGTAAAGGCCATGTAATCAGAATGCATGTTTGATACAGTGTAATTCATTTTTGCTCTAGTTAAATGAAGCCTCAAGTTGCTTAGAACCAATAAGAATGAAACAAGTTTAAATTTACTGGAATGTATCCATATATAGAAGATGAACATAGCTTCCCTATCTGTAACCGATTATACTATAAAAGTCTGCTGTTTTGTGTTATTCGAGGTTCAGGGTCTGACTTATGAAAGTGCTCTGAACCCGCGCGTAAATAAATTGTTCCAGTATCTGCTTGAAGCCTCGGAATACTGTCTTAGTCCCTTGAGTTCCACAACAGTGCCATCTGCTATAGGGGTGCGTCTCTCTAACACCAGAAGGAGGGCCTTCTCTGTGTCTGCTCCGGCCCTTTGGAACCTCCTGCCAATTGAGCTGCATCTCCAGACAAGGTGAAAAACCTGGCTGGCAGGGCAGGTGTGGGGCACCAGCGACATGGGGACCCCGTCCTGATGGCTCATTTAGTAGAACACTCTCTCTTTCAAGTTTTTTTAATCTTTTTAAAATCTTTGTCAGTAGTTTTTTAATGGGGTTTTTAATTGCTTTTTTAATACTGCCATTGGTTTTATTTTCTGTGAGCCGCCCAGAATCTTTGGAGTTGGGTGGCAATACAAATTAGAAAAATTAATAAATAAATAACACCTCCATTAATCAAGCTCACATATAGTGCCTTCACCTGACTGTTAGGTGTGATGGTACTTCTTTTGAGCACCTTTGTGCAGGGAACGCAGACTATCAATGAAAGGAAGAAATAAAAGTGAATCCTGATCTTTAGATATATTTGCCAAAATCTTGTTGCTTAGCATATTACTGCATTGGCTCAGTGGTAAAGACACTGAACTTGATGACTGGAAGGCCAGCAGTTTGAGACCCGAGCACTGCATGACGGAGTGAGCTCCTATCTTTGTCCCAGCTCCTGCCAACCTAGCAGTTCGAAAGCAAGAAATTACAAGTAGATAAATAGGGACCACTTCGGTGAGAAGGTAAACAGCATTCCGTGTACTCCAGTGTTTAGTCATGCCTGCCACATATCCATGGAGACATCTGTAGATGCAGACAGTGCTGGCTTTTTGGCTATAGACAGAGATGAGCTCTGAACCCTAGTGGCAGGTACGACTGGCTTTTGAGCAAGCGTGACCTTTAACTTTTACTTTAGGCCCATTAAATCAGTGTAAATTTAGTGAGTCAACCCCTCTGTATGTTCCATTGATTCAAAAGGATCTACAGTACTTTATTGTGATTTTCTATGCTAAGCATCAGGAGTGAGGCAATTGTGAATGTTTTCTTTCACTGGATGCTAAAGCAATCAGTTTTGTGCATTAAAAAGTGTGCATAAAGAAAAAGGTTGTAAACTGTGCAAAAACCTTGTATTTATGCAAACTGGTTTTCTGTACAAAATGAAAGAGGTTTTGCACAAAAAATATAAGGCTTTGCATGCAATACTGATGGGATCATGTTTAAGGTTGACTCACTCTTCCATCCTTCTGAGTTTGGTAAAATCAGTATCCAGTATGCTGGGGACAAAAAAAAGCTAATTAATTGTGAACCACCTAGAGAGTGCTCTAAGTGCTATGAGGTGGTATATAAGTTTAGTTGCTATTGCTAGTACTGTTGCTGAAATAAAGTCCTTCAGTGTGAGAGCAATGGAAGAAACAATATTTTTCTATCAAGCCTCTGCTATTTGTGTGGACTGCCCATCTACAGTGATGCACTGAAGCAGGTCCTGTCCTGTTTGGGAAAACCAGTAGCCGAAATTCCCCCAGGCCATGCCCACCTGGTCGGCCACGCCCACCTCCATAGCCCATTGGGTTGGCTCCAGCCAAAGAGGTGGTAGTAAAAAAAAATAGAGTGCACCACTGCCCATCTACCAAACTAGCATTCTTGCTTTTTGTGAAGCAAAGCATGCACAAATGCACACATGTGATTGCACATGGAGTGTACACAGAAGGCATGACTAATTACTCCTCTCACAAGTAAAATAATGAAAGACCCAGGTAATGGGATGAAAAGGGCTACAACTTTGTTTGCAGAGGTGTGTGAAGGTAATGCAGCCTGGGTCACAAAGCAGGTGATCTATCTAGGTCACCTTTGTCTGGAGAGTCCAAGCCCCAAAGAGAAGCAAATTAACCCTCCCAGTTGCACCATAATATTCCTTGTGTGTAGAGTGACATTTCTAAATGGGAGAAACCCCTCATTGTGTGCAGGCTATACCTCTAATTTTCCAGGCTTTCCTCCCTTCTTCTTCTTCTTCCACATCTAAGTCCGAATATTAGTGATCCTCATGGCGATCAGCCATCCTGAGAATATAATGCAGTGGCCTTTCACCTGCCTTCTGCAACGCAGAATGACACCTGTACCATTGATCCAGTTCCATGAGTCATTTTCTGGTCCTTTCGTGTTTGGGAATCAAGACAATGGAAGCAGCTGTAAACTAGCCTAACACATCTTTATTGCATGGAGTACAGCACAAACATGTGGTAATGGCGGACAAACAGCTCATTTTATGCAGTGGCTATACCCCAGGAATTCAACTTCTCTTGCAAGGAACACACATTTGTCTCTCTGCAGTCTCAACCCCACGGATTCGAACACTGTAAGGACCTTATCTAATCTCTGGGCCAGTTCTGCTTCGCTCCCCCCAGAAATCAAAATGTCATCAAAGTAGGGCAGAACACCCGGTAGCCCCTTTAACAAACGTTCCACAAGGGACTGAAATATCCCCGACGCTGAGTTCACGCCGAACTGTAGGCGCGTCACCTTAAATGCCTCCTTGTGAGTTACAGTGGTTTGCGCAGCAGCTGTAGCTGGGGTTACTGATAGCTGCTGGTACGCCTGCGCCAGATCCAATTTGGCGAAACACTTCCCCCCATGTAAAGTAGCCAGCAGATGGCTAACTACTGGCACTGGATAGGCATTAGGGCGGATTGCCTTGTTGATTGTACACTTGTATTCAGCGCAAATCCGCACCTTCCCATTTGCTTTTAGCGCTGTAACAACAGGAGTCTCCCACTCTGCAGAGTCCACAGGCACTAAAATCCCCTGACCCACCAGTTTGTCAAGTTCCGCCTCTATTTTGTCCTTCAGGGCAAATGGAACCCGTCGTGGCTTGAGCCTAATTGGGTGGACCTCCGGGTCTAGGTCGAATGAAACTGGGGGGCCCTTGTATTTCCTGAGTCCCTTCTTGAATACCTCGGGGTGTGCGTTGCACACTGCCTGAATCTCATCCCCCCTGATGGCATGGACGCCTCCTATGAAAATGTCCAGGGGTTTGAACCACTGTGTTCCCAGGAGGTTGCACCCCCCTCCTTTAGAACTACTAGGGGGAGTTTCCTCCTGAGTCCCTTGTACTGTATTTCGAAGTCCCCTACCCCCAACACTGGGATCCCATTCCCCAGCACATCCCTTAAGTTTGACCTCAGCTCCTTGAGTCTGGGTCACGCCTTGGGGGGAATGCACAAAAACTCCCTATGGGAAATGATGGAGTAGGTGGACCCCGAGTCTATTTTCATCCTAACTGGGATCCCCTGCAACAGTACCTCAACATAAAAACGTGGGTGCCCTAAGGGAACGCTGTGGATGGCCAGGTCGTCTTCCGCATATGCTCTTTGGTACACGTGATACCCCTCTGGGCCGTCGACACCATCGTAGACTCTGCCGACGCCATCCCGTCTCCGCGTGGAGCGCCCTGCTGGGCTCTTGCTCTCGTCCCGCCGTTGCTTGCACATCCTGGCGATGTGGCCCCTTCATCTGCAGTTGTGGCACTCAGCCTTCCGGAATGGGCATTTGCTCCGCTCATGGGATGCTCCGCAGCCATCACAACGCCGGCCTTCCTTTCCTTTCTTCTCGCTCTGCCCCTTTCTGACTTTCCGGACCCCCTCATCTTCACTGGAGCCTGGAGTGGCGGAGGCCTCTGAAGATATAGGTGACCGTGGGGCAGGGGGCGCCCTCCAGGTCACCTGGACTGCTGATGCAGCTGCCTCAATTGGTGGTGGCTTCGCTTTGAGGAGCTTGAACCTGGCCCTTGTGGACTCAGCTGCCTGTGCCTCTTGCAGAACCTCTTTGAAGGTGAGGTCATGGCCACGGGTCATGAGCTTCCTTTGGGTGTCCCCATCTCGCATCCCGCAAAGCAGCCTGTCCCTCAGGGCCATGTCTAGAAACTCCCACCATTCGCACAGGGTTGCCGCCAAATGGAGGGCCGCCACATACTCGGACACGGACTCACCCGGCTTTTGGTCCCTCCTCATGAACGCGGCCCTGGCAGAGAAGAGAGACACCTTGGGCTTGAAGTGGTTTCTCAGTGTAACCAGCAGGTCGGCTACAGCAATCTGTTCCACTTCTTTTGGTGCCACCAGGTCCATCAGCGCTTGCACTGCGTGATAGCCGAGCATCGTGATGAGAAGGCACCTCTTCTTTCCCGCGTCTGTGATGCTGGGAACCGCTACCGTACTCCTGAAATGCATCTCGAACCAGTCCCATCGCTCGGGCTGGTTTACGTCAAAAACTGGTTGCTGTGAAAGTGTCTTGTCCCCGTGGGAAGCCATATCCTACCTTCATCACCAATTTCGTATTTGGGAATCAAGACAATGGAAGCAGCTGTAAACTAGCCTAACACATCTTTATTGCATGGAGTACAGCACGAACATGTGGTAATGGCGGACAAACAGCTCCTTTTATGCAGTGGCTATACATTTGAATGTGGCTCTTCGATAGGGCATTGGCTACTGTCCATGTGACGTCATCCTTAGTCACACCCTTCTTGTCCAGGTGAGGTGAATCTTTCCCGTGCAGCTGAAGGTATTTGAGGAATGTGTACCATGTGAGCTGAACGCTCGCTATTTCCCCCTAGTGGTCACTAGCTCGCATTCTATTGTGGTTTGTTACATTGTTTCTATTGCAAGATACAGCTTGTTACATTCGCTCATTCATGTGGTTACAGATTGTTACACTCGCTCATTCGTGTGGTTACACTCAATACACAACAGGTCCTGAGACCTTTTGGCATGCAAAGTCCTCATCAGCCCCAGGCCAGTATTGATGAAGTTGCTGCCCTCCATCAAGATGGAGAAAAGATGGGATTTAATCCACTTTATGTACTATACATACAGGGAAAACATTATGATGAAAAATGTAGATCATCATGGTGTGGGAGATAATCAACTGAAGGCCTCTTAGCCCTATTTTAAAATAATATGTTAGCACCCAAAACCAAGCAAAAAAATCCAGCATGACAAGCTACTATATAGCCAATAGAATAGGATCTGCTCCTCCAGCCAGCATTTACCCAAAATAGGTTGCTAATTGTATCTTAGTTTCAGTCTATACTGAAACAACTTTTAAAATCTCTGGGAATTGTGTCTGAACAAAGCCATTGAAAAAGGTGACTTCTTATTATTCCATGATATGAGATCTTGGCATTTGATTTGCTCATTTCCTATTTTAAACATCACATTCTTGCCCTTTGTGCATATTTCTTTTCTTGTAATTCATGCTGAATATGAACCATTCTTCCACTTGTCTGCAGAAAAGCAGACTAGAAAGAAAATACTGTACTGGGAAATTCGGTCCACAATCAGACATGGATTGGATGAAATTGTAAGTTATTTACAGACAAATATGCTCTCAAGACAGCAATTTTCTGCACAGAAGTAATTTAGGGGACTGGAGAAAAAGTGGCCTGCAACACCATTTCATGTGGCCCTCACTGCTTCTGCCACACCTGGAAGTGCTATGTGTAGCAGGCAGAGCAAAATGGCCATCGGGCCCCCGAAGCTGTCTGAGGAAGTGTGACAAAGCCCACGGCTTGAAAAGGTTGAGAACCCCTGGAATAGAGGGTGCAACAACTGAGAGGAGGGAAACATGGATGGAGGATACCAGTCTGTCCCCAGAATGTTGCCACGCACACATTTCTGAGTCCCTGTTGCGGGCTACCACTTTTTTGGTATGGATAGGATTACTCCATTTTGGTTTGTTCCCGGCATGTGCAGTTCTGGCTGGGCAGGTGTGGGGCACTCCTGGGGAGATGGCACCTTCCCGCTGGCTTACCTGAACTTTCCCTTTTTGCAGATGGGATGGGTGGGTTTTTAATGGGTTTTAACGTGTTTTTAACGAGGTTTTAAAATGATTTTAGTATAAATGTTTTTATGTTTTATATCCAGTTGTGAGCCGTCCAAAGTTGCCCCAGGCGAGGGGGCGGAAATACAAATTTAATAAATAAATAAATGCATAAATAAAGAAACACTTCTGCTCCATGAAGGGACAGAAAGTAAAACAGTGGTGTTTTTTTAATTGTACACCTCTGATAATTGTAGGAATCGGGGCCGCTAGGACGGCCGTTGGGTCCCGGAGGAGACTGATCAAGTAACGACACGAGGCAATATGGAGCGAGATCAGATCAGTGGTTTATTGAGGGAAAAGCATCATCATATATAGATCAGAAGGCAATGCAGGAAAGAATCATCATCTGACAGAAAATCACATCACCCATTTACTCGGGTTAATGGGAAATCTCTCTTGGGGAAGTTAATTAACTCGGGCAAACACTGACAGGGGAAAACCATTGTCTGAGGCTTACACCAGGGTAAATATGGCTTCTATTTGCACCAAAGATTACGCTTAACTGCGAGTGAGTGATTGCCTAATGGGTAACGGAGGTTAGAGATCTGCTCTCTCAGCAGAACCGCCGGTCAGGTCGATGTGGGTGAATCAACCCTCTGATTATTAATCCACCCCCCCCCCCAATTTCCGTACTGGCAAGGGCCAGTGACCAGGAACCTTCTTCGCCGGTGTAACCTCTGCCAGGGGCTGGTTATGCCAATTGGGCATGCGGAATCCGCATCTCCCCTTTTTCTATTGTTTAGGAACCTGACAGGCGACTCTGCGCAACAGGGGCATCAGCTGATGAGCGGGGATGACGCTTCGGGGTTCCCCCCACAGGGAACACCTAGATAACAGTGAGGGAATACATTGCATGAAACAGCATCCTGCTATGCCTAGTATAATCACCCCCACAATTACTTGGAGCGTTGTCTGGAGCCACCCCCACGGAAGCCATGACCACAAGGAACTCCACCAATCCCATATCGAACCCTGCTTAATGTTCTTGACTAGGGTGTGGAGGTCCGTGAGTTGTCAGTGAGATTAAAGCAACACATGCCGTGAACAGATTCGCATCCCAAATGATGTAGCAACAGAAGATAGTCTATAGCTGCTCGATTGTCAAGAATGGCATGGCGAAGCTCTGCCTGCTCCTGGTTGAGCAGCGCTATCGCCGAGGAGGTATGGTTAATGGCTTTTGCTAATCCGCAAGCCAGTTGACCAATTCTCCGAGCGTTGCCGACGGCTAAGCCTGGCACGCCAAGTATGCTGACTGCCAACGAGACGTATTCAGCTGGACTAAGAACCCTAATGTTGCTATCACATGAGCTGTCTAACTGGGTGGCACGAGCGTGTCGTATGGGTGAGGAAACATTTGAAACATTTGTGCTTGGGGTAACCATATCCTTAGTAGGGAGTAACAGTGTCAAACGACTGATACAACATATAGCATCTGATACATTTGCGGGTATGTAGTTCCAAGTGTACTGATTACATGTAAAGAACCATCCTGAAGGTAGGGTAACATGAGCATACATTGAACCAAGTGTCTCTGGTTTATCACAAGTCCAGTTGCTGCTGCCAGTGTCGAGACAGCGGCGCTCAGTTCGGCCGACTGCAGCGCAGCCGACCATTCGAGCACAAGTAGAGTTCGGACTGACCGCCACCCGCGGAGTGTGAAGAGTGGCTGCATCAGCCGGCAAAGTCATTGTCAGCCGCATTTCCCAGCGGGCATATTCTGAGGAACTTGCTGGGTTGTACGGGCTGAAAATCCGTTTCACTAGCCAGTCTCCATCCCTGGGGTGCGTGCCTGGAGTGTGGTACACTGGGATGAGGCAGGTGCTCAGAATTGAGGCAGAACCAATGTCCTGCTTCAGGCAAAAATCGGACTGGTTGACGAGACCCGCCAACCTTTCCCATATGTTGTAATGCATCCGGGCAGAGAGATCTCCGCCTGGCATCAAATCGTTGGCCTTCAGTGAGGCAGCCTGAATGCCTCCCCCAGCAAGTAGGGAGAGGGTCAGGATGATGGTGACTGCCATGGAGTTGGCATGAATCTGGGCAAAGACTGCAGCCACGAGGTTCTCCGGTGTCAGCTCTCTCTCCTCGCGCTGGATGGCGTCCTGGGCCTCATGGCAAAGGGCCTTGACCATCCCCCAGGTGATCTTCGGCTCCGTCCGCTGTCGCCGCTTCTTCCGACGGGTCCCCTCGGTCAGGGTGAGGTCCTCCATCTCCGGGATCGGACTCGGGTCGGCCTGGGTCCATGCCATGTGGTTCCAAGTGAGGCTTAACACACCGAGCTGGAATCCAGATGACACCTGTAGGAGACATAACTGCAGCATACCCTCTTCCCCAGGTTACGAGTGGCGCCGGGCCCCTCCAGGAAGGGTCCGGTGGCACCCGGTATCGGACCATCGGTCGCGGGAGAGCTTCCGAACGGCGGAAGTGTTTCTCCTGCGGCGTGCAATCCGAAAAAACATTAAGGTGATTGTAAGTGAACAATACCTTATTCAGACAATGCTGTGCCTGACCCTGTGACTTGGGGAGGGCTGGTGGCTCCCCCCTTTCTGTTTGTTTGTCAATATAGGACTTGAGCGTCCGATTGACTCGTTGCACAATCGCTTGCCCCTGCGGATTGTAAGGAATGCCAAAAGTATGCTTAATGTCCCAGGTGGCCATGAAGTTAGCCAGCTGCCTGGAGCTGTAGGACAAGGCGTTATCGGTTTTCACGTGCCGCGGTTTGCCCATGGCCGCGAAGCAGGAAAGGAGGTGCTGCTCCACGTGGGAAGCTGTCTCCCCTTTCTGCGCTGTTGCCCAAACGAATTGTGAAAAGGTATCAATGCAAACGTGCATGTACTGCCATCTGCCAAACTGCGGAACGTGCGTGACATCCATTTGCCACACCTGGTTAGCCTCTGTGGGTTGACCCCCCACGAGGGCCCCCCACAATGCTGGCAAGAGCGAACTATGCCTTGGGCTTGAGAAAATGGCAGATTAAACTGTCTGGCGAGCGCTTTGGCATTCTGATGAAAGAATGCATGACTCTGAATTGGAGTAGTGAAAACACCCAAAACTGAACGTTGCTGAATTTCCTTTGCCGCCGCATCCGCTCTGTTATTGCCCGTGGAAATCGGACCCGGTAGGTCTTGGTGACTTCGGATGTGGGCAATATAGAGCGCTTCCGTGCGGTTTCGCAAATGAAATTGAGCTGTGAGGAACAAACTCAGCAAATTCTTGTCTATGGCGGGAGTGATCTATGCTCCTGGTAGACTGTGAAGCAAGTTCCTAACATACTGACTGTCAGTAATGATGTTTAGGCGCTCTTTGGCGAAGGTGCGCAAAGCAAGGTTCACCGCTGCCAACTCTGCCCGCTGCGCGGACTTCTGTGGAAGAGTTAACAGCATGCGCCAAGCTGGCCCTCCTGCCAAGTCAAGACACCATATGTGCGACCCCCATCAGTAAAAACTGTCCTGGCCCCCTGAAGAGAGCCACCAGCGAGAGCAATTCGAACAAGCTGACTGTCTGCGTTTGAAGCGAGACAAGTCTGGGGTCTTTTGGCAAGTGGTATGCCAAGCATCCGGTGAATCCCTCCAAAGCAATTGGAAGCGAGTCACCGAGCTGCATCAATTGCTGAACCTGCTCTTTGGTAAACGGGACCACGATCTTTGCTAAGTCGTGCCCTGAAATGTCCCTAGCTCTCAGCCTTCCGCGGTAAATCACCGCGGAGACCAACTCTTGGGGAGGAACGATGTTTCGGGAAGAGGTGTTCGGCAAGTACACCCATTCCACGATACTCGCCCCTTTCTCGGAATCCACTCCTAGGGCTCCAGTGAACATGGATCCTGCCCGAACTATGTACAAGTTCAGGATCGGAGCATATGGCCCCTAGCAATCCTGTCCACCCACCTTTGGCTGAGAATTTGGTTGACTTTCTCGAGAGCCAAGCGTGCCTCTCGAGGAATTTGTATCCGGTCTGCCGGCTTCTTGCCTAATGTGAGCAGCGAGAAGAGCGGCTTCAAAAGATCCGTATCCAATCGGAAATACGGTCTGGCCCAATTAATGTTTCCTAAAACCTGCTGCAATTCGACCAGGGTGACTGAGTCCTTCAAGTTGATTTGGGGCAAAACTGGTGCTGCGAAAGAGCGGAGAAGCCGATGACCCAAGTATGAGAAGGGCTTGGTTCTCTGCACTTTATCTGGGGCAATGAGTAACCCTTTCTCCCCCAGGCTGGCCTGGAGGTCTTTAAACATTTCGCTGCCGAGTTGCGGCACTGCGACCAAGATATCATCCATGAAATGGCAAACTAAAGCTGTGGGATGAAGGTTTCGAAACTTTGCCAGTGCGTTGTGAACATAAATTTGGCACAGGGTGGGTGAATTGAGCATGCCCTGTGGCAAAAATTTCCACGCGTAACGCTGCGTGAGCTCACTGTGGTTCACAACCGGCACCGTAAAGGCGAACCTTTCCCTGTCCCTGGGGTCTAAGGGAATGGTGTAAAAGCAATCCTTGAGATCTACGACTAGGATCTCCCACCCCTCGGGAATCATATTTGGATTTGGGATGCCGCACTGAAGCGGACCCATTGGCTGTATGCATTTTTTTGATCTCCCTGAGATCGTGGAGAAGTCGCCACTTCCCCGACTTCTTTTTGATGACAAAAATAGGCGAATTCCAAGGACTAGTGGACTGCTCTATGT
This sequence comes from Bradypodion ventrale, assembly GCA_035047345.1. Classification (NCBI taxonomy): domain Eukaryota; kingdom Metazoa; phylum Chordata; class Lepidosauria; order Squamata; family Chamaeleonidae; genus Bradypodion; species Bradypodion ventrale. Next base: position 180,089,348 of record JAWDJE010000001.1, read on the forward strand.
GTCCTGCGTCTAGCTGTTCTTTAACCAGTTGCTTTAGGGCGACTAATTTCTCTCCCACTACCGGCCATTGTTCCACCCAAACCGGCGTATTGGTGAGCCATTTAAGTGGCAACGCCATTACCCGAAGGTGAGAGTAGCACCGTACTGCTGTAAAATGTCTCGCCCCCAGAGGTTGATGTGCATGTCAAGAATGTGCGGCCGAATGACCGCTGTGCCGTCAGCCTTTGGGATCGTGACTTCCACCCACTCCCGGCTTCTAAACGTTTCTTGGATGCCACCTACCCCCCACACATCGGAGACCGGCTCAATGGCCCACTCCCGTGGCCACTGGCTTCGGCTGACCACACTCCCATCAGCTCCGGTATCTAATAACCCTGAAAATGATCTTTTATTCAGAAATACCTCAATAACTGGGCGCTGTTTCCACTCAATGTTGGTCTCCACTGTCGCTAAGACTTGGTATCATTGCACTGCCTTACTTGCGCTCGAGCGGTCTGCTGACCGGGACTCTGAGCTGTCCCTGAGCCTTCCCTGGCTATCTGCTGGCGAGTGACAAGGAACCATAATCAGTTGCGCTTATGTGTCTCCTTTGTGAATTGTTTGGGGTAAGTGTGTCCAAAGCTGAACTTGGAGAACGCCTGGAAAATTGGAGTCAATGACTCCTGGAATTACAAGAATTCCGCGTGCTCCTGCTACACTGCGAGGCAAAACTAAACCTATAAAGCCCTTGGGCAGGGGTCCCATGTACTGGGAGTCCACCAGATAGACTGTGCCTGGCAGGTCGCATGTAACGTCTGCCTGGCAAGCCAATTCTAGCCCTGTACTACCCTTGGGGCTGGCCTGTGCCTTCGCAATGCTAGGAATGTGATCGGAATCTAGTCTAGCTCTGACGCGCTCAGAGCAGGGGAAGCCTCTGTTTGGACCGGGGCCAGAGACATGCCCGCGTTACGGTTTCCCGAATTCGGACAGTATCTGGACCAATGGTAGCCTTTCTTACACTTCGGACACGGGGTGGTTGGAGCCTTGGAATGGCCGGAATTTTGTCCGCCTCCCTTGGATCGGCACTCCCTAGCGAAGTGACCGACCTTGCCACAATTGTGACATGCCCCTTGGTTTCTGCTTTTGGGTTTCCTACCCCCTTGTACCGCTGCTGCCAACAGACCCATTTTGTAGGATTCTGTGCCAACGTCGGTGCAAGCTCTAATCATGTCCGTGAGAGTCAAGTCGGGATATTGCCCAGTGACTGCAAGATTTTACGGCCGTCCAAATTGGCATTATCCTTGGCCAGTTTCATCATGAGCTCTTGTTGGGCTTGCTCATTATCGATCTGCCTACTGATTGCTTCCTCTAAGCGATTGATAAAGTCCATGTAGGGCTCCTGGGCTCCCTGTTTGACTGCGGTGTAATTTTTGGCCGCTTTGCCAGTTGCTGGAACCTTGAGAAAAGCCTTGAAGGCAGCCTCGGCTGATATCTGAAGAGTGGCTAGTGGCAAGTTGGTCTGCGCATCGATGGACTCGAAGGCACCTGAACCATATAACTGGTCAGGAAGTACTGCGCCTCCCATCCTGGCAGCCCTTGCCTGAGCCTCGAGGCGATACTCGCTGTCCCATAGCAAATACTGGCTGGGGTTGAGCATCATCCGCATGATGGCTTTCCAGTCGTGCGGGATGAACATGGTATTCTCGCACACTTGCTGAAGCGTGCCCCTAGTGAACCGACTCTGGAGTCCTGTCTCTGTAATGGCCTTCCGTATAGCCATGAGAAGCTTATACGGGACTGGTGAATGAACTACCTGCTGGGCCCCTGTGAGGGCATCCATTTCCAAGCGAATTGGACAAATCTGACTAAGCTCAGCTAGTTCTTCTGCTGGCAAATCCCCCTTCCTGATTTCTTCCTCAATTGTGCACTGAAGTGCACTCTTGGTCTGGGAGCCTGTAGCTGTCAGAGAAGCACCTGCGCTCCTCATTCCATGCATTCCGCCGGTGACGTCTGCAGCTGTCACCGAGGGAAAGCTCCCTACACTACTCTGCTTAAAGTGCAATGACGGATAGAGCGCCGTGGGCGCCGATGGCTCGACTGGCGCTGGGGGTTCTTTGGCCTCTACCCGGACTGGATCTATCTCCACTAAGAGCTTCCTACATTTACTCCATGTGCGAATTATGCCCTCTGGAGCTTTCGGGGGTTGCTGAATGCAGTCTCCTCTCTGATCCCAAAGCTGAAGGGTTAACGTACCTACTTCTGGGTAAAGCAGGCAGTGTTCCCTTAGGTACACCAAAAGTCTCGCTAGCTCTCCGCTGTGAAAACGTAACTGAAATACCCTGGCCAAGATTTGAACTCTTCCTCATGAATTCTTTGGCTAGCGGACAGACGTTGCTGCTGAGGACAAGTCCCCATATTACCTGTGGGTTTCTCCGAAGATTCCTCCTCGGGACGAGTCGACGCGTCTGTGGGCCAGGCAATAGGTTTTGGCGACGATTCTCTGGGTAGAGCTCGGAGTGTGGCCTGCTGCCACGGGCCCTCGGTGGCCTCTGCGCTGTCAGGGGTTCACAGCTGACCCTGAACGGAACGCGTTTTTCCGTTACTGCAAGCCGCCGTGAAAGTCGGGAGCAAGCTGTAGGATGCCTCTCTGTAATGCCTCGCCGCAGGGCCGTCTTCCCGACCGGCTGGCTTACTGGCCGGGCTGCCGCGCTGTCCTCCGGGATGATCGGACACGGTTCTCGGTTCTCATCGCTTACTCTCGAGTAGATCACGTCGGGGTCACCAGGTGTAGGAATCGGGGCCGCTAGGACGGCCGTGGGTCCCGGAGGAGACTGATCAAGTAACAACACGAGGCAATATGGAGCGAGATCAGATCAGTGGTTTATTGAGGGAAAAGCATCATCATATATAGATCAGAAGGCAATGCAGGAAAGAATCGTCATCTGACAGAAAATCACATCACCCATTTACTCGGGTTAATGGGAAATCTCTCTTGGGGAAATTAATTAACTCGGGCAAACACTGACAGGGGAAAACCATTGTCTGAGGCTTACACCAGGGTAAATATGGCTTCTATTTGCACCAAAGATTACACTTAACTGCGAGTGAGTGATTGCCTAATGGGTAACAGAGGTTAGAGATCTGTTCTCTCAGCAGAACCGCCGGTCAGGTCGATGTGGGTGAATCAACCCTCTGATTATTAATCCACACACCCCCCCCCCAATTTCCGTACTGGCAAGGGCCAGTGACCAGGAACCTTCTTCGCCGGTGTAACCTCTGCCAGGGGCTGGTTATGCCAATTGGGCATGCGGAATCCGCAATAATATATAACACTTAGAAAAAGTAAATGAAAAAAATGAAGACTTCCTCTGGAAGTGGGAGGAGACAGAAGGAGGTGGAGAGGAAATTTTTAACAACAACATAGGGTAATGCACACTACATAGGGAAATTAAAAACCTCCTTCCTCTGCTCTTCCATGGAGCAGAGAAGCAAAATAAATAAATAAATGCCTGGGTCACTCAAATCATTGTCAATAGATGCAAACTCATTGGCAAATGTGTAATTCCACAATGTTTGTTTTGCATCCACCCTTTGAATGTGATGCATCAACTTGCAATTAAAGTTTGTTTTGCAACCATTTGCAACTCAGCAAGGCGTTATCTCAAGATCTGAGTCTGAGATCTGAAGTTTATAAAATCATGCACGGTGTGGACAAAGTAGATAAGGAAAAACTGTTTTCCCTATCGCATAACACTAGAACTAGGGGACACTCCATGAAACTTTTGGGTACTAGTTCTCAAACAAATAAGAGAAAGTATTTTTTCACCCAGAGGATTACTGGTCTATGGAACTCCCTGCCAGAAGAAGTGGTGACAGCTGTCAGTCTTGACAGCTTTAAGAAAGGATTAGACAAGTTCATGGAGGACAAGAGTATCAATGGCTATAATTATGGATACTTAAGGACAACCTCGGGGTTGGAGAGATAGGCAGGATATCTCTCAATATCATTTCCAGGGAATCGTAAGCAGGTGAAGGCATCTGCTTGGGAATACCCTGAAGGAAATGGTGAGCCACTGTGTGAGACAGAATGCTGGACTGGATGGGCTCCTGTGGCCTGTTCCAGCAAGGCTGTTCTTATGTTTTTATGTTCTTATGAGTCCAAGGCCACCTGAAAATTCCTAAGGAGGGAGTAAGAGAGCAAGGCTTCATAGGCAGTTTGAATAACAATCGGAGATTTTCCATTATTGCCATGTGTAAGTGGGTAAGATGCTGACTGGAAGGTGGGAGGTCAGCAGTTCGATTCCCGAGTACTGCAGGACGGAATGAGCTTCTGTCTTTGTCCCAGCACCTGCCAACCTAGCAGTTCGAAAGCAAGATACTGCAAGTAGATAAATAGGGACCACTTTGGAGGGAAGGTAAACAGCATTCCATGCACTCTGGTGTCTAGTCATGCCTGCCACATGACCACAAAAATTTCTGCAGAAGCAGACAGCACTGGCTCTTTGGCTTTGAAACAGAGATGAGCACTGAACCCTAGATAAAAATAAAAAGGTGGACACAACGCAGATGCAGGATCAGCACCACCACTATCACAGCTCTGGAATAATTCATGGCTTTCTGTGTGGAAAACAGTCATTATATGTCACTATATTATGTGGCTTTCACCACATAAAACAGTGATATCACCTAAAGCAGATGTGTGAAAACTGTAGAATTTGTGAAGATTTGAGAGATTATGTCACACATTACCAGCTGTAATTTCACCAGCTCAGGCAATGTTTCAACCTATTCCAGAGTTTAATAGTTCTTTTGAGACATTCAAAACCACACTGTGACCCACCCAGATTTAAAAGAAATGGAAAGGAAGTGAAAGGAATGCTAAGAAGCATAATGACAGCAGCATTTTAGGGACTATGGTGGCTCAGTGGTTAAGACACTCGCCTGGTTAAATGGAAGGTTGGCAAGTGGGCAGCAGTTCAAAACCCGAGTACTGCATAATGGATTGAGCACCTGTCTCTGTCCCAGCTCCTGCCAACCTAGCAGTTCAAAAGCAATAAATTGCAAGTAAATAAATAGGGACCACTTCAGTAGGAAAAGATCTTGGGGACATGAAAGAAGCCTCATTTTGGGGTCCCCTCAGTGGAGTCCCTCCAGCAAAAATCCTTTCAAACCAGAAAGCACTTTTGTGTGCTTCTGACATGATTTTTTAAAAGCAGCCTTTTGAGAACAAGAAAACTGAGAAAAATACAGTCTATAACAATAACAAAAAAAATATTCTTCAGGTCATGGAAGAGACTGGCCTGTGAAAGGGGGGTGGTGGCTGTGGAGGTAGGAGACTAAAAACCCCTTCAGATTATTTATTTGTTTAGAAAATGTTCACTATTGAGCAAAGAACAGCAGATGCTGAGTGTAGCTGGATACAATAGAAGAACAACTGGTTTCCCAACCTTTCTGGTTTACAACCGAAGAAGGGAAATCTGGGAATAGAATCTAGGAAGAACTAATGGTTTGAGTTTTTGCAACTCAAACTGGCTGGCAATAGCAGTTTATTAACTTACAAGGAAGGACCATTGCTTCATGACTCCTTTCCTGTCCCATTTCCCTTTTACCCCAGAACCAGGACTTTCTCTCCTGGTGTCAGCTCACATTCAGGGGAGAAATTTTCCAGGCTTGGAACTGCACACTGGGAATTGCTGCATGCGAGAATGTCTGAAATAGAACCAAAGAGTATTATTGGCTTGAATACTTGGCTCACAGGGGCTAGGCACTGGTTGGACATTTCTTCACTATCATTTAGGAGATTGATCTTTATGGTGGGCAGTGTTGGCTAGGATAATAGTAATGGGTATAGCTTTAATGGCTGTCATGAACTTGGAAAAGTTACTTTGTTTTAAGCTACTTGTTACCATGTCTCAAGGTTGAGAAACGGAGCTTTAAAAGCGCAGCGATTCAGAGAGATTCCTGGAAGCATTATGTCATTGGGATTAGTGCCTCTAGTGGACAGAGAAACACCTGAGGGTTTCTCAAAGTTCAATGAACGGGAGTGAACTTTCTAACCCAAGTTCACAGCACTTTCAAATCATCGGTCAATGACCCTGTCAATGAGATGGGAGGGGGCACAAAATGAGAGCTTGGCACTTTGCCAACATGCCTTGACCTTGAAAGATTTTGAGGAGATAAGCATTATCTCAAGATCTGAGTCCAAGGCCACCTGAAAATTCCTAAGGCGGGAGTAAGAGGGGAAAATTGTGTATAAAACCCCCGGATTTTGTGAAGTTTAAGAGGAAGGAAAAAAAGAGCTTCTTCAAAGGAGGCGAGGCCCTGTGCTTATGGTGATAAGATCGGGAGAACATCAGGAAGATGTAACTTTGATCCATGGGCCCAAGCCAGGCCACTGGCTGGAAGATAGACGAAATCTTGCTAGGCTGACAGCCAGATTTACAGCAAGACTGGACTTTAACTCTGGGGAGAGATGAGTCCAGGATTGTTGGATTGGGGCTGTGAAGCGGCCCTTCGGGTCCCGGAGGAGACTGGTCAAGGAGCGACACGAGACAAGATGGAGCGAAGACCAGTGGTTTATTGAGGGAAAAGCATCATCATATATAGGAATTCAGGGCACCGTGTGATAGAATCGTCATCTGACAGAAAATCACATCACCCATTTACCCGGGTTAATTGGGAACTTCTCTTGGGGAAGTTAATTAACTAAGGCAAATACTGACAGGGGAAATCCATTGTTCCTGGCTTGCTCAAGAGTAAACATGGCCACTATTTGCACTCGGGCTTGGGCTAATCTTGCAAGTGTGTAATTGCCTAATGTCTAACGGGTGTTAGTGATTCTGCTTCCTTCAGCAGAGCTGCCGGTCAGGTTAGATATGGGTGAATCAATCCTATGACTATTAATCCGCACCCCAATTTCTGTACCCGCAAAGGCCAGTGACCAGGAGCCTCCCTCAACCGGTGTAACCTTTGTCAGGGACAGTTAATGCCAATTGCGCCCGCGAACTCCACACTCCCCCTTTACTTGTTATTTTGGACCTGACAAGCGGCCCTGCGCAGGAGCAGCATCAGCTGATGTGGGGGAATGATGTTTCGGGGTTCCCTCCATGGGGGACATCTTGATATCAGTGAGGGAATACATTGCACGAAACAACACACGGCTGTGCCCAGTATTATCACCCCCACTATCACCTTGAGTGTCGTCTGAAGCCAACCCCATGGGAACCATGACCACAACGAATCCCACCACCCCCATGAAGCATCCTTTTTGATGTTCTTGACCAGGGTGTGAAGGTCCGTGAGCTGGCTCTGCACTTTACGGGTATTGTCTGTAAGATTAAAGCAACACATGCCGTGGACGGATTCGCAACCCAAATGATGTAACAACAGAAGGGAGTCTATAGCTGCTCGATTGTCTAGGATGGCATGGCGAAGCTCTGCCTGCTCCTGGTTGAGCAGCGCTATCGCTGAGGAGGTATGGTTAATGGCTTTTGCTAATCCGCAAGCCAATTGACCAATTCTCCGAGCGTTGCCGACGGCTAAGCCGGGCATGCCAAGTATGCTGACGGCCAACGAGACGTACTCAGCTGGACTCAGAACCCTAATGTTGCTATCACATGAGCTGTCTAACGGGGTGGCGCGAGTGCGCCGTATGGGTGAGGAAACATTCGTGCTTGGAACAATCATATCCCTAGTGGGGAGTAACAATGTCAAGCGGCTGATACAACATATGGAATCTGATACATTTGCGGGGATGTAATTCCAAGTGTACTGATTGCATGTAAAGAACCAACCTGAAGGTAAGGTAACATGAGCATACATTGAACCAAGTGTCTCTGGGTTATTACAAGTCCAGTTGCCGCTGCCAGCGTCGAGGCAGCGCCGCCGAATCCAGCCGACTGCGGAGCAGCCGGTCATTCAAGCACAAGTAGAGTTCGGGCTGACCGCCACTCGAGGGGTGTGGAGAGTGGCTGCATCAGCCGGCAAAGTCATGGTTAACTGCATTCCCCAGCGAGCGTATGCTGAGAAACTTGTTGGGAGAAACGGACCGAAAATCCGCTTCACCAGCCAGTCGCCATCCCTGGTGTGTGCGTCTGGAGTGTGGCACACTGGGATGAGACAGGTACTCAGAATTGAGGCAGAACCGGTGTCCTGCTTCAGGCAAAAATCGGACTGGTTGACGAGACCCGCCAACCTTTCCCATAGGTTGTAGTACATCTGGGCAGAGAGGTCTCAGCCTGGCATCAGATCGCTGGCCTTCAGTGATGCTGCCTGAACACCTCCCCCCGCAAGTAGGGAGAGGGTCAGGATGATGGTGACCGCCATGGTGTTGGCGGTGATCAGGGAAAAAACTGCAGACACGACGTTCTCCGGCGTTGGTTCCCAGTCCTCGTGTCGGACGACGTCCTCGGCCTCACAGCAAAGGGTCTTGACCATCCCCCAGGTGACCTTCGGCTCCGTCTGCTGTCGCTGCTTCTTCCGCTGCGTCCCCTCGGTCAGGGTGAGGTCCTTCATCTCCGGGATCGGGATCAGGTCGGTCTGGGTCCACGCCATGTGGCTCCAAGTGAGGCTTGACGCACCGGGCTGGAATCCAGATGACTCCTGAAGGAGACATAACTGCAGCATATCCTCTTCCCCAGGTTACGAGTGGCGCCGGGCCCCTCCAGGAAGGGTCCGGTGGCACTCGGTAACGAACCAGCGGCCGCGGGAGAGCTTCCGAGCGGCGGAAGTGTTTCTCCTGCGGCGTGCAATCCGAAAAAACATTGAGGTGATTGTACGTGAACAACACCTTGTTCAGACAATGCTGCGCCTGACCCTGAGACTTGGGGAGGGCTGGTGGCTCCCCCCTTTCTGTTTGTTTGTCAATGTAGGACTTGAGTGTCCAATTGACTTGTTCCACAATCGCTTGCCCCTGCGGATTGTAAGGAACGCCAAAGGTATGCTTAATGTCCCAGGTGGCCATGAAGTCGGCCAGCTGCCTAGAGCTGTAGGACGGGGCGTTATCGGTTTTCACGTGCCGTGGTTTGCCCATCGCCGCGAAGCAGGAAAGGAGATGCTGCTCCAAGTGGGAAGCTGTCTCCCCCTTTTGTGCCGTTGCCCAAACGAATTGTGAAAAAGTATCAATGCAAACGTGCATGTACTGCCATCTGCCAAACTGCGAGACATGGGTGACGTCCATTTGCCACACCTGGTTGGCCTCTGTCCCTCGTGGGTTGACCCCCCACGAGGGCCCCCCCGGTGCCCCTGCACAATGCTGGCAAGAGCGAACTATGCCTTGGGCTTGAGAAAGTGGCAGGTTAAACTGCCTGGTGAGCGCTTTGGCATTCTGATGAAAGAATGCATGACTCTGAATTGGAGTAGTGAAAACACCTAACACTGACCGTTGCCGAATTTCCTTTGCGGCCGCATCCGCTCTGCTATTGCCCGCGGTAATCGGACCCGGTAGGTCCTGGTGACTTCGGATGTGGGCGATATAGAGCGCTTCCGTGCGGTTCTGCAAGTGAAATTGAGCTGTGAGGAACAGACTCAGCAAATTTTTGTCTATTGCGGGAGTGATGTATGCTCCTGGTAGACTGTGAAGCAGATTCCTAACGTACTGGCTGTCAGTAATAATGTTGAGGCACTCTTTGGAGAAGGTGCGCAAAGCAAGGTTCACCGCTGCCAACTCTGCCCGCTGTGCGGACTTCTGTGGAAGAGTTAGCAGCGTGCGCCAAGCCTGGCCCTCCTGCCAAGTTAAGACACCATATGTGCGACCCCCATCAGTAAAGACTGTTCTGGACCCCTGAAGTGGAACCAGCGAGATCAATTCATACAAGGTGATTGTCTGCGTTTGAAGCGAGACAAGTCTGGGGTCCTTTGGCAAGTGGTATGCCAAGTATCCGGTGAATCCTTCCAAGGCAATTGGAAGTGAGTCACCGAGCTGCATCAGCTGCTGAACTTGCTCTTTGGTGAACGGGATCACGATTTTTGCTAAGTCGTGCCCTGAAATGTCCCTTGCTCTCAGCCTTCCGCGGTAAACCACCGCAGAGACCAACTCTTGGGGGGGAACGATGTTTCGGGAAGAGGTGTTCGGTAAGTACACCCATTCCACGATGCTCGCTCCTTTCTCGGAGTCCACTCCTAGGGCTCCGGTGAACATGGATCCGGCCCGAACGATGTACAAGTTCAGGATCGGGGAAAATGGCCCCTGAGTAATCCTGTCCACCCACCTTTGGCTGAGAATTTGGTTGACTTTCTCGAGAGCCAAGCGTGCCTCTCGAGGAATTTGTATCCGGTCTGCCGGCTGCTTACCTAGCATTAGCAGCGAGAAGAGCGGTTTTAAAAGATCCGTATCCAATCCGAAATACGGTCTGGCCCAATTAATGTTACCTAAAACCTGCTGCAATTCTACCAAGGTGACTGAGTCTTTTAAGTTGATCTGGGGCAAAACTGGTGCTGCGAAAGAACGGAGAAGCCGATGACCCAAGTATGAGAAGGGCTCGGTTCTCTGCACTTTCTCTGGGGCAATGAGTAGCCCTTTTCTCCCCAGGCTGGCCTGGAGGTCTTTAAACATTTCGCTGCCGAGTTGCGGCGCTGCGACCAAAATATCGTCCATGAAATGGCATACTAAGGCTGTGGGGTGAAGGTTTCGAAACTTTGCCAGTGCGTTGTGAACATAAATTTGGCACAGGGTGGGCAAATTGAGCATCCCCTGTGGCAAATACTTCCACGCGTAACGCTGCGTGGGCTCACTGTGGTTCACAACCGGCACCGTAAAGGCGAACCTTTCCCGATCCCTCGGATCTAGGGGAATGGTGTAAAAACAATCCTTGAGGTCTACGACCAGGATTTCCCAACCCTTGGGAATCATATTTGGATTCGGAATGCCGCATTGGAGCGGACCCATTAGCTGTATACATTTATTGATCTCTCTGAGATCGTGGAGGAGTCGCCACTTCCCCGACTTTTTCTTGATGACAAAAATGGGTGAATTCCAAGGACTAGTGGACTGCTCTATATGTCCTGTGTCTAGCTGTTCTTTAACCAGTTGCTTTAGGGTGACTAACTTCTCCCCCACTACCGGCCATTGTTCCACCCAGACTGGCGTGTTGATAAGCCATTTAAGTGGCAGGGCCATTACCCGAAGGTAAGAGTGGCACGGTATTGCTGCAAAATGTCTCGCCCCCAAAGGTTGATGTGCACGTCCAGAATGTGCGGCCGAATGACCGCTGTGCCGTCAGCCTTAGGGATCATGACTTCCACCCACTCCCGGCTTCGAAACGCTTCTTGGATGCCGCCTACCCCCCACACATCGGAGACGGGCTCAATGGCCCATTCCTTCGGCCACTGACTTCGGCTGATAACGCTGACGTCAGCTCCGGTATCCAGCAACCCTGAGAATGATTTTTTATTCAAAAATACCTCAATAACTGGCCGCAGTTTCCATTCTATGTTGGTCTCCACTGTCGCTAAGACCTGGTATCCTTGCACTGCCTCACTTGCGCTCGAGCGGTCTTCTGACCTGAACTCGGAGCTGCCCCTGAGCCTTCCCTGGCTATCTGCTGGCGAGTTACAAGGAACCATAATCAGTTGCGCTAGTGTGTCTCCCTTGTGAATGGTCTGGGGTAGGTGCGTCCAAAGTTGAACTTGGAGATCACCCGAAAAATTGGAGTCAATGACTCCCGGAATTACAAGAATTCCACGTGCTCCTGCGACACTACGAGGCAAAACTAAGCCTATGAAGCCTTTGGGTAGGGGTCCCATGTACTGGGAATCCACCAGATAGACTGTGCCTGGCAAGTTGCATGCGACGTCTGCCTGGCAAGTCAATTCTAGCCCTTTACTACCCTTGGGGCTGGCCTGCGCCTTCGCAATGCCTGGAATGTGATTGGAATCTAATCCAGCTCTGGCGCGCCCAGAGCGAGGGAAGCCTCTGTTTGGACCGGGGCCAGAGACGTGCCCGCGTTCCGGTTTCCCGAATTTGGACAATTCCTGGCCCAGTGAAGACCCTTATTGCATTTTGGACATGGGGTGGTTGGAGCCTTGGGACGGCCGGTGCGCTGGCCGCTGCCTCTGGATCGGCATTCCTTAGCGAAGTGACCAATCTTGCCACAATTGTGGCATGCTCCCTTGATCCGGGGTCTCCTGCCTCCTTGCACCGCCGCTGCCAACAGACCCATTTTGTAGGAATCTGTGCCAACGTCGGCACATGCCCTAATCATATCTGTGAGTGTCAGGTCGGGACGATTTCCCAGGGACTGCAAGATCTTACGGCAGTCGAGATTGGCGTTGTCTTTGGCCAACTTCATCATGAGCTCTTGTTGGGCTTGCTCATTATCGATCTGTCTACTGATCGCTTCCTCTAATCGATTAGCTTTAGTTTAGCTATGCTTTTCGTTTGGATATTTCATTGGATTATGCTTTGCTTCTCATCGCTTCAACAATAAAAAGGAAGACGGGGCCAGGATTAGTTTTGTTTCCTACAAAAGACAAAAAGGACATTTGTTTTGTGAACTGGATTATTGGTTCAAGCATCGAGATAATTTTGTTACATGGAAGTGTGAGATCTTGCAGGACCCCCATTGAAACCTTGAAAGTCACCCAGGTGAAGGGGAGATCAAAGGAGAGTGGCTCAGACTGCAGTTTTCACAGGCCTACCATGGGAGTAAAATTCTGTTGCCTGACAGTCTGAAGGAAGGGCTTTGATACACCACCCAGCTGTCCTAACTATACAAAATTATTTGGATCTTGGTTCCTCAGCCTCTTCACCTGATCACCCTGCTGCTGTCCCAAATAAAGGGAGTGAAGGGAGCCCAGTTTGGGGTGCAGCTGGCAGTGGGGGAGTAGTGACAATGCAAGCGCGGTGCCAAAATGGCCGCCGCGCTCTTTGCGGCCCCCCCCCACCGGACTTTGACATCCGGGTAGTTAGGGGGCGTGGCCAGCCCTCTTTAAAAGGGGTGGCCACGAGGCAGCCAAGCTGCCATTTTGCAAAGCGACGGAGAGGAGAAGTTTTTCCCCACTTGCTCCGTCGCTCTTCGCTTCAGCCGGGAAGCCTCTTTGGGGCAGCGGTTTCCTTCGCCTTTTTCCTCAGGCTTCCCAGCGATTCGTGGCAATGCCTTCCAAAAAGAAGGCGATGGCGAATCCGGTTTGCCCGTCCAGGAGGCGCCAGCCGGGTTGGAGGACCGCGACTGCGCCCCCTCAACAGGCCCTCTTTGCGGGGGCGCCCACCGGGACCGGTGGGATGGGGTCCATTACTCCTTGGCCTGAGGCTGGGCAGCCTCAGACCGGCCCGGCGGGGGCCGCGGCCCCCGGCCCGTAATTAGCGGCCATCGGCTTGGGCCAGGCGGGTGGGCATAACCAGGCTGGGCCTTCGGACCTTGGCCCGCAGCTCCCAGCGGTGGGCTTCAACCAGGGGGGTTGGCTGGGTTCCCTTCCCTGGCAGGGCATGCCCCCGGTCCCTCAAGGGCCAGTGATTGGGGCATGGCCATATTCGGGCCCCGGTGTTCAGAGGCCGGGCACGGCCCCTGCTACCAGTGGGCCGGCCGGCCCAATGACCCCCATCTGCGTTGGGGACTCGGTAAACGTTGATGCCCTACTGGCCCGCGTAGCGGCCCTGGAGGCATCTTTGGGGATAGTCAATCCACCCGGGGCGCCTTTTAGTTTACAGGTCAACGCAACGGCCGCCGGTCCTCGGCAGGCGGCCGACCGGGTTGAGCTGCCTGAGGCACGTAGGCCGGCGCTAGCCGCGACCTCGCAGCTCCCCGCGCAGCAGATGCCGCCAACAGGTAGTGGTCGGGCCCCACCTACGAGCTCGGTTGCGGTCGCGAGCTCCGACGCCTGCAGTGGGCTGGAACCCCCGGTGGGGGTGGCCCATGGGGGTGCAACTTGTGAGTATCCAGTTCAAGCCAGTGCACCCACAACACAATCCACAACGGGGGGAGGCTTACAGTGGCCGTGGCCTCGCCTGGCTGGGGCGGCGGGGCAGCCGCCGCCGGCCCATTCGGGGGCGGCTTTGCCACTTCAAAGCCCCACTTGGGGCGGGGGACCCTATGCTGCAGGGAACCTACTGGGGGTTGCGGGGCTGGTTCAGGCCCCTTTCACGGTGCCCAGCACTGCCAATGTCCCGGTGTTGGCATTCCCGACAGCGGGGTATTCTTTGCCCCTTGGGGATCATCTGGCTCAGGCCACCAAGGAAAAGATATGGTGGGGGGAGTATGTGGACATTTTCTCCCTCCTGAACAGGGAACCCACTAAGGAGGAGAGGGAGGGGCAGGATGAGAAGGACAAGGAGCAGTCCTGTCGGCGTAAGCCGCCACGCACGTGGACTAACTGGTTACCCGCGTACCTCATATACATGGCGGTGTACCTTAGGGCCGGGCCGGATCTGGCCATTCCGATGGTCCAGTATTTGGACAACATATACAGGGCGATGGTTGATTTCCCTGGCCCGTCGTGGTTGGCTTACGACGAAGAATTCCGTATGAGAGTGCCCCTACACCCAGAGATGAGGTGGGATGAGCCCTGCCAGAAGCTGTGGCTTCTGTACATGACCCCTACGCGCCCTGCGCCGGGGGAGAGGTACCATTGTGGACATGCGGTCCAGCGAGCTGCTCCAGCCCAGGCACCCCACCAGGTTGCGGGGCAGGGGGTTCCAGCCCGCCTGCTGTGTTGGAGCTTCTCGGCCAATGGTTCGTGCAATAGGAAGCAGTGCCGATACAGGCATGAGTGTCCCTCTTGTGCTGGCCCCCATGCCGCCTCCGCGTGTCCGCGGGCAGGCGGACTGCGGGGCAGAGGTAGAGGTGGACAGGGTGCTGGCAGAACTGCCGCGGAGGGAGCTGGTCAAGCAAAAGGCCCCCTCCCCAATTAATGTGGACATGTTGGAGCGTTGGCTCACAATGTACCCGAGGAGGGCAGATGCAGCTTACCTGCTTGAGGGTTTCCAGCAGGGGTTTCGCATTCCTTTCACAGGGGACAGGTCCCCCCAAGATGCCCCCAACCTGTTGTCACTCAGGGGCAGGGAGGAGGTGGCTGCCAAGAGCATTGCTAAGGAGGTTAATGCTGGCAGGGTCGCTGGCCCTTTCCCTGTCCCACCATTCCCCAATCTCAAGGTTTCCCCTTTGGGGTTAGTGCCCAAGAAGTCACCAGGGGAATTTCGTTTGATACACCACCTGTCTTATCCGGCCGGCCGTTCGGTCAACGATGCTATCCCTGATCACCTTTGTTCGGTCAGGTATACATCTTTTGACCAGGCCCTGCGCATGGTGCGTTCTTGTGGCCCGGGTGCACTACTGGCAAAGTGCGACATTAAGTCGGCGTTCCGTCTCCTGCCGGTGCACCCGGGTGACTTTGAGTTGCTGGGTTTCAAGTTCCGGGGTGAATTTTATTTTGACAAGGCCATGCCTTTTGGCTGTTCCATTTCATGCTCGGCGTTTGAACGCTTCAGCACCTTCCTACAGTGGGCTTTTGTTCGCAGGTTGGGGTCTCGGTCTGTAGCCCACTACCTCGATGATTTCTTATTCGGGGGTGAACGGGGCTGGGACACGTGCACGCGTCTCCTCAACACATTTCAGACGCTAATGAAGGAACTTGGTGTCCCTTTAGCGCCCGAAAAGACCGAGGGCCCATTTACCAAACTCACGTTCTTGGGGGTGGAGATTGAAACGGTTGTGCAGGCATCCAGGTTACCTGTTGATAAGGTTTCACGGATCGCTGCACTGATCCTGGACTTGCTGGCCAAACGCAAGGTGTCCCTTCGGGAGCTTCAGGTGTTACACGGTCACCTCAATTTCGCTTGCAGGGTGGTCGCACCTGGCAGAGCCTTTGCTAGACGCTTGTGCGACGCCATGACTGGCTTGGCCAGGCCCCACCACAGGGTCCGACTGAACAAGGGCATGAGGGCGGATACGCTCATTTGGCTCCAGTTCCTGAGGGAATTCAATGGGGTGTCATTTGGGAGGTCCGACCTTCTGGTTTCCCCTCGTTTTCAGGTTCAGTCGGATGCATCAGGGTCCCTGGGTTATGGGATTTACTTTGAAGGGAAGTGGGCCTACGGCAGATGGCCGCCAGCCTGGTGGGGCACGGATCGTTTGCGCGATCTCACGTATCTTGAATTTTTCCCCATTCTCGGAGCTTTGATGCTATGGGGCGAGGAGTGGGCCAATTCGGTTGTCCATTTCTGGTGTGACAATGCGGCGGTTGTCCACATTGTCAACTCGCAGACGTCAAAATCTCCCAGGGTGATGGAGCTTGTGCGCCAGTTTGTGCTGCGCAGCCTACGCCTCAATGTGCTCTTCAGGGCCCGACATGTTCCAGGTATTAATAATGATATCGCTGACGCTTTGTCCCGCCTGCAGATCCCCCGTTTCCGTGCCTTGGCCCCTGACGCAGAGGAATTTCCCTCCCCGCTCCCGGACGAGATATGGACGCTTGGCAAGGAGAGGTGAACTGGGCGATCGGCATGTCGCTGGCGCCCTGCACGCGTAAGGCGTATAATCATGCATTCATTTCCTTCTGGGCTTTCTGCGCCCAATTCCAGCTACCTGAAAGTTGGCCCATTCCAGTGGCTCATGTTTTCCAATTTATGGTTTACTTGCATACCCAGGGCCTAGCTCCCCGCACCATAGCATCCAGGCTGTCAGCGCTGGCATTCATGGCCAAGGTGGGTGGTTATGCTGACAGCACAAATGATTTCCGCATACGACATGTTTTGGAAGGGTGGGTGCGGGAGCGTGGGCGCAGCCCGGACGACCGCCACCCAATTTCTCCAGGGGTACTTACCCACCTTGCGCGGGGCTGGCATGACCTGTGTTTTGACAGGTATGAGGCAGCCCTGTTTCATGTGGCTACAACGGTGGCCTTTTTTGGAGCGCTCCGCATCAGTGAGCTGGTGCTACTGTCTAAGGCGGATGCGAGTCGTAGGGCACTGGAACTCGAAGATGTCTATGTTTCCAATGATTGGGCTCAGCTGAGGATACGCTCCTCCAAGGTTGATCAGCACGGTGTAGGCAGTGGTGTAAGACTGCTACAATGTTCCATGGCAGACATCTGTCCGGTTGGTGCCCTACAGGAGTTCCTTGCACTACGTGGTACGCACCCTGGCCCGTTTTTCTGTCACCAAGATGGGTCTCCCCTTACTAAATTTCAATTTTGGAAGGTGACCGCTAAGGCACTAGCCAGTGTTGGCCTCCCTGGAGCTCGCTACGGCACACACTCATTCAGGATAGGGGCGGCTTCCACTGCAGCGGCGTTTGGGTACTCTGGGGCGGAGATACGCAACATGGGAAGGTGGGGATCACGATGTTTTCAGTTATATGTTCGCCCTCTTCAACCGTGAGTACCGGTTAATTCACTCCCCTGTTTCATTTTTTCCTTGACAGACCCTGGGTGTCGTTTTACACCGGTGACAGTATGGCTGGTGGGCCACAGCTATGTGCACAGGGCAGCGCAGTTCACTGCGGCGACAGAGTGGGGACCCCGACTGGGACTGGGTGCATCCGCAAGTCTCAGGTGGTACGGTAAGCGCGGAATGTTATGGCGGGAACTGTTGCCATTCCTTTTCTCCATCAGGGATGCTGACCTGCCTGATGTCCTGATTATACACCTTGGGGGTAATGATTTGGGACAGGTCACGGGCCTATCGCTGAAGCATGCGATTTGCGGTGACCTGGCCTACTTGCATTATGTGTGGCCTGCCACAACCCTGCTTTGGTCGGACATGATACCGCGGCACGCTTACAGGGGAGGGTTTAACCTCCAGCCCTTGACTGGGGTCGGCGCTCGGTGAACAGGGCTATTGCCCAGTTCCTTCTGGACAAGGGTTGGGGGCGCGTCATACGACACCCCACCATCAGTCTGCAATATTACGAGCTTTACACAGGGGATGGGGTCCATCTGTCGCCGGGAGGTATGAACCTCTTGTTGGAAGACTTGCGAGCAGGCCTGTTGACCGAGCTGATGGTCTGGGGGGGGGGGGGCGGTGAGCCTTTATTGAAGCCTCCCCGTGTGGCGGGTAGCACTGGTAAGGTAAACATTTATGACCCACAGGTATCCGGCAGGTTCGCAATTGACTGGACAACACTAGACAGGCACAAGTTGGTTAACGTTGTCCGGTCAACGATGAACCAGGCAATGGGGTGATGGCACGAGCTAGGCAGCATGCATCACCCCGTTATTTTACGGATACGCGTCAGAGGGTGGGGTCAGTAGTTAGATTATTGACTACGGTCAACAATTTGTTTGTTGTCAACAAACAAATTGATACAAATGGATACATTGTAACCAATTGCCGTTGGCAATTTTGGGAGGAACCTTACCAGTGTTACTTCGGCCTGCTTGCCTTAAGAATTATAATTGATTGAATACCAATCGAAATTTATAATTCGGACTAGGACATGAATCAATAAATGTGGCCTAATGCCGTTATCCACTTTTACCAGTGTCTGAGTCCTTTATTGGGGGGTGCGCCTGCAATGCAAGCGCGGCGCCAAAATGGCCACCTCGCTCTTTGCGGGGGCCCCCCACCGGACTTTGACATCCGGGTAGTTAGGGGGCGTGGCCAGCCCTCTTTAAAAGGGGTGGCCACGAGGCAGCCAAGCTGCCATTTTGCAAAGCGACGGAGAGGAGAAGTTTTTCCCCTCCACCCCTCCCTAGTTAACAGTGTGATATTTTGGTCGCTTCGGGGCCGGGTGGGAATTTTTGGTTGGGACCTACAATTGGCTCTCGGGTCCTGGCTTTTTTGCCCATCCCACACTGTTGCTATGGTTTGATACAGGGGTTCTTGCTGTTTTGTTGTTGACTTTGGTCACATGGGCGGGTAGCACTGGTAAGGTAAACATTTATGACCCACAGGTATCCGGCAGGTTTGCAATTGACTGGACAACACTAGACAGGCACAAGTTGGTTAACGTTGTCCGGTCAACAACGAACCAGGCAATGGGGTGATGGCACGAGCTAGGCAGCATGCATCACCCCGTTATTTTACGGATACGCGTCAGAGGGTGGGGTCAGTAGTTAGATTATTGACTACGGTCAACAATTTGTTTGTTGTCAACAAACAAATTGATACAAATGGATACATTGTAACCAATTGCCGTTGGCAATTTTGGGAGGAACCTTACCAGTGTTACTTCGGCCTGCTTGCCTTAAGAATTATAATTGGTTGAATACCAATCGAAATTTATAATTCGGACTAGGACATGAATCAATAAATGTGGCCTAATGCCGTTATCCACTTTTACCAGTGTCTGAGTCCTTTATTGGGGGGTGCGCCTGCAATGCAAGCGCGGCGCCAAAATGGCCGCCTCGCTCTTTGCGGGGGCCCCCCACCGGACTTTGACATCCGGGTAGTTAGGGGGGCGTGGCCAGCCCTCTTTAAAAGGGGTGGCCACGAGGCAGCCAAGCTGCCATTTTGCAAAGCGACGGAGAGGAGAAGTTTTTCCCCTCCACCCCTCCCTAGTTAACAGTGTGATATTTTGGTCGCTTCGGGGCCGGGTGGGAATTTTTGGTTGGGACCTACAATTGGCTCTCGGGTCCTGGCTTTTTTGCCCATCCCACACTGTTGCTATGGTTTGATACAGGGGTTCTTGCTGTTTTGTTGTTGACTTTGGTCACATGGGCGGGTAGCACTGGTAAGGTAAACATTTATGACCCACAGGTATCCGGCAGGTTCGCAATTGACTGGACAACACTAGACAGGCACAAGTTGGTTAACGTTGTCCGGTCAACAACGAACCAGGCAATGGGGTGATGGCACGAGCTAGGCAGCATGCATCACCCCGTTATTTTACGGATACGCGTCAGAGGGTGGGGTCAGTAGTTAGATTATTGACTACGGTCAACAATTTGTTTGTTGTCAACAAACAAATTGATACAAATGGATACATTGTAACCAATTGCCGTTGGCAATTTTGGGAGGAACCTTACCAGTGTTACTTCGGCCTGCTTGCCTTAAGAATTATAATTGGTTGAATACCAATCGAAATTTATAATTCGGACTAGGACATGAATCAATAAATGTGGCCTAATGCCGTTATCCACTTTTACCAGTGTCTGAGTCCTTTATTGGGGGGTGCGCCTGCAATGCAAGCGCGGCGCCAAAATGGCCGCCTCGCTCTTTGCGGGGGCCCCCCACCGGACTTTGACATCCGGGTAGTTAGGGGGGCGTGGCCAGCCCTCTTTAAAAGGGGTGGCCACGAGGCAGCCAAGCTGCCATTTTGCAAAGCGACGGAGAGGAGAAGTTTTTCCCCTCCACCCCTCCCTAGTTAACAGTGTGATATTTTGGTCGCTTCGGGGCCGGGTGGGAATTTTTGGTTGGGACCTACAATTGGCTCTCGGGTCCTGGCTTTTTTGCCCATCCCACACTGTTGCTATGGTTTGATACAGGGGTTCTTGCTGTTTTGTTGTTGACTTTGGTCACATGGGCGGGTAGCACTGGTAAGGTAAACATTTATGACCCACAGGTATCCAGCAGGTTCACAATTGACTGGACAACACTAGACAGGCACAAGTTGGTTAACGTTGTCCGGTCAACAACGAACCAGGCAATGGGGTGATGGCACGAGCTAGGCAGCATGCATCACCCCGTTATTTTACGGATACGTGTCAGAGGGTGGGGTCAGTAGTTAGATTATTGACTATGGTCAACAATTTGTTTGTTGTCAACAAACAAATTGATACAAATGGATACATTGTAACCAATTGCCGTTGGCAATTTTGGGAGGAACCTTACCAGTGTTACTTCGGCCTGCTTGCCTTAAGAATTATAATTGGTTGAATACCAATCGAAATTTATAATTCGGACTAGGGCATGAATCAATAAATGTGGCCTAATGCCGTTATCCACTTTTACCAGTGTCTGAGTCCTTTATTGGGGGGGTGCGCCTGCAATGCAAGCGCGGCGCCAAAATGGCCGCCTCGCTCTTTGCGGGGCCCCCCACCGGACTTTGACATCCGGGTAGTTAGGGGGGCGTGGCCAGCCCTCTTTAAAAGGGGTGGCCACGAGGCAGCCAAGCTGCCATTTTGCAAAGCGACGGAGAGGAGAAGTTTTTCCCCTCCACCCCTCCCTAGTTAACAGTGTGATATTTTGGTCGCTTCGGGGCCGGGTGGGAATTTTTGGTTGGGACCTACAATTGGCTCTCGGGTCCTGGCTTTTTTGCCCATCCCACACTGTTGCTATGGTTTGATACAGGGGTTCTTGCTGTTTTGTTGTTGACTTTGGTCACATGGGCGGGTAGCACTGGTAAGGTAAACATTTATGACCCACAGGTATCCGGCAGGTTCGCAATTGACTGGACAACACTAGACAGGCACAAGTTGGTTAACGTTGTCCGGTCAACAACGAACCAGGCAATGGGGTGATGGCACGAGCTAGGCAGCATGCATCACCCCGTTATTTTACGGATACGCGTCAGAGGGTGGGGTCAATAGTTAGATTATTGACTACGGTCAACAATTTGTTTGTTGTCAACAAACCAATTGATACAAATGGATACATTGTAACCAATTGCCGTTGGCAATTTTGGGAGGAACCTTACCAGTGTTACTTCGGCCTGCTTGCCTTAAGAATTATAATTGGTTGAATACCAATCGAAATTTATAATGAATCAATAAATGTGGCCCAATGCCGTTATCCACTTTTACCAGTGTCTGAGTCCTTTATTGGGGGGTGCGCCTGCAATGGCATCTGAGGAATTGCTATGCTTCCTTGAACTCTAGATGGGGAGGCAGATTTGCAGCACTAAAGGAAGAGACATTGTGTTTGAAATTCCTTTGATGACTGAACACCATTTCCCCCATGTTCCAAGCTGGCCCTAGACTTCAATGGCTGAGTGTGATGGTGTTACTCACAATGACATTGCAAATGGACCTACGGGCTCTCCTAACTTTCCTCTCCCTTCATTCCTGGAGCTTGGCAAGAATGAACCATTATGGTACTGGAAATAAGACAGAGAGTGGAGCAACATTGCAATTCATGAATCTCCTTGTTGTGGCACTCCTGGCAACAGCAATGAAAATGAAATAAATAAATAAAATATGTCCTCCTTCCATCAGCAGATCACATGCAGATGGAGAACCTGACAGGGACTGTCTCAGTTTTCATTGCATTATTCATGGCTGCCATTTTTAAAACTCCTGTTTTTCTATATGTTTAATTGTTCTCCTGAATCCTTATCTCAGGGGTCCCCGCACCCTCCCTAGATTCCCAACTGCTTTTATTTCAAATTTTGGACCCGCTTAGATGGTGCGACCCAGTCGGTCTATCTGTAGTAATGCTAAGAATGCGCCCCTTTTTTGCTGACCCATTTGGCTGGCAAGGCGTTCTTCCATCCAGTTTGAACTGACTCATAAGTAGAAGGATGGCACCCCCGCTTATGTCGCAGGTTTCTTGGTAGCTATTTGGGATGGCCAATTAAAAAGTGTTGTCCAGCCACCTCCTACAACACAACCATACACTCCTTGGTGAAGATCAAAGCCCTGCTAAAGATGTTTTTTTTGGGGGGGAGGGTGAAAAGAAAGTTACCTTCCCTTTAACGAAACCTTCCTCGCTCTGGTGACGCCTTCAAGGTGAGGAAACAAAACCTAATGAAGCTCTGCTTCTGTTAGCATCCCCAAAACAAAGCAGGCTTTTAACACTGTATTCCCTTTGAAGAGCAGATGCTCTTATCAGTGTTCCATTAAATTCACTCCCTTCTCCTAGAGAGCAAAGAAAAACCGCTGGAAACAAAATATCCCTTAGTAGGCTTTATTGAGTATATTTGTAAATCCAATGAATAAAGGAAAATAGATCCAATTGTAAATCCATATTGTAGATCCCAATTTATAAATCTAAATTATAATTCCAATTTGTAAATCCAAGCGGGCATGTTTGCCCTCATGCAGTTGAAGAATGGATCATGAGTCCAGGTGAGAAGGCTTATCTGAAGATTGTAATCCCAAGTGATCTTCCTAACTATGTCTAATGGACCCCAGATTTGATGTTTATATAGGATTTTGCGGTCTCTTACTCCCTCCCACTGGAATTCTAAGGATGCCTTCTTAAACATTTATGTCTGGTTTTTGTGCCAACCAAGATTCTCAGGTGTTACTTTTCTGATTAAGATGAGCATCACATGCCTGGTATTTTAGAATGTGACCTTGACATTGGCATGCTATTTGAAAAGATGACGTACTACAGTGGAATGTGAGTGCTTGGGAAAATGCAAAATGGATACTTACCTGTCAAGTTTCGGGAAATTTATGTCAAACCCCTGTATTTTACACTATTTCCTGCCGCCATCCCATATTAGTTAGACTGCAATTAAACTGGAGTTAGACTGGAGGCCAGCACAGGATAAGCATAGCTGTCCAGTTTCCCGTTTTAGTCGGGAAATTTCCCTCACTTGACAGGTATTAGACTACATAAATTTATGATAGGAAAAAATCCCACCACCTTGCATTCATGAATATAAAGTAATTTATTAAAAGTTACTTCCTGCAAGGTTCCCTAACACCTTACAGTTAGAAAGGCAGGATAGAAATATTTTAAGTAAGTAAATCTACATTCTGGACAAATGATTGCCTTTATACATCAGATCAACATCACCACTGTAAGGTCTTCCTGATTGTAATGAACAATTGTTCCACCTTTCAGAGATGAGCACTGAACCCTAGAACTAGATACAACTGGCTTTCTAGCAAGGGTGACCTTAACCTTTAACCTAATTTCCTTATTTATGCTCTGTTTCATAAGCCAGTGCTGACCGTGTTGAAATGAGAAAATATAGCCATTTGGAAACATATCAAAACTGTGGTATTAAGATCTTTCTCTTGCCCATTCTCCAGGGAGTGAAATAATTCAATGAATTTTGAGTATATGCAAGTTGTTGATAAGCTCTATTGCAATATCAGTACCTCTCCCACAGGCAATGAAGTAACTACTTCCTTTCTTCTCCTTTGCAGCTGCCTACTCATTTCAGAAAGAGCAAAGATTAACAGCAGTTTATCAGGCAAAAGTATTGGGAGAAAGACCTGCTTGCAGCTTCTGTGTTCCCAGAAACCAACTCCTTCCATTCAATTAAAAGGAGTTATAGCAAAAGGCTGACCCTTGATGTGGAAATGAGGCAACATTCCAGCTAGAAAGAGAGCCAAGCTGGGTAAAGCTGTGGAAGCCTCAAGCTAATACAGAGTCCCAAGGTTGTAACTTGGGAGTTCTAATTGGAAAGAGTGTGGGGCCATTCAACAATTATGTGATCCTCGAGGGGGGAGGGGGTCTGCCATCTGAATTACAGAGAATTATGTGGGAGCAGGGGGGGGCAGGTCAAAGATTACGTAATTCATTTGGAGTTGTTGTGGTTTTGAAACATGGCACTTTTTTAGGTTTAAAAATTTTCTTTGGGAATTTTGATCCAATTTGAGATTATTGAATTGCTTCTGCAGTCTATTTCTAACTGACAGAAATTCATATAATATCTCATACTTTCACTTTGGGATTACATAATTTTAAAGGAGGGGGGTCAAAGCAAAAATTATGGTCGGATTATGGGGGGAGGGGGTCAATTTCCCCCAGAAAATGGATCACGTAATTGTTGAATGGCCCCTATGTCCACCTGCACATACACAGGGTAGATCCAATTTTATATATATGAAAAAATATTAGTCATTCCATACCACGGGTTATCAAACATCACTCATACATTTCTAGGAAGTCAGGTTCAAGAGATTAGAGATGTTTAAGCATAGTACTTCTCAAACTCTCCCCTCTGCAACCTCCACAGGCCGTTTAGGAACTGCGGGAGATCTCAAAGGAACAGTTAATTAAATGTATGTGTGCTGTTCTTCAGATCAAAGTACACATGTCATGTAACCCATATTTTAATAACATTTTTCCTTCCAATATGGCATCATCAGTAAAACTAGCACCATATTATGAAAATCACAAGCCTCAGGCCAGTTTGCTGAGAAGGGTTCTTTTAACTCTTGGTGAGGAATTAGTAGATTGCAGCAGTGAAATAGTCTTTTAAAAATTTGTTGTTGCTCATGTTAGGTTTCTGACTGATCGAATAGCCTTCATATGAAAGCGCGGTGCCAAAATGGCCGCCGCGCTCTTTGTGGCACCCCACCCCACCCGGACTCAGACATCCGGGTGAGTTAGGGGGCGTGGCCACCCCTCTATAAAAGGGGTGGCCATGAGGCAGCCGAGCTGCCATTTTAGAAATAGCGACGGAGAGAAGTTTTCTCCGTCGCTCTTCGTTTCTCCAGTCTACGGCTTTTTAGCCAGTTCGGCGCTTGGAATCCCCGGACACATGGCCCTCGGCTCTCCAGCCCCAGGATGGCCCTGCAGGGGCTTCGGCCCCTGGCCCGCAATTGCCGGCCATGGGTCCAGACAACGGGGGAGGGCCTGGTGCGGTCACCCAGCAGGGCTTGCCTCCGGCCCCTCATGGGCCGGAGTTTTGGGCATGGCCCTATTCAGGACCTGGCTCCCAAATGGGGGTCCCCAGTGTATCAACCAGTGGGCCGTGTGGCCCACCTGACCATGGCTGCGCCCCTGCAATGGAGCAGGACAACACCTTTGCCCACCGTTACTGGTGGGATGGGGCAGATTGGGATATGGCCCTCGGCTCTCAGCCTCAGGCCAGCCTTTCAGGGGATTCGGCCCTCGGCCCGCAGTTGCCGGCCATGGGCCAGAATGATTGGGGGAGGGCCTGGTGCTGGTACACAGCACGTTTTACCCCCTCAGGGGCCGGAGTTTTGGGCATGGCCCCTATTCTGGCCCAGGATCTCAAATTGGGGCCTCTGGCCCAATCCCTAGCCGGCCGGCCGGCCCACCTGGCCCACCTTATACTAGGGGTTTCCGTGGCAGGGGAGGCCTGGTTAGCCTGTTTAGCTGTGCTGGAGGCATCATGGGCGATCCAGTGGGAGGGGGCCCTTCCCTATCTACTGGGGCCCTTCATGTCTGCCTGCTACTTCGACTGCTGCCACTCTGCAACAGGCGGCCAGCCGGGTCGAGCTGCTTGAGACACTCCGGCCTGTGCCTGCCGCCGTCTCGCAGCTCCCTGTTTGTCCAGAACTGCAACTGGGGTGTGGTCGGATGTGGCCCCAGAGCTCGATTTCGGTTGCGAGCTCCGATGCCCGCCGTGGGCCGGAACCCCCAGTGGGGGCGGCTCACGGGGGTGCAACTAGTGAGTATTAGGTTCAAGTTGAATGCACCCACATCACAGTCCACTTCCAGCGGTGGGGTTCAGTGGTCATGGCTTCGCCAATTTGGGGCTAGTGGGCATCACTTGCCAGCCTATCCCAGTGCCCCTTGGTTGCATTCTGGCACGACATTGGGGGTGGGAGTTTCCGCCCTCGGGGCATTACGTGGCATCGCAGGGACTGTCCAGGTCCCGCTGTGTATTCCCCATGTACATCATGTACCCGTGACGGCCTTGCTGATGTCTGGTTATTCATTGCACCCTGGTGATCATTTGTTCCAGGTCACGAGGGAAAAGATTTGGTGGGAGGAGTACGTGGATATATTCTCCCTATGAACCGAGATCCCAATAAGGATAGGCGGTGCGGACAGGAGGACAGAGACATGTGCGGTCCCGCCGTAATAAGCCACCACGCACTGGGGTGTCCGCCCCGGGACAGTGCTGAGCATTGCAGGGGCTGTCTGGGTCCTGCTGCGCATGCCCTTTATGCAGAATGTCCCGGCGAGGGCTTTGCCGATGGCCGGCTATTACTTGCCCCTGGGTGATTATTGGCCGCAGGCCATGAGGGGTAAGGGCTGGAGGGGGACATGTGGATATTCTCCCTATTGAACTGCGAGCCCACTAGGAGGAGAGAGAGGGACAGGGCGACTGAGACAAAGAGATGTCCCATCATCGTGAGCCCCCGCGCACCTTGGGCCAACTGCTTGGCGGCATACCTTGTACGTATGGTGGTATGCCGCAGGGCTTGACCTGCTTGGGCCATCCTGGTGCTTCCATCCATCGCTAATATTTGCAGGGCGATGGTTGACTAGATGGGCCCATGGCAGTTGGCTTACGGTGAGGAATGTGGATGAGGGTGGCTCTATACCCTGAGGGGAGGTGGGATGAGCCCTGTCAGCAAGTGTGCTCGTGTACATCACTCCCACGTGACTGGTGCCTGGTGATAGGTACCATGGTGGTCATGCTGAGCAGCGGGCTGCTCAGACACAGGCTCCACGCTAACTGGTCGGGCAGGGGGTTCCAGCCCGCCTGCTGTGTTCGGCCTGCTCAGCTGACGATGCGTGTACTAGGCACCATGGTCGTTACCGACTTCGTGTCCCCTTTTTGCGCTGGCCCTCACGCCGCCTCCGCGTGCCCGCGGGTTGGTGGGTTACGGGGCAGGTAGGGGTGCACAGGGGCGATCAGAGCTCCATCTGAAGCAACTAACCTTGTCATAAGCCCCCACCCCCACCCCCCACCCCAATTAGTATAGTCAGCCTGGAGAGATGGCACTCAGTTCATCCAAGAAGGGATTGGGCGGGATACCTGCTGGAGGGTTTTCTATGGGGGCTTTTGTATCCATTCGGGGTGTTGGGGGTCCCAGGATGCTACTAATCTGGTTCCCTTGCAGGGTAACGAAGAGGGGGCTCCACTGTCCACAGCTAAGGGAGTTGGGGCTATGAGAGTAGCGGGGGCCCTTCTTGGAACCACCTTTCCTAAGACGAATGTCTCCCCCATGAAGCTCATACTGAGCTAGAACTAGGGTGAATGTCATTTAATCCTCCATTCAGCTTACCCTGTGGGTTCTCCATTCGGGGATGCCATTCCTGATGACCTTGTTCAGTGAGGTACTCGTAGTTGGTTCGGCTACTATGGGTGGCACGCTCACGCAGTTCTGGTGCTGTTTTGGCACAGTGTGATATGCACTCGGCTTTCAGATTATTGCCAGTGCACCCAATGATTTAGACCTTTGGGTTTTTAGGTTCCGAGGGGGATTTTACTTAGATAAGGCCAACCCCCTTCTGATTGAGTTAATTCATGTTCAGCACTCGACCGATTGGGGACTTCACTCAGTGGCCATTTGCTTACAGGTCGGGGTCTCGGTCTCTAGCCCATTACCTCGACGACTTTTGGTGCGGGGGTGAACGGGGCTTGGACACGTGCACGCGTCTCCTCATTACAATTCAGACACTCAGGTGGGAACTGGGTGTCCCCTTGGTGCCTGAATAGACCGAGGTCCCATCTACTAAGCTCACATTTCTGAATCGACTCTGTCGCGCGGGCATCCGGGTTAACCATGAATACGGTGGCTTGGATCTCCGCGGCGAGTTTGGCATTGATTGCCAAACATAAAGTGTGCCCTCGTGAGCTGCAGTTAATTCATGGCCACCTTAATTTTGTCCGGTCTGGCTCAAATTACTCCTGGGTTTAACGGGGTCTCTTCCTGGAGATCAGACCTGATGGTCTGCCCTAGATTTCAAGTACGGTCGGATACCTCCGGCTCCCGGATTTATGGGGGTTTAATCTGAGGGTGGGTGCACGGATCGCCTCCGCGATCTTACCTTCCTTGCGTTTTTTCCCATTTTGGAGAGCACTGATGCTATGGTGCAATGAGTTGGCCTACTCAGTGGTCCAATTTCGGTGTGACAATGCGGCAGTGGCGCACATTGTCAACACCCAGACATGCAAATCCCCCAGGGTCATGACATTAGTTTGTCTATTCTTTTGACAAGCCTATGCATAAATGTGCCGTTCTAGGCCAGACATGTTATAGGTATTTATAATGACATTACTGCTGCTTTCCACCACCTGCAGATCACCCGGTTCCGTGCCTTACTCCAGAAGCAGAGGGATTCCACTCGCCACTTTTGGCCGATGGCTGGACGTTTGGTGAGGAAAAGGGAACCGGACAGGTCATTGGCACCTCGCACGCGTAAGGCGTATCACTATGCGTTCATGCATCGTGTTTGGGAGGGGTGGACATGGGAACGTGTCCGCCGCCCGTACACGCATCACCCCTGTTCCCAGAGTTTCTGACCCACCTTGCACGAGGCTGGCATTACTTATGTACAGATAGGTGTGAGGTGGCTCTTGGCCACGCAGCTACCACGGTAGCCTTTTTGGAGCACTCCGCATCAGTGAGTGGGTGCCAGAGTTGGTGCCACCTGTGTAAGGCGGATGTGTCTCGTAGGGCACTGGAACTCGAAGATGTCTCTGTCACACATGAGTGGGCTCGAGTGGGGATGCGGTCCTCACGGGTTATTCAGCACGGTGTAGGCAGTGGTGTATACTGCTACGAAGTTTTTGAGACATCTGTCCGGTTGGTGCCCTACATGAATTTTTGACAGTGCCTGCTGCGCGCCCCAGCCTGTTTTCTGCCACCGGGATGGGTCTACCCTTACCATAGTAAAGTCCCTGAGGGTGACCGGTGCCGCGTTTCGGGGTGTGGGGCCCGTTTTGGCACCATTTACTTAAGATAGGCGTCACGTTGATCGCGGCTACGTTTGGGGTACTCGGAGGTGGATATGCGTCTACGCGCAATTTCAGATATGTACGTCCCCTCACAGTACGAGTACCTAGTTATGTCCTTCACCTTTTTTCTCCTCTTTTACAAATCCCAGGGGTCTCAACACACCGGTGGCAGGGGGCTGGTGGGCCGCAGCTATGTACACTGGGCAGCAGTATATGCTGCAGCGACAGAGAGTGGACCCCGGCTGGGCGGTGTGCATCCGCACGTAGGCTATGGTATGGTATGTGCGGCACATGGGGGCGGGAACTGTGGCCATTCCTGCTGTCTGACAGGGATGCTGGACCGCCCAATGTTTTACAGGCACCTCGGCGGCAGCGATCTTATATGGATCACTGCTGTTACTAAACCGTCGAAGGGCTGTGACCTGGCATTTTATATCACGTATGACTTACATACGGTCGCTATGGTCTAACATCGTGCCGAGACACCAATTTAGGGAAGATGCGGATCTCCCTAGTTCGGACTGTTCCGGCAGGCAGTGGACGGGGCTGTGGCTCCGTCCCGTTCTGAGCATGGCTGTGAGACGGCCATTGGAGACCGGATGATAGGCTTACACAAAAATTTTGCTGGTAGGCAGGAGAAGGGGTCCACCTGTCGGCTAGAGGTATGTACCTCGTTCTGGGTGTGATGCAAGCAGGCCTGGCGACCGAGCTGACGGTCTTGGGGGGGGGCGGTGAGTCATCATGGATGCCTCCCCGTGTGGCGGGTAGCACTGGTAAGGTAAATATTTATGACCCACAGGTATCCGGCAGGTTCGCAATTGACTGGCCAACACTTAGACAGGTACAGGTGTAATAACGTTGACCGGGTATGACGAACCAGGCAAAGGGGTGATGGCAGGAGCTCTTCAGCATGCATCACCCCGTGATTTGACGGATACACGTCAGAGGGTGGGGTCAGTAGATAGTTTATTGACTACGGTCAACAATTTGTTTGTCTCAACAAACAAATTGATACAAATGGATACATTGTAGCCAATTGCCATTGGCAATTTTGGGAGGAACCTTACCAGTGTTACTGCGGCCTGCTTGCCTTAAGAATTATAATTGGCTGAGTACCAATTGAAAGTTATAATTCGGACTAGGGCATTATTCAATAAATGTGGCCCAATGCCTTTATCCATATACCGGTGTCTGAGTCTTTCTTTGGGGGGTGCGCCTGCAATGTACAATGGGTCTGCGTGAGGAGGCTATGAGTAAAAAGCCATATATTGATCTTCATTGTTATGTATCTGGATGGAGGTCACAGACCACAATTTAGGAATACCTGTTTAGGATATGTGACCAGGTAATGAAGAACAGGTCTCAAACACCCTTTGGATTTATGAGACAGTTTGTTTATCCAATGGCTGAATTCCTGTTGTTTAATGTTGTGAGTCATAACTAGAATAAACCCTTTAAATTAATGGAACTTAGGGAGAAATAGATGCACCAAATTCTTGCTAATTTAATGTGCTTGCTCTAGCTGTGATTTAGTACACTATGTAACAGGATTTCAGTCAGTGACCTGCTATCATCTTTACTTGGGCTTTATACAGAAATAAGACATGGTGAGGTGATATAGAGCCTTATTCACTTTTGATCTATGCATTTTATCTTCATCCTATGGAGGATAATGCCTCTTTCGACTGATAGGCAGCCTGACTGAGAAATGGGCTTGGCCAACTGGTCAATGGAAGCCATAATCCATCCTTGGTGGAGATGTCTGCCCATAATTCCTGAATCCTTCCTAAGCAATGGTGGGCTCAAAAAAATCCTACCACACTGTGAGCATGGTATGGTGTGCGTGGCCAGAGGGAAAGCCCTGTGTTGCACCAGAATTAGGACTACTTTATTTCAAAACTTGGATGGCCGGGTCCAGCTAGAATTTCTGCTAACGGTTCTGGCAAACTGATGCGAACCTGCTGATGCCTACCACTGTACCTAAGGTAAACTTTCTATGACTGTGTCACCTCAGTAAAAGGGGACCAGAACTCCACATTTCCCTCTTACTGATAACATTGCCAGATGACACATATTGTCCAGCTAATATTGTTCTTGCGTGGGGTGAGGGTGGGGGATAATAAGCAGTGGCCCATCAAAACCCAAGGAAAAAAGTAGGATAAGAGTGAGACAAGGCAAGAGGGGTTGCAATTCTGATATCAAATAGATTGGGATTCACAAAAATTAAAACTATTGTGGATCCGGAAGGTAGGTATTTGATTTTAATAGGAAGAATAGAACATGAAGATATACTGTTGGCAAAAATTTATGCACCAAATGAGAATCAAGATCAATTCTTAAATAAAATGAGTCAAATTTTGATAAAGGAAAATATTAATCAAATGATTGTTGCAGGTGATTTTAATTTAATACAATCAAACAGCGATTGTACAAATTTAATTAATTATAGGAAAAGATAAAAGGCCAGACAGTTTGACGATTGGATGGATTTTCTTGGATTAAAAGATTCCTGGTGAGAATTGAAGTGGGAAGAGCGTATATATACACATTTTCCACAAGTTTACAATTCAAACTCTAGAATTGATTGTGTTTTTGTAACTAAAAATTTATTGAAATATTTAAATGATGTAGAAGTAGGGATATTTAAAGAATCAGATCATGCAAAGGTAATAGTTGAATTACAGTTTAAAACAAATATACAAAGTAGTAGAAGTTGGAGGTAAGATCCAAAGTTGTTTAAAGATAAAATGGTAAAAGATCAAATACTTAAGAATTGGGAGGAAATATGGGAATTGAATGATAATGTAGAAACAAGCTTTAATGTAATTTGGGATACTATGAAAGCAGTATTTAGAGGAGAATGTATTAACATAAGGAGAATAAAGAACAAACAATTTAGAGATAGACAATTGGAGGTGGAGAAAGAAATTAAGATTCTTCAAGCTAAACATGCTAGTTCAAAGGATAAGATTATTTTGGAAAGAATGCAAAAGTTAAAAAAGGAGTTGATTGGAAGTTTATATGTGGATGATACTTTGATTATAATGAAAGATTCAATAAGAAATATGGATAGGATTCAAACTTATTTACATCAATTTGAAGAAAATAAATTGGGGGAAATCAGAAGAATTTTTTTGTAATTTAAATAATGATGAATTAGGAAAAATTAAGGAAAAATAAAAAATTCAAATTAAAAAAGTATAAAATATTTGGGAGTAACTATTATGGATAACATAGAGGATTTTAAAAAGTTAAACTTTGGTAAAGTGAAAGATGAAATTTTAAAAAATTATCCAATATCAGAAATTGAGGACCTTTTGGTTTGGAAGGATTGCCATCTGCAAGATGAGTTTGCTCCCCAAAATATTTTTTTTATTTGAGGTTCTTCCAATTAAACAAATAGATAAACTGGAATTTTCCAAATTCTACTGAATAATTATTGTAATGATTGGGAAAGAGCAAGAATATCTAAAATTTTATGGTATAGAACACAGAAAGAAGGTGGTTTAGGGCTACCTAATATTAAAGCTTATTATAGGGCGTTCCAACTTAAAGGTATGGAAAAATTATTGACAACAAAGGATCTCATTTGGAAAGATATAGAATTGAAGGACAGCAATGTGTGTGGAAATGGAGATTTTTTTGAAAAATGATGTGTCAAATTTAAAATAAAAAATAATGTGTTAAAAGCTATGATAAGTGTATGGGTAAGACTGAAAGACAGATTGGCACCAAATATCTCACCAATCATAGAATTGCAAGATACAAAGACATTCCCGATTAAAATTTTGGTGCTATTAAAAGGTATATTGTGTAAACATAATATAGTTTTATTAAAAGATTGGTTGATGATAAAACTAGAATGGAGATTTATAAGGAATTAAGGTTAAACTGGTTTCAAATATTTTTGGTGGACAGGTGGAGCAAAGGTTATAGAGAGAAGTTACGATTTGTAAGACAGTTGACAGATTTTGAAGAAATGATATATAAGATAAGAAGAGGTTTAATGGGAATAAAAGGCCAGCTCGACTAAATCAAATAGATAATAGCAATTTTTAAAAATGTTGGAAATGTCAACTGGTAATAGGGTTGTATACACATATGTGATGGGATTGTGAAATCGTTTCTGACTTTTGGCACAAAATCGAATTTGAAATTGTTAAAATTTGGGACATTAATTTAAAATTGAATGAGAAAATTGTGTTGTTGACTGATCTAGAGGATTTGAATTTAGATGAAAATAAACACGACTTATTAGCTATTTTATTAACATTAGCAAGGCAACAGGTTGCCAAAAATTGGAAAGGTGCTTTGAAGTCAGAATTGAGTAAGTGGTATACTGATATTTGGGATATGGCACTCAATGAAAAACTTACATGGGATTAAAATATAAAGAAAGGGATTCTAAAACAGAACATATTTTGGGACTTTGGAAGCCATTTCTGCAACACACATTGGAAAAAAATAAAGGAGACAAACCTGTACCGGAGGTAATGAGTTTTTGGCAGAATAACTAAGTTAACAGAAGACAACTTGTAGATTCAAGGACATAGGGATAGTACACTAGAGTGTTTTTTGTATATATGTTATGAGAAAACTGATATACCATTTTTATGTGAACAATTTGAGTGAAATAATTATATATAAATATATAACTAGAATGGTTAAGAGAATTGAAGTATGGAAAGGATTAATGTGTATTTTTTTCTCTTTTATGTACCAATCTCGTTGTTCTGTGCAGGACAATGACAATAAAGATTTATCTATCTATTATTACTCATTTTACTATTAGGTTCATGTAATTTTTTTTCCTTTTTACAATTTAATAAAATTTATTTTTTAAAAAGAGCGAGACAAAAACTTCATAAATTTGGAAGGAGGAATTCTTGCCAGCTTGCTTGTTTTATTAACTGCTGCATAGGAAATGAAATGCAAAGAGATGGAGGAGGGGAGGGTGATCAAAAACACCTAACATGCCTAAGCACTGATGAACAGAAATAATCATGTCATGCATCAGCAATGACAGTTCTAGCAATGAACTTGTAACAATGTATAAGCAATGAGGGGCGGCGGGTGGATAATTTGGAAGAATATTGCTTGTATCTCAGTTTTCAACGATTCATCAAGTTGGCATAATAGAGGAACTATGACTCTTCTATATAAATATCAAAATCCAGATTCAAAGGAAAAAAGAGAGATACAGGTACAATACAAGTTACATTCATACATTGCTTATTCTTGAAATTTCTTTTACTGGACATTTCTTTTAATTGTATGCTTTAAAAACATGGTTTAGAATCGAATTTTAAATTATATTTTCATTTACATTAAGTTTTTAAAAATTTGTCAGCTGCCTTGAAAGCCATGTGTGGGAGAAGATAGATAGATAGATAGATAGATAGATAGATAGATAGATAGATAGATAGATAGATAGATAGGGATGTCATATTTCCCTCCCCCAAAAACGGGACATGAGTAAAGGTTTCCCTTGCTCGAAAGCCAGTCGTATCCGACTCTAGGGTTCAGTGTTCATCTCTGTTTCAAAGCCGAAGAGCCAGCGCTGTCTGCTTCTGCAGATGTTTCCATGGTCATGTGGCAGGCATGACTAAACACCGGAGCGCACGGAATGCTGTTACCTTCCCACCGAAGTGGTCCCTATTTATCTACTTGCAATTTCTTGCTTTCGAACTGCTAGGTTGGCAAGAGCTGGGTCAAAGACGGGAGCTCATTCCATTCTGCAGTACTCGTGAATCGAACTGCTGACCTTCCGCCTCCCAGTCAGAGTCTTAGCCATTTGAGCCACTACAGTCCCAGATAGATAGATAGAACTTTTCTGAAATTCTTCTGGACCTGACCTTGCCACTCTCATGAGCATGAAACTCATATGAGTATGTGTTAATTTTACAGTATCCAGTTTGGGCTGAATTTGTATCACTGTTCTCATTTTTCCCTATTTGATTTAAAATTTTAAATCTTTGCAAAGGTCATTGTGTTTGCACTGCTGGTTTAGAAAATAGTTCTGGAGTAGCAAGAGACAACACAACACATTTTGTTTTGTCGAGAATATAAAATGCTGGGTCAATATTTAGTTCAAATAAGAAAGAAACAAGACCTGTCAGAAGGACAAAACTGAAGGGTACCATTTCCGTGTAGGTTGTGTTTCTGTGTTATGAGAGTCATCTCATAATGTTTACAGGAAAGAAATGAACTCTGATTACTTTTCAGTGAAATATTCCTTTTAATTTCCTCATGTGCTGTTCCCTCTCCTTCCTAATCACACCTTCAATAACTTCACGTCATATCCACGTTAATCATTCTATCCTCCATAAGAGATTTCTCATTCTGAAAATTAGAAATGGTTGCTTGGCTACATTTTGATTTAACACTTCCACCTGAAAGGGGGTAAGGGGGAGTTCATAAGATTTTTCTATATGCACTATAAAACAGAAAATGTGTTCTCAGCTTAAATAACAAAGTTATAATTCAGTCTCAGCATTTTGTTGCCATTCATAAAACCCCAGTCTGACCTCTTTGGGTTTATGATGTCAGCAGAGACATTTGATTGAATTATAGCCTCGCAGTCAATCCACAAGTTTGTATTATTCACTCAAGGAATTTCTTTCAATGACAAGTTATTAAAATGCTGAAACATAAGGCAATAGTACAGTAATGGGGTCTTAGTCATAATGAGGAGGAGATTGCCCTCCCTCTTTCTTATAATGAGACAGTGCTTTCTGTTTTTATATCTTGTGGCAATAAATCATAAGCTCCACATGAAAGAAACTCATAACATTTAACTAGGCATTAAACTTTATTTCAAACACATTTTCTTATTACTCTTTCAGGGAATGGAACACCTCTCTTTTTCAGGGGAAGTAAAATATGAGCATAGACGGAATGGCTAATATGTATAATTAGAAAAGAGATTAGCATAAGATGCAAGAGTTAAATCACTGAAGTTATATATTGGGATGTCAGTTCCTGGTGTGAACGTTCATATTTATATGCCTTTATGGTTCTGAGCATTATAAAAGATACAAAGACATCTGCCCATCTTTCTGCTGTGTATCTCTTACAGAGACAATCTATACCTATAAATCTGTGTGTTACCCGTTGGAATGTGACAAAGGATGTTGCACCAGACCCCACTAGCCCTGACCGAGCCTCCGTGCACTCGCCCGACCGGGGTTCGCAGGTAACTGTCGGGTTGAATTTTGCACCAGTGGGGCAGGAGCCCCCCGACCGCAAACAAAAAGAAAGGACTCCATTTCCCAAAGTTCCTTGGGCCGCGCCGCACCACAGCCAATCAAGCTGAGAGGCGCGAGCAGAAGGAATGTTTGGAAATGCGCCGCGGCCAATCAAAATGAAGCCACAGGGGAAAAAATGCTGCACAAACGGTAAACACAAACCCAAAACTACAAGCCCCAGCGTCCTGTGCACCATGAGTATGCAGAACGCTGAGGAAGCCGGCGTGCAAGTGGAAAAAAACCACAACAACAGAGGGAGTTCAAGGGGGGGAGGTATTGATACCTTCGCCCCCCCCCCCTTGAAAGCAAAACAATTCCTCCAGAAAGCAAAGGAACTGGACGGCACTCTGCCCGGTGTCTTTACTTTCTGAGTAAGTGTTTCGCTTTCAAGGGAGGGCAAAGGCATAATTGCCTTCCCCTCCTTGAAAGCGAAACAATTCCTCCGCAAAGCAAAGGCACCAGACAGGCGCTCTGCCCTGTGCCTTTACTTTCCGAGTAAGTGTTTCACTTTCAGGGGGGGGGGGGCGAAGGCATCATTGCCTTCGCCAAACCTTGAAAGTGAACCCATTCCCAGGTAAGCAAAGCCAGCGTGCGGCGCTCCGCCCGCTGACTTTACTTACCCCAAAAGTTTTTCACTTTCAAGCAGGGGCAAAGGCAATGGTGCCTTGCCCCCCCTTGAAAGTGAACCCATTCCCAGGTAAGCAAAGCCAGCATACGGTGCTCCGCCCGCTGACTTTACTTACCCCAAAAATAAACCAGTAAGTCAAAAAAAATCACAAACAAAAACATCCAAAAATAACCAAAATCAAACCCAAAAATATCACCAAGAAGAAACACACAGAACCCCCCCCCCCAAAAAAAATAACACTACAAACCCACAAAAGAAATTAAACCAGAGAACTCACCCAAACGACCTTCCTCCACGACGTCAGGAACTGAAATGAGGAAAGAAAGAGACTACTTACCAGAAGAAGCAACACCCAGCGGCCAGTAGAGAAAAACAGTCAAAGTAAAAGAAAACCTCAACGGCATCACCCAGAGGCCACAGGAGAAAAACAGTCAAAAATATTCACCAAAAAATCTAAAATTTCTAAAACGTTTCTTAAATCCTGTGTACAGTTTTCACTCAAAAAAACCCCCATCTAAACACAGTTTAAAATCATTTAATTTTTTAAAAAAAACATACTTACACATTTTTAAAATTATTATCCAAGGTACAACTATTTAAAAAATTCACATAGTAAAACATTATTTGGTTAAAAAAAATTGTAAGAAATTATATCATCCTTTCTTCCTTTTTTTAATCCAAAAAAAAAAAACACAAACCAAAAAAAGCTGATCACAGTTTATAACAGCCCGTGCATATAAATAAACATTTTTAAAATCACAAAACCTTTCAACACCATTTAAAACAGCCTGGCACCATTTGTTCAAGAAAAAAAAAAAACAAACCCTTTACTATCCAACATAATTTAATGTCTTTTTATATAGCAATACACATAAAAAAAACCTTCCAAAACAATTTAAAACTGCACGGAACCGCCGGGCAATCTCTGCTAGTATCTATTAAATTCTTAAACATATCCATCAAGAGTCATTTTTCAGGCAATTTGTTTCACTTTTCCCACTTTACTACTTTTCATTTCTGGACTGTTAATATTCTTGATTCCACATGACTATTGTAAAATACCATATGCAATTATCAGTGCCTTGCTGTGGTGAAGGGGCTTGTGTGGTTCAGATAGGCTGTGGCCTATGCCATGCAAGGTCATCCAAGATGGACAGGCCATAGTGGAGAACTCCAACCAAACGTGGTCCACTGAAGAAGGAAATGATGACCCACTCCAGTATTTAAGCCAAGAAAACCCCATG
Organism: Bradypodion ventrale; assembly: GCA_035047345.1. Taxonomy (NCBI): domain Eukaryota; kingdom Metazoa; phylum Chordata; class Lepidosauria; order Squamata; family Chamaeleonidae; genus Bradypodion; species Bradypodion ventrale. Next base: position 180,127,824 of record JAWDJE010000001.1, read on the forward strand.
GACTGCATCAAAAGGCTAAAAGATATGACGCTGTACTTACCTTCAAAGCAAAACTGAACATGCTGATAGCGTTTCCAGTCTCTGAGAAAAGAAAGTCTCCAAACCTCTTCCTTGGTCCCTCAATGCACCCCCAAGGTTATAGAAAAATGGCCTTATTGTGACCATTCAGGTGTTATCTCTTCTCCGCAAGTTCTCCCCTTCTTGGAGTAAATATGCTACTAAAATCTTCAGTTTAGCAGCTTTTTTGTAGAAAAGTGCAGGATCCAAAATATAAAGGATAACTGATCTAAAACTCATCTAAGCTACGCTGGATAACATATTCAGTAAAACAACAAGGTATAAAGATAACTAATTTAAGTAAAACATAGATTCTGGAGGGCTTTCTCACCCTCATGCGAGACATGGATTAAGTCATTATTCAAAATGACAAGAGCTACTGCTGCATTTGAAAAGGCTGCTCTCGGACTTCCAAAATAAGGGAACAGGCAGTGATCCCCACCCTCACATCTCTTATTGTATCATGGGATTCAGATTGGTGTTACATGATTACATCACATAATATTTTGAATTTATATTATGTTACTTGTGGATTTCAAAACCAAAGTATTTTGTTCTGAAGCTGGGCTCCCTCCCTTCCCAAGAGACGTCCCTGGGACAAGTATGAGGAGCAGTTGTTTTCCTTGTTTTACCCTGCTTCTGTCAGTGATATAGCACCATCCATAGCAGTTACATTTCTAAGGATGGAAGTTTAGAAGTTGGTGTTTTATCCCTTCCCCTTCCTCCACTTGGAGGTGCTTAAGCACCTTATCTGGATTTACACTACAGTTTTTACTAGCACACCAAGCCTGGGATATAACCCTTGGCACATGTGGATGGAACGTAAGTAAGTGACTGGCTTCATTACTTGGCACAAGATTATTTCTTCTGAAAATGTGAAAATTGCAGAGCTTTTATGGTAACTGCTTCCCCCTCCATTTTTTTAACTCGAGAAAGGTTAAAAACAGGGCTTGTGAATTGCCAAATGTGTTTCTTAGATCAGTCTCTCATGCAACCCCATTTCTGTCTTGCTAACCACTTGTTCCTCCACCTCCTCTTTGTAAGAAATGTTAGACGATGTCAACTACATAGACTAAAACTTTTAAAATTGGTGTTGGCCCAAAGGGATGTCGAGGAGCCAGTGGTTTGTTCTTGGATATTTCCAGTAATACATATTTGATTAAATTGTTCTTGGCTTCTCTTACCTGCTGTTCCTCTCAGCAAATGACTCCTTTTGGAGGGTGGGGGGTGTTTTGGCCAGACTCATATGAAGCCCCAAATCTCAACTTTCAAAGCAGCATTTAGTGGTCACACTTTTGTCCCTAATTCTTTCTATCTAATATAAAAGGGAATCATAAATAAAGTGGTGAGAAGTCTTAAAGTGGCATTTGTACCTTTCTGACTCCCTCAGTTGCTTGAAAGTTTTGAAAGGAATTCACAGCCCATCTCCATTATCTGGACGAATGAAGGAGGAGGGAATTTCAGCAAGGCTGGTAATCGAGCCACAGGTATAAACTCAGTCCATATCAGATCATTCATGCTGACATAAAAGTCGTTTTCTTTCCTCTCTAAGGGCTTTTGCGAACCGGTGTGGTAAAAAACACGTTCTTTATTCATTTATATCAGGATGTTGCACAACTGAGGTTGTTTAGTGTCTTGCACGGAAGACAAAGAAGGAGTCGCAGGAAGGACTAACACAGGTTTATTCAGTGATGCTCAGCACGAACATGAGGTAATGGGGCAGATACATCTCATTATATACCATAACACAATACATTTGAATCTTGTTGCACGGTAGCTCATTGGCTGCTACCGGCGTGGCCTCGCCCAGGTCACGCCTCTCTTCTGCAGTTGTTTTCTCTTCTGCAGTTGTTTTCTCTTCTGCAGTTGTTTTCTGTAGCTCCTGATCATGTGGGGAATTTCCCGTGGCTGTTTGTGATTTGGGCAATGTGGACCATGTGAGACTGAACGCTCGCAGCTGCCCTCTATGGGCGGCTTGCTCGCGTTCCTTAACAGCTGAGATACATTGTGATTGTGGACTGGTTACATGCATATATTTAAAGTAACATTGTACATGCATACATAACAGGTTGTCACGTGAGTTTTGGGCACATAGCATTGCTAGCCATACAGTGGCGTAATGGCAACTGAACTTGTTGGGTTGAAGGCCAAGTTGTCTTGTTGATGTTGTCTGCCACATGCACCTTAGCTTTCTTGTTCCCTCAGACATTTGTTGTGATTCTCACATGAGCTGAAGGACAGTAGACGTTCCCACAGATTTTGGTATGCTATCCTTGTTGTATTATGAGGTATTACAAGGTATTCTGTAATGGCTTTATTTTCAGTGAGCAATTAAGACCCAGTCATTTTACAAAAGACCTGCTCATGGTGGAGATGAAAACTGCTAAAACTGTTTTGTTGATTATGAGGTAACACTACTGTATGTCTTTCAGGCTCTTCTTTAGGGATGTAACTATGGTGATTGTCACAATGATTGTTTAGCCATTAGAACCTAAGTTGAAACCATCATCCATGTGTTTTTTCCCCTTGACCCAAACCCTGATATTATCAAAAATTGCGAAATGTCAGCGATTAAAGACTTCTTTTTATGCTGTTGTGATTACTACCTTGGCTATCTGACTGGGAGGAATCTTTTGAGAACTTGCTTAAGTTCTGAGTGTAATCTTTACCCCATTTATGTTGTCCAACTACAATACAAACCCAACAATTTCAGGCCACATATGACAGTTCAGAACTCTTCATCACTATTCAGCATTTACAAGATACATGATGTGTCTGGCTTGATGCTTTATTTATACATGTGCAGAGTATATCTACTAAATATAGATCTCACTGTTTTCTGTGGCTCCAGCTATTTGTGGAAAGTCTCAGAACACATCCTCCACAGATACAGGGGAGACTTGTACCTCCAGAATTTTAAATTTATTTATTACATTACATTTTTATACTGCCCATCTTGGATATTTCCCATTCTGGGTGGTTGCACAGACAAATAAACAAAACAACATAATAAAACAAACAATAAAATAAAATAAACAAGAAAATAAGTACCTGGAAAAAATACCTACCATCTGAGCAACATTCTGAATTGTGCAGCATTCTGAATATAGGAAAAAAAGAAGCCCCCTTTGGAGCAGAAATCAAGGCAATAATTAATATAGTCTTTCACAAATCATTAACAGTAGACAATGTGTACCCTTGATGGACCATATACCCAACTGTTAGCACTTGGTGGATGGATGAAGATCCACTCTAATTTGGCAACATTGGTCAGAGCTACACTAAAGACAAAGTATATAATCTTACAACATTGAAAATCTAATAGTATCAAAACATAAGACAATTTCATACTTATAATGATAAACATGATTTATCTCTAAGAATATTTCCCTATAGATACATGGCCTGTCACAAAATTGACAAAGAATTTTTTATATACTGTGACCTCAAAATTTTTGAAACAATTGATGTCAAACAGTTGGTTCCCAAAGGAGATGGTAACTAGAACTAGTTTCCCACTCAGTGACTGAGATGGGAAGCTGTCAATTAAGGCACTAATCTCTCCAACCAAAAGCAAAAACCCAGCAAACTGAATTTTAAAAAGTATTTCCCCAAAGTTTTTCAAAGAGGTAAAGTCATGGACGACTGTTTTCCAAAGGTATTTGAGACTGGAAGGAGCCTCCTCTGTCAAGGATTAAGACTGGAAGCTACCGATGATAGTAGTAATCTCCCCCTAAAAACGGAGCTGAACTGAGCCAAACTACACCAAGACAACACAACAAACACAACACAACACAACATAAAAGAGTTAAGAAGCAGGAAGTGTTAGACCAGGGGTTCACAACCTACGGCCTGTGGGCCAGTCCCAGCCCATGGCACAATTTCATGTGGTTTGTCACCCTCACTCCTGCCGCCACCGCCAGAAGTGCCAGAAGCAGTGAAAACAGTCAAAAATGCATTGCCTTCGCACCTGCCAACACCGCTGCCGGAAGTGCTGGAAGCGGCAAAAGCAGCCAAAAACACATGGTAAATGCACCCATGGCTGTCATAAATGCATTTATGGCAGCCACAGACGTGGTTTAGTGTTTATGGTGGGGGGAACCACAGCTCAGCTGTCTGGGGGGGGGGCGATCAGCCCATAGCACAAAAACATTGAGAACCCCTGTGTTAGACCATCTCATGTCATACCTCATTGACAACATCAAGAAATGTGTTGGATGACACATCCATCAAAAGTATGAGAGACACCAATATATTCAGCCATACTATACTGGAACATGTGGGAATGTATCTGGCTTCTGTCTGCTGTCTCCTACACATTTTGTAAACAAAGGCCTCTTTGTATACATGAGAGACAACGCTGGATTTTGGGCATGCGTAGAATAGTGAGAAGAATTCTCCTTATTTCTCCTTATTTGGTTCTGACATTCTGATTGGTTGATGTGCCTTTTTTGTTTCTGATATACTCTGCTGGAATAAAGAGACGCCATGATAATTCCTTTGTTCAGCCAAAACTGCAGTCGTGTGTGTGTGTTCTCTTTATCTCTGTTTCCACCTTACCTTGTCTAATGAAGCTGGACTTCGTTAGCTTTTAACTCTTCCTCTGTTTATCTGGGGCTATAAACTGTTGCTAATGAGGCTGCTTAGAGATCTTTACATGAATCGGATTCCTACAGGAACAAAGTAGCTCAAAACCACTGCAAAAAGCAAAAGTCCCGTATACTAGGCTGTATGTAAAGAACTAGAAAGTCACATAAAAATATTGCCCGTAGTTGATATAAGCAAGAAAGTCAAGTAGAAAACAGCAGGAATGGTCCTTACAATTGGACAAATACAAGGATGAACAAGTCCCCATTCTGCCTTTCTCCATCTCAATAGAAAAAAAGTTCCCCGTCATTCAGCAAATCCTACTTTACCCACATACACAGGGTTTAAATCAAAATATAACAAACACCAGCGAAATCAAAATAGCATGCACTTCAAAAGGAATAAATAACAACACATAAGCAGTAAAGTAAGAGTATAACTCCTGGTGCCCCTTCAATAATCAATTTAATGGTCAGCTAGCCCCCCCCCCCAAAAAAAAGGGGGGGACAGAGAAAGGTCAATTAAAATAAAAATTAGACTATAGATTTAGGAAAGGTGATATCCTCAGTGCAGGGCAGTACTTCTGATAATACTCTGTGCTGTTATGGTAAGGTCACCCTTGCTCAAAAGCAAGTTGTATCCAACTCTAGGGTTAGGTGCCATTAGTGCCCTCATTTACAACATCTACATGAAGCCACTGGGTGAGATCATCCACTCCCACGGGGTGCGGTACCACCAGTACGCGGATAACACTCAGTTGTACATCTCGGCCCGTGGGGACCCCAGCGATGCTGTCAAAGTCCTATCTGGGTGTCTGAAGGCTGTGGGGGTCTGGATGGGGACTAACGGGTTACAGTTGAATCCTAGCAAAACTGAGTCGCTGTGGGTTCGGGGTCCTACACTATTCTGGGAGCTGCCATCCTTGGTCTTGGATGGGGCTACTCTGCCCCAGACAGACCCAGTGCAGCTGGTCCAGAATGCTGCGGCCTGGGTAGTGATGGGGCGTGGGCATTATGCCCGTTCCTCACCCCTGCTCCAGGAGCTGCACTAGTTACCAGTTTGTCTCCGAGTGCAATTCAAGGTACTGGTTTTGGCCTTTAAAGCCCTATATGGTAGTGGGAAAAGATACCTAAGAGACTGCATCGTCCTAAGAACATCTGTCCATCCAACCAGAGCGGACCGGAGGGGCTCCCTGGTTGTTCCTTCAACTAGGGGAGCCCACCTCTTTGTCACAAGAAGAAGGGCCTTTTCTGTGTCTGTTCCAGCTCTTTGGAACCTCTTGCTAGTAGAGCTACGTTTACAGATAGAGTTGCTGCCATTTAGGAAAGGATTTAAGACCTGGATGGCGGGGCAGGTGTGGGGCCCTGAGGGCAATGTGGCCCATGCCCACTGGCTTTTACCATAAGATGGCTTTTACCTCTCTCTCCTGTATGGGGTGGGTGGGATTTTAATGGGGGTTGGGATTTTAATTGATTTTATGGTATGAGGTTTGTAAATTTTGTAAGCCACCCTAAGTCGGGCTTGGCTGAGTGGGCAGCGAACAAGTTGAATAAATAAATAAATAAATAAATAAATAAATAAATAAATAAATAAATAAATAAAAAATCTCTGTTTATAGCCAAAGAGCCAGCACCATCTGCATCTGCAGACATTTCTGTGGACACGTGACAGGCATAGGGATGCCATAAGTAATGGAAAACTGGGAATTTAACGAGTTGAACCTATTTTTTTAAAAAATCCTGTTTTTCAGACCAAGGGGGCTTTAAGAAAAAAAAATGCACTTTTTTCTTGCAATAGATCTGCGCTCTATTGAACTTACCAGCAGTTAGCGGAGCAGTAGTAGCTTGGTGGCTGCTAAGGAAGACAGCAAAAAAAAAAAAAAACTGTGCCATTTTATTGTGCCTGGGAGGCTCCGAAAACGCCGCCGGAGCCGCAGCCGCGCTCTCCCCGCCCCCACCACCGGCGGGGAGATAAAGGGAGCCTCCCGTGGCCTGGGAGGCTCCGAAAACGCCGCCGGAGCCGCAGCCGTGCTCTCCCCGCCCCCACCACCGGCGGGGAGATAAAGGGAGCCTCCCGTGGCCCGGGAGGCTCTGAAAACGCCGCCGGAGCCGCAGCCGCGCTCTCCCCGCCCCCACCACCGGCGGGGAGATAAAGGGAGCCTCCCGTGGCCCGGGAGGCTCCGAAAACGCCGCCGGAGCCGCAGCCGCGCTCTCCCCGCCCCCACCGCCGGCGGGGAGATGGAGGGAGCCTCCCGTGGCCTGGGAGGCTCCGAGAACGCCGCCGGAGCCGCAGCCGCGCTCTCCCCGCCCCCACCACCGGCGGGGAGATAAAGGGAGCCTCCCGTGGCCTGGGAGGCTCCGAAAACGCCGCCGGAGCCGCAGCCGCGCTCTCCCCGCCCCCACCACCGGCGGGGAGATAAAGGGAGCCTCCCATGGCCCGGGAGGCTCTGAAAACGCCGCCGGAGCCGCAGCCGCGCTCTCCCCGCCCCCACCACCGGCGGGGAGATAAAAGGAGCCTCCCGTGGCCCGGGAGGCTCCGAAAACGCCGCCGGAGCCGCAGCCGCGCTCTCCCCGCCCCCACCACCGGCGGGGAGATAAAGGGAGCCTCCCGTGGCCTGGGAGGCTCCGAAAACGCCGCCGGAGCCGCAGCCGCACTCTCCCCGCCCCCACCACCGGCGGGGAGATAAAGGGAGCCTCCCATGGCCCGGGAGGCTCTGAAAACGCCGCCGGAGCTGCAGCCGCGCTCTCCCCGCCCCCACCACCGGCGGGGAGATAAAGGGAGCCTCCCGTGGCCCGGGAGGCTCCGAAAACGCCGCCGGAGCCGCAGCCGCGCTCTCCCCGCCCCCACCGCCGGCGGGGAGATGGAGGGAGCCTCCCGTGGCCTGGGAGGCTCCGAGAATGCCGCCAGAGCCGCAGCCGCGCTCTCCCCGCCGGTGGATATGACGGTGCGAGGAGGGATTCCTGCCTACCCTGGAACTCTTACACTGTTCTGGGGTTCTTAGGCTACTTGCAACTGTTGTGCAGTTGGAATTGAGGACTTTCCTTTCGTGCCCTCTGGCCTATGTATGTATTTTGTATTGATCGTTTTAACTGTATTTTTTGATTAATTATTGTATTACTATTGCTGCTTATGTCTTTATTGCATTGCTGTTATACTGTGTTTTATGGATCTTGTATTTCTAATATTTATTGTTTAATTTGCTGTATTGTAACACTGTACCATTTGTGATTTTTGTATACTGTATTTGATTTACTTGTTGTAAGCCGCCCAGAGTCGGCCCTGGTCGAGTGGGGCGGGGTATAAATCGAATAAATAATAATAATAATAATAATAATAATAATAATAATAATAATAATAATAATAATAATAATAATAATAATAATAATAATAATAATAATAATAATAATAATAATAATAATAATAATTGTCGTCTCTATTGAAGTCACTTGTGGAATGAGATCCCGTCTTTGTCCCAGCTCCTGCAGACCTAGCAGTTCAAAGGCAAGAAATTGCAAGTAGATAAATAGGGACCACTTTGGGGAGAAGGTAAGCGGCGCTCCGTGTGCTCCAGTGTCTAGTCATGCCTGCCACATGACCACGGAATATGGCTGCAGAAGCAGACAGCGCTGGCTCTTTGGCTTCGAAACAGAGATGAGCACTGAACCCTAGAGTCGGATACGACTGGCTTTTGAGCAAGGGCAACCTTTACTCATGTCCCGTTTTTGGGGGAGGGAAATATGGCATCCCTAGACAGGCATGACTAGACACCGGAGTGCATAGAATGCTATTTACTTTCCCACCAAAGTGGTACCTATTTATCTACTTGAAATTTCTTGCTTTCGAACTGCTAGGTTGGCAGGAGCTGGGAGAGACAACAAGAGCTCACTCCATCGTGCAGCACTCAGGTCTCAAACTGCTGACCTGCTGACCTTCCAGTCATCAAGTTCTGAATCTTAACCACTAAGCCACAGCAGCCCCTTTTGATTGTAAGCCATAGCAATAACAATTACACTTATATACCACCCCACAGCACTTAGTGCACTCTCTGAGCAGTTCACAAGTTAATTCTGCTGGGTACTCACTTTACCGACCTCGAAAGGCTGGAAGACTGAGTCAACCTTGAAATCCTCATCAGGATCGAACTCACAATGTTTTGGCTGTAGTACAGTAGTTTAACCACTGTGCCACCAGGGATCTTCACTGTAGACTTGACTGGTAGTGAACAAAAAATGAACACAGTAGTGTGATCCTTGAGCAAATTCCAGAAAGAGGAGTGTGTAACATCTTCTTTACTGGACTGGCAAAGTATCGAAAGCAAGGGAGCTTTTAAGCAGGTGTCTTTTTCAGGCTGTTTACTGAAGTGATAGGGAAAGATAGAGAAACGGAAAATTCCAAAGATCATGCTGATAGATGCTGAAGGTTCACAGGTCTGTAGGATGTAGGCCAGGGATTCTTGACCTGAGGCCCATGGGCCTGATGCGGCCCACGGTACCATTTCATGTGGCTCACCACCACCTCCACCACACCAGGAAGTGCCATGTGGTGGAGGAAGGGCAAAATGGCCATCTGGCCCCTGAAGCTGTCTGAGGGAGCGTGGCCCGACCCCTGGCTTAAAAAGGTTGAGAACTCCTGATCTAGGCAGTGGCATGATAGGAATATCAACAAATTCAAAGAAGTGGCTATGTATTGCTGAATAGGCATTTCACTTGCTTAAAACTAGACTGCCCCCTCCAGAATTTCATATGCCTTGCAAAACAACACGTTGTCCTTAAGAGATTCCAAAGATTTTGGCCACAATCCAATGCGAGTTCTTCTGTGCAAATGTTATTGAAGTGAATGGGAATTGGGCTCATGGGATGTAACTTCCCTACAAATTTTGCTCTTTGTGTCAACTAGTTGCAAATCGTTATTGGCTTAATAAAAAACCCTTAAAATTACACCTTCAAGTGACATGGTAAGCTTTCCATGGAAACCAGTATTAAATGTTTTACAGTCCATTGGGAGAGGGATGTGTGTGAGAGACAGAGAGATAAATAAATATATAGAACGAATATGCTCCTAAGAGGGCTGTGATTTTTTTCATGTCAGTTATAAAGGGAAAGTATTCTGGGGTTTAACTGTGTTTGCTTTTTATTATCCATACCCTAGCTGGCTTACAGTCCTGTGGACAAAATCCTGGACAGCCATCTGTTCTGTCTTGGTTTTGCCAGTTCTTGATTTTTTCCCCCTTCCTCTCTGGATCAATAAATTCAGTAACACATCAATCCCAAGTTAGCAAATGTGCATCTGCAAAAGATGGCAAATTCCTGTGGGTTTCTGCCATGGCACCAAAAGCATTTGATCTGAATGTGATGTCATGGTTGATATGTGGTACATAATCCCCTTCTGAGGTTATTAGTCCGATAACTGACAGCCTGATTCAAAATTTTAATGTAAGACTGTCTCCCCTTCCCCCAATTCATGGGCTCAGAAAATGACTTTCCAAGGTAACAGACAGGGCCATTATCTTTTTTTTCCCTTTGTTTTCTTCTTACATCTTGAGGTAGATGCTCTCCTTAGTGGAAGGAGCATTGCTAAATCAGTTCCTCATGTGAAGACTTACAAAATATTTAATACCCAATATGTTTTCTCAAAAGAAAGTGTGTGCCTTGACTTAAGGGCAACAATAACATATCTCATGGATTTCGTGGACTGAAAGGCTCCCCCCTCCCTGTTTAAGCAAAACAAGCAGCATCTGGAGATGCAATTGGTAGAAAACCAATGCAGGGAGAAAGGGGTGCCCAAATAAGGGCCCCTAAACAAGAATTATGGGACTGCGGTGGCTCAAGTGGTTAAGACGCTGAACTCACTGACTGGAAGGTCAGAGTTCAATTCCCATGTACTGCATGATGGAGTGAGCGCCCGTCTCTGTCCCAGCTCCTGCCAACCTAGCATTTGGAAAACAAGACATTGCAAGTAGATAAACAGGGACCACTTCGGTGGAAAGGTAAATAGCGTTCCGTGTCTAGTCATGCCTGGTGTCTAGTAATGCCTGCCACATGACCACGGAAATGTCTGCAGAAGCAGACAGCGTTGGCTCTTCAGCTTTGTAACAGAGATGAGCACTGAACCCTAGAGTCGGATATGACTGACTTTCGATCAAGGGTGACCTTGGCCTTGACCTTTTACTGGAAAAGACTTTTGAGAGTCACCTGGACTGCAAGGAGATCAAATCAGTCAATCCTAAAGGAAATAAACCCTGCCAGCTCATTGGAAGAACAAATACTGAAGCTGAAGCTCAAGTACTTTGGCTACCAAATGAGAAGAGAGGACTCACTGGAGAAGGCCCTGATGCTAGGAAAGACCAAAGGAAGAAGGAGAAGGGGGCGGCAGAGAATGGCAGAGGATGAAATGGTTAGATGGTAATCATTGAAACGATGGCCAGGGATCTGGGTGGATGACAGAAGAGCATGGTGTTCTGTGGTCAATGGGGTCACAAAGGGTCAGACTCAAGCGTGCAACTGAACAACAACAACAACATTATCTCCTGATTACATGTTAGGGTTGTGTACAGCATTTTCTGAACTGAAGCCTAACCTCCAGCTTTTATACTGAACTTCACTGCACTGTATAGTGAAACACAGTCCTTCCAACCCCATACATGAATGGCCCATAGTATATGAATTGAAATTTTCTATGGCAAGGATATTTTAAATGTTGAAAACGTAACAGCTCATACTTCTAGATAGAATAATCAATTTGTGCACGTTATGTGATTTAATCTTTAATGGTTTAATTAATGTCATTGAAGCAGGAATTGCAAGTAAAATTCATTTTTAAGGTAAAGATCACATTCTTCTCCATCAGTGACAACTCAACATCTTCTTTAGTCTCTCTTTTGCTTTTCCCAATTTTAATCCCATCGGGTCTTCTCTATTTCAACATTTTAAACTTCATGAATGCTGAATTTAACATGAGGGAGTCCCCAAAGTGGGTGATGGTGTGCCAACATGGAAATGCCTCTAGGCTCTTTACACTGCCCTATGGTTGCACTGGAGAGACATAATCATCCCTGGTTTGGTCCAGTCTTAGACATTTCTCCAAAACATTGCATATCCCTACAGGAGATCTTTTTCACAAGAAGATGTTTTTGTTTGTACAAGATGAATATTAATTTAGGTAAAAGCAGCATTGAGATGTTGTGGGGGGGGGGACCTGGGGAGGAGATCAACCTCAAAAATGTACTGAAAAAGGAGTGTCATTAAAATAGATTCCAAAGTCAAACTTGATTTTTGAAAAGGGTAAACTGTAAAATAAAAGACATTGTTCCATCTTTTAATCGAACTGTTCACAATAACTGTGATTATTTTATAAAGTAACAACTGAAGTTCTTGAAGACCAAAACTGCCAACAATCACCATCCTTGAGTGCAAGAACAGTTAATTTAGTGATTTGGCAGGTTCAATATTGACAAAAGGTCACTTGGTCAAAATGTTGCTTTAAAATGGTGAAAGGTTTTAGACATTCCAGAATCCCTTTAGTTTTAAGACAGACAAATAAAGATGACTAGCTCTTGTTTTTGTCAGCCTTCGTAAAATGGAATAGTGTATATACATGTGTAAATAGAAATCCCCAAGCTGGGATGCTGATTTGCTTTATAAATCAGATAATTAAAGATGCAGGCTGAGGAAGACGCAGTATTTACCATGGCCTTTTATTTACAATTTAATAGGTAAATGTGTTATGCTGTATAAATCTTGAAACAGCTTGACTGTAAAACATGTTCTCTAAAGTCAATGGGCCTTCCCTACTGAGTCCTAAAACTCGTGAAAAATGGGCAGTATCAATAAACACCAACCTTTGTACCAATAAATATGTTCCCCTCATTACTCGGTGAGCCTAGAGGCATGTTGAAATTAAAGGCCTCATTCTGTCTTATATAGCAATCACATGTGTGGCGGGGAAAGGAATCCAGTTTACTGCAACACTGTGCTGAGTTTTAGGCTTTGCTTTCCAGGGAGAATAGGGACAAAGGGGAAGACATAGGCATTTTGTGCAGGAAAAAATTAGTTTGGTCACCATTTGTTAGATATTTACCAGTAAAAACCATGGATCATTGGTTGTTTTCATGGTTATTTTGCTTCTATCATGTTCTGTGTATATTTTTGGAAGCTTACAGTAACAATACATTCAGATCTGTTCCTACCTCTTGGGTAGAACATTGTGGTTCCTTCACACAGGGAACTCTGTTGCATGCATTTTGTGGCAAGGTTTAAGCCTTTGGTATTGCCTTTGCACGTTAAAAAATATGTGACCCTTTTAGAAAGCACTTTTATTAACTTAATTTTAAAAGGATGAGTAAAACCAACGGTGGCATGTTGGTTGAAGGTTTACAACACTTTCTGATGATCCCACTACTGCCAGTGTGACATAAAAATTACAGTGACTTTTCTAACAGCTTCTGCCTTTCATCTTTGTCCTGAAGCTTAATGAAAGAAAATGGGGGTGTGGTGGCTCAGTGGTTAAAAAGCTCGCCTTGTTAGCTGGAAGGGTGGCAAGTCGGTAGTTCGAGACCAGGGTACTGCATGATGGACTGATCGCCCGTCTCTGTCCCAGCTCTTGGGGACATGAAAGGAGCCTCATTTGGGCATTCCATGAGTGGGGTTTCTTCTGCAAAAATCCTTTCAACCCAGAATATTTTCTGACACAAAATTATTATGAAAGAAAATTATAAGGCAAAGTGCCAGGTGACATGGCCAAACAGCATATCATGGTAAATCCACACAGCGAAATTTACTGAACAACATGAAGGTTAGACTCACCAGTTGATCCATCATTACCGAAAATGGTTTGATAAGTCCTACCGCAGCAAGAGGGAAGTGGAATGCCCCTTCACACAAAACATGAAGATTATCCCTTCCAAGAACTGAGCCAATCTCCTTGTCAAACCAGCCTTGAACAGCTTGGTTGAGCTCACCCATGAAGAGAAATTTTTTGAGGGAGAAAAGGGCAGTGCCCAACAAGGGACTATTTTTCCTTGGATCATTGAGCTCATCCTGCAAAAGAGCTTGGATTGGTATCTCTGTAGTGCTATAGCATCATTCATTTAAGGATCACACTGCTGGTTATTCTGGCTAGAGCTTTTGTAGCACTGGGTTTTCTTCCTCAAGACTGGGTAATGTATTCCATGATCCCAATGAATACATATTGACTGCTCTTGGGGCTTTGGGAATTACACATTTGATAATGTCAATAAATAGCAGATGTTTGAAGAGGTCCTCCCGTCCGCTCTGGTTGGATGGACAGACGTCCTTGGGGAGACAAGGTCTGTAAGATATCGTGGTCCACTACCATGTAGGGTTTTAAAGGTCATCACCAGCACCTTGAATTGCACCCGGAGGCAAACTGTTAACCAGTGCAGTGCTTCTTGGATATCCTCCAAGAAGAATGTTACTGCATTATTAAGAACTCCTGGTTCATCCTTTGGGTAACAATGGTTCTTCATGTCCACAAAAGACAGTTACAATGGGGTAACTATTGAGGCCACCTTCCAACCTATGGTACGACAGGACAAGCCACTTCAAAAATGATCCTGCACAATCGTTCCCCATAAATAGGACCTCTGCCCACTCTGTTTTCTTTAATTATCTAATATGTTTATTCATCTACTGCAGTTTTAAAGAACTAGAAAGTCTTTTTCCCTTGAAAAGTGGGTTAGAAGTACTGTATCTAAAATGAATTACAGGTATTTCTACTCTCTCCTCCACCCCCACTGCCATTTGTTATTATGTTGCATTAAACTGCTTTTAGTGTATGGCAACCAAACAGGCTTTTTGAAATATTTGGCAATGTTCAAAGAGTATTCTGTGCCTATCATAGATAGATAGATAGATAGATAGATAGATAGATAGATAGATGGATGGATGGATGGATGGATGGGAGGGAGGGAGGGAGGGAGGGAGGGAGGGATACCCATTCATTTAAAAACACTGGAGAAATATAAGGCTGGTTTGAAAGCTGTGGGGAGAAGGACATGTACTAGTTATTTGTTACTTGTACTAAATGCTCCTCTCTATTTGGAAGATAGAAAAACATTTTATGATTGCAATTTATTAATAGATAGTTTCACTCCTTTTGTAGCATAACTGTCATTTTAAATTACCTTTGCAGTTACATGTGTTCTCATTAAATAGTGGAGTAGGAAAATCATTTGACCCAAGTGTTGTGCCTCTTACTGCAAGCTTATGCTTTGTTGTGTTTATGAGTCATGCAAGGTGGATAGGAGGGGAATGTCCTGTATCAGAGCCTCATAGCTTATAGCAGTGATGGCGAACCTTTTAGAGACCGAGTGCCTAGGGTTGCCATAATTCTCTCCCACCAAACCAGGACAGCCATTGCATTCTTCAAACTGTGCATGCATTGGATGGGGCTGTCAGGGAGACCGTGGCTCTAAGACCCCACAGAATCCCTGTCCTGGGCAGACAGGGAATACCGACCCTATGCAATTAACCCTTTGTGGTCATGTGAAGAAGGAATCCTCCATCCCTGTGTATGGTGGAGATTTGGCTTCTTAGATATGGGTATTTTTTTTGCTCCCTCCCAGCTTTCGAGGAAAAGGGAGAGGACGACGCCTTGTCCCCCAAACTTCAAGGTGAGCCAAGGGATTTTTTCAAAGAGTTATTTCACTGCCTCTGTGCCTTTCCTTCAATTATCTCGCTTGCAAGTGTCTCCTCTCCCTGGCAGGCTTCTCAGGGTGCTGTTTTGCCTTCACTGCTTTCAAGAAGGATAATTGAAAGAAAGGCAGGGAGGCAGTGAATTAACTCTTTGCAAAAATCCCTTGGTGAGTGGTGATCTCACTACTTGTGTTCAAATTTAAAAATCCGGGACTTTTACATGTTTTTTCTTGAACCATTCGGGACAGCTTGAATCCGGGAAAATCCCGGAAAACCAGGACATATGGCAACCCTACGAGTGCAAACAAAACCCACTTATTTATCGCAAAGTGTCAACACAGCAACAGGGAAGGAAGGAAACACTCCCATTGGGCTGCTGGGTATAGAGGTGGGGTGAACTCTGTGATGAAGGGAGGAAGGAAGCACTCATGTTGAGCTGCTAGGCAGAGGGACAGGGTGAACTCTGTGTTGGAGTGACTGCATGGGTGCCCACAGAGATGGCTCTGAGTGCCACCTGTGGCACATGTGCCATAGGTTCACCACCACTGACTTATAGCATGAAGATGTATGTTCTAAAAAGTAGTTTAAAGTACCTTAGTTATTTCTGACAAACAACAATTTCATTTCAAGTTGTATTTGTTACATCAATTAATTATGTTAGGGGGCTTGGTAACACTACTGTAAATAACTACAGTGGTGCCTCGGTTTACAAATTTAATGTATTCTCTGGGATGTTTTGTATTGTGGAAAAATTGTTAACCGAGACACCACTGTACATGTATTTCCTTCGGTGCATTACCAGAACTGGCCACTAGAGGCCACTGCATGCAATGGGGACACTTGCTTCGTATTGAGAAATAAATTCATAAACCGAGGCATTATTTTCAATGGATTTTCATTCATAAACCAAAAATTACATTAACCAAGGCATTCATAAACTGAGGTACCACTGTATTTTTTAAAAGAAACTTTCTTAGCTCTGGACACACCCAATCAAACTATCAACATTAGCAATAACTTGTCTAGAGAAAGAGGGGAAGAGAACACAGATTTAAATCTGAGATGTTAGTGCTTATTAACTGATTCTCCTCTTCTCTTTTAGTCCCGCTTTCATCTGATTGGTATGGGAAGAACTAGATACAGTATGTAGCTTTAACAAGTCAACACATCAAATATATACATATGAGTGCATGTGTGAGGAAACAAATTGTTGTGGTAGTAGGTGGTGGTTGTGATTGTTTTAGGAATCCTATACTGCAAAGCAGAATAGGCAGAATATTACTGATCTTTTGTTTTCCACATGAAGGGAAGCTTTTGCTGCTCACTCCTCACCTTTGACCTTTCATTTTATTTCCAGCCTGGGTTCTATTCATTCCTATTTTCATGTGCTCCATATGGGTGGCTGCCTCATGATAAGAAGCAAGCTGCACTTTTGATGAAAAGAACAGCCATAATAAATTGCCCACCGCAAACAGATTTCACAACAAATATATTCTTTCGGAGCAGAAGGGGAGGGGGGGATGTGAATTATTGCTTCAAACAGGCAGAGCCAAAATTTTCTTTGCTTTCTTCACAGACAGCAGTTCTGCAAAAGTCGCTAAAAATTTACCTTTAGGAGTTTTAAGAGCTCGCAACCAACATGGTGCCAAAAATTGTCTTGTGTACCCTGCATATATCTCCGTGAAATACATTCAGTATTTATTTGCAGGGCATCTTTTGATTTTTTTGATTACAACATTTAAGACCTGTAGTATAATTCTTCAAGTAGAATTACTGGAAGCAGAGAGTTTATGGATATTATGTGGTCTGTGAAACAGTATACCTTCATAAAACTTTACTATGTACTGGTGCAACAACAAGGCGAAAATTAAGGCACACTCTAGAAAAACTAAAGCAAATCCTTCTTCCTCGCATTTTTATTGTTTTACAACAGCCGGCAGTATAGCTGGTAAAATAATTTCTGTCTATGGAGGAGTGAAATACTGTTCTTTTAAAACCTAGTTTATACTTTTCCCCACCCTTTTCTTTCTTTCTTTCTAGATCCTGGCAAATGGATGTATAGAGAGGTGGCTAGCTAATTGGCCACAAGAGGGGGTTTAAATTAAATAAAATCACAGTTCACAAGGGACCTCTAAATATGGCTTTTTAATTTGAAATTTTTTTGTGGGTTCTAGTGTAATTCAAGCTTTCCAAGCTTTATTAGTGCATTGCTGTTCACACATAGCTTGCAAAGTTCCAGTCTTGGGGAGCTTGACATGCTGGCCATGATTGGTACAATGATGAACCAGTCACCATTGGTGGCAAAACTCTCTTCACAACACTGCAAGACGCCTGCTATCAATAACACATATGTCGGAAACTCCATGATTCAGGCTGCAGTTGGCTGTTCAAAACATCAAGGTGAAATCGAGTGAAGGCCTTGACTATCTGAATCAACCTCTGAAATGTTTTCTCTCTATGCGTAGGCAGAGATGTTTTTGCGAAGGGACATGAGTGAATGCCAGCAATGTCCTAGGTTTGCTGCAATTAAACCCCAATAGCCAGCTTGGTGACTAATTGCCATGGAAGCAGAAGGAAGCAAGAGCATTCATTGCTGTGAAGCTGTTAATAGAGAACTTATGGAGAGAAAGTCCGAACCTTCTTGTCCAAATTGGAATGTGATGGAAATCTGTTGGAAGGTGATGACAGAAATGAAGTAAAACAGTTGTTTCCTGATCCATGTGCCAGATGTGTCACACACTGTGATAAATAAGATCTGCATCTTACACTCCAGAAACTGGGGAATATTGTGAGCGTTTATTACCACAAAGTCCCCCCCCTTAAAAATAAAATGTACTTGAAATGTGCTGTTACTTCTGGCATCAAGCAAGGGCCCCCTTATTGCCTAATGCCTGGAGCTACTAATTCTTTTGTTTAGCTGCAAACCAACAAAGCCTATTAAAAGCTTACATTAAATTTATTGTTAAGGTATTTATTAACTGATTATGAAAAGACATTAAAGTGTTCATAATGAAACTGCTAAATAGCTCCCTAAGAAGATTATCCCCCCCTTTCTCTCCCTTCTCCTGCTGGATGACCATTATAAAATATCTTGGTTGCTAATTGAGGGATTGTCGGGCATAATATTCTTCCTTTGAATTATGGGTTGCCAGTCTTTTTACAACTCAAATAATTCAAAATATTTGGGTTTAAAGTGGATTCCTTTTCTACTAAAGTGATGGTGTTATATATATATATCTGAGAGTAAATAAAACAGAACAATAAAAAAAGACAAAAAACGTTGTGGGATCTTAAAGGCTAAGTCCTGTATTTAACTGTGAGCTTACATGGACCAAGTCCACTTCATCAGACATAAGAGTGAGGAGGTCTCATGGCACCAAATTATACACACATCAAATACACAGGCACACAGTAATAGGCCAGTCTAACAGAATAGTAACATTGTATCTTTTGTTATATGGGTTATACCATGTTTCCCCGAATATAAGACACTGTCTTATATTTTTTAAAACTCCAAAAGGCACCGGCAGTATTATTAAGAGGAAACGTCTGGAAGCGGTAATTAGGAAAGATAGGCCAGATGTGATATGCTTGCAAGAAACGCATCAAAAAAGTGAGGATGTAAATAAATTGTATATAAAGGGGATAGAATATTATGAGAAGGCATTGAGTACGTCTAAGGCAAGAGGGGTTGCCATATTAATATCAAAAAAGTTAGGATTTACAAAAGTAAAGACAGTTGTAGATCCAGAAGGGAGATTTCTTATAACAAGGGGATTTATTAATAATGAGGATATAACCTTTGTTAATGTATACGCGCCAAACGAAAAACAGGAGGAATTTTTAGATAAGGTGTATCAAAGTATAGAATCAGAAAGGGTGTCCAAGTTAATAATGGTTGGAGATTTTAATTTGATCAGATCAGGTTTGGATACTACAAATGTGGCTAAGCGTACATGTGCTAATAGGGTGATGGATAGGTGGTTAAAAATAACAGGATTACAGGATGTTTGGAGGAAAATTAGAGGCTCAGAATGGGGATATACATTTTTTTCGCACGTGCATAATTCTTATTCACGAATTGACTATGTTTTGGCTTCAGAAAGTATGATAGATAAGGTTGAAAATATTGAAATTGGTATGATTAAGGAATCTGATCACGCTAAAATAATTAAGGGAATTTAAACTAAGTGTTGAAAAACAAAAAAGGGGTACATGGAGCTATGATACAAGGTTATATAGAGATCAAAAGAGTAAGGAAACAATAATAAAAAGATGGGAAGAGTGCTGGGAAATTAATGATACAAAGGATGTAAATGATGGAATATTATGGGATACCATGAAGGCAATATTCAGGGGAGAAAGCATTAGGCTCTCTTGTATTAATAATAGGCAAAATAAGGAAAAGGAAAAAGAGTTAGAGGACGAAATAAAGAAATTGCAGAATATTCATGCAAGAACGGGAGATAGGGACATATTCGATAAAGTGCAAAAATTAAAAAGAGAATTTATTGAAAAAGATATTGAAAAGGTAAAGAAGAATTTAATTTATTTGAAAAGAGATTACTTTGAGTACAGTAATAAAAATTCTAAGCTATTAGCTAGAGCGGCTGAAGAAAAGAAAGATAAAAGAGGAATTTCAGTTTTGATAGATAAGTATGGTAGAAGGTGTAATAAGTTAGTAGATAAAATTCAAATTGTCAAGGCTTTTTATCAGGAATTGTATTCGAGGAAGGACGTAAATAAGGATGAATTAGAGCGATATTTAGATAAGTGGTCAAGAATAAATTTAAGCTTGGAGCATAGGAGTTATATGGATGAAAAGATAACACAAAAGGAAAAAAAGGAGGTCATAAAAAGGTTAAGGACAGGCAAGGCTCCAGGCGAGGATGGTTTATCGGTGGAGTTTTATAAAGACTTTAAAGAGATGTTGTTACCAAAAATGGAAAGGATTTTTAATTATATTTTGGAGGGAGGGAGAGTACAATTATAATTTTAATTCCAAAGGTAGGGAAAAATCGTGGTATAGTACAATTATAATTTTAATTCCAAAGGTAGGGAAAAATCTGGAAAAAATTGAATCCTATAGACCGATTTCCCTGATGAATCAGGACGCAAAAAATTTTACGGCAATTTTAGCTAATGGATTGAATAGTTTTAGTGGCAAATACACTAATAAGGATCAAGTGGGATTTATGAGGGATCGGTATATGTCGGATTTGACGAGAAGGATGGTTGACTTGACAATTATTGCTCAGGAACAAGAGGAGCATGTGGGTTTCTTCTCCCTGGATATATTCAAAGCTTTTGACTAGATCCAATGGATAACTATAAAGGAAATTATAAAGAAATATGGATTCGGACAAAAATTTTGTGGGGTAATTGAGCAGTTGTATCAGCAAGGCTCGGCTAGGGTTAAATTAAATGAGGAATTAACAGGGGAGATTAAATTGGAAGCGGGCACAAGGCAAGGAGATCCATTGTCGGCATCTTTATTTATAATGGCCATGGAATTGTTAGCTAATGTAATAAGGGAAGATAAGGAATTAATTGGAATTGAGGGTATAAAAATTAGCCAATATGCTGATGATACCCTAATAACAATAAAAAATCCACAGAATGCACTAGGGAAGATATATGGGCATTTAGAGGACTTTCAAAGGGTGACGGGACTTAAGGTAAACTGGGATAAGTCAGAAGCAATTCTTTTTAATGTGGATTTGGACATACAAGAAAGTTTAAAGGCTAAATTTAAAATACAAATTAGAGATAATATAAAATACCTGGGGATAAACATTTCAAATAAATACGATGATTTAAAGAGGTTAAATTATGATAAATTGGAAAAAGAATTAAAAGAAATGATTTTACGGTATAAGAAGCTAAATTTGTCGTGGTTTGGACGCGTTTCGCTATGTAAAATGAAGCTTTTACCCAAATTAAATTTCTTATTTGATACCCTGCAAATATATATGAAAGAGAAGGAATTAAAGGTTTTTCAAACTATATTAAATAATTTTTGTAACGGTGGAAAAAGGGCCAGGATACCAAAGTTTTTATGGTATTCATCACAAAAAAGGGCGGGTTAGGAATTCCAAATATTAAAAATTATTATTGGGCATTTCAATTGAAGAATATTTGTAAAATTTTAGTGAAAGAAGAATCGATTTGGGGGAAAATTGAATTGCGAGAGAAACTGGGTGAAGAAATATTAATGTTTTTGGGCAAAGGGAAAGTAAAAATTAATGTTACAAATAAATTGTTAAAAGCTCTTTTAAAAACTTGGACATTATTGAAAAATAAATTGGCACCAGGGTTGTCCCCAATATTAGGCCTGAGTGATATGAAATCATTCCCACTGAGAATGGATAGGAGATTAGAAGAAGTATTGAATAAGAATAATATAACTTTATTAAAGGATTGGATAACAGTATGTAGAGACAAGGAAAGAAAGTTAGATTTAGGTAGACAACTTAAATTGAATTGGCTTCAATTGATGTCTATTGACAGTTGGAATAAAAGATATTTAGATGAAACGAGCTTGGATAGGGAGCGGACGAAATTTGAAGAGTTGGTACTTAGTCTAAAAAGTGGGCAGGTAAAAGTTAAGGGGTTAGTAAGCAAAATATATAAGGTTTTAGATGACTCAGATCAGCATCAGAAAGCTTTAAAAGAAACATGGGAGCTAGATTTGAATATCATAATTACAGACGAGCAGTGGAATGCTAAATGGAAAAGGAGAATAATGAGGTCTTTGTCTGTAAGAATAAAAGAGCACAATTATAAATTATTGTGGAAGTGGTACTTGACTCCGGTACGACTATACCAAATTGACAATACAAAGTCGAAATTTTGTTGGAGGTATAAGGGGGAAATTGGAACATATGAGCTTATGTGGTGGGGGTGTAAAGAGACGAAGTCATTCTGGTTGAAGGTGGAACACGAAATTGGGAGAATTCTAGATGTAAGAATGAAATTGGATGTAATTTTAATTTTGTTAACAGATGTGGAGGTGTAGAGCAACAAAAAAGGGAATTATTAGCAATTATGTTATCCAGTGCTAGACAGTGTATAGCGCGATATTGGAAATGTGATGTTACCCCAAAAATAGAGGATTGGTATAAGGAGTTGTGGAATACTGCGCTGAATGATAAGCTCACCTGGGAGTTAAATTTAAGAAAAGGGTTAATTAATGAAAGCAAATTTCAGGAAATTTGGAAATGTTTGATAGATTATACCTTGATTAATGGTCATGGGCAATTGCCGGTGCCGGATTACATTGCATTTTTGAGACGATAATAGATAAAAGGGGAAATTCTGTCTCCGTAGCATTGTATATAGCACGTGGTGATATTTTGCTCTGTTTCTTTTTTTTCTCTCTCTCCTTCTCTGCTTATTTATATTATTGTGTATTTTGTCCTTTATTTTCTTATATTGTTCTGTGTGTTATCTCTTGTTTTTTTAATTATTGGATGTGTATCGAGAAATAAAAAATTTTAAAATTTTAAAAATAATAATAATAAACTCCAAAATTAGCACAAGGTCTTATTTTCAGGGGATGTCTTATATTTCCATGAAGAAGAATACCAGTCTTGATCGCGCTTCTCCACTCACAACCAAGGGACGCTTCCCTTGGTTGTGAGTGGGGAAGCACGATCGAGACTGGCCTCAGCTATGAGGCGGCCAGCATGGTCCATAAGAAGGCCTGCCTCGTCGGAGTCTCGATCCCGCTCTCACCAGGGGAAACTTCTCTTGGTTGTGAGTGGGGAGGCAATCGAGACTCCGATGCGGCAGGCTTTCTTATGGGCCACACAGGCCGCCTTACAGCCAGGAGGTAAGGAGGCCTTATTTTTGGATGGGGCCTTATATTTCAAAGGCAGGAAAAAAAAGGGGGTTTCCTATTATGGGAGGAGGTCCTATATTCGGGGAAACAGGGTATGTGTTTATGTGAGAAAGAGAGGGGGAGTGAGGGGTTAGTTGGGAAGACAAGAAAGAAAGAAAAAATTGTTGTACAAAGCAATTGCTATACGATGCATGCATCGTATAGCGAATTTCCCTATGGGATGCATTGTACAGCGATTTTTTTTTTTTTGCTAAGTGGATTTTCCCATTGAAAAATTGTTGTACGATTTTTCTGATAGGGAAAATTGTTATGCGGGACGCCATTCCCCCCCCAAAAAAAATCAAACAAAAAAACAAAACAAAACACCCCTAACTGTTATGCGATTTTGTTGTTATACGGGGCGATTGTTATATGAGGTTCCACTGTATTGTCTTAACAGGTACATGACATTGAGAATGAAAGTTGTAAAATGTACTTATTTACATTGCAGCTCTACATCTTTTTGACTGGCAGCAAGCGCCACTGAAATTAATGGAATGTGTTTTTGGTAAACCTGCATACAGTTGTGTTTTCATTAGTATCTGATAAATGATACATAGTTCATGGGGTTGGGTGGAAGCATAAACTAGCTTCTAATTTAGTTTTATATAGGCAGCTAATTTGGACTGCCATCTTCAGCTTTACCTGGATTTTAGGCAACCCCCAGATGATGCTTATTTAGTCCATTAGTTAGCTTGGATTTTAAGCTTTCTTTTTAAAAGGGGGGTTGTAGTATAAATTATGCTGGTAGGAGGGAGAAGACTTCATCAGTAAGGGGGAATTTGTAGCTAACTGTGAACTGCATGTGAAATGTTTAAGCCCCAGGATCAAACCATAAACAATTTAATTATCCCTGTTAATGATATCATCCTTTTCACACTGGTGTGTAATTTACACAACAGGATTTTGGTTGATAACTCTTCCAATGCTCTTCTAGGAATGAAGAGGTAAGATAAAACATGCAATCACTGTTTTGGCTGTTTCTTTCAGGGGAAAAAAAAAGAATTTCCATGCAATTATCCAATTCATGGAGTCATCTACAGTTCAAGAGCATTTCACAGCGCACGCATAAACTAAAATGTTGATGTTATATGACATCCTTGCCTGGCAACACTGCCTGATGAAAACAGTGATGGCTCCGGATGTGAGAAGGTGATGCCTCCTGGAAATTTTGGGTTGAAGTGCTCCCCAGATCTGGCCCATGAGCCAGTCACATTGGAAACCATTCTGTTCCTCCAGTTAAATTAAGGACTCTGCTTTAATGAACAAATGTTGATATTTCAGAAATGCCTGTCTTTAGGTGGTTGCAAACAGCTAGACTCTGCAAAATAAGCAGTGAAACCGTAGGAATGAATGCAGGCTGTAGGAATTAGGAGAGCTTAGTCCAAAAAAGGAACTTTTTCTACCTCTGATGTTATGGATCTTCCTGCGTTCTCTCCTATGACCAAGGTGGGTCAGACTCAGCGATCTTTGAGATGCCCATCTAGCTTTACAAATCTATGATTCTATAACTCTAGTAAAAGTGTCACGGAAAAGCCCCGTTCTGACTGTGCTTTTCCATGAGCTCTGTAGTCACTTAATTACCCTGTGTCTTTTTCAAAATGGCAATTTCAAATCTGTGGGAGTTATAAAGAATGTAAACATTCTTGCCTCGTGGAGGAGAAGAAATGGAACCTAATGTGTAATTCATATGTCTTGCTGTAAGATCATTAGTTGGAATCCCTGAGGGGTAGGGCCAAAGGTGGTCCCAGTGGGGAGGAAATATATCATGCAGACACACACACAGCAGTTACTCAGACATTCTCTGGAAGCCGTGCTTTCAAGCAGCCAAAATGTAACCTCTTGGAAGAGAGGGGGGAAAGGCCTTTTCCTTAAAGAACCAGTTTGCTTTATTTCCTTGTTTTGAAATGCTTCCTGATGGACTTATCCTGTATCTTGCTATGCTTACAATATATTTCTAAAATGCCTGAAGAGACTCTAGATTGATTACTTGGCACACGTTACTGGAATCAACACTAGTTTCATGGGCACCCTTTGCTCACTACCTAGATTTCGGTTGGGAGTGACTAGGCATACTGTTATGTATGGAATGCTATGCCTTTAAGATGGAATGTAACAATGTAACCCAATGCATTGCAACAGTTACAATGAGCTACCGCTGCCTCTAGATGGTATGGAGAGGCAGCTGATAGCGATCAACCCACATGGCACAGGTTATGCAGTTACAGCCAGCCGCGGGAAACATTCCCGCCACAGGTAAACCTGATGAAGAATGCCGTGTGCCACAATGACATCACAAATACAGTAACCAATGAACAACCGTGTAACCAGTTTCAAATGTACCATGCTGTATAAAAGGAGCTGCGCCTCCGCCATTACCTCATGTTCAGATTGCTTACCCTACAATAAAGATGTGTTTGGTCTTATGAATGCTGCCTACTGCGTATCAATCTGCAAACATCAAACATACCGATAGGAAAAGCTCTGAACTGCTAGGTCCAATCAGGGCCAGGGAAGCAGGATCAGGTGCAATCCCATTGCCAGGAGGCCAGAGGACTCCCGGGTTCTCCCTGGGAGTAAGTGGATTGTTATAAAGGTAAAGGTCTCCCTTATTCGAAAGCTGGTCGTATCCGACTCTAGGGTTCAGTGCTCATCTCCGTTTATAGCCAAAAAGCCAGTGCTGTCTGCATCTGCAGATGTCTCCATGGACCAACAAAGCAGAGATTATTTGGCAGGTTTGGGAAGATATCTTCAGGTTAGTATCTCTAACGCACCTATTCCCAGGTTTCTCAGTTCTGAGTTATAACAAAGTGAGTGTGTGATCAGATGACAATTTGTCCTGCTGTTTGGTCTGGTCTGGGGAAGTGCTGATTCACTCCTTTTCCTGGCAATCCCATGATGTACAGCCCAAATTGCTCCCGGTGCCCACAGGTGTGCCATGCCCACCTCCCTACCCCAAGCCATGGTATGGCCGGCCAAGTGGGCGTGGCCCACAGAATTAGCCATGCCCGCAGAGTTAGCCATGCCCAAGTTGGGGGTAGTAAATTTTTTTGCAGCGCATCACTGAGCCCAATCCTTATCTATCCGTACCTTACCCTTTCTGGGTACTAGTCAGAGTCTAGTTTTGCTTTTTAAGTACATGTAGGATTGTTCTATGTTGTGATAAATGGTACTGAACCAAAGTGGCACTGGCAGGATTCCCCCCCCCCCAACAATTCAATGGCATGTTACTTTGACATGTGTCAGTAGTATTAGGTTTAAGTACTGGAGATGCTAAGTCTCTGCTTGTCCCTTCCTCCCTTTACCCTTATTTATTTACCTTTTCTTAGTAAAAAATATATAATCACTATTGTAGTAGATATATCGCACACGGCTCTCTCACTCTCTCATATAAACACACGACATAGGTTTTCACAGAGACGTGGTTGGAACACAAAGCAATAGAGCCTTCCCCGTCCCCCGCTCCCACCCCAATAAAATTAGAAACGAAGCGAGAGGAAATGGCTAGCTTTGGCCCATAGTTTTGAGATGATGGATGTTAGAAGCCTAGGCCTGGCCTAACCGATCAGTGTACAGCTAGCTTTCCCCACTAATAGGCAGAGCCAATTTTCATTCCCTGCCCCGAATTGAATCTAAGAGAGTGTGTATGTTGTCCAAAGTGTAGTGCGTTTCTACGGCAGCTCTAATGCTTGAATGATGTTTGTGTTGGGTGCACCCTATCATTTCCCAAAATTTCCTAGGCGTCATCATTTTATGAGGGCTCTGCTACAGATCCCTTGATTCCCCTCACAGTACTGGGTACCCTGAGGAGATGAAATGACTATTTAAGACCACAGTGGTTTGGAAAGTGTTTTAGATCACTGTCTTCAATTAGTTGCCTCTTAATTGTATTTCTATGTTTTCCTTTTGCATGTGAGCTGGCTTGTGTGGACTCGGCCTTTAAAGTCAGCCTCGAAATACTGGCAAATGATAATATAAAAATGCAGTTCTCTCTAAAACGATATAACCATTACAGTTTTTGCTTTTGGGCTGTGTGATTCCCCTCTCCCATCTCAACATCCACTGGCTGGCTTGCATGCAGCATGTAATATACTCCTCAATGCCGCGCAAATTGCTGCTTTTGGCATGTATGTTCCCTTTTTATTTGCTCTTTTTGAAGCCTCTCCTCTTCCAAACAATAAAAGGAACTTTAAAAAGATCTGGCAATCTGAGCAATGTACTTTTTGAAAAAGATGTTAGATTGGGCTCTTCCCCAACCATAGCAGTGGTTCATTTAGCTGGCTATCATATTTTAATTTTAATGTTTATTATATATTTAAAGAGGTTACACACAAACACACACACAAACTTTTGAAATGTGTTGAAATGTGTTTGGTGCTTCATGCCACAGCTGTCAAGTATCCCTTATTGGCCAGGAAAACCCCTTATTTTACCCTCTTTCCTGCCGTCATCCCTTATTAATTAGACTGCACTGCCCTATTGCCACCATTGGAGGGCAGCACAGGATAAGCATAGCTGTCAAGTATCCCTTATTTGCTGGGAAATTTCCCTTATTTCCAAATCCAAAACTTGACAGATATGCTTCATGTTGTGCTTTTGTCCCCTCCCCCCTCCTCTTCCTTGGGCTTTCAAGTGAGTAGGAAATAGATGGGCTAAAGGAGGAAAGGGGGAGGCCTCATGACAAGAGAATGTAACTCACTGTTTTTGCTTTCCTTTGCAATTGATTGCTTCTGCTGAAAAAGATTTCTTAAACCAGGGAGCAGAGTGTGAAACCTTTAAAGGTTGTTAATACATTGGTAATTTTTTCAGGCCGTGGGCAGCCTGCGGGCATGCATAGCTGTGGGTGTGCCAAAATGGTGGGGTGAGAGTTATATATTGTCACAGGTGGACATGAGTTGTAAGTGCTTTAGACAAAAGAAAAGAGGGACTCAGGCTTCTTGGGATAACACAAGGGAAAACCAGGTGGTGATTGTCATTACCTGCGGCTGAAAAAAGCAGTCCTAAAGGAAACAACTTCCTCAAAGATTGGGGTGGGGGACATTATGATAAATTGGAAAAAGAATTAAAAGAAATGATTTTACGGTATAAGAAGCTAAATTTGTCGTGGTTTGGACGCGTTTCGCTATGAATTCCAGCTCCCATCTTCTCTTACAACTGGCTATGTTGAAATACATGGGAGTCAAAGTTTCTCCAATACTGCAGTAAGTCTACTATTTTAAACCTTCCTGCCCAGTTTAGATATCACTACTTATCTATCTACCATCCGGCCTCATGGTGATGCTTGAAGCTGTTGGGAGTGCCAGGGTGCAACTTAACTTTCACTCAAGGAGGAAGAGGAGAGAGAGAGAGGACCTAGAGCAGTGATGGTGAACCTTTTAGAGACCAAGTGCCCAATGAGGAGGAGGCAGCACGTGGGCAAGCACTGTGCATGCCCACGCACCCATGTAATGTGGACAGTGCACCTCCTGGGAGTCACGGCCCCTGTGGGTGCTCCTCCTTCTCTTCCTGGTCTTGTTGCCTCACCTCGTCCCCTCTGCCACCTCTTAGGCAGGATTTCATCCTCCCCTCTTGCCTCCCCATTGGCAGAGGGAGAGGGGTGGGTGGGAAAGTGGCAATACCATTGGTGCCGGGGGTATGGGCCGGCGCAGGGCAGGACTTGCCCACTATGGTGCACATGTCCACAGAAAGGCCTGTGCATGTCACCTCTGGCACACATACCATAGGTTCGCCTACATTGACCTAGAC
Organism: Bradypodion ventrale; assembly: GCA_035047345.1. Classification (NCBI taxonomy): domain Eukaryota; kingdom Metazoa; phylum Chordata; class Lepidosauria; order Squamata; family Chamaeleonidae; genus Bradypodion; species Bradypodion ventrale. Next base: position 180,156,747 of record JAWDJE010000001.1, read on the forward strand.
TTTCTTTTACCTGCTACCTCTTGTGATGATCTCCCTTGAACCTCAGACTGCTATTTTTAGGGTTGCCCGACCGACCGACCGACCGACCGACCGACCGACCGACCGACCGACCGACTTACTTACTTACTTACTTACTTACTTACTTACTTACTTACTTACTTACTTACTTACTTACTTACTTACTTACTTACTTACTTACTTACTTACTTACTGACTGACTTACATCCATCCATCCATCCATCCATCCATCCATCCATCCATCCATCTCAGCAGGTCAGCAGTTTGAGACCTGAGTGCTGCACAATGGAGTGAGCTCCTGTTCGCTGTCCCAGATCTTGCCATCCTAGCAGTTCGAAAACAAGAAATTGCAAGTAGATAAATAGGTACCACTTTGGTGAGAAGGTAAACAGCATTCTGTCCACTCCGATGTCTAGTCATGCCTGCCACATGTCCATGGAAACATCTGCAGATGTAGACAGCATTGGCTCTTCAGCCAAGACGGGAGCTCATTTCCGTCCTGCAGTACTCGGAAATCGAACTGCTGACCATCTATACCTATAAGGAAGGGTACTGCAGTGGCTCAAGTCGCTAAGATGCTGACTGGGAAGTGGAAGGTCAGCAGTTCGATTCCCGAGTACTGCAGGATGGAAATGAGCTCCCGTCTTCATCCCAGCTCCTGCCAACCTAGCAGTTTGAAAGCAAGAAATTGCAAGTAGATAAATAGGGACCACTTCGGTGGGAAGGTAACAGCGTTCTGTGCGCTCCGGTGTCTAGTCATGCCTGCCACACGGAAATGTCTGTGGAAGCAGACAGCGCTGGCTCTTCGGCTTAGAAACAGAGATGAGCACTGCACCCTAGAGTCGGATACGACTGGTTTTTGAGCAAGGGAAACCTTTAACTGCCACTAGGTGTGTATATAAGTAGCTACCTTGTCCCTTGTTTTCCCAGTCTGAACAAGTCCGAACAAGCCTTAACTAAGCTGATAATAAATCACTGATGTTTAACCTTGAACTTGCTAATTACTCTTGGACTCAACAGGTTCTCAATCTTTTTAATCCGGGGGCCAGATCATGCCCCCTCAGACTGTTTGCGGGCCAGACTGGTGTCCCCCTGCCACCACTGCATCCAAAGGCAGTAGCGGTGGGACCACTCTGGGACCGATCCATTCCCCCTGCCCACCCCCTCTGCTGTCACTCCCACCACCAACACTCTGCATCCACCCACAGCCACCACCAACAGTCCTTCCCACACCACCAGTCTAGCCTACAAACATTTCCCCCCATGCTGCTGCCACCAATACTCACCACCACCACTCCCACACACGCCACAAGTCCAGCCCACAAACTCTCTCTCTCTCACACACACACACACTGCCGCTGCCACCGCTGTGCAGAATTCTTTTTAAAAAAACAGTTCTGCTCAGTTTTGAAGAGCTTGCACAATTCTCCAAGGGCCAGTTTGAGACGGAAATAACTTGAGATTTCAAGAATTCAAATATAGGGCACAGGGAAGGGTGATGGTCCCCAAGTGGATTAAATCTCACTTGAATCCATCTTGATGGAGGGCAACAGCTTCATCAATACTGGCCTGGGGCTGATGAGGACTTTTTGTGCCAAAAAGGCTCAGGACGAGAAAGTGACTCGCAGAACTGGATCAGTGGTACAGTGGTATGCTGCAATGTGGAAGGCAGATGAAAGGCCACTGCATTATATTCACAGGGCAGTCTTACATAAGAACATAAGAACAGCCTTGCTGGAACAGGCCGCAGCCCATCCAGTCCAGCATTCTGTCTCACACAGTGGCTCACCATTTGCTTCAGGGTATTATTTCCAAGGAGATGCCTTCACCTGCTTAGGATTCCCTGGAAATGGCATTGAGAGATATCCTGCCTATCTTTCCAACCCCAAGGTTGTCCTTAAGTATCCATAATTATACCTTGTCTAATCCTTCGTGGCTGATCACCAAGAAGAAGAGGAGGAGGAGGAGGCGCCGTTAATAACCTAACTAGCTTCTCTGCCCCTTGAAAGGAATCTGGAGAAATGTGAGAGCAGAAAAACTACAATTTATCATAGTTAAATAATTTAGAACACATCCTAACATCATTTTCTGTTTAAATACTTTCCTGAGTTCATCTGAGTTACCTTGATGCCTTTGTTCAATGAATGCCTGTCTCTGGCAATGTAAATTAAGAGATGCAAGGTCTAATTTAGCTGATTGGTGTTAGCTGCTGCTGAATAGAAAGCTTTTGGTGCTAATGTTGATCTCTGTAAATGGGAGTCATTTATTCCATGAGATTATTATGTGACATTGGATCTGTCAGTTCTGGGGCATTAATTGACATCATGTATCAGGTTAGGTTAATAATCTCCAGCTTGGTTCTGCTTGAGTAGATCTGCAAGCCTGCAGACAGAGATCGGTGCTGAAAATACAACCTCCAGGGGAGGATGATTAAATACCATATGTCCAGCAGGTTAGTCGCAGCATCTCAGGATGTGCAGAAACCGGGGAACCTGTAAGTGTTCTGAGCTGCCTTAAGAAAGTAGTGCTCTCCTGAATTGTGTCAGCCACCCCAACTCCTTTTGAGAATGCCTGTCACAATCAAAGCATCTCCAGGTGATGAAATGATGGCACTCGCACATCAGGAAAGGATATCGCCAGCACCACCAGCCTGGGAGAAAAACAATAAGGATGTACCGGTTCCTGTTTGTTTCAACAGGATGTCCCAAGAGCTTAGGAAGAACTTTCCCCACACCAAACAAGTTGGGAATTACCTGGTGGGCAAAATGATCAACAAAGGGTCCTTTGCCAAAGTGATGGAGGGCTTACACATCCCCACAGGGGAGAAGGTAAACTGAGAGCTAATAGAACATCAGTGCAACTCATGAGCTAATCTCACTTGTTTCTTCCAAGTAAGACCTGGCATGCTATTTAGCAGAAGTGAAAGAAGATATAATAGTAGTAAATGGAACTGCTAATTTTTTTTTGTAAACAGTAAACCAGATCTTTGCAGCAAAGGAACATAAATGTTAATTTTCTTCCTTCCTGAATATTCTGTGTTTGCTAGCATTCCCTCCATTTTTTATTAATCAATGTTTTTCCCATTGTTTACATCCATTATGATTGATTATTCTTAGAATATTACTCTGCATATGTCTTAATGTGGTAATATATCTGCTTATCTTCCATTAAACTTTCTGCATTTAAGTTATCAAAAAGTATTTTTTTATTTGGGAAGAGGGGTGGTAATTAGCTAGTGTCTACCTGTGCAAATATCTGTCTGTTTGTCTGTCTGTCTGTCTGTCGAGATTATAGATAGATAGATAGATAGATAGATAGATAGATAGATAGATAGATAGATAGATAGTGTATAGTGTTGTATATATACATATATAGTGTTTTGGGAAGGACAATTTATTAGATCAACTTGTATGCTAATGTAAATTCAGCATGGAACTCTATATGTTTAGAGAGAAAAAATCTTATAATGTCAGCTAAATAAACTACTAGCACGACTACAGCATAGGCTTAGTAATAGTTGTAACATTAAGGTAAAGATAAAAGTTTCCCTTGCTCAAAAGCTAGTCTTATTCGGCTCTAGGGTTCAGCGCTCATTTCTGTTTCAAAGCCGAAGAGCCAGCATTGTATGCTTCTGCAGACATTTCCGTGGTCATGAGGCAGGCATGACTAGACACCGGAGCACACGGAACACTATTTACCTTCCCACCAAAGTGGTCCCTATTTATCTACTTGCAATTTCTTGCTTTCAAACTGCTAGGTTGGCAGGAGCTGGGATAAAGATGGGAGCTCATTCCGTACTGCAGTACTCGGGAATCAAACTGCTAACCTTCCGCCTCAACTCTGAGCAGAACTCTCCTTTTTAAGTACCCTCATTTTAACTTCTATCTCTTGATGTATTTTAAGTACAGTACTGTACCCTCATTTTAACATCTTTTTGGTCTTGGACAGTAATAAAGATTGGTTTGATTTGAATATTGTTATGAATTATATCTTATTGGGTGTAGACTACCAAATTTGGTCCAGTGGAATAAAATGGCTAGGTCAAGCGTCAAAAGTTCATGAGCATATGAAGTCCACCCCCCGCCCCGCCCCGCCATGACACTTCTAAAACTGCTAAATCAAGGCTGGCATTGACATTATATTAAGAGATACATTTATGGTATTTCTGTGATTTAGGTGGCCATGAAAGTTATCGACAAGAAAAAAGCCAAGCAAGACTGCTATGTTTTTAAAAACATGAAGCGGGAGCCTCGGATACACCAGATGATTTCACATCCTAATATTGTTCAGCTCTATGAAACCCTGGAGACAGAAAATTCCTACTACATGGTGATGGAATTATGCCTAGGGGGAGATCTCATGGATATAATCTGTGAGAAGAAGAGGCTGGAGGAAAAGGAGGTGAAGAAATATACAAGGCAAATAATGTCTGCCGTGGAACATTTGCATCATCACAGGATTGTCCACAGGTACAAAATATTTTCTCCCTTTGTAACTCAAGGAATGTAGCCTTTTTTTTTTTTGCTAACTTGTTTTTATTAAAAGCTTCTATTTGTGACATGCTGAAATCCAAGTACCTGTACCATAAAGCTCTTCATGGTAGTGGGCCAGGATACCTTAGAGACCGCATCATCCCAAGAGTGTCCGCCCGTCCAACCAGAGCGGATCGGAGGGGCTCCCTGATTGTCCCATCTGCCAGAGGGGCTCATCTCTCTGCCACATGAAGGAGGGCCTTTTCCGTGTCCACACCGGCCTTGTGGAACCTCCTACCTGTAGAGTAGTGGGAGCAGATGGAGCTGCTACCTTTCAGAAAAGACCTAAAAACCTGGTTAGCAGGGCAGGTGTGGGGCCCAGATGGAAGGATGGTCCCCGCCTGTTGGCTTATAAAATAAGCCCCCATTTCTTTTAATTGTTCAATGCAGGCCGTTTTAATGTGGGTAGTTTTTAAAAGATGAACGGGGTAGGTGGGTGGGTATGTTGGGGTTTTAATGGTTTAATTGTTTTTATGTATGTTTTAATTTGTTGTGAGCCGCCCTGAGTCGGGTTTACCTGATTGGGCGGCATAGAAATCTGAATTTAAAATAAAAATAAAATATATAAAGTCCTTTTCATTTGAGGGGATAGAAGAGGAAAGTATCTGATGAACATTTTAATTTAACTCTGTACTGTATATATTTTGGGGAAATATACACAGTTCAGTTGTATGCACATTGAAAACTCCAATGCAATCGCTTTCCAGTAGGAATAAGAGAGTTCTTCCTCTTTTTGTGCCATATCCAATTCTGAATATTGGCGATCCTCATGGAGATCAGCCATGAAGACTGTCCTGATGATATAATGCAGTGGCCTTTCATCTGCCTTCCGCATCGCAGCATGACACCCATACCACTGATCCAGTTACGCGAGTCACTTTCTGGTCCTGAGGTCCTCCTCAGCCCCAGATCAGGATTGATGAAGCTGCTGTCCTCCATCAAGATAGATTCAAGTGGGATTTAATCCATTTGGGGACTATCACCCTTCCCTGTGGACTTCGCCATGCAATGCTGCTAGTCCTCAGGGTTGTCAGGTTAGTTAACTGCCACCCAACGATCAGTGTTGAGTCACTGGCAGCATGGTCTAATCTATTACCATACCAGGATAACCTGGCCATACCTGCAAAAGAAACTTAGTTCTTTGGTTAATATGAGATGAAAGCAGATTAGTGCTGTTAAAACTAAGTGCATTGAATTGAATTTGTTTTTATAATAGCCTCACTACTAGGGAGAGGGAACAATCAGGATCTTCGGTTTCTCTTGGCTAGTCCAGTGTACAACACACTTGTACACTCAAATATTACAGTAAATAAGTTGAGTTTTATGAGTACAAAATTGGGAAAGGGGCAAACTTCAGCTAAGGGGTTTATTAAATTAGCTTGTACTAGAAAAGCAAGTTAAAATGTTTATCACTGTAGGAAGTGTGGTGTGTGTGGAGATAAGGCAACTTTTCTTTAGAAGTCAGAGTAGGAACTATCAGCCACCATCAGGCCACACACACCAACCTTGGGATTTGGAAGGACAGATCCAATCCAACACCCCTCAGGCTCCCAAAATATTATCCATAATCTTTTTTAAAGTTAAAAATTCACAAAGTTAAAGTCTCCTTGTGCCCTCTAGTGTCAATTTTTAAAATGAAAACTCCATCGCGAGTGGGAGGGTGAAATTCCCCCCTCAATCTAGAAGCAGAAGGAAACATTTTTTTAGCAAATAATATTTTCTTATTTTATAAAAAAAATGTATGGTGTGGGCCAGGGGAACTGCACTGCGAATGTTTGGCTACAGTGAATTGAAGGGGTGGGGCATCCTTTCCAACTCCAGCTGAAGGAAGAATGGCAATGATTTTTTTAAGAAGAAGAAAATTCCAAAATATGCACTCAGAAGTATAGTGCTTAGTGGCAGGGGATGAGAGGAAATTCTCTCCATCTACTGTACATAGCTTCATTTTGGTTTCTGACTCCTAGCAACAGCTAAAGGTGACAGAATCTTCTGAAACAAAGTCTTGGGAACTTTTCAGAGCAGTGGCTGCATCAGTATCCAGTCTTCTGTTCTGCAAAGTTGAGGCAAGAGGGGCCTTTCTCTCCTATGATACTACGAAGCAAAGAATTCAAATCACACATTTCTTCAAGGAATTTCAAGCTTGAAAATAACCAATTACAAGTATTAACTACTGGTAACTAATTACTTTTAAATAACAACTAACATGACTTGTAGTTATAATTACTTTTAGGTATAAAAAGCAACAAGTTACCAATGCTATTTTGGTTAAAAAAAATAGCTACACACAGTTACTTTAAAAGCTAATTTTAAAGGACATTGAAAAGGGAAGTATTTTGGCTGAAAATCTTCAGGTTTTATGCACTCACTAATGTTAAACAGCAAGAGAAGTATTCCTTGATTCTGTGTTTTGCATTTTTATAAATATCTCCAAGGTACCGTAGCAGAATTGACCACAAGAGGAAACCACAGAATATTTGCCTGTATTTTTGTCTGGCCCATTGGTGACAACAGTTAGTTAATTCCTCTGCACAACAACAACTTTGCTATTGGGAATATTATCTGCAATTTACATGATATCAAGTGTGCTGATTCCAAATTTGAACTCAGAATTTGCCTATCACATACATATTTTAAGTTATAGGTGTGCTAAAGCTGTTCAAATGGTCAGTAATTGGGTAATGTATTTTTACATGGGAACATTATAATAGTTGCAGCTACCACTATGCCCACTGCTGCCTCAACTGAATCACGTCCCGTGGTGGCATGCATTTTCCAGCAGCTGCTGGGCATGTCTGGGCAAGTCAGTGAGCTGATGTCAGAAATAGGTATATAAAGCTAGATGGACCAAGGGCTTGTCTCTAGTGCAAAATTATCTTATTGGATAGTACAGCTATGATCTATCATGGAACGATGAGGCAAACGATGGTTATGTATAGAGATTACATAATAACTGCAGAACAAGAGAATGTAGCTAATCACATCTATACATGTAATTAACTTAAGATCCTGATATCCTAGGCAGAATCGGACTTCAGATTTGGATTCAGCACACTTGATTTAGTATAAAACGCATGGATTAGACCAAGTAGCAGACAATTTTCTTTTGTGATGCAGTGTCATGCATTAAAAATGAACAACTCACCAAATTGCTTGCACATTCAGAGTAATTACAGCGATAATGGCAATATATCTGCTGGGGAGTAATGAGTAATGCAAAGAGTTCTTTAATAATGGCATTCTAAGCCTTTTGAAACGCTGAACTGCTTTATCTCAGGAACATCTGGAAAAGATCCTTTTTTGGGACAAATACGGGATAGTAATTAAATTAATAAATAAAATAAAAAAGAAACTTCTGAACATCCAGCTAATTGTGAACTGACAAACCAGACTGTGCAATTAGATAGAGGATATCTAGGTATGTAGACTGACGTCTTGTGATTCACCAAACCTAAACTTAACTCAGTAGCCATGTTTTTTGTTGACACATTTTGGACACCTCCTCAACAGACAGGAAAAACAGGAAGTTTATTATTGTCACCACAGCACATGGTGGGCAGACTACACACTTTCAGATGTTACTGGGCTGCAACACCCACCCCTACCTGGCATGCTGGAGTTGTCCCACCTCTGCCATATGGTGATGTTGGGTTGTGTGCAAATTTCATGGTGGCCCAGGAGTTGTCTGTGTTGGAAATATACTGTTAAAAATCCACAAGTCTCTTAAGGCCCACATTGAATGTTCCTAGTACAGGCATTACATTCTTATACTCTGAAAAAAATTCCAAACTGTATTTCCAGAGCAAAATAATTATATTCCAAGATGAGACATTTATTTCCTTTCTTGGTTTGTTTAGAGATTTGAAGATTGAAAATTTTCTTCTAGATGAAAACAAGAGCATCAAAATTGTTGGTAGGTGTATATTTGTCATAAAATGCTCTTATACCAAGATGTCTTGCACTTTTTTTGTTTGTTTGGATAATTGCATATGGCACTCAGTGGCTGATTAAACAACTATAAGCCACATCCCTGATAACACTAGCAGACTTCTGCTTCCACAACAGGAGTTTCCATTCCCCACTTTCCCTCACATCCCCTGCTTGCCTCCAGAGAGTAGCTGACATTGTGAGACATATTGGGGAACACACAGAAAGAAATGTGATCCACTAGCAGCTTCCTTTCTCGTGGTTGAAGGACATGACTTTAATTCAATAGTACAAGTGGCTTGGTTTGTGGGCTCTGACTTTATTTGCTCTGTATAAAGCAAGTTGAGAAAAATCAAGTTCTGAGGAGCGCTTCCTCCTCTCAGCAACAATACACTTTAAACAAAACCTATAGTGAACATTATTTTTCTTGGATTTAGTGGTGGTGGTTGACCTGGAAAGTTTTCTGAATTCAGAAAATCTCTACTAGGCTTTTGTTGTCTTCAACTGCAACTCGTATCCAAGAATGCACCCCCAAAAACAACAACAACAACAACAACCAACAACACAGATTTTTTTTTATTAGTGTGAATTTGTTTAAAGTAGATTCCAGCTTGCCATGAAGTGACCCACACACTATGATCACGGAGCCATCCCCTGCATCACACACGAAATAAGATATGTAGGATTTAACACCAGGACTGCAATGGACTGCCACAGCCTTGAGGATATTATCAAGGTGCGCCTTCACAGCCAGTGCATTTCCTCCACTGAGGGGGACCATTACCCCACCTACATTGGGTTTAAATCAGGTCTTTGTGTTAAATGAAGGCATTATCGCTCCACATCACGGTGGGAAACCAAAGTCCTTTCTGTGGCCTTCACAGCTTGAATAAGGTGCGCCATCTTCCATTTACTCATCTCTTCTGCAATGTACTTTTTTCTTCACATTTAATTGAGTGAGTTTGAAACCCCAGAAAACATGATTTTCAAAATGTTGTTTCATAAAAGTTGGCCAATTGCTGGAAAATGAAGTTAAAGGATAAAAGAGGCATGTTCTGCTTGTTCTTTACAATCTCTTTATCAAGACATTAAAAAAGACTGATTTAAATCACTCTACTTCTATCTTATTTTTCACAATTTGAACGTGAAATACTGACGTGAATCCTCTTTTAAAGTGTCATTTTCATTAACATGATCAGGGAAGAGTCACGTTGAAATTACAGTACTAGGAATACCTCTGTGCCCTAGTTCTGCCCTCTAAAACTCAGACAAGCATAATGCAGCAGGAAGCAATAACAATAATTTCAAAGTGTTTTTATGCCCCACAGCAGCTGAAAGTTGCAAAATGGAGTATATGTCTCCTAAAAACAGTAAAGATGTGTTTTTTGCTCTTTTGTTAGAAACCAGTCTTTTAAAATGTGTTTAGCAAAAACAAAACATCAGAAAGAAAGACAGCACTTGAATTTTTGTGCAAATGACAAAAATAAAATTAAAAATGCATGGCATCTTAAGGATTGGCATGCATTACACTTATGTTTGAGGAAATGGACTTGTTCCACATTTTTAAGGTACTAGCATGTTTTTATATTTTTGTTTTGTTTTGCTTGATATACTTGTACCCACTACTCCTACCACTTCAAAAGCATCATTTATTTCATTGTGAACTTTCGTGAACTGCAAGCCAATTCCTTAGATAGTTGGGAATAATAGGTCACAGGTTTCTATACACAGAAGACACAGCAAAAGGAATAGGGCCAAGTAAGATAGAGGAAAAGAGGGTGATATTGCATTATCTTGCAAAAATGGCATTGACACTAGTAACAATCAGTCAAAGTGTTGATTACATAGACAACCTATCATCAGCAGTTAGACTGTTGTGCTGAGATACATGTAATTCAAGGAAAAACTTTTATTTATAGTTAAAGCAAAGACTGGGGAAAGATCTGAAAGTTCTATATATTGTGTTTAAGAATTTTCAAAAATGTTACCTAATCCATAAAACCCAAACCTTCCTCTGGATTCAAACCTTGTGGAGTAAAGTTATGGGCCTGTAACATTTCAAAGGAAGAGCGCACACTTTTCATTTAAGAGTTGCAACATTCAGTTCCTCCCATCTTTGGATGGGGTTCAAAAGAAACACCTCTCTTTGAAAACCAAGGGCTGTCAGTCAGTGTGGTCAGTACTTAGCTAAATACACAGATCAATGGTGTATCTCAGTACAAATCAGTTTCCTATGTAAAATCAACCCAATGTGACTGTGAAGAAGAAAACCAAACCATGGTCCACATTATATTTAGGTGTCCTTTATGCACGTTTGGAGGCACATTGGAGGACTTGCATAGTGCCACAGACGAAGCCCTTCAATGGCTTTCAAACCTGGACGTGGCACTCTAGCTAGTACCTTGAGATGGACAATTTGTGCTTAATGTATATATCAACATTAATGTAGACAACTGGACTTCGTCATATGATAAATTTTTAATTTAATTTAATTTTTGCACTTGTATGCCGCCCAATCAGGGCAGCTCACATGATAATTAAACAATATACACAGTAAATACACAGTAACGCAATATACAAAATTCAATCTACAAAAACAGCATATAATAATATACAGCAACACAATACAATACTATAACGTACTCTCCACCCTGGCCACAGGCAAATTCCAAGGGCGGCGGTGGAGAGGTCCTGCTGCCCGGAGAGGGGTGGGGCCCAGGAGCGCCAGCAGGTGGATGGGGTCCTGGCACCCATGGCTCGAGGGCCTCTTTGCCCCAGCCGAGGCCAGAGTCCAGAGGCTGGGGCGGGAGCGGCGACAAGTCCTGTCACCCGCCGCCATAGCGGCCTTTTAAAAAACAACAGCAGTGAAAATCTTGACACATATTGCTTCATTTTCCTACTCCAAAGAGAGGGGGATGAAAAAGAGGGAAGGGAAAGGAAGAAAAGAAAGAAAGAATGCAACATTCTGAACTCTCTACTGATCTTTGTTTAAAGTGCTGTTGTAAATGTGGCAGAGAGGGATCCAGAAACTTCAGTTCTAGTAAGTGTTTGAATTAGACCAAAGTCTTGAATAATCAAGTGATAAGAAATCAAGTTACCTATTGTTGTGTTCTCAAACACTGTACCTTTATACAATGTACCTAGTCATGTGTAACCAATGTATCCTTCTACTTGTAACATGATAACCCTCAGCTGCATCACTGTAACCCTAATAGGACGCGAGCTAGTGACCACCAGATGGCAATAGCGAGCGTCCAAGCTCATTGGTCCAAACTCACCTAAGAACAACAGCACAGGAAGATTCCCGCCACTACCTTCACCTGGACAAGAAGGGCGTGACCTACAATGACGTCACGCGGACAGTAACCAATAGACTGTCACGGATCCACATTCAAATGTATAGCCACTGTATATATTGAGCTGTTCATCCGCCATTACCACATGTTCCCTCTGACCAGCATGTAATAAAGTTGTGTTAAGCCAGCTCTTCGGCTGTCCTGGTGTCTTTGGTCCAATACACTAAATTGGCGACGAGGATGGGATAATGGCTGCCCACGGGACCAAGACATACGCTGGTTTCGACATCAAGAAACCGCAAGACTGGGAACTTTTCGAAATGGACTTCCAAGGCGCACTGGTGGAGTTCGAGGTGACGGACGAGGCAAAGAAGAGAGCCATCCTCACCAGAATGCTCGGGCACGACGCCAAGAGGGTATTGATTGACCTCATCGCACCCAAAAAGGCGGCTGAATTCAAGGCGAAAGAGCTCCTGAAGGTGTTGCGAGACCATTTCCGGCCCTCGGTAGCGATGTTTCCTGCTCGGAGCGCGTTTTGGAGGCGAGTCCAAGCGCCTGGTGAGTCGGTTGCCGCCTTCGTAGCGGCCCTGCGTCTGGCTGCCGGCCCATGCAAATGGGAGAACTTGGAAGTCACCCTCAGGGACTGCGTGCTATGCGGCCTGAAGGATGCCAAAATCCAGCGCACGCTGATGAATCAGGAGCCGCCCCCCACATTGCAGGAGGTCCTGAAAGCGGCACAGGCCGCGGAAGCCACGAAGGCCGGGGTACAGGAGCTCCAGGACTGGCGTCCGAAGGCCAACAAAACAGAGAGTTCGGTGCACGCAGCCCGGCGAATTTCGAAATCGTCCGCCGAAAACAGCGGCGACGAGGACGTCCGGAGGGTCCGGAAGGAGGGCCGGCGCTGTGACGGCTGCGGAGCGGCTCACGACCGCGCCAGGTGTCCTTTCAGAAAAGCCGAGTGCCACAACTGTGGACGACGCGGGCACATCGCCAAAGTATGCAGACAACGGCGCAAGGACCGGGGGAGCTCGCCCGACCGCGCGGCGAGGCCAGACCGCTCGACGAGAATCAAGGATGGCGCCTGGCCCACGAGGAAGCAGGATGGCGTGGGCCGCATCTCCGACGACAGCGACGACGACGCTCCAGTTTTCAGCGTGTCCTTGGGACACCCCCGCTACTTTGTTGAGGTACTGGTGCAAGGGGCCCCTGTTAGGATGGAGATTGACTCTGGCTCCTCATATTCCCTCATTTCCCAGAGGGAGTTTTTGAGAATTGCCCCCCGCGTACGGCCCAAGCTCAAAGCGTTGAGGTCCACGCTTCGGGACGTGCAAGGGAACAGTATCCTGGTGTTGGGGGTTGGGAAATTCCAGGTCCAGTATAAGCGGCACACCGCGGAGCTCCCCCTAGTCGTTCTCAAGGGGGGTAATTGCAGCCTCCTCGGGACTCAATGGTTCCAGCCCCTGGGTCTGTTTATTGGGGGGGTGCACGCCGTTGGGACTGATCCAATACAGAGGGTGTGCGACGCGCACCCTGAAGTCTTCAAAAAGGGACTTGGGAAATTCAATGGACCCCCAGTAACTTTCGACCTGGACCCGGAGGTCCGCCCAATAAGACTCAAACCGCGCAGAGTGCCTTTTGCACTAAAGGACAAAATAGAGGCGGAACTGGACAAATTAGTGGGCCAGGGGATTCTTGTTCCTGTTGATTCTGCGGAGTGGGAAACTCCAATTGTCACGGCATTGAAGGCAAATGGGGAGGTTCGCATTTGCGCCGATTATAAGTGCACCATTAATAAGGCAATCCGCCCTAATGCGTATCCGGTGCCGGTGGTCAGCCATTTGCTAGCCAGGTTACATGGGGGAAAGTGTTTCGCTAAGCTCGACCTGGCACAGGCTTATCAGCAACTCATGGTAACCCCTGCCGCAGCTGCTGCACAGACCATAGTCACGCATAAGGGGGCGTTCCAGGTGACGCGCCTCCAATTCGGCGTGAACTCGGCGCCTGGAATTTTCCAGTCGCTCATGGAACGCCTCCTCAAAGGGCTGGACGGCGTTTTGCCATATTTTGATGATGTTTTGATAACGGGGGGGGAGTGAGGTTGAGTTGGCTGAAAGGCTAAACAAGGTCCTGGAGGCATTCGAACAGGCGGGGTTGAGGTTGCGAAAAGACAAATGCGTCTTCTTCGCGAAGGAGGTTGAGTTCTTAGGGTTCCGAGTAACACCCGAGGGGATCAAACCGTCCAAATCCAAGGTGGCCGCCATGAAGAAAGCCCCTCGCCCCACCCCCAAGCCCGAGTTGCAGTCGTTCCTAGGGCTCTTAAATTTCTACCACTCCTTCCTTCCTCGGAAGGCTGCGGTGGCTGAGCCGCTTCACAAGTTGCTCAAGAAAGATGCGGCATGGAAGTGGGGCGATGACCAGGAGAGAGCATTCACGGAACTGAAACAACTCCTGGCGTCAGACGCCATTCTGACCCATTTCAACCCCAAGCGGCCGGTGGTACTGATCTGTGATGCATCCCCGGTGGGGGTGGGGGCAGTGTTATGCCACGTGTTGGAAAACGGGAGGGAGGCCCCAATAGCGTTTTACTCCAGGTCCCTGTCCCAAGCGGAGAGGAATTACGCCCAGACAGACAGGGAAGCGCTGGCGATAATTGCAGGGACCAAAAAATTTCATGATTTTCTATATGGCCGCCCCTTCACCATCGTGACCGACCACAAGCCCCTACTAGGCATTTTCACCGCAGATAAGCCCACGCCACAGATCCTGTCCCCAAGGATGCTTAGGTGGGCCATTTTTCTCAACGCCTACCAGCACGTGTTGGTGTACCGGCCCGGGAGAGAAATCAGCCATGCGGACTCCCTGTCGAGGTCCCCCCTCCCCCAGACACACAGCCACGTGGGCGGGGAGGAGCCGGACCGCCAGGTGCTCATGATAGAAGTCCTAGATTCGCCCCCCATAGTACCCGCCGATATCACTAAAGCGACAAGCAGAGACAAGACGTTGGCGGCAGTTAGCTCCTGGGTACAGAAAGGGTGGCCAGCGTCTTCCCCAGCGGAAGAATTCGCTCCGTTTTTCAGGAAAAAGTTGGAGCTGTCCCTAGAGAGGGGGTGTCTCTTGTGGGGGCAGCGGGTGGTGATCCCCACATCCCTTCGGCTGCGGGTGCTTAAACTGCTGCACGTCAGCCACCCCGGAATCGTGTGCTCCAAAGCGCTGGCCCGTAGTTACTTTTGGTGGCCCCAGTTAGACGCCGACATCGAGCACATGGTCGGCACTTGTGAGAGTTGCCAATGCTCCAGACCAGAGGAGGCCCGTCTTCCCCACAGGGAGTGGGACGCGGCTAAGGGGCCGTGGTCCCGCATACACATAGATTTCGCGGGCCCGTTCCGAGGAACTCTGTTTCTCCTTGTTGTGGACGCTTTCTCCAAGTGGTTGGAGGTCATCCCAGTCACAAGCACCTCCTCGGCCGCGACAATAAAGCATTTGCGGAGAATTTTTTCTACGTTTGGCATACCCGACACCCTAATTAGCGATAACGCTAGTTGTTTCACGTCCGCTGAGTTCAGGGCATTCACAGAGATTAACGCCATCCGGCACATCACCTCCGCCCCTTTCCATCCGGCCACCAATAGCCAAGTGGAGCGCCTTGTACGCACCACGAAGGACGCGCTGCGGCGCATGGGCCCCGGGGATCTCAACCTGCAAGTGTGTCAGTTTCTGCTAGGGTACAGGGTGACCCCATTGGCGTCAGGATACTACCCCGCGGAGCTCTTAATGCGCAGGAAACTGACCACCATCCTCACTAGGCTAGACCCCACGAGAGTAGAAGACAAGGGGAGGAACATCGGGCTAGAGGCCACAAAGAGTTTCAGCGTAGGCGCCCCCGTGCATTGCAGGAACTACGCCAGCGCAGGGCCAGCCTGGGTGCCGGGAGTTGTCGTGGAGCAGACCGGTCCCGTATCATACCGCGTGGAGACCAGCACGGGTCTACTGTGGCGGCGACATGTGGACCAGCTCCGGAGCCGGGTCCCAGAGAGGCAGGGCTCAGAAAGCACAGACAGGGATTCAGCGTTAGGGTTCTCCCCCACCCGTTTAGCCCAAGGGGGAGGAGAGGGGGGTCATGCGTCCCCACCGAGGGGGGAGGAAAAGGAAATTGTCCTCATAGATACCCCGCGGGATCACCCAGCAGAGTTTGATTTTGAGTTTCAGAGCCGGGGGGGTTTTCGGAGTGGTCCCCCACCCATCCAAGCGAGAAGAGGGGTTTTACGTTAGCCCCTAGTGCCCCCGGTCTGCCCACAATGGAGTTTGTCCGTTCCCCTAAAGCTGCAAAACCGCAGCAAGCCTCTAACAAGTCTCCCTCTCCCATTACAGGACAAGGGACCGGGGAACACGGAAGCGGTAGCGCCCCCGGGGCGGGCCAGCCCACATCGCGGCCCAAACGCAATTGCAATAAGCCATCTTGGCTGAGAGACTTCGTCTCATCCTAGGGGGGAGGGATGTTGTGTTCTCAAACACTGTACCTTTATACAATGTACCTAGTCATGTGTAACCAATGTATCCTTCTACTTGTAACATGATAACCCTCAGCTGCATCACTGTAACCCTAATAGGACGCGAGCTAGTGACCACCAGATGGCAATAGCGAGCGTCCAAGCTCATTGGTCCAAACTCACCTAAGAACAACAGCGCGGGAAGATTCCCGCCACTACCTTCACCTGGACAAGAAGGGCATGACCTACAATGACGTCACGCGGACAGTAACCAATAGACTGTCACGGAGCCACATTCAAATGTATAGCCACTGTATATATTGAGCTGTTCGTCCGCCATTACCACATGTTCCCTCTGACCAGCATGTAATAAAGTTGTGTTAAGCCAGCTCTTCGGCTGTCCTGGTGTCTTTGGTCCAATACACTAAACCTATGTGCATGTTTTACTCAATCCTTACTATTTTGAAGGTATGGACAGCATATTCAAATTAATAATGATGACTAAAAATGCATATTAATAAGAGGAGTAAAAAAAAGAAATGGGAGACGTAACATGAGGACACTCTGCAGCAGTGTTGTGTTTAAAACATTGTTTGTTTCAGTTAATGTGGTTCTGGCATCTTCTGAGAGCCACTTAAGACATCCAGTCACTTAAGACATTACTTGAGAAAGAGTGTGTATCAGTCCCCATGCGCGTGTAAATACTGTACTACATTTCTTGCATGTTTTTTCCTTCAGATTTTGGATTGAGCAACATCATGAAGTTTGAGGGTCTTTCTCAAGAACTGTTAAACACACAGTGTGGAAGTCCTGCATACGCAGCCCCAGAACTCTTGGCTCATAAAAAATATGGACCAAAAGTGGATGTCTGGTCCATGTAAGTAGCAGATGAGGAATATCATTTATCATTTATGCAACACTTTCTGGGCAGAAAGATCTAAATCCGCGTGCTAGTTGCAACCTGAGTAGACTTATTGTTTCAGTGGGACTTACATAAATATTGACCTACCATTCAGCTACTGAGTTAATGGGTCTACCATATTTGGGATTAGCAATAGAATATGTTTTGCATATCTGTCTACTACCTGATAGGCAGAATCCTGTTTGGGTATTAAGACAGCATCAGTGCAATTGTGAAAATCGCAGTAGCAAATTGCTCCTAATTAATGAGTTGCTACTTACACTATGGTGGCTTAGTGGTTAGGACACTGAACTTGATGACTGGAAGGTCGGCAGGTCAACAGTTTGAGACCTGAGTACTGCATGACAAAGTGAGCTCCCGTCTCTGTTCCAGTTCCTGCCAACCTAGCAGTTCAAAAGCAAGAAATTGCAAGTAGATAAATAGGTAAACAGCGTTCCGTACCTGCTACATGTCCATGGAAATTTCTACAGATGCAGACAGTGCTGGCTCTTTGGCTATAAACAGAGATAAACATTGAACCCTACAGTTGGATACGACTGGCTTTCAAACAAGGGCAACCTTACCTTTACCTTTACTTACACTACTGGTTGCATACCAGCATAAATCACCAATAGGTAAAGGTAAAGGTCACCCTTGCTCGAAAGCCAGTCATATCTGACTCTAGGGTTCAGTGCTCATCTCTGTTTCGTAGCTAAAGAGCCAGTGCTGTCTGTGTTTGCAGACATTTCTGTGATCATGTGGCAGGCATGGCTAGACACGAGAGCACATGGAACACTGTTTACCTTCCCTATTTATCTACTTGCAATTTCTTGCTTTCAATTTAAATTTGCAACTTATTTAAATATAAATACAAATTCAGTGGATGTCATTGATTATTCTTTAAAAATTCTGATTATTCTTAAAATTCTTAGAAGCAAGGTTATTCCAGAGAATTCTAATCTTTGCTGGTAAATATCAAGGACACTCAAATTCATTTAACTTGTAATAGTAATGAGGTGGAGAGGAATGGAGCTGCTGACCTTCTGCCTCCCAGTCAGTGTCTTAGCCACTTGAGCCACAACTGAGGCTATGGCTTATTTTAGTGTACTAAGTCACAGTTAGAATAGGCTCAGATGAATCAATAGAATTTATGGACAAGTTGACTTACTAAAGCCTCATTGATTCATTGGGCCTACTCTAATGTTATTTACTGTGACAAACAACAGGATTTTGTTCAATAGTATCTTGTCAGTAAGCATCTTAAGCATTGCCTTTCATGAGAAGTAACTGCTGTCTTTTCTACCTAGTATAATAGTGAGTATAATAGTAATCATAAATCAGAACTGACTTGAGGACACATAACAATAATAATTATTATATAGGAATAGAATGCCATGCAGTGTTACGTTTACACTGATTCTGTGTTGCTTTCCTCCCTGACAGAGGGGTGAGCATGTTTGCAATGCTCAGTGGCACACTACCATTCACTGTGGAACCCTTCAATATCAAGCAGCTTCATCTCAAGATGGTTAATGGTGAAATGAATCCTATTCCACCCAACATTTCCACAGGTAAAACCATTTCTGGATTTCTGTTTTGCACAAGGAGAAGAAACTATTTCAAATGAAGGATATCTAATACATACCCTTCCTGCTTTCTTTGGGAGAGACCCCAGTTCTTGCTTAATTCTCCCATTGACATCGGTAGGATAAGTTCACTGGACACTGGCTGAATTTTACCCATAATCTATAATGTCCGTAGAAAATGTGCTAGGAAAAAAAAATGCAAATGTGACTTTATCTGCCATCTGTATTGTCAAGGGATAGTAGCAACAGGAGTAGTGGTTGTTATTCTTGAACCACTTACTTTTTCTTTTAAATCAAGTGGCTTATGCTGGCTTTGAAACACTTCTTCAAGTGGCTTATGCTGGCTTTGAAACACTCCGGTGCCAGTGAAAAAAATACATCAGAGTGCAAACATGTGTCACAGTTAGCTATTCATTTTCCTGCATAATTTTTAATCCTTTGCTATACTTTGCTACTTTTTCACCATTCTTAATCACTCTCTGTGAGTCTCTGCATACCCTTCTTTAGAAATCCAATTAACCCTTCTAACAACTTATCCCACTACTGAGGCTCTGGTTAGATTATTTAAAAAATATATTTCAAAATTTGTATTTGAATTGATGTTTACGTCCATGACTAAAGTCTTGTATATCTCCTTCCTTTCCAACACTCTTCTCCTCCGCTTCAACTCCAAAGCCTCATCTTTTCATGCACCATCTGAAACAGTGACCCCCCCCCCCCTTTCCTGCAGGGCTTTTCTGCCTGGGAAAGACTTCTAGAGAATCCTACACCAATGAGATATTTATTTATTTTATTTATTTATTAGTCATATTTATATATGCCGCCCACTCAGGCCGAACCCGACTCAGGGCGGCATTACAACAAGTTTTAAAAACACATAAAAACACTTTAAAAGACCCATATCCCACCCACTTTAAAAGACCCATATCCCACCCACCCATCCCACCCACTATAAAAAGAAGAAGAGAGATTTAGTGTATGAGAACTAAGACACAGGACACAGCCTCGGGCTGGGTTAACTCAGGTTTATTGCATCGTGGACAGAGGGAACATGAGGTAATGGCGGATCGATAGCTCTTTATATACAGTAGTAATACATTTGAACGTGGTTGCATGGTAGCCCATTGGCTACTGTCTGCGTGACGTCATTGCTGGTCACGCCCTTCTTGTCCAGGTGTAGGTGGTGGCGGGAAAACTTCCCGCGCTGTTACCTTTGATGAGTTTGGACCAAGAGAGCTTGGACGCTCGCTGCTGCCAGCTGGTGGTCATTAGCTCGCGTCCTATTACAGGATTCATATGATACAGCTGAAGGTTACATTGTTGCTATAGGCAAGGTTACATTGGCTCAGATACATTGTAATCCATGTGGACGATAAAACCATTAGAACACAACACCCCTCCCCCCTAGGATGAGACAAAGTCTCGAGCCCACACTTAAACACACTCCCCCCCCCTAGGATGAGACAAAGTCTCTCAGCCAAGATGGCTTATTTCGAACACGCTGGGGTCTCGATGCAGGCTGCCTTTCCCCGGGTTTGCTACCTTTTCTTTGTTCCCTGGTTTCCTGTCCTGTAATTGGAGAGGGAGACTCGTTAGTGACTTGCCGCGGCTCCGCGGCGTTGTTTGGAGGTGTGCTCTTTCTTAGGGAAGAACCGGGGGCACTGGGGGCTAACGAAAAACCCCTCTTCTCGCTTGGATGGGTGGGGGAACACTCCTGAAAACCCCCCCGGCTCGCGAAATCAAAATCAAAATTACCTTCGGGGGCAGCGGTCACGAACTCCTCTCCCCCTTCCCCGGCCCCTGATAGGACTGGCGTATCACAAGGGTATGAGTCGGGGCCGCTGCTTCTGCCTTCCCCCCTTGCTTGGGACTGTTGTCCGCTGCTGTCTCCCCCTTGGGCTAAACGGGTGGGGGAGAACCCTAACGCTGAATCTTGTTGCTGCGCCCCACTGACTGGCCCACTCACTCGGTGCCTCAGTTGGTCTGCGTGCCTCCTCCAGAGGAGGCCGGTGTTAGTCTCGACCCGGTACGACACTGGCCCCGTTTGTTCTACAACTGTCCCTGGCACCCAGGCTGGCCCTGCGCTGGCATAGTTCCTGCAGTGAACAGGGTCGCCGGCGGCGAAACCTTTCGAGACTGCCAACCCTATGTTTTTTCCTTTATCCTCGACTCTCGTCGGGTCTAGCCTGGACAGGAGCGTGGTCAGTTTTCGCCGCATCAAGAGCTCTGCCGGCGAGTAACCTGACGCCAAGGGGGTCACCCTATACGCTAATAAGAACTGACAAACTTGGTGATTTAGGTCCCCCGGGCCCATGCGCCGCAGCGCATCCTTTGTTGTACGCACCAGCCGTTCCACTTGGCCATTCGTGGCCGGGTGAAACGGTGCGGATGTGACATGCCGAATGGCGTTTGCCTCCATAAATGCCCCGAACTCCGCGGAGGTGAAGCAACTAGCGTTATCGCTGACCAAAGTGTCGGGTAAACCGAACGTGGAAAAGACTCTTCTCAGTTGACTAATTGTAGTGGCGGAGGATGTGCTCTTGACTGGGATAACCTCCAGCCACTTGGAGAACGCATCCACCACCAGGAGGAACATGGTTCCCCGGAATGGGCCAGCGAAATCTACGTGCACTCTGGACCAAGGCCCCCTTGCTGTGTCCCATTCCCTCTGCGGGAGACGGGCCGCCTCTGGTCGGGATCCCTGGCATGCCTCGCAAGTGCCGACCATGTGCTCAATGTCTGTGTCTAGCTGTGGCCACCAAAAATAACTCCGGGCCAGCGCCTTTGAACGAACGATGCCCGGGTGGCTGACGTGCAGCAGTTCGAGCACCCTCGGACGCAGGGATGTAGGGACCACCACCCGTTGGCCCCATAACAGGCACCCCCTTTCTAGGGACAACTCTAGCTTTTTCCGAAAAAATGGGTCGAATTCTGAGCCTGGGGACGATGCCGGCCACCCCTTCTGTACCCATGAACTAACTTTCTCCAGCGTCCTGTCCTTGCCTGTCGCCCTAGCAATGTCGGCTGGTACTATTGGGGGTGCGTCTAAGACCTCAATTAGCAACACCTGGCGGTCTCTTTCTACTCTCGCCTTTTGGTCATCCGACAAGGGCAAAGGAGATCTCGAAAGTGCATCAGCATGGCTGATCTCCTTTCCGGGACGGTACTCCAACTCGTGTTGGTATGCGTTGAGAAAAATAGCCCATCGCAGCATCCTCGGGGACAGGATCTGCGGCGTGGGCTTGCTTGCCGTGAAAATCCCTAACAGGGGCTTGTGATCAGTCACGATTTTGAACGGGCGTCCATACACAAAATCGTGAAATTTTTTGGTTCCGGCTACTATTGCTAATGCCTCCCTGTCGGTTTGTGCGTAATTGCGCTCCGCTTGGGACAGGGACCTTGAATAAAACGCTACCGGGGCCTCCCTTCCGTCATCCAACACGTGGCACAGCACCGCCCCCACCCCCACCGGGGATGCATCACAGACTAAGACCACTGGCCGTTTGGGGTCGAAATGCGTCAGGATTGCCTCGGATGTTAAGAGTTGCTTTAGTTCTTTGAACGCCCTCTCGTGCTCGTCACCCCACATCCATGTCTCCTCCTTTTTAAGTAACCGATGAAGCGGTTCGGCCACGGACGCCTTCCGTGGGAGGAATGTATGGTAAAAATTGAGGAGCCCCAGGAATGACTGTAACTCGGTTTTGGATGTGGGGCGAGGGGCCTTCTTTATGGCTGCTACTTTGGATTTAGACGGCTTAATTCCCTCGGGTGTGATCCGGAACCCTAAAAACTCGACCTCAGTTTCGAAGAAAACACATTTGTCCTTCCTCAGTCTCAGCCCCGCTTTCTCGAAAACAGTTAGTACTTTATCCAATCTCTTAGCCAGTTCGGCCTCACTCCCCCCTGTTATCAACACGTCATCAAAATAAGGCAACACCCCCTCCAGCCCCTTCAGGAGGCGTTCCACAAGCGACTGAAAAAGGCCGGGTGCCGAGTTCACGCCGAACTGTAAGCGCGACACCTGGAACGCCCCTTTGTGTGTAACTATCGTTTGTGCCGCGGCCGTGGCGGGAGTTACGGGGAGTTGCTGATAGGCTTGTGCCAAATCGAGTTTAGCGAAACACTTTCCCCCATTCAGCCTGGCCAAAAGGTGGCTGACCACCGGCACCGGGTATGCATTAGGGCGGATCGCCTTGTTAATTGTACACTTATAATCAGCGCAAATGCGCACCTCCCCGTTGGCCTTCAGAGCTGTTACAATTGGAGTTTCCCACTCCGCGGAATCAACAGGAATAAGAATCCCCTGGCCCACCAGTTTGTCCAGTTCCGCCTCTATTTTGTCCTTGAGTGCGAACGGCACCCTGCGCGGTTTGAGTCTTATCGGGCGGACCTCCGGGTCTAGGTCGAAGGCTACAGGGGGTCCCTTGAACTTCCCAAGTCCTTTTTCAAAGACGGCGGGATGCGCATCGCAAACCGCTTGTATTGGGTCCGCTCCCACTGTATGCACTCCCCCTATGAACAAGCCTAAGGGCTGAAACCACTGCGTCCCTAGGAGGCTACAACTCCCCCCCTTAAGGACAACTAGGGGCAGTTCCGCAGAATGTCTCTTAAAGCTGACCCGAAACTTTCCGACCCCCAACACCGGAATGCTGTTTCCCTGTACATCTCGTAGCGTGGACCTCAACGTTTTAAGTTTGGGCCGCACGTGGGGGTCGATTTTCAAGAACTCTTTCTGGGGAATTATAGAATAGGAGGACCCCGAGTCAATTTCCATCCTAATAGGGGCCCCTTGTACTAGTACCTCAACGAAGTAATGGGACTGTCCCGCGGACACGCTGAACACTGGGGCGTCGTCCTCGCTGTCGTCCGAGACGCGGCCCACGCCGTCCTGCTTCCTCGTGGTCTGGGCGCCATCTTTGGACCTCGCTGGACGGTCCGGTCTGGTCGAACGGTCTTGTGACTGCCTCCGGCCCTCCTTCCGTTTTCTGCATGCCCTGGCGATGTGCCCCCGACGGCCGCAGGTGTAACACTCGGCCTTTCTGAATGGGCACCTCGCGCGCTCATGGGCCGCTCCACAACCATCGCAGCGGCGCCCACCTTTTCGGACCTTCTGGACCTCCTCGCCGTCGCTGCCTTCCGTAGACGACTTTGAGGCCCGTCGAGTTGCGTGCACCGACTGTCCGGACTTCCCGTGCACCGAATTTTCCGCCTTGCCGGCTCTAGGACGCCACTCACGCCACTGGTGCATCTCGTCCACTCCAGCATTCGTGGACTCCGCGGCTTCCGCGGCCTCTACGACCTCCGCCAGCGTGGGTGGCGGCTCCTTGTTCATCAAGCTGCGCTGCACCTCCCTGTCCTTCAGGCCACACAGCACGCCGTCCCTGAGGGCCATCTCTAGGTTGTCCCATCTACAGGGGCCGGCGGCTATCCTCATGGCGGTCACGAATGCCTCAACCGACTCGTCCGGCGCTTGGACTCGCCTCCAAAACGCGCTCCGAGCGGGAAACATTGCCCTCGAGGGTCGGAAGCGCTCTCGCAGCAGCTTCATGATGTCGTCTGCCTTAAATTCGCTCACCTTCTTCGGAGCGATGATGCCCACCAGCGTCCGCTTGGTTTCTAACCCAAGCATTCTGGTGAGGATGGCCCTCTTCCTCTCCTCGTCGTCTTCTTTGACTTTGAGTTCCACCAGTGCCGCCTGGAAGTCCATCTCAAACAGCTCCCAGTCTTGTGGTTTGGTGATGTTGAACCCGCTCTGTGCCCTAGCTGTTCCTTGGGGATCCATCATCCCACCTTCGTCGCCAATTTAGTGTATGAGAACTAAGACACAGGACACAGCCTCGGGCTGGGTTAACTCAGGTTTATTGCATCGTGGACAGAGGGAACATGAGGTAATGGCGGATCGATAGCTCTTTATATACAGTAGTAATACATTTGAACGTGGTTGCATGGTAGCCCATTGGCTACTGTCTGCGTGACGTCATTGCTGGTCACGCCCTTCTTGTCCAGGTGTAGGTGGTGGCGGGAAAACTTCCCGCGCTGTTACCTTTGATGAGTTTGGACCAAGAGAGCTTGGACGCTCGCTGCTGCCAGCTGGTGGTCATTAGCTCGCGTCCTATTACAGGATTCATATGATACAGCTGAAGGTTACATTGTTGCTATAGGCAAGGTTACATTGGCTCAGATACATTGTAATCCATGTGGACGATAAAACCATTAGAACACAACAAGAGAGTTCTTAATTCTTTACATAAGCCAGCAGGCGGGGACCGTGTTCCCATTTGGGCCCCACACCTGCCCTGCCAGCCAGGTCTTCAATCCTTTCCTGAAGGGCAGCAATTCTCTTTGAAGTCTTAGATCTGTTGGCAGGAGGTTCCAGAGAGTTGGTGCGGACACGGAGAAGGCCCTCCTTCGGGTGCTGGACAGATGTGCACCCCTAACTGATGGCACCATTAGAGAGCCCCTCTGGTCCGCTCTGGTTGGACGGGCAGACACTCTTGGGACGATGTGGTCTCTAAGGTATCCTGGCCCACTGCCATATAGGGCTTTAAAGGTCAAAACCAGCACCTTGAATTGCACCCGGAAACAACTGGTAACCAGTGCAGCTCCCGAAGTAGCGGTGAGGCATGAGCATATCGCCCACATCTCATCACCACCCGGGCTGCCGCATTCTGGACCAGCTGCAGCCTCCGAATGGTCGTCAAGGGCAGCCCCATGTAGAGCGCATTACAATAATCTAGTCGGGAAGTGACCAGAGCATGGGTGACCATAAGCAAGGAGCCCCGGTCCAGGAGCGTGCACAACTGGCGAATCACCCGAAGTTGGGCAAAAGTCCTCCTGGCCACAGCCGCTACCTCTTCTTCTAGCAGCAGCCGCGAGTCCAGAAGGACCCCCAAGTTGCGCACTGGGTCTGTCTGGGGCAAAACAGCCCCATCCAGTACCAAAGATGGTAACTCCCGGGACAACATGGGGCCCCTTATCCACAGCCACTCTGTCTTGCTGGGATTCAGCCGAAGCCCATTGGCCCCCATCCAGACCCCAATGGCCTCCAGGCATCCGGATAGGATTTCAACAGCATCACTGGGGTCCCCACGGGCCGAGATGTACAACTGAGTGTCATCCGCGTACTGATGGTACCGCACCCCGTGGGAACGAATGATCTCACCCAGTGGCTTCATGTAGATGTTAAATAGGAGAGGAGAGAGCACCGAACCCTGAGGCACCCCATACTTGAGAAGCCTAGAGCTGGATCTCTCACTCTCTAACCACACCGACTGGGTACGGCCCTCCAGAAAAGAGGAAAACCAGGACAACACGGTGCCCTGGATCCCCAGTCCTTTTAGCCATTCCAGAAGGATACCGTGGTCGACGGTATCAAAGGCCGCTGAGAGGTCAAGAAGAGCAAGGACGGATGGATAACCCCTGTCCCGCTCCCGCCAGAGATCATCCATCAGTGCGACCAATGCCGTCTCCGTACCATACCCGGGCCTGAATCCTGATTGAAAAGGGTCTAGATAATCCGCTTCCTCCAGGACACTCTGCAGCTGGCGCGCCACCGCCTTCTCCAAAACCTTACCCAGAAAGGGCAGGTTGGAACCGGCCTGTAGTTGTTAAGGACAGCTGGGTCAAGGGATATTTTCTTCAGGAGGGGGCGCGCCAAAGCATGCATCGGGGTTCACCTAGGTGGAATAACCAACAGCCCTGGGTGGATGTTGAGTGACAGCAGCTGTCCCTGACTTTAGTAAAGTTGTAGAGAGACGGATAATATCCTTCTAGTCCAGGGATTCTCAATGTTTTTCAGCCATGAGCCGGACCACATCCCCTCAGACAGCTGAGTGGGCCAGACTGGTGGTTTTCCCCACCATAAACTCTGCCATAAAACGTGTCAATGGCTGTTGTAAATGCATTTATGACGGCCATAAATGAGTCCTGGCCAATTCTGGCACTGGTGGCGGCTGTGGGGGTGGCTGGAGCAAGGTCAGGGTGGATTATTTGGTGCTGTGGACCAGATCTGACCAATGGGCCATAGGTTGAGAACCCATGTTGTAGTCTATACATCTTCTTGTCTTATACTGAGCCCTGTTTCCCTGCTTTATCAATGACAGAGGCAGGTAGTCCTGTAAAAAACACCTTTGTTTGTCATCCCCTCCCCTGCTGCTGTCACTACCATTGCAACTCCAAATCTCTCTTCTTTTCACAAATGAAAAATACAATAATCAGAGTGCAATCTGCTGTATCCAAATACATTAACCATGGTCACACGGCATCATCAGAGAAACCTGGGACATGTGGTGTATTTTAAAACTGAGTGTGATAGGCTAATTAACAGAGAGTGACTAAACCCAACATCATAAAATTATGCATGAGTGTGTGGGCGAGACCATGTGGGCATGCCTTTCCCAGGGTGGCACATGCTACACTAAGAAACATGACAAGAACTGGGCAACTATTTATGCACAACTGTTCCTCAACTGAGTGGTTATTGGGTTGTCTCATTGCCATCACTAAACACCTCTCAGTGTTTCTAGCATAATGTGGGGTCAGGTCACCCATTTCTACTCAGAAAGAGTTGAGTTGAGTTGAGTATACCTTAGTCCAGTTCTGTGTCTGCCTTCCTAAACTGATCATATTACTGGCCAGTCTAAGGTCAAAACTCAGTAGCAAAGAGAGAGTGAATTATGCTTGTCACCTTTTAAGCTACCAGTTGTCTGGGCAGGGGCAGGGCAGGCCTGGCCAAACAGGACCAGCTGTAACTATATCAAGGCTAGCTGTGGGAAGGAGGATACTTCTCCAGCCCAAGATTCCTGGGGTAAATTACTAGAATATGAACTAGAGAACAGTAGAAACCTGAGCAGGAGCTGTGCTCTAAGGACCACATAAGGGCAAAAGGCTAGATTTGTTGTATATGTCCAAGACATGACTAGCCTAGAGGTTTCACACTATTGACTCAATTGTTCACACCCTTCTTTCCTAATGTACCAGAAAGAAAAGGTGGAAAGGTGAGATTTAAACATGCATTGTCTTAAGTAACTCACCTGGATACACATGCCACACATCCCTAGGTTTAAATCTGAAGGACTCTGGTAGCAACTTAAGTCATGTGGATGGTATGCAGAAACATCCTCTGATTCATGGGGTTGGGTCAGGACTTGGTCTTGTATAGTGTGTAGACCCACTGAAATCAATGGTACCAAATTTTGCCTTAATTATCTTAAATCCCACTGATTTCTACAAGTCGTCTTGTATGAATAATACTGGATCCCAGAATTTCTGATTATAATCAAGCTATGCATTCAGTATTTATTAACAGGCAATGTCCCCAAGATACAAAGTAAAACATGGCTCCTATAGTCATATCAAAGATGTTGTTGTTTGCATGGAAGTGGCACCATCCTCTGTACAACGAGGCACAGAAGACTTGTTTCCATTGGGCTAGATCACCTGAGTAGATATGCAGTACTTGCAGTTTTCCATACCCTGGATCAGTAGAGAGCAACCTCAGATTGAATGGTTAGTGGTTGAAAATGCCTGAACATCTAATGCATAAAGTCTGGTAAATGCATTAGAAATAAATCCACATTTATTTTAAAAATGACTTTCATATTAAAATAAGAGGATCAAAAACTACCATTCTGCTGATATTAGAAATAAGAAATGAGGTGATTATTTGTGCCATGCGTTATGTCACTGTTAAAGAAATTTCTTCTTCTTCCATGTCTAGGCCAGGTATGAAACTGCCCAAATGAAGGCACCTCTTGGTGAGTTCATTCTGCAGTTCCTTTCACCCAACCTAGTGTGAGAAAGATAAGCCGGCAACACAAGGTTGCTGTTACCAGGATACGCCTGATTGTGGTTCAAAAAATACCACAAGCTTCTAGGAGGCTCTTTCTGTGTACCCCACTGTTAAAGAAATCAACAACAGCAACAAAGGAAATAGGAGCAACAAGAAAAGATCATTCCTATTATTGTGGGTGAAATTTGGGGAGGGCTGCTTTGAGATAAGGGCTATAATTAATTGAGCAAATTCCTGTGCAGGAGCTGTTATTTTTATGCACTCCTTACTTGAACCTGATCCTGCTAAACGACCTACTATTAAAGAGGCAATGAAAGATAAATGGCTGAATGACAGTAATAACAGGAAACCACTGAATCCATCCACACACAAAAACAGGTAAAGAAAATTCAAACTACATTTGTCCATCCATTTATTTTTATATCACGAACAACATTTCCTCAGTTTTAGTATAATAATTTTGTGTCAGAGATTACTCTGTGTTGAAAGGATTTTTGCTGGAGAAACTCTGCTCAGGAGACGCCCGGATGAGGCTCCTTTCGTGTCCCCAAGTGCAGGCCTCCGCTATCAAAACCCGACCTTCCAATCACCAGCTCAGCATCTTAACCACTAAGCCAATGGGGGAGCTGCCTCAGTTTTAGTAAACGTAAAGATTGCCCTTGCTCGAAAGCCATTTTTTGGTATAATTGGATCTACCTTAACCATCCAGAAGACAGTCAGGAATAATTTAATTTAATTTAATTTAATTTAATTTAATTTAATTTTCACGCTTATATACCGCTCACTCAGGCAGACCCGACTCAGGGCGGTTTACATAGCGGACAATAAATACAAAAATACAATAACATAACATACAATGAATACAGTAAAAAATCATCAACCAAAAGTACAATTACAAAATCTCTGTCCACAATATATAAACTAAAAAATATATACTACAATCTGCACTTACATGTGCACTACAAGGGAGCTCAGGTGCTCGCTGTCCCCCCGTGGCAAATGCCGGACTGGAGGGAGGCGGGGCCTGTTGCCGCAGGTGCCTCCCATCCTGGACCGATGGTGGGGGCCCAGGAGAGCTTCGGCGCGGCGTCCCGTTTTGCGGCGCGGCGTCCCTTTATCCCTCCGGTCGAGGAGCCTCATTCGGTCATCCCCTGAGCGGAGTTTCTCCAACAAAAATCCTTTCAACTCAGAAATTTCTGACACAAAATTTATTTATTTATTTATTTTCCAAATGAAAGAAAGAAAATGCTAGTATCGTAATAAGTTTGTCCTGTTCTATTTCATCTTACAGAGAGATCTCTGATACTTTTGCTCCTGAACAAAACATTCGGAATTAACCAACTTTAGGATGCAGAACATTATATATTTAAATAAAACAATTCAACCTTGTGTGCTCCCAGCTCCCATCTAAATGGATTACAAAGGAGCAGTCCAAATTTTTTCTTTTTCTTTTTCAATTTCAGATATAGAGGCTGAATGTTTCTATGGAATAATAAATATTGGGGTGAAATAGTGGTGTGTTTTACCTTCTTTATTTTACTAACATCTCCCCCACCCCAAAAACGTTATGACACTCCACATTTGCACCACAACTGGTTTGGGAAAGGTTTTACCATTTTCAGTTTTGTCAGTCCACGAAGAGAAGGAATTCACATTCATGGAACAAACAAAAGGGATCCTTCTAAAGGGACCTTAATGGTCCTTTCCCAAAGGGAAGCACTTTATTTAAGTTTTATAAGTTTATGAACACTTTGAGGGCAATGATCTTGGTAGAAAGTATAAGTGACTGAAGTGATCTAAAAGTTAAATTTTTAGTACAATTGCCAGAATCCCTCAGCTAGCATGGCCATATCCAGTTGGAACAAAAGGCTCCTGCCCATCACTATTGTGTTGATATCTTATTTTTCCAGACTTTGCCCTGAGGAACTGAATCCTGTTGTTTTGAATTACATGACTGAAAGAATGGCAATCAGACTGCCAAATATTATCAGTGTCTTGACAAACAATAAGCCGTCTTCTACAACAGCAACCTACTACTTGCTTCTAAAGAAATTAACTGGTTATCAAAAGGAGAACAAGGTAGCAAAGGTAAGACATAAATTAATACAGTCATTTAATGAATTTGCCTGTATCTTAGTTGCAATTCTGAAAATTGTGATCTCAGTAGTATTATCAAATTTGGAGCTGGTCTGGAGGGTCCCCACGAATATTAGTACAAGCTTGTGATTCTGTTACTAAAGGAATGACTAAGCAGCAAGGGAACTGCGATTTCATCTATAGATATAAAACCAAGGTGCCCTGTTGTATGTTCTTCATGCAAAATGACAGCCTGGTATGAATCATGCAGGAAACTGCACGCACGCCTACCTGGGGCACCTGGAATGTCCGGCATGGGGGACCGGCAGCCTGCCTTGGGGTCCTTGGACCCAAAAATGGGGTGTGAGGGGGTGCCCCCACCTGCCAAAGAGACAGGCGGGAATGGGTGAGACTGTGCATGCGTGAGAGTCCAGAAGCACCAGGACTTCACATGCATGAGACTTCATGCCCCCGCTGAAAGCACAGACCAGATTGCGCATGCGTGCCAGGCTATGCCAGCATGGACTGTGCATGCCTGCCCACAAATTTCCACGCCGGCCCGGATATCTGGGATTTCAGCCAGAGAACATGCGGAAAGCTGACGCTTCAGCTGGCGTGCACAGCAGCGACTTGGACGCAGGCTGCCGCTGCTTCATGCTCTGCCCGCCGAGCACACGTGGCCACAAGCCACCGGTGGGCCAGGGTCATGCCTTGGGGCTCCAGCTGCCAAGCCCACAACGGCAACCATGTCCACCACAGACAACCCGGTGACACCGCCTTAACCTAGCTGGAACTCCCCCACCGCCCACAAAGCCCATGGGAGCGCTGGCTGTGGGGAATGTGCCGCCGAGATTTGGGGGCTCCGGCCGCTGAGCCTGCACCAACAAGCACCACCACCACAGTGGACCCAGCAACTGCAACTTCAGCGGGCACACCCCCACCCCCACAAAGCACTCACCACTGCAGGAGAAGACACCACACAGGTAAGGCTTCCATCATGGGGAACATAGTGCCGACCATCACCCCACCGCAATACCCATGCCCTGGATTGGCCAGGAGGTGAGGTGAGGGTCTAAGGCGGGGGGCAGGCAATGACAGTGGGGGGCAGAAACGTGCATGCCTCAGCAGTGTGTCCCGCATTGGCAGGCAATGGCTGCTGGTCTTCCGTTTTGCGTGTGCAGGCCGGCTCTGCTGGAAACCCTAACAGTGGCTGCCATTGCCTGGCAATGTGGGACACACTGTTTTCCTTCCCACCCAAGTGGTCCCTATTTCTCCACTTGCAATTTCTTCCTATCCAACAGCAAGTTAGGTTACAATTGCTGAAAAGCCATTTGTATCCAACTGTATGGTTCTGTGCTCATCTCTGATTCAAAGCTGAGGAGCTAGCGCTGCCTGCTTCTGGAGACGTTTGCATGGTCATGTGGCAGGCATGACTTTACCTTCCCACCCAAGTGGTCCCCATTTCTCTACTTGCAATCTCTTGCTATCGAACTGCAAGGGTGGCAGGAGCTGGGGCAAAGACGGGAGCTCATTCCATCCTGCAGTACTTGGGAATCAAACTGCTGGCCTTCCACCTTCCAGTCAGCAACATCCACACCCCAACTGCCAACACACCTCCACGCGGGGAGACCTTGGCCTTGGCCAGCCACGCCGGGACCATCACGAGGGTGACACGCGCAGGACGCATGGTAGCAGCAGTGGGGTGGGCTGGGCTGGTGGGCAGGGGCCCCCAGGCCCCTGGTCTCTCCTCTTGCCGGGTTGGGTCCCCCACCCGGGCAAAGCCAGGTACCCCTACTAGTTCAGGATAAAGTCACACTAGGGAATTCAAGGTTGTTTGATTTAAGTGTCTATGTTTAAACTGAACTGTGTGCACTTCTACTTACAGCTCTGCTTATAGTGCTGTTCAAAGAACTGCAGTAATAGGCAACGAGACAGGTATTTTTCTGCCTAAACTGGCAGCTACTTACATGGCATTCTGTCTGGTTAAAAATAATAATAATAAAAATAAAAGCCCAGGAGTGTTACCCAAGAAGAGGAACTTAAAACAAACAAATAAGAGTATTTAGAGAGGGGTTTTGCTGGGCAGAATGTGTGCTGGTGCTTTCCTGGTTGTGTGTTCCTATCTTAATGAGACACAAAGCAAGAAGTGAAGGGGAAGGTGATTTGAAAGTGTGTATATACATATACCTTCTGCTCTTTCTGCATCAATTTAAGTGATCACATGTTTAAATGGATTTGAAAAGATTCAAATTTTTAGTTTAAAAAATTAAATTAGAAGTTTAATTTTAATTTTTCTTTAATTTTAATGTTAATTCATTGGTTTGGAGAGAGGAGTCTCTGGGCTAACTCACATTTCCTGTTGATCAATGGAAGGATATGTGAATCAGCCCACCTCAAGCCTCCCCCTCCCGCAGCACCGAGCGAGTAATGAGTCGGAGACGAAAGCTTGGGTTAAACATTTGGGCCACTTTTTTAACAAGATAACATAACTTAGAACTGCGCCCTCAAAATGTGGATGGGCCAAATGTAGTGTGGAACAAAGGTTAAGTAACCTGGCTGGCAGGGCAGGTGTGGGGTTTAATGGGAATACAGCTCCAGCCTGTTGGCTCATCCCCAGTTAGTGCTTAGTTAATATCCCTCCCTTTGTGTTGTTGTATAACCCCCCCCCCCCATTTCCTTTTATTCCTTTTTATTCTTTTAATTGGGTGGGGGGTAGTAGGGTGGGGGAGTGAGTGGGCGATTTGGGATTTTAAAATCTGTTTTTATACATTTTTAACTGTTGTACGCCGCCCTGAGTCGGGTTCTCCTAATTGGGCGGCATATAAATTTTTTTTAAAATAAATTTTTATTAAATTTTTAACAAACATACAAAAAAGAAAAACAATAACAATACAGTACAGTATTACATCAGAAACAACATCAATACAATATTGCCTCAAATTCATAAGAGCTAGCACATGATAATAATTGAACTGATTATTTACCATATAGCCCCCAATATTAAATGCCACATTGTGAGTTATTACTATAACCATAACAATCATAAAATCTTTCAGTGCTACCACTATTTTTTGTTTCTTTACTGATTACACATCACCCTGTGAATATATACAATGCCCGGAGAGTTTAGTATCTATTTCATCTCCAAAAACCTCTTTGAAATGGTACAGGTCCAGAACTGTCACTTGCCATAAGAGAATGATCCACAAACGGCTTCCAAATACTCCAAAACCTATTCTCTTTTAATTTATCCCATTTTACTTTAATCTCCCATGTCAGTTTGTCGTTCAATGCTAAACTCCACATTTCCTTATACCACTCTCCAATCTGTATAACTATATCGTTTTTCCAATTTCTGGCTATACATTGTCTACCTGTAGTTAATATAATTTCCAATAATTCTTTTTCCTCCTTGTTCAAACCCATACCTTCCACATTTGTTAGAAGAATGGTACGTGACACCAACTTAATTCTTTTACCCATTATTTCACCAATCTCCCCTTCTATTCCTTTCCAAAAATCATTTATTTTTTTACAACTCCACCACATATGTTCATATGTTCCAACCGTTTCTTTGCATCTCAAACATAAATTGTCCCTTTTATTATCCATCTGATGAAGCCTCAGTGGTGTCAAGTACCATTGCCACAGCATTTTAAAATTATGTTCCTTAATTCTTACTGACATTGTTCCCATTATCCTCTTTTTCCATTTATTCCTCCATTCAACATCCCCTATTTTTATATTCAAGTCTTGTTCCCACTTCCGTTTCAAATCTTCCTGTGGATCTTTACCCTTATTCAGTATAATGTAAAGTTTGCTTACTAGACCCTTAATATTCTTTTCCCCTTTTCTGATCTTTAATACCAATTCTTCAAATTCGGTCTTTGTTCTATCTATCCCTACTTCTCTTCTATATTTTTTATTCCAATTATCAACCTTCAATTTCTGAAACCAGTCCAATTTTAACTTTTCAAATATTTTTTTCCTCTTGGTTTCATCATCACAAACTTTTAACCAGTCCTTCAGTAAAGACATTTCATTTTTATCCAATATTTCCTTTTTTTCCTTATCTATTTTTATCGGAAAACACACCATATCAGTCAATTCCAAAATTGGAGAGAGATTTGGGATCATATCTTTCTTTACTCTTTTCCACACCTCCATGAGGCCTCTCATCATAGTATTGTCTTTATCGGTTTATCCTTTATTCCCAAAAAGATCATTTTGCCAATATTCCTATACTCTTTCATCTCCAATTCCTCCCAAATTGCCTTTTCTCTTGCCAAGATCTTCACAACATTCTTAATTTGGAATGCTCGATAGTATGCTAACAAATTTGGCATGCCCAAACCCACTTCTTTCTGAGATAAGTACCAAAACTTCTTTGGAAGTCTAGATTTTTTACCTCCATTACAAAAATTATTAAACATCTTTTGAAACTCATTAATTTCCTTCTCCTTCAAGTGGATCGCAAGTGCATCGAATAAGAAATTAATCTTTGGCAGCAATATCATTTTGCAAATTGCAATCCTCCCGAACCATGACAGCTTCAGCTTCTGAAACTCTTGTATTTTACTCTTAAATTCTACTTTCAAACTGTCATAATTCAATCGTTTAAGTTCTTCCAATTTATTTGAAATAGTTATCCCCAAATATTTCAACTTTTCTTTAATTTGAATATTGAGTGTTCCCAATATCCTTCCCATCTCGCCTACCCCCATATTGCACAGCATCAGTTCTGATTTATCCCAATTTATCATCAGTCTGGTTATAGCTTCAAATACCTTTAGTTGATCTTTAATCCTATCCATTACCATCTCTGGATGTTTCACCATTAACAACGTATCATCTGCATACATGCTCACTTTATTACCCATTATCCCTTCTATATTTGAATCATCCCTTATATTTTTGGCTAGTATTTCCATTGCCATGATAAACAGGATAGGAAATAGTGGACATCCCTGCCTGGTACCTGCCTCGAGCTTTACCACATCAGTAACCTCTTCGTTTACTCTGATCCTAGCATTCCCTTTTTGATATCATAAATCAATTACCCTTCTAAATCTATCCCCAAATCCGTAATTTCTAACTATTTCCTTGATTGAAGACCATTGTAATGAATCAAATGCCTTAAAAATATCTAATGATAATAAACCCACCTTTTCCTTCGTTTGATTAACATTATCAATTAAATCTAATACCCTTCTAGTCAAGTCCGCCATGTGCCTGCCTTTTAAGAAACCAACTTGATCAACATTTATATATTCCCCCATAAAACTGTTTAAACGGTTAGCCAATATTGCTGTGAAGATCTTGGCATCTTGATTTATAAGAGAAATTGGTCTGTACGATTCCACCCTTTCCAAATTCTTTCCCGGTTTTGGCAGCAGAACGATTATAGTATTGTACCATGAGGTCGGGATTTGTCCTCCATCTAAAATATAGTTATATAGCTTCACTAACTTTGGAACCACAACATCTTTAAATTCTTTATAGAATTCTGTCGATAATCCATCATCTCCTGGGGATTTCCCCATCTTCAACCCACTGATTACCTCCTTTACCTCTTTGTCGGTGATCCTTTCCTCCATTTTCTCTCTATGTTCTTGTTTTATTCCGTTCCCTAACTGTCTCTCCAAAATCGTTTTAAGCCTCTCCACATCTACCTCCTTTTTTGCATATAATGCTTGATAAAATTCCCTCACAATTTTACATTTATCTCTATTCTTATTACACCTTAAACCTTGTTTATTAACCAATACCCCAATTTCTCTTTTTTCCCTTTTGGCCTTAGCTGCTCTTGCTAATAGTTTTGAACTTCTATTACTAAGTTCAAAATACTCTCTATTTAGATAAATCAAGTCTCTTTTAACTTTATCAATATCCTTGCCCATTAGTTCTGCTTTAAGTTTTTGCAGTTTTGTGAAAAAAAATTATCTTTACTTTTTGAGTGATCTTCCTGTAACTGCTTTATTTCTCTTTCTTTTTCTATCTGTTCTACCTTATGTCTTTTATATTTAAAACTCGCCAACTTTATGCTTTTCCCTCTAAAAACCGACTTCATGGTATCCCATACAACGTTAAAAGTAACCTCATTGTTGTCGTTCCACTGCCAACTTTCTTTCCACCTTTCCATAATTTGCTCTTTACATTTTCGGTCTTTAAATAAGTTAGGATCGTACCTCCAACTTCTTCCTCTTCGAATATCTTTTTGTAATTTCAATTCCAAAAGTACTTTACCATGATCTGATTCCTTGATGATCCCAATTTCCATTCCCTCTATATCTTTAATCAAGTTTTCCGTAAGAAAGACGTAATCTATTCTCGAGTAAGTCC
Source organism: Bradypodion ventrale (assembly GCA_035047345.1). Classification (NCBI taxonomy): domain Eukaryota; kingdom Metazoa; phylum Chordata; class Lepidosauria; order Squamata; family Chamaeleonidae; genus Bradypodion; species Bradypodion ventrale. The sequence goes on from JAWDJE010000001.1 coordinate 180,193,699, forward strand.
CATGGACGTGTGAGAAAAAAGAATATGCCCTTTCAGAGCCCTTAATCTCTCTCCAAGAGTCCTTCAAACCCATTGCAGCCATCCATTTGTCTAAAACCTTCCCTTTCAAGCCAATTCCACTTCTTGCTATATTCGTACAGTCTAAACCTGACCTTATCAAATTAAAATCTCCAGCCACAATAGTTTTTGCAACATTCTCTGGCTCCACTATTTTCCGAACTTTTTCTAAAAAATCCGCTTGATGATCATTTGGAACATAAATATTTACCAACATGATTTCCTCATCTTCTATTTTTCCTCTTACAATCAAATATCTACCCTCTTGGTCAGCAACACTTTTTGTAATCTCAAATCCTAATTTTTTAGAGATCATAATTGCCACACCTCTCGCTTTTGAAGTTCCAAACGCCATCTCGTAGTTGAATCCATCCCAAAAAAAGTTTATTCGTGTCTTTTGACTTCTGGTGCGTTTCCTGTAAGAACACTATATCGGGTCTATCTTTCTTCAATGCCAATTCCAGGCTCCACCTCTTAAGGACAGAACCTGTACCCTTCACATTTCGTGTTAATATTTTAATATTTCCCATAATCTATTTCCTTTCTAATTTCTAAACTCTCCACTGGGCGTGCCACCACCACCCCCTTCCCCCATAAACACACAAATCTACATAAAACACACACTATCTCTCTCCCCACCTTCTTCAAAAAAAAAAAGCCGCCTTCGACAACCAAAGAGGGGAGAGGGGGGACATGCAAGATGTGCCTTCCTACCAGTGCTACGCGCTACTCACCCTTCTATATCATTTAAATGCTTTAGTTTTTAATAATCTAATTCTCATTGCTCCTTACTTGTCTCCTCCTCCACCATGATCAACAACAGCTCCTCCTCCTCTTCCTTTCCCTGCGATGTTCCACCTGTAGCTCCCCCGGACTCCGCCCTCTCATACTCCCTCCCCAGGGCACCCGATTCCATCAATTCCCTCTTAAGATTTATCCACTCTTCCGAGTCTGTTTTTACTAACTCCAGCAAACTCAAATACTCCAATGGATTAGTCCCTTAATCAATTACTTGCATTCTTTTATCATAAAAAAGCACAGTTGCTGTGGAAATCTCCAATTGTACCTTATATTTTTACTCATCAACAATTTGGTTACAGGCCTCATCTTATATCTCCATGTTCTTTCTTTCAATGAAATATCATTATAAACTTCTACATCAGAACCATCAAATTTCAGGGCATCAGGTCCAGCTCGCTTCAGAAAAGCCATTACTCTTAGCTTATCACCCCAATTTGCAAATTTTACCAACACATTTCTTTGAACCACCCTCCCTCTTCTTGGGCCCACCCTGAATACACTTACAATATCTTCCTGAACAAATTCCTATCCCATATTCAAACCATTTAACCACTGAACCACTCTTTCTCTTAACTGATCCGATGTCCGTTCAACCACCTGACGGATCACAATGTTCTGCTTTCGCATCATATCTTCCACAGCATCAATCCTTCTCTCTTGCTCGTCCAATTTCAACTTATTCTCCCACACCGCCTCCTGAGTCCCTTTTATTTCCCTTTTTATGGCAATTACCTCATTTTGAACCAATTTCACATTTCCCTCTATTTTTTGCAAGCTTAAGTCCACCTTTTTTGAAAAGTCTGCAACAGATGATACCACCTTATCTTGTTTTTTCATCATTTCATTTCTATCTTTCACCCTTGATTCCTCATTCTTCTCCAATTTCTGAAACAATTTGCCAATTTCCACCATAATTTGAGTTTGATCATAAGGCTCCGGTGGCGGTGATGAAGACTGAGGGGCTTCTTCCATTGGTGCTTTTTCTTTCCTCTTAGACTTCACTACTGGTTCTTCCTCTTTTGCTTTCCCTCTTGTGCCTTTATCCATGATGACACGCAATAGGAGAGTCCAGTGTTGCAGAACGTTGTAAAGATTTAGTCAGTCCAACAAGCCTATAACACTGCAGCCACTAGTACCACGTATCCAAACAAAGCAGACAAAGCTTGTATGAACTGATTATAGCTGATAGAAAGCAAGTTAGAATGGTACACTGTAGCCAATTAACGGTAACATACCAAGATGCAACACAATTATTTGCCAGTAATATTATTACCTGCCACCCTTTGTTCTTTGGGCAAATAAGGGTGAAACAAAGTTTTTTGCTTTCCAAAGTAGCATAATGAGTAGAATTGAACTTATTTTATTGGTACAATGAATACTGCTTTGCAGGCGCACCCCCCAATAAAGGACTCAGACACTGGTAAAAGTGGATAACGGCATTGGGCCACATTTATTGATTCATGCCCTAGTCCGAATTATAAATTTCTGTTGGTATTCAACCAATTATAATTCTTAAGGCAAGCAGGCCGAAGTAACACTGGTAAGGTTCCACCCAAAATTGCCAACGGCAATTGGTTACAATGTATCCATTTGTATCAATTTGTTTGTTGACAACAAACAAATTGTTGACCATAGTCAATACTCTAACTAGTGACCCCACCCTCTGACGCGTATCCATAAAATAACGGGGTGATGCCTGCTGCCCAGCTCTTGCCATCACCCCATTGCCTGGTTCGTCGTTGACCGGACAACGTTAACCAACTTGTGCCTGTCTAGTGTTGTCCAGTCAATTGCGAACCTGCCGGATACCTGTGGGTCATAAATGTTTACCTTACAAGTGCTACCCGCCACACGGGGAGGCTTCAATAAAGGCTCACCGCCCCCCCCCCCCCCCCAGACCGTCAGCTCGGTCAACAGGCCTGCTCGCCAATCTCCTAACAAGAGGTCCATACCTCTCGGCGACAGATGGACCCCATCCCCTGTGTAAAGCTCATAATTTGGGAGACTGATGGTGGGGTGTCGTATGACACGCCCCCAACCCTTGTCCACAAGGAACCGGGCAATAGCCCTGTTCACCAAGCGCCGAGCCCAATCAAGGGCCCGGAGGTTAAACCCTCCCCTGTAAGCGTGCCGCGGTATCATGTCTGACCAAAGCAGGGTTGTGGCGGGCCACACGTAATGGAGGTAGGCCAGATCACCGCAAATCGCATGCTTCAGCGATAGGCCCGTGACCTGTCCCAAATCATTACCCCCGAGGTGTATAATCAGGACATCAGGCGGGTCAGCATCCCTGATGGAGAAAAGGAATGGCAACAGTTCCCGCCATAACATTCCTCGCTTACCGTACCATCTGAGACTTGCGGATGCACCTAGTCCCAGCCGGGGTCCCCACTCTGTCGCCGCAGCAAACTGCGCTGCCCTGTGCACATAGCTGTGGCCCACCAGCCATACTGTCACCGGTGTAAGACGACACTCAGGGTCTGTCAAGGAAAAAGTAAACAGGGCAGTGACTTAACTGGTACTCACTGTTGAAGAGGGCGAACATACAACTGAAAACAACGTGATCCCCAGCGCCCCATGTTGCAGATTTCGGCCCCAGAGTACCCAAACGCCGCTGCGGTGGAAGCCGCCCCTATCCTAAATGAATGGGTGTTGTAACGAGCCCCCGGGAGGCCAACACTGGCTAGTGCCTTACCAGTCACTTTCCAAAATTGACATTTAGTAAGGGGAGACCCATCTTGGTGACAGAAAAATGGGCCAGGGTGTGTACCACGTAGTGCAAGGAACTCCTGTAGGGCACCAACCGGACAGATGTCTGCCATGGAACATCGTAGCAGTCTTACACCACTGCCTACACCGTGCTGATCAACCTTAGAGGAACGTATCCTCAGCTGAGCCCAATCATTGGAAACATAGACATCTTCGAGTTCCAGTGCCCTACGACTCGCATCCGCCTTAGACAGTAGCACCAGCTCACTGATGCGGAGCGCTCCAAAAAAGGCCACCGTAGTAGCTGCGTGAAACAGGGTTGCCTCATACCTGTCAAAACACAGGTCATGCCAACCCCGTGCAAGGTGGGTAAGTACCCCTGGAGAAATAGGGTGGCGGTCGTCTGGGCTGCGCCCACATTCCCGCGCCCACCCCTCTAAAACATGTCATATGCGAAAATCATTTGTGCTGTCAGCAAAACCACCCACCTTGGCCATGAATGCCAGCGCTGACAGCCTGGATGCTATGGTGCGGGGGGCTAAGCCCTGGGCATGTAAGTAAACCATAAATTGGAGGACATGAGCGACTGGGATGGGCCAACTCTCAGGCAGCCGTGATTGGGCACAAAAGGTCCTGAATGAACTGAATGCATGGTTATACGCCTTACGCGTGCGGGGGGCGAGTGACATGCTGATCGCCCGGTTCACCTCTCCTTGCCAAGTGTCCATATCTCATCCGGGAGCGGCGAGGGAAATTCCTCCGCGTCCGGGGCCAAGACACGGAACCGGGGGATCTGCAGGCGGGACAAAGCATCAGCAATATCATTATTAATACCTGGAACATGTCTAGCCCGAAAAAGCACATTGAGTCGTAGGCTGCGCAGCACAAACTGGCGAACCAGTTCCATGATCCTTGGAGATTTAGACGTCTGTGAGTTGACAATGTGGACCACTGCCGCATTGTCACACCAGAAATGGACGACCGAATTGGCCCACTCCTCGCCCCATAGCATCAAAGCTCCCAGAATGGGAGAAAATTCCAGGTACGTGAGATCGCGCAAGCGATCCGTGCCCCACCAGGCTGGCGGCCATCTGCCATAGGCCCACTTCCCTTCGAAGTAAATCCCATAACCCAGGGACCCTGATGCATCCGACTGAACCTGAAAACGAGGGGAAACCAAAAGGTCGGATCTCCAAAATGACACCCCATTGAATTCCCTCAGGAACTGGAGCCAAATGAGCATATCATCCCTCATGCCCTTGTTCAGTCGGACCCTGTGGTGGGGCCTGGCCAAGCCAGTCATGGCGTCACACAAACGTCGAGCAAATGCTCTGCCAGGTGCGACGACCCTGCAAGCGAAATTGAGGTGACCATGTAACACCTGGAGCTCCCGAAGGGACACCTTGCGTTTCGCCAGCAAGTCCAAAATGAGTGCAACGATCCGTGAAACCTTATCAGCAGGTAACCTGTATGCCTGCACAACCGTGTCAATCTCAACCCCCAGGAATGTGAGCTTGGTTGAAGGGCCGTTGGTCTTTTCGGGCGCTAAAGGGACACCGAGTTCCTTCATTAGCGTCTGAAATGTATTCAGGAGACGTGTGCATGTGTCCCAGCCCCGTTCACCCCCGAATAAGAAATCATCAAGGTAGTGGGCTACAGACCGGGACCCTGACCTGCGAACAAAGGCCCATTGGAGGCATGGCTTTGTCGAAATAAAATTCACCCCGGAACTTGAAACCCAGCAACTCAAAGTTGCCCGGGTGCACTGGCAGGAGACGGAACACGGACTTAATGTCGCACTTAGCTAGTAGTGCACCCGGGCCACATGAGCGCACCATACACAGGGCCTGGTCAAAAGATGTATACCTGACCGAACAAAGGTCGTCAGGGATAGCATCGTTGACCGAACGGCCAGCCGGGTAAGATAAGTGGTGTATCAAACGGAACTCCCCCGGCGACTTCTTGGGCACCAACCCCAACGGGGAAACCTTGAGGTTGGGAAATGGCGGGAGAGGGAAAGGGCCAGCGACCCTGCCTGCAGCAACCTCCTTAGCAATGCTCATGGCAGCCACCTCCTCCCTTCCCCTGAGTGATAACAGGTTGGGTGCATCTTGAGGGGACCTGATCCCTGTGAAAGGAATGTGAAACCCTTGCTGAAAACCCTCAAGCAGGTAAGCTGCATCTGCCCTCCTCGGGTACATCGTGAGCCAACGCTCCAACATGTCCACATTAATTGGGGAGGGGGCCTTTTGCCTGACCAGCTCCCTCTGCGGCAGTTCTGCCCGCTCCCTGTCCACCTCTACCTCTGCCCCGCAGTCCGCCTGCCCTAGGACACGCAGAGGCGGCATGGGGGCCAGCACAAGAGGGACACTCGTGCCTGTATCGGCACTGCTTCCTGTTGCACGCATCATTGGCCGAGAAGCTCCAACACAGCAGGCGGGCTGGAACCCCCTGCCCCGCCACCTGGTGGGGTGCCTGGGCTGGAGCAGCTCGCTGGACCGCATGTCCACAATGGTACCTCTCCCCTGGCGCAGGGCGCGTGGGGGTCATGTACAGAAGCCACAGCTTCTGGCAGGGCTCATCCCACCTCATTTCCGGGTGTAGGGGCACTCTCATACGGAATTCCTCGTCGTAAGCCAACCACGACGGGCCAGGGAAATCAACCATCGCCCGGTATATGTTGTCCAAATACTGGACCATCGGAATTGCGAGGTCAGGCCGGGCCCTGAGGTACACCGCCATGTATATAAGGTACGCGGGTAACCAGTTGGCCCACGTGCGTGGTGGCTTACGTCGGCGAGACTGTTCCTTATCCTTCTCGTCCTGCCCCTCCCGCTCCTCTTTGGTGGGTTCTCTATTCAAGAGGGAGAAAATGTCCACATACTCCCCCCACCAGATCTTTTCCTTGGTGGCCTGAGCCAGGTGATCCCCAAGGGGCAATGAATAACCTGCTGTCGGTAAGGCCGAATTGACAGTGCTGGGCACCATGAAAGGAGCCTGGACCAGCCCCGCCACCCCCATTAAGTTGCCTAGAGGACAGGGTACCCTGCCCCAAGAGGGGCCTTGAAGTGTTGAAGCCGTACCCTGATTGGCTGGCGGCGGCTGACCCGCCGCCCCAGCCAGGCGAGACCACGGCCACTGCAAACCTCCCCCGTTGTGGGTTGTGATGTGGGTGCACTAGTTTGGACCACATACTCACAAGTTGCACCCCCGTGGGCCGCCCCCACCGGGGGTTCCGGCCCACTGCGGGCGTCGGAGCTCGCGACCGCAACCGAGCTCGTAGACGTGGCCTGACCACTGCCAGCTGGCGGCATCTGCTGGGTGGGGAGCTGCGAGGCCGCGGCTGGTGCCGACCTACTTGCCTCAGGCAGCTCAACCCGTTTGGCCGCCTGCCGAGAACCGGCAGGCGCTGAGTTGACCTGTAAACCAAACGGTGCCCCGGATGGATTACCTACCCTCAAAGATGCCTCGAGGGCCGCTACGCGGGTCAGCAGTGCATCCACGTTGACATAGCCCCCAACGCTGACAGGGGGCAGAGGGCCAGCCGGCCCACCAGTCACTGGTGCCGGGCCAGGTCTCTGGACCCCTGGGCCCGCATATGGCCATGCCCCAACCACCAGCCCATGAGGGGCAGGGGGCATGCCCTGCCAGGGAAGGGAACCCAGCCAACCCCCTTGGTTAAAGCCCACCGCCGGAAGCTGCATGCCAAAGCCAGAAGGCCCAGCCTGGCTATGCGCCAGGTCCATGCCGGAGGCTGCTGATTGCGGGCCGGGGGCCTCATCCCCTGCAGGGCCGGTCTGGGGCTGCCCAGCCTCAGGCCAGGGAGCAATCAACCCCATCCCGCCGGTCCCAGCGGGCGCCCCCGGAAAGGGGGCCTGCTGAAGGGGCGCAGCCGTGGTCCTCCGACCCGGCTGGCGCCTCCTGGAAGTGCGAACCGCGTTCGCCATCACCTTCTTCTTGGAAGGCATTGCTGCCAATCGTCGAGAAGCCGGAGAAAGAAGCGCAGAAAAACCGCTGCCTAAAGAAGGCTTCCCAGCTAAAGGGAAGAGCGACGGAGCAATTGGGGAAAAACTTCTCCTCTCCGTCGCTTCGCAAAATGGCAGCGCGGCTGCCTCGTGGCCACCCCTTTTAAAGGGTGTTGGCCACGCCCCTAACTACCCGGATGTCCAAGTCCGGTGGGGGAGGCCGCAAAGAGCGCGGTGGCCATTTTGGCGCCGCGCTTGCAAGATTTTTTTCCAAAAAATGTTATGCTGTTCTTTTTAAAAGAACAGAAAAGAAATGAGCAGCAGCATAAGTAATATGTAACCTGTTTCTCTTGCAATATTTGAATGAGTAACGATGACAGGTTACTTTTCAAACACAGTAATGAATAATACCATTAACCTTTCAGACACTGGTTGAACAAATGTCTGAATAGGAATTTTGACTGCCTCTCTAACTTCCTTAAGGAATATTCTTGGACCAGATCCTGCCCAGACATGTCTCTGTGTTATCCATAATCAATGAGATGTAGAAGGAATGCCTTAAGTTCTTTCCCCCTCCTCCCTCAAAGAATGTTGAATTTTGTCTGTGACAACTTGAGGTAGCCTGAGGAACAATTAGAGCTGGTATGATTTCTTGGAAGCCGTGAGGGTGTGTGCTGTACCATAGAAACTAAAAGGGCAAAGCTCTCTCCACTTTTGGTCAGCAATCTTTCGGTACCATGAAAGGAAAGGCAAACTGTGAATTATTTAATTTATTTATTGTACTTCAACTACCAAAATGGTTACTTTAGTTTATGAAGCAGGATTTTCTGCTTCATAAACCAAATTAACTTGAGGACTGTATGTACCTTGACTTAGGGTGAGTGGGTGTGTCATTCTTTACATGACATTAAGCACCAACATGTCTTGAATAGCCTGCCAATACAAGGTCAAATCTCTCTTAAAGTAATCTGTGACTTTCTACCTGTACAGTAGACCCTTGCATAACGATGTTACTTGGTTCCCCTGCTAAGTGATTTTTGTTGTTATGCGGGTTTCTATGGAGTTTCCCACATAACAATGTTTTTGTCCAGATAATGACTGTTATTTTAGCATTGTTGTCTGGACAACAACACTAAAACGTTGTTATGCGGGGGGACACATGGTGCATAACGACACATTGTTAAACGAAAACGATGCTATCTGAATGCATTGTTATGTGAGGGTTGACTGTATACTGAACAGTGGACTTGGTAATCAGTTTAAATAAGAAAACATTCTGGTACATTTTCTCCCCACTCAAAGGAGTGTGTGTGTGTGTGTGTGTGTGTGTGTGTGTGTGTGTGTGTGTGTGTGTGTGTGTGTGTTAAATCTAGAAAGACACAGATGAAGCCATGTGCCCAGTGACAGGGAGAATGAGGAAGAAACAAAAACACCTGTGGTGTAGGGAGGGGTTTTTCTATGTAGTTCTTTAATTTTGTGACCTATCCACGCAAAGCTCATACAAATGTCCTTCCACAATGACGCACACTCCATCCCTCATACTGCCCTTGGAATATATCCTAAAGAGCACAATCTGTATACCTTTTATATGGCTATGAAGTTAGTTGGAGGGCCTTTAGGCACTTTGGAAATGTTTTAATCATTGTCACCACCATCTTGTTGATTATGAATCACATGTGGAACAGGCCATTCTGTATATAGTTCATCTTTCCCTGCCATTTGAGCAAGGGGAATCCACCAACCTCTTACACAAATGGAAAATCACTGTTGTGTTCAATCGGACAATCTTTAGCTTCCATCACTACATGATGGAGATCATTGGAGAAAATGTAGAGAGTTCTGGGCACAAAGTTCCTGATCCTAATATTTGACAACATGATTTTTGTGCAGCTTCCTTTTAGGGAAAAGGACATATAATGACATGGACAAGCCTTTCATAATAACATCTTCCCACCTTGACTGCAGTGGTTCAAATGGTTAAGACACTGAACTTGATGACTTGGCGGGTCAGCAGTTCGAGACCCAAGTACTGCACAATGGAATGAGCCCCCATCTCTGTCCCAGTTCCTGCCAACCTAGCAATTAGAAAGCAAGAAATTGCTAGTAAATAGGTACCACTTTGGTGGGAAGGTAAAAAGCATTCTATGCACTCCAGTGTCTAGTCATGCCTGCCACATGTCCACAGAAATGTCTACAGACGCAGACAGCACTGGATTTTTGGCTGTAAGCAGAGATGAGCACTGAACCCTAAAGTCAGATACAACTAGCTTTCGAGCAAGGGAAACCTTACCTGACAGCGATGCTTTACTATTTCTTTATATTATTTATTTATTTATTTATTTATTTTGATTTATATCCCACCCTCTTGCCCTAGGGCAACTCAGGGCAGCACACTATCACATAAATATTATACAAATCCCCTTTAAAAATTCAATAAAAAAACTATTTAAAACCATCACGAATTTAAAAGACCCTTCCTTCCCCACCCATCAATAAAAGGGACATATAATTCTAACAGAGTCAACGAGTGGGAGTCAGCACCCCATCAGCACCCCATAATTGCCCTGCCAGCCAGGTTTTCAGCCCTTTCCTAAAGGGCAGCAATTCTGTCTGTAGCCATAGGTCTGCTGGCAGGAGGTTCCACAAGGTTGGGGCGGACACGGAGAAGGCCCTTCTCCTTGTGCTAGAGAGGCGGGGTCCTCTAGCCAATGGAACACTGAGAGAGCCCCTCCGGTCCACCCTGGAGGGGTGGGCAGACTCCCTTGAGGCAATGCAGTCTCTTAGGTAACATGGCCCACTACCATGGCCCACTACCTCCCAAACTCTACCTGAGTACTCTTTTTCATAGTGAAAAGTGCTGTTAAAGTTCCATAAATAATCCTCTGAAAATACTATTTCCTTGTACGAAAAACAGCATATGTGAAGCAAGTATAGACCACAATGGGAACCTGAAAAACATTAATTAATTAATTAATTAATTCATTCATTCATTCATTCATTTGCAAAATTCATCCTTATCTTTGTTGTAAGATTTCAAGACCTATATTTCATGTTTAACTTTGGACCTAAGTTTTGTAATACAGGGAGACATGGGTTATTACACACAAACAAAACAAAGCCCACTCTTGGACTATAGCAGAGTTTGCTTTTGGCCAAATTATTTCAGATGTTTTTACATTTTCCTTCCTTTGGTAAACATCTCTGTTAAGGAGCTAACAGTTCAGCTATAAACAGTTTGCTCTAGGCAGACAGGAAGCCAAAACCTAACTTTTAAAGTATATATGTGGATGGAAATATTTTACCAAATCCACCATTCTCTTAGACTGGGAAACACACATTAGAATGTTCACTCTGGAGGCAAAATGTATTTTGGATCAAGTAAGTTTGAGTCATGTCATTAGGGCTCTGTGCAAAATTTTCTTACCTTGCTATCATGTATTTAGTCACAACCAGTCATTTCTGAACCTTCCCAGACAATTCAGGTATCTCCTAAGCCCAGCAAGAGGGAAAAGAGAGAAGTTGTTTAATTCCATGAGGTATCCCACAACATAAAAAATCAGTTCATAGGAGCATGTCCAGAAATAACACTTATGACAAAAATTGTAAGATGAGAAGAAGTTCTAATTCCAAGACCCCAGACACTCTGTTTTTATTATTACCTTCAGTAATAATTATATATGCCAGGGTTCAACTACTATTGCCCTTTTAGGTGCTTTACTCTGGTAGTGGTTTCCTTCTTGTTAACTAGAGCTTTCAAATATGTTACTACAGTACATGGTTCTGCTATGTTCCCGTTGCTTGTTTGGTGTTTGCTGTATCCTAGCACAAATAAAGGGATCACATAGTGGCACATAGAATGCACTTGAGGAATTTTACTTTGAAATATTCTTCCCCATGCCAAGTGTAATGGAATTATGTACACATTTCAATCACCACTTGACTTTCTTCTCATCAGTCAAGGGTCTGGATGGTTGTTGGGTTTTTGGTTGTTGTTGTTTTTGTGGGGGGTGATTTTGTTTTGTTGTTCAGTCTCACAGTCGAGTCCGACTCTTTGCGACCTCAAGAACCACTGCACGCCAGGCACCCTTATTCTCCACCATCCTCTGCAGCCCGCTCAGCTCTACGCCCACTGCATTTACAATGCCATCTAGCCATCTCATCCTCTGCTGCCCCCTTTTCCTTTTGCCTTCAATCTTTCCTAGCATCAAGGTCTTCTCAAGTGAGTCCTCTCTTCTCCTTTGATGCCCAGTGTACTTTAGCTTCATCTTCAATATTTGTCCTTCCAAAGAGCAATCAGAGTTGATTTCCTTCAGATTGACTTATTTGATCTCTTTGGAGTCCAGGGAACAATCACAATTCTCCTCCAGCACCACATTTCAAAGGCGTCTATTCTTCTACACTCAGATTTCCTTATGGTCCAGCTCTCACAACCAAACATTACTACTGGGAATACCATTGCTTTGACTATGAAGACTTTTGTTGGCAGGGTGATACCGCTTCTTTTTCCTTCAAGCCCCATGGGATATAATTTTTTTGCTTATTTGCAAAATACAAGATGGGATTGATAGGCTTAAGACTGGAGAACATTTTGCAATCCTATGAGTAGAGATGGGGAAATAAATCAGGTTGACATTTTCATGTGGAAGACTCAGTTTTGCCTTTTCTGAATATAGCAGTGAGACAGAATGCATCTTTTACTTGAAGACTGTAAAAAGTGAATGAAAAGAACATAGCAACATAGGAAGTTATCCGACCAGGGGTCCTGTACTGTTCACACTGATTCTAATGTCTTGGTATTTCAAACAGGATTCTTTCCTAATCCTAGTTTGAGATGCTGGGGATTGAAGCTGGGATATTCATATATTCATATACTAGAAGCCCAAGTCAGCACACCTTCTGATCAGGGCTTCTGGGAATTGAAGTCCAAGAACATCTGGAGAGCCAAGTTTGAGGAACCCTAAACTAAAATTTCAAGGCCAGTAATGCTGTCCAAAAAAATTTGCACACCAATTTTTGAAATGTTCCATATTTTTGACAGCACATCAGACTTTTGTTCAAAATTCTGGAAATAAGAAATTGATTCCACTGTTTCTATATTGTGAGGAACCAAATATAATTCCAGCTTCATCCTTAGAGTCTGGACATTTTGCCTAGAAACAGAGAGGTGGAAGCAAAGATCAGGCAAGGAGCCCCTTGACATTTTGATAGTGCTTAAGATTTATAACATTGTGCTGTTGGGTAAATGATGTGCAGGTATACCCACTTAGAAGAAACCAGCAGAGTTCATGGGGATGTGTTGTCATATGAAAGGATTTGGGGTTGCTGCTAAAGTTTAAATAAGATGAATATTTTTTTCCAGTCCATTCTTTTATCACAGTCAACTCTCTTCTGCAAGATCAGATTTCATAAAGAGTTCACTAAGAAATTATCATCCTGTATCAGAACAGGGAACTACTATTTCAAAGAAAGGTTCATGGGAAGTCATTTTCTGACATGGGCAAGGGAGAAAGCCAGATACTTTCACTAGCCTCCTGTTTGGGCTGTAAAATAAAATGCAATATGAAATTAAACTAGGCACATCTTAATGCTCCAATGGGAATGATGCACAGCAACTTAAGAATCCCTTGACCTACATTTGAATAGGATGTAAAAACTTTAATCTTAGAAGTAAGAGACTGAAAACCTCTATTATCCACATCTTCTCCATATCATTACCACTGCAGGTCTGGTCCCTATGGTCCCTTTAACTTGTACTTGGTGAAGGCTAAAAATTCTGAAATCACAAGTGCTTTCAATTCCACTTCTGCACTAACCCCAAAGCCCAAAGGTTTCCTATTTGTAAATTCTTCTGATATTAACTCTAAACAGTTCCCTTCTGAATTTCATTAATCATTCTATGCTGTGCTTTTTACATTGTCATTAATATGTTCTCTCTCACTTTGGGATATTTAAACTCATAGCGAAAGCTATGCAGCTGAATTTACCTTCCCCCTCTACAATTGTTTCTTCAAAACGTATGGATGGTTCATTCATTTTAACAACTCAGCAGAATGGCAGTCAATTCAGAACATCTACTTTTGTCATTCAGTGAATGCAAAATTTCAAGGCTGAATACTTGCATGTGGGAAATGGTCATCACAGATAGGCAACACCATGAGGCAGCCCATGAGGCAAAGATGTGGCCACATGGTTAAAAAACCATTTTAGAAGAGGCCAAAGAACAAGGCATGAAAAAGCACAGGATATACTCCATTTCTATCACAGAAGTCACCAAGTGGTTTTATCATGCAAATATATGTTTTACATATATGTTTCCAATAGAAGGGACTGTGGTGGCTTAAGTGGTTAAGATGCTGATCTCGATGATCTGACCACAACACAGGCACAGAAATCAAGTATGTAGATCTAGGCACACCTTCTCCATGCCCTGTCATGAAAAACAAATCCTTGACAAGCTGAAATAACTCCAAGGATGCCATGGTATCCAAGAATTCTAGGGCTGGCATGGTTATTATTGCCTCAGCATGTATGTTGATGTATCCCAGTACAGTAATAGCAACCTTTACACACATGCTGAGATGAAGTCTGCCAGTTCCAGGAGAGAGACTGCAGGATTGCAAGGAGAATAGTAAACCAGCAGAACCCCAAAACTATCCTTAGGACCCACAGACAGGTGAATGGCCTCTAGACCTTGAGAGGGCAGAGAGCCTGAAGATCTTCAAAGATTCATTATAACGTAGAGAGAAGCTTGCAGAAATTGAAGGTTTAATTTTCTCTTAAAATAACAATCAAGTGCGTAAATCTACTTGGCTATTAGACAGTAGGGAGATTGAATAGGTAACGTGCTCTCCCCAGTTAGGAGTGATCTTTTCTTCAAATTTTATCTTGGTGACATCAGCAAGATCATATTTTGTGGAAGACAAAACTGCTGACATGAGGAGTTGTTAAAATCTGCAACACGAAGGAGGTCATTAGGTTCCAGAAACATTATTAGCATTTAACACAAAGTAATTCTGGTGATTTTATATGTTGTCATAGTAAGGATAACTGGGTTTTCTGAGAAATATGATCATCCCCTATCTTCCTTTTTAAGGAGGCTGGTGATGTGTGGCAAATGTCATTGCACAGTCTTCTATTAAGGCAAGAGTGTGGAAACAGATGTTTGAATGTACGCTGAAAATTATATTTCCTGAGGGCTCTTTTCTTACACTTCTATGGGAAGATTATTTTAGATCTTCCTGACAGAAATTAATGGATAGCAAATTGTCTTGGGTTTATCACAAGAATTAATTATGAATATAGGAGAAATCAAATAAAGATTTTATTTATAAGGAAGCAGATTCACCAAACTGATCTGGCTAGTGCTCAAATGAGAGCTTGACAAGCAAGTTCCCCCTCTTCTTTGTTATCTCTATTTTCAAGTCAGCCTATTGTATGTTATTGCTAAGCCTTTTTATATGCAAAATTGAATATTGTGATGCAAGAAAAATTGTCAGGACAACATTACTCCCAGAGAGTTTGTCATTGTGACACGACTGGATACTTTTACACATATCCTCTGTTTCTACATTTTTTTATGCTACTGCAAGAGAGCATTTTATTAAATTTATATTTGATTTACTGGAAATACCATTCTCTGAAGACCTTGTCCTATGCTATTAGAAGGGGGGGAATCCTTACCGTATTACTCGGCAGCAGTTGCTAAATTTGTTGCTGTTATTCAGTCCTTCAAGATAATTGAATCACCTTATGGTACTCAAAAGTTTTGGCGTTTTGCTGCTCAAGAGTTATTCATGAGATTTTAAGGGAGGAAAGGAAAACTGCAGTTTGTTTCAGCATTGAAAAAAGTGATTTCCCACATTAGGCACAAGGAAGATATTTGCTTCGCCCCTCATCCACTCAGTCTTAACTATGTTTCTGTTGTCCAATAAAACACTTGTCTGGAAAGAGCCCTAAAGGCTCAATTTATTAAATTTTTACACCTCACTTTCTAAAATTCTGACTGCAAGCAGCTGGGCACAAAATCTTTAGCTCTGAGCTTGACAGTAATTTTGTTCGGTGGGGAAAACTACTGGAAATTTGGCTTTTGAGTGACTGCAGGGAACCAAGATCTTTCTTTCCATGATCAGGTTTGATCCATAAATTATTGGATAAACATAAAACGTGGCCAGCCCTTTTATACACTGATTTCTTCAAGCGACCTGCTTATATTTTATGTGCTTGTTGTAGAAAGGGGAGACTAATGATTACAATTTGCCATCCAAAACTTTATAGTTTTGCAGAAATAGTGTTCCTGCCAAAAAGCTTCCTGCCCAGGTGCTTAACCAATTAGCTCTTAAGAGGTCTGGCTATAAAAACCAGCCATGGTGAGTTTTCTGATGTACTGTATATAAGGTGACAGTTTGCAAAATCTATGATGAAAATTTGTTTTCTTAACCAGAAGTGTGTAAAATCCTAGGAGACGCTTTGATTGCATTGGCTAAAATGCTTATGTCATTTCATATTCCCTGTTGATGGAGTGTGGTTTGAGCGATACACTTTTGTTTTAACTCACAAAAATTGTTCAAGGACAGAAAATTCTCCAAAATCATTTATAAGGTTGTGTTTTTGTGAGTTTTGAAAATATTTCGTAAAGATGCACGAACCCAGAGGAGTTTCAGATTTTATGTACTCTGCGAAGTAGTGAAATATGTTCAGAGCCAGTTGGCCTATACATTCTAACAGTGTTGAAGCAAGATTTAAATGTGATGGCCCAAGAAGAAAAAGCTTTACTGTGAGAAGAGTGGCCATAAAATTTATTGCGATGTTACATTGTTTTTGTTGTCAAAGATCTATTTAAAGTAGACATATCTGCATTGCAGATTAACAGTGGAACCTTAAGTGTGTGTACTTGCAAGTAATTTTCATTATGTTTCATGTCAAAGTCAGTGATGCACTGCAAAAAAAAATTACTACCTACTCTGTGGGCTGGCCAAACCCGCACCAGAGGACTCTCGGTCTCTCTCTGGAGCCACACCAATGCTCCGGAGATGGGAGCCAGGTGTGCTCGCCACTGCCGCCGCACCCAAGGACTCTCTGTTTCCCCCCAGAGCCACCTATTGGCCATGGAAGTGCACTTTGTGCTAGTTTCTGAATTGAATTATTTTATTGTGTAACTGCTCTTTATTGTATCTATTGTTTTGTACTGTGATATACTGTATTTTCTACGATTTTTCGATGTTGTAACTGCCACTGCTGCTTTGGGTTGCCCATTGGGCGAGGAAAGCAGGATATTAATAATAATAATAATAATAATAATAATAATAATAATAATAATAATAATAATAATAATAATAATAATAATAATAATAATAATAATAATAATAATAATAGTTGTTGTTGTTGTTGTTGTTGTTGTTTTGTTGTTGTTTTGTTGTTGTTACTAAAGGCTGAATAAAATACTCTGCATCCAGACACAGTGTTTCTCATAGCATTCCCTGATGGTGAGACCAAGTAACAAAGGAGGAATTCCCTTTTCTCACCTCAGAGGCAACTAGTTGACTAGTGTTGGAAACAGACTAGATCAGGAGTTCTTAACCTTTTTATGCCAGGAGCTGGGTCATTCTTCCTCAGACAGCTTCGGGGGCCAGACGGCCATTTTGCTCTTTCTACACTGCATGGCACTTCCTAGCGTGGTGGAGGCAGTGGGGGCGCCACATGAAATGGTGCTGCGGGCTGCATCCTGAGTTGATGTATGCTGAGTGGGCAGCATACAAATTGAATAAATCAAATCAAATCAAATTAAATCCTGCCTGCAGGCCGCAGGTTGAGAATCCCTGGACTAGATGGATTATGGTCTAGCATTGCAAAGAAGGGTTAACAATTATTACAGTGAAATATCGTGATTTGGGAAGGTTAATGAAAGATTACTGTGGATAGATATATAGAGAGAAGACTAATATATCTACCATACTTCTTTAAGGCCAGTATGCTATTGCTCAAGATACAACATGGAAAGGCAGTTATCACAGCATTCTCTCCCCTTCACACTGCTGTTGTGTGATTGTTCACACAACTTGTTGTGTGATAGAAAAAAATACAAGAGTAAGGGAGGGTGCTTAGAAATTGCCCTTCTGTTCTGTGCCTAGGAAGTAGGATACTGGCCTTAGAGAGCAAGAATTTCTCACAATGGTTTTTAAATATTACCTTTTAAATGTACTACTACTTTTATTGTACATAGATTATTAATGTGCAACAAGAGCAACAACAAAAGGAAACATCTAATTCCATATTCTTTGTGGTCAAAACACTAGTCTTTACAGAATTAGAGTCTAGTGGTCTGAACTCAGTACACCACACTTCAATTTCTTATCACTCCTTTTCATTTATGCTAATATTAGTGTCATTAATATATCTGCAGAAGGAAAATGTGCCAGAAAAGCTGGATGGAAAACCTTCTATAAGTCGAGATGCGGATATTCCTGCTTTTCAAATAGCAGACCTGGCAGCAGAAAACCTGAAGAGCTGTAACAGCAAAACATTCCCTTCTGCTCCAAACCTAGAAATGCCATATTCTATGCAGGGAAATAAAATTGCCATTACTCTGGAAAACCAAGAAAGCTTACCAGAAGGTAATCCATGTAACTTATCTTTATTGTTTGAGAATGTATATGTGACCAGTTTAGAAGGTTAAGGGAAGATTCTAGAACATACCTGTCAACCATCCTGATTTGGCCGGAAAAACCCCGTAATTTGATGTTGATTGACGTCATAACCCGCCCCGTGCTGCCAAAACCCGTAATTTGGCAGCAGGGGAAACGCTTTCTGCGCATGCGCGGAAGCGCTACGCTGCTTGCGCAGCCACTACGCAAGCGGCATAGTGCTTCCGCGCATGCATGGAAGGGTTTTATCCCTTCCACGCATGTGCGGAAGCACTACACCGCTTGTGTAGGGGCTGCACAAGCGGTGTAGCGCTTCCGCGCATGCGTGGAAGGGGTAAAACCCTTCCACCCATGCATGGAAAGTGACCTGCGCACAAGCGATGTGTGCAGGTCCCGTTTTTCTGGAGCCGCGGGTTGACAGGTATGTTCTAGAAGCTTCCAAGAATTACAGTTCATGTTTTTTGCTAGGAAAAAGAAGAATTCCAGAAACTCTGAGGGCCAAATATAGCCTCAAATCTACCCTCACCTACTCTAGTCTAATTTAACCTAGATGGAAAGAAGTAATTTTTCTCTCGCTGTTGATAAACTTGAGAGTCAGAAACCCTTGTTGAACAACTGCAAATTAGCATTGCTCATCAGTAGATTCTAATATCTAGCTAGCTATCCATCCATCATCCAAGCAACCACCCACTCTAGGCAGCATATAACAATAGGAAAATACAAGATTTACAGGATCAGCAATAAAGACAACAAAACACTCCAATTAAAATCAAATACTAAATAGCATTGGGGAGGATGTCCTGAAAGGCCTCTCTAAAGAGCACTCTTTAGCTGATTCTTTAAAATCCCCAGCAATGGGGCCTGACACAGCTGTTTTGGTAGCAAATTCCATAGTGTAGGTAGGTGCTGCCACCGAAAAGGCCCTCCTTCTTCTCATAGTCCTCCTCGCCATTCTTGGGACTAGCACTTTGTTGTGTTTGGAGTATTGTGCCTTTAAGTAATGTAACACTCGAATGAGTGGATATAACAATCACCCTCTGTATTAGGACGCGAGCTAGTGACCACTAGGGGCAATAGCGAGCACCTAGCTCACATGGTTCCAATTCCCCAAATACCTACAGCGCGGGAAGATTCCCGCCACTACCTCACCTGGACAAGAAGGGCATGACGGAGAGTGACGTCACGCAGACAGTAGCCAGTGGGCTATCGAGGAGCCACATTCAAATGTATAGCCACAGTATATATTGAGCTGTTCGTCCGCCATTACCACATGTTCCCCCTGACCATCATGCAATAAAAATGTGTTAAGCCAAGCTTTCGGCTGTTTCTATTGTCTTGGTTCTCAAACACTAAACACTTGGAGAAGCACAAGGGTTGTAGGCAGCCATTTTGTGGGAGAGATAATCGAATAAACAACTCTTCCTCAGCTACTCACCATCACTACCATGTCACTGGTAGTAATGGTAAGTGGGAGCCAGGGTTTTCATTCTCAATGGTGTCATGTAGGTAATGAATGGAGTAGAAATGGAGCCCTCATGGCACAGTGGTTAAACTTTAGTAACACAGCCAAAATGCTGAAGTTGTAAATTCAGTCCTGACAGGCTGACTCAGCTTTCCATCCTTCCAAGGTCAGTAAAATTATTACCCAGAATGCTGGGGGCAAAAAAGTTAATTACCTTGTCAACTGCCCAGAGACTGCAATAAGTCTATGGGGCAGTATATAAGTGTAATTGCTATTGATGTACTGCCATGAAACTATGCAGCAGTTAGCTAAACATTACACCAGTTGTTGTTGTTGTTGTTTTGGTTTGTTTTTTTGGATTTCTCAAAAACATTTTTATTATGATTGTGGATCAAGAATATTCAGGATCTTATAATTACATTGAATATCAGTCGCAAAATAGAAACAGAAGAACTATATGAACCTCAGTTCTTTACAGCTATATTATCTGCATGAACTGATTCCTTTTACTTTGTATTTCATTTAGCTTCCAGGTTTGCAGACAGAGAATTGGTTCACCTTGAGCCTCCAATGTCTCCAAATATTATTTTTTGGGGTGAGCCATTAAATCAGACACAAGCAGATCAAGGGGAAGATGTTAAGGATTGCAGAGAGATCAGAAAGTCATATTTGTCAGAGAAGCCACCTTCGGCTTTAGAAAATTTCCCAGTGCCTTCTATCAACCACCATCCTCAGAGGTCTTGTACGTCATGTACAAATCAATTGGCTTCAAGTTCACTGACCGACAATAGGATTGTAAAACAAAGTCCTTTGACTTTTCCAGACACAAGAGTCAAAAATCTCCTGAAAGTAAAAGATGAAAACCTCCCATCTACAGCATATCAATTTCAAGAAAAAGAAAATTCTGCTGTGCTGATCTTGGAAACAATACAGCTCTCATCTTTACCGAAGCTGAGGCAAGTAGCTTTGAAGGACCCCATCACAAAAAAGAATTCATGGATGGGTCTACCACTGCAACAGCCCAATGGCTCCCCTCCATTTTTTATCAATGGTTTGAGGACCCCAATTTTTCCATTGACCCAGCAACAAATGCTTATGACAAGAAACTTGAGACAGTCAAAAGAAAAATCCAAAGAGTTTTTAAAGAGGGATACAATTAGGATGAACTTTGCCCATCTGAAACAAATGCCTAGGATGACAGACATGAATCTTCCAATATTATCTCCACCATTTCAGGCAAGATCAGGCAAAAATATCTGAACTCGTAAAGTTAGATTTTGCCTAGGTTAAGATAAATGCAGGCCTGTGTAATAAATTGGAAACAATTAGTGTATAGATATTGGAGAGGCAGAAAAAAGACAAAGAACTTGGTAAATAACTAGCAAGGTGACAGGGGAAAAAAGGAGATGAAGAGTAGCAGCTTGCACTGAACAAGTGGATCAAAGGAAGACTTTGCATATGATAACCAAACTATGATACTCCACCTACCAGTAACCCCCAAAGATAGAATATGTAGAAGAGCCATGCTTAGGAGGCTGAATGGTCACAGGTGGCTGTTTTGGCTTGTTTTCCTATTTTCACCAAAGTTATTTACAAACCTCTGCCATGTAGCGTTTGGAGTACAGTGGAACCTTGGTTAATGTAATTAATGCATTCTCCGGGACATTTCTTACAGCGAAAATTAGTTTAATGGAATTTCCCATAGGAATGCATTGAAAACCAAAATACATTGACCAAAATGTGTTTCCCATAGGAATGCATAGAAAACCAATTAATCCATTCTGGGGGGGGAAATCTGTAAATTGAGCCACTATTTTCTATGGATTTCCTTATGCGATTTTTATGTTAACCAAGCCATTTGTTAACCAAGGTTCCACTCTATTACAATCTTTGGTGCTTAAAACATGCTATTCTTATTCTTATTGTTATTAGTGGTAGTAGCAGGGGCAACAGCATGGTGCACATTCCTGATGGTAACTTCTTACTCTTCCTTCTAAACTCCACCTCCTGCAGTTTTAAAATTAAAGCTAAGTATACTTGTGAGGAGTAAGAGTATGATAACACATGGGGAGTGTGACTTTCTGATGAGCAGAGACTCTCCATCCAACTGGAAACTGTCATTTTTCATGGGTACAAAATTATATGGAGAGCTTTCACATAGGAGCTCTTTTCTTCATAAAATGGTTCTTCATCTGAAGGTTAGATGAGACTCATATGCTCGTTTCTTTGTGTATTTGATTATTCAAGACAGAAAAGAAGTGAATATGGTACAAATCATCCAGAGAACTGAATGGAAGTACTGAATGGCAGATTTTTTACAGCTGATTGGTAATCTTCCTACTTTGCTATGTGTCTCTTTCTAATACAAATCCAGCCTCTACCTGTCAGAGTGAATCCACTGTTAGATATGGAAACAAAACCTCTGCTCAGATATCTCAAATTTGTAATTCACTAGATTATATTAGACTTTGGAATGCAGTGGTTCAGTGGTTAAGAAGCTCACCTTGTTAGCTGGAAGGCTAACCAGAGTACTGCTTGACGGAATGAGCACCCGTCTCTGTCCCAGCTCCTGCCAACCTAGCAGTTAGAAAGCAAGAAATTGCAAGTAGATAAATAGGGATCTCTTCGGTGGGAAAAGATCTTGGGGAATGAAAGGAGCCGCATTTGGGTACCCCCAACAGCAAAAAAATCCTTTCAACCCAGAAAGCACCTTTGTGTGCTTCTGACACTATTTTTTAAAAAGCAACATCTGTCAGTCTCAATTTCATTTTGTGAAACAGAATAGCAATTTTTAAGGTTCCTCCCTCTCTCATGTACATATATGAGATAAATAATGTTGATAAACCATGCCCTTGTAACTTTAGCCATATACTTGGAGAAACAACAACACATCTTATGCATGTGCCCCAAAGGTCCTCCACTTGTATGTTTCTGTTTTCTTTCATGTCATTGTTTTGTTGTTTTTGTTTTTGGTAATTTATTACTAATATTCCTCCTGCAAGCTAAATGTAGCATGCATGACTCTCCTTCCCAGTTTATTCTCACAACAATCCTTTGAGGTATATCAAAGAAAGAGTGACTGGCCTAAGGTCACAAAGGATGTTTCATGGATCAAGGTCACCCAGCGATTTCCAAATGGTGACCTAGACCTAAACTTACCCAAACCCACTTAATACACTGTCTCTCATGTGTGATATTTGAAGCTGTTTGCAGGATGGGCAATGGAAGCATTTTATTGAGCCCATGATGGCAAACATTGGCACTCCAGATGTTCCTGGACTTCAATTCCCAGAAGCACAAGGCCCTGTGAATCCACACAAATGGGTTTACTATGATTCGTCTGGCCCACACCGCCCTCGTCACTCCCAGAAGTGGAAGTAAAATGTGCCGATACGGGCATGTTTTAATTCCGCTTCCGGGAGTGACAAGGGCGACGCGGGCCAGATGAATTGCAGTAAACCCATTTGTGTGGATTCATGGGGGCTTGGGCTTCTGGGAATTGAAGTCCAGGAACATCTGGAGTGCCAAGGTTCACCATCACAGTATTGAGCAATGTGAAAGGCAAGAGGAGGAGGTAAGTTTGGAAGATACCACTTAGAAGATCTGCTGTTCATGGAATCTTCATGTCCAACCCATTGGGTCATAGGCTGTGATTTCCACCTGATTTTCCATTTCCTTCTCCTTTCCAGAGGAATGGATGGCAGTGTCTGCACAGGTTGTGAAACTATGAAAATAAAGGAAGAGGGTTGGTTTTCTTAAAGATATTTGTCATGCAAGAATACTTTCCTTCACGCGTCACTAAAAAAGCCAAAGAAACAGGAATAATTAAGAATATTAAAAGGTGCACATATTGTACTGGTGGAAAATGCAATAAAAGTGTTTTT
Organism: Bradypodion ventrale; assembly: GCA_035047345.1. Classification (NCBI taxonomy): domain Eukaryota; kingdom Metazoa; phylum Chordata; class Lepidosauria; order Squamata; family Chamaeleonidae; genus Bradypodion; species Bradypodion ventrale. Next base: position 180,217,217 of record JAWDJE010000001.1, read on the forward strand.
AACAAAAAATGAGTTCTAAGCTGAGGTTGTTGGGTTTTTAAAAACTCACTGTATTTGCCCTTAATGAAATGAAGAAATATGGCATTAGTGGTGGTAAAAACAATGTCACATTTTATTACAGTAAAACCCCATCTTACGTAAAAAGTCCATTCCATAGCTTTTTACGTAAGACAGTTTTTTATGGAAAATGAGGTATTTCCATAGGGATGCATTGAAAAATAAAAAAAAATCAGCACAAAGGGAATGAGGAAACGTTCTCCCTAACTTTTCCATGCTGATGCTGCTTCCTCCTGAGCGTTTTTCCCCTCCCCGCTGCTTTTACCGGGACTGGGACAGTGCTGGGGGCACATCTGTTTGGCTGCACTCCCTGTCCAAGGCCTCTCTGCAGTGTGCCCCAGCTGGGAACACACGTTGGACAAAGACCGCTGCTACTGTCTCCACTACTCCCACCAGAACTGGGAGAGTGCGGGGAAGTGTCCGCTCGGTTGCGCTCTTCATCCGAGGCCTCTCCGCAGAATGCTCCAGCCAGGAACATGCATTGGACGAAGACTGCTTTGTTCCAGTCTTCATTCGATGTGCGCTCCTGGCCAAAGCGCACCATGGAGAAACGTCGGATAAAGAGCCCAACCAAGCGGACATGCCCCCCACACTCTCCCAGTCCCAGTAGAAACAGCAGGGACTGTCGAAATTGTGTCCAAACTGCCACACTTGTCACTGCTGCCACTGCTGCCTCTACCGCCACCATGGTAAGTAATTCTTGTGACTTCCGGTGGTGGGGGCGGGTGGCATGGGGTGAAATTTTAAAGTCTAAAATGGCAACCCTGCCATTTTAGACTTAGAAGATGGAAGGAAATTCTGGGGGGAAACATAACAGTATTTGCATAACACAAGGCATATTTTCAGCAAAATTTCCTTACATGAAATGATTTTTACGCAAGACAAAGCATGTAAGTCAGGGTTTTACTCTATGTGTATTTTTGTTTTGCAAGCCTTGCAGTTAGAAGCAAACCATTGTAAGAGGACCCAGACATTTAATTGAGGTGTTTTTGTGGGCTATCAACCGGGCGCACCTGCTCATCAGAAGCCCTGGCAAATTATAAGGAAAGTTTCCCTCTTTGCTTAATAACAGCAAAAAGCAGGTAGGGTTTACACCATCCCCACATAATGGGAAACACAGTTCCTTCTCTCCAGGAAATGCAAGTAATTTGACCTTCCTGCAACCAATGTGTTGACTGTGGGGGGAGGATTAATGTGGGCCTGAGCTCTTCAATACAGATGCCCCACACAATGACTGCCTAACCATTAGAAAGTATATATACATTGACATTTTTGCTCTTCATTATTAGCTTGGACAACAACTATTTTCTTCAGTTTTCCAGAAGAAAGGTTTACTAGATCTAGCTGCAGTTCCAAAGAATCATATGGCTATCCATTTCAATTCCCTCCATCTGGCAAAGAGAAGATGAGCTTAGTGTTGTCAATTTGGAAACTACCATCCAGTGTCTCTTCTAATCTGTAGTCATCCTTGTTTGAGTTTGTTGGGATAATGGTTTGGCTATGTGGCAGAAGACCTCTTTTTCCCACACCAATAACTGCAGCAAGGTGAACTATGATAATTTTTTTCACATAAGAATCATGTGGTTCAGTGAGCCTTCCACCCTTCTGACCTAGCTAAAATGAGTACCAGGCTTGTTGAGGCAAAACGATAATTCCAATGTGAACAGTCCAGAAAGTGCTTTATGGAGCAGTATTTAAGTGTAATTGCTTTTCTATTGCTATAATTATTTCGGGAATATCCTCGCCTGTCATCATGACATCTAAGATCTGATGCAGAGAGAGCTTCTGGTTGGCTGCAGACCTTGATACAGCACTTGCTTTTTTAATCCTTCCATATCAATCCACCTTTGTGGTCTAACAGATCCCAGCAAAATCACCAGTTACCTGTCTTTTTTAAATCTGCAGTTTTAGATACTATTAAGTATGTTTGGCCAGTTCAATAAAACTTTTAAATTTGATCTTTGTTATCTTCATAGGAGAATTAATCTGGAGCAAGATTCACACCTGCTCTTGTACAGGAGGTTGGGAAGTACAATAAGAGAGAGTGATTTAACATCTGCTAGGCAATCAGTAATGTAAATAAGCCAAAATAAGTTTTCATTGAGCTCAGTATATGAAAACATAGATCAGAAATGACAAGAACATCATTTTATGATAGCAGGTGGCTTCAGTATTTGTTATGTATATTCTTCTTAATTGTAACCTTCCAAGCTCAGCCTGAACATGAGGCTCCACCAAAGGAATGCCACTCAAATAAGGGACTAAAATATCAGGATAGGTCTTACTTTATGAAATGCTCTCTTGCTCACTCACTCAGATAAACTAATTTACATGTTTTTACTGTATAATTCGGACTGCTCAAGTGGCTAAGACGCTGACTGAAAGGCAGTATGTCAGCAGTTCGATACAGTACCCGAATACTGCAGGATGGAATGAGCTCTCATCTTTGTCCCAGCTCCTGCCAACCTAGCAGTTCGAAAGCAAGAAATTGCAAGTAGATAAATTGGGACCACTTCGGTGGGAAGGTAAACAGCATTCCGTGTGCTTGGGTGTCTAGTCATGTGTGCCACATGACCATGGAAACTTCTGCAGAAACAGACAACACTGGCTCTTCCACAGAAAAGAGGTCAGCAAATAGAGGCTTAGAATGCACAGAAAACAAAATAAAATTAAGAACTAAAAAATAGTTTCTGATGAAGAATTGTTTCGAAAAAGTTCAAAATCCTGAGGACTTTCAAATTAAATTTCTACTTTGAGTTATAATAGAGCTGCAAATATTACTTTGAAATACAAGAACAAGCTGTTTGAACAATATTCAAATATTTATTTTAAGACAAAATACAAGCTGTTTGGACAAATATTTTGTTTAACTAACAAAAATTAAATACATTTATTTCGAGAGACTTTTGTTGATATATTTTAGATACAAGTTTTCAAATATAGTTCGTACATTTGACATTGGCACAAACTGTTCAGCGTTTTATACAGGATTTATACCGTTTGGCCAAGTATCTACTTATGAAACAGAGATGAACACTGAACCCTAGAGTCGGATACGACCGCAGCAAGGGTGATCTTTACCTTACTGTATAATTCACAATGCAAATAATATAATGCACATATAAAGCAGTTCAGATGGAATCACATGTCTCACTAGTCTAAATCTATTTAAGGCTGATCATACATGTTATGATTATCCACACAAAGTTTTTTTTTTTATCTGCTGATATGTTGAAACATTGGCTAGGGCAGTGAAAGTTAAAAATCTCTGCTGAGCCATTTTGCCCACAGGTTAATTATGGCTCTCACTTATCAAACTTTCATAGGGTTGTTGTGAGAAAGAAAATGAACTTTAAGGGAAAGACATAATAATGAATGCAGCAAGTTATCCAATCACTGGTCATGGTGGGGAGTTGTTCCCGACAGCAATGAAACCAATCATTCAATTTCCTTAGGACTTTCTTGAAATAACAATGAACATTTCAAAGCCATTTTGTTTACACAGAGATTGGGTATAATGAGCTGCTGCAGGAAAGTGAAAAAGTAAGAATGTCTTTGTAACGCTCAGTGGTGCCTTATAAGAAAGAGGCCCCCCAATTAATGTGAATCACCCTAGGTTGCAAGTGATGCACTTGCGATTCTCCACTCACCAACCAAAGATTAATAATGTGGACCAGCCATCACCAGCTTAATGCTTCCCAGGTGGGTTGGACTAAAACTCCCATCATCCGCACACAGAACAGCTGATATAGACAGTTAAGAAAAAACCATTTCCAGACATAGACACATTTCCTTGAAAACACAGAGTTAATAAATTTGTTCCAGAAGCACTTGTTTGGGATGATCTGTGGCATTTTCCAACATCTATGTAACCATGCTGTCCTTTTAGCTATAAAAATACACTACACTTAATAATTCAGCAGTCGGATAAATTTTGTTTAGCCTCTAAAAAGCCTCTGAATAATTGAGAAGGCATTCTGACACCAGATAGCTTTTTCAGGAGCATGACATCCACCTCGTGTGAAATGGTGATGAGAGATTGAAATGAATGAACCATCCCCCGAAGGCTCTCATATTGCAGTTTATGAATACTCTGTCCAATTCAGAAGCCAACTTAAAAGAAGATGGCTGCTTATCTTCACCAGTGGTGGAAATAGCAGTTCACCTGTTCATTTCTGACACATTAGATGTTGACACTCTAGGGGCAACTGAGATCAAATGATGGAGCTTTGATGCTGCCTCTGAGTATTTAATCTGTAGATCATAAAGTGGTGGGGAGGAAGCTTTGAGGCACACCTGGGATTCAAAAAGGAATCAAAGAGAATATGGGGTGGCAAGAGAGTATTAGAAGTGATGCTACTATGACCATGACTTCTAGGCTCCACTTAAGTAGGGGAAGGAGCCTGGTGGGATGAAAATGGATCTTAGGAGTTACTATCTCTTGTGAGCTGAGGATGAACCTGCTGGAAATCTATGCTGTGGCTGGTGCTTAAAAGGAATGGAGCACACTGGCTTGTTGAAGGACCTGCCAGAGCAACCAGAAAGTAGTCACATCTCTTGATTCTAGTTGCTTAAACTGATAGTTTACTGATAGTTTACTTCTACTGAAGAACCTGAAGGACAAAACCTGAAAATAGTCACTTGGCAACTAAAGACCAGGACCAGCCACTTGAGAAATAGTTTCTATCCAAAAGCGGTTCTGGCTTTGAATGCAGTGCAATGCAGTCTATGAGGGAGCTTCTGTATAGAGTTTTTAGAGTTTTAGAGCTTTTAGAGTTTTAGAGCTTTTTAGGGGTTAAATGTGTATATGTGGGGTGGGAGTATGTTGATAATTTTTGTGTAGTTGTATTTTGTTTAGGTTTTGTTGGGTTGTTAAGTGTTTTTTCCCTCCCAATCTCGTTGTTCTGTGCAGGACAATGACAATAAAGATTTATCTATCTATCTATCTATCTATCTATCTATCTATCTAGATGGTAGGTGGGGAAAAGAGAAAAGAAATGGACTGGTATTATATTTAGGCTGCAACTACATGATCAAGTACTGTGGGATTTGCTGTGGGTATAAAATGGATGAATTCACTTTTTTTAACTGATCACATGACACAAAGGCTAATTCAAATCAGTTCAGAGCTTTTTGCTCCTGATCCAGACTTTCTTCTCTGCCACTGTGAGGAGTCATTTTGTCATGGGGGGGGGGGGGGCATGTTTTTGGGTGGTGTGGTAGGGACATAGGCAGTTAGGGTGTGGTGTTTAGGGACTGCAAGAATGCTCACCCCTGGGATTTACCCTCAGTTATCCCAGAAATTTGTTTTTGAATAAATGATTTTAACACTGAGTCATTACACTGCTGTGTAAGTTTAGCGCTAGATCACCTTGTCATAGAAAAAAATAATCAGTCCACATCCCTAATCCATATCTTTCCATCCCACCAGAGACCCTTCTACTTTTTAAAAAGTAAAATCCTTTAGTTTTCTCTGGTGCAGAAAAGAAAGACCAACTGAGCACACAACTACATACACAAAGCTGTGCTTTGGCAAAGTACCTACCTACAAATGGAAGACCAGGAGAGGACGTTAATGTAGACACACACACCATCACTCACCTTTCCTGCTTATTTTTTGACACTTTAAATATCTGGTTGGCAAGACAAGGAAATAATTATTGAAGACAGAAACCCTTCTTAGGGTAATTCCTTTGAACTGCACCACCTACAGGCATTTCAAATGGATTTGCAATTAGAAATAATTTTTCTTCTCTGCCTATATAGCCATATATCAAAGAGAACCAAATGCCGCAGTGTGATTTCACAGCAACAGCAACTGTGAATAAGTTTCCTCAGGGAAACTTAAGTGGACCACTAACCTGGGACATTTCTCCATAAAGTGATCTGAATGGCAAGAAACAAGGCTACTTAAGTTTCACAGATCGCAGAGATCCGAGTCTTTGACTGCCTACTAACATCCATCTTAACATACAGGAGTTTTATGTCAATGGGAAAAAAATCATTATGCGGGGTATCGCCATTGCATAACGAATGCTTCATTGTTCGAATTTTTCGCTACACGATGCATTCGTTATGCGAGGTACCACTATATGTGTTCCATGATGACACAATCTCACTCCAGATGTGTGTGTTAGAAACAACAAGTGGCATCTACCAGTTAGTAATAATCTGAGAAGATTTTGTTTCAGCGGTAGGTATGAATCCTCTCAGTTTTCAGGTGTTCATCTAAAATGACACCATATCCTACCTGTGAATGAGGCAACATTTTGGCTTAGCACAGGAGTTCTCAACCTTTTAAAGCCAGGGGCCAGGTCATGTTCTCTCAGACAGCTTTGGGAGCCAGACAGCCATTTGCCCTTCCTCCACCACATGGCACTTCTTGGTGTGGTGGAGGTCATGGTGGGCACATGAAATGGTGCCGCAGGCCGCAGGTTGAGAATCCCTGGCTTAGCATTTTAGTTTAGCTCTACATTTTAAAGAAGGATGAATATTACTACGTGCTATTGTATACAGGCCAAGCCAAAAAAAAAAAAACACCCCAGTAACATGACATCTGGTTAAAACAAAATTCTCAGATAGAAAAAACCATTTGAGAAGAAAAATGACGATATACAACATGATGTTTTTCTCAAAAAATGTAACTTTATGAATTGATGAAATTTTCAACAAAAATATATCTAACTGGTCAGACTGAAACAACATGAGAGATGTGACATCAATAAAAGATTAAGACAGCGGGAAGCATTTTTTATACACTTCTTTGATACTATGCATCCAAAAGGATTAAATCAAGAGTTAGACCTTTCATCTTTCCTATAAGTATTTGTGTAGAGAGTCGTAAGTGTTCGCAGTTTCAGCATGAGGTTAGAGAGTTAGTGGTAATGAGTCACACGTGCGTTACTATCCATCAAGCATAAAGGTAGTTGCTTTACAATCATTGTTAACGTCCATACGCACCTAATAGATTAAGCGGGGGCGAGGACGCGAAGTAAAGAAATAACTTATAAACTGGTAAGCTTGTTTTTAAGACATTGTTTTTTCATGATAGATAGGATATGCATTGGAGGCACTAGAACTTTCATTAATAATAACAAATGAGAAGGAATTTATGTTATGTGTATATGTAGATGGAGATTGCAGCCATGAAATAAAGAGGCGGCTGATTCTAGGGAGACAAGCCATGAGAAACCTGGGGAACATAGTGAAAAGCAGAGACATCACCTTGAAAACAAAAATTAGAATAGTCGAAGCAATGGTATTCCCAGTGGTAATGTACGGATGTGAGAGCTGGACAATTAGGAAAGCTGAACGCAGAAGAATAGATGCCTTTGAAATGTGGTGTTGGAGGAGAGTTTTGAGGGTACCTTGGATAGCGAGGAGAACAAATAGGTCAATCTTAGAAGAAATCAACACTGACTGCTCATTGGAAGGTCAAATAGTAAAGATGAGGCTAAAGTACTTTGGGCATCAAATGAGAAGGGAGGATTCACTTGAGAAGGCCGTGATGTTGGGAAAGGTGGAGGGCAAAAGAAGAAGGGGGAGGCCAAGGATGAGATGGATAGATGGTATTGTAGACACAATGGGCACAGAGCTGGGAGGACTGAGGGGGATGGTGGAGGACAGAGGCGCCTGGAGAACGATGGTCCATAGGGTCGCAAAGGGTCGGAATCGACTGTGCGACTGAACAACAACAGTTCTAGGTATATTAATGTTTATGTTATTTGTAATCTTTTGTGTGCAGATTTCCTGAGGAAGAAAAAATAGTTCGAAAAGTCGAATAAACTAGTATCGATTTTGGAAATTATAGCTGTACAAGTGAATCTTTCATTTATAAAAACACCCGTAGAGGAATATTTTTTGTTATTAAGAATATTGACTACACAGCCTTTCGTTTGCAAGAAGATTTAAGTATAAACTGTATGTAGTTAGCTTATCACCAAGTTGGATATATTTTTGTTGAAAATTTCATCAATTCATAAAGTTACATTTTTTGAGAAAAACATCACGTTGTATATCGTCATTTTCATCTCAAACAGTTTTTTCTATCTGTTGAGTACTATACTGTTTGCGCCCATTTTTTTCCCATTAAAACAAATTCCTCTCATCTGAGGTATCCTCTTGTTGGCCATTTTCTACAAAAATTTCAAGTATTATACTCTATGTTGGCTGCCTTTGCTTTTCCTTAGTATAGCTAAACATGCTGATTATACACATACGCTCAGAGAGAGAGAGAGAGAGAGAGAGAGCACATAGGTTTCTGCTGTTCCCCTTAATTTCTTTTTTTCTCCTTGTGAAAAGTAATTCCCACTTACTACATCTGTGTTTTCACCCCATTGTGCCTGTCACTGAACTAGAACTCTGGGAAAGATATCTTAATGTTTCTAACTAAAAGGAAATTTCCTCCAAATGTTTTAGTATGATAGAAAATTTCTTTAAAAACATTAAACTGGCTGCTTTTTTTAATGATGTGTTTAAAATAAACATTCCCAGATGGGATATATCATGGACAAACCATGTTCTTCAATGCAAGGACCTTGTTTACTTTAACATCTGAAACTAGCTACAAATATAAACCGGTTTTTGTTTTAAAGCACCTGGAAAAAATTACCGAATTCTTAGGTGCGCATTGTAATGGGGAAAAGTGCAGAAGAGTGTGAATTCTTGGGTTTCAATATCTATTTTTAAATTGATTCCCAAGTAAGCTTTCGATTTAGATTTAATGAGTTTCTAACTGCATTTTTAAAAAGTAAAATCCCAAATGATTATTAGAGACATATTTCTGTAGGTTTCACACACATAGTTTGTGCATTGCTTAAATAATGTTTTAGATCATCGTTTGGCATTTCAGATGACTTATTTTTCTAAATAGGTTGACTTATTGAATTTTTACAAGAAATACACTGCAGGGGATTAACTGTTTTGTTAGAGACACAGCACTTTGCAGTTGCTCAGCACCAATGGACTGGCTTTTAAAATATTTCAGCCGCTGTCTTGCACATAATTAGATCATGTAAAAAGCCCTGGTGGCGCAGTGATTAAACTGCTGTACTGCAGCCAGAAGGTTGTGAGTTTGATCCTGACCAGGGCTTAAGGTTGACTCAGCCTTCCATCCTTCTGAGATCAGTAAAATGAGTACCCAGCATGTTGAGGGGGAAATGCTAACTTGTGAACTGCCCAGAGAGTGCACTAAGCGTTATAAGTGTAATTGCTATTGCTATATAAATCTCATTGGCTTGAATGGGATTTAAACTATGTGGAGAGTATTGAATCCCTCGTGATTTCATGATACTATGACTTTTACTCATTATTTTAAATGCAGATAAAGTAAAAATCATGTCAGGATAAAGGTTGGAGAAACTTTGGCCATCCAGAGGTTGCAAAATACCACTTCCTACCTGCCATGAAAAAGTTCAGTTCTGAGTCTGTCCAGTTCTGAGTTTGTACTTTTCCCTGAGATTTTACCCGCAAAATTACCCTGGAAATTGAATGTACTCCTAAGAATAAACTAATTAATTGGATGAGATCCCACATGTGGGAAGGTTGATATCAGAATAATAAAACAATAGCGTGAGGAATTTACCTTCTCTTTCACCATGGAAGTCCAGGGAGAGAGCCTCATGGGATGGTGCTGTGAGTAAAGGGCCAAAAGGGGTCAAGCCAAGTTAAATTTCTTATTTATTTATTGGTGTACTGTACTTTGAATGACTAGACTGCAGGTCTGATTTCCTATGCTATAGTCATTTCTTAATTGCACTTTAAATAAAACTCACAATTATAGATCCTTTGTGTCTATTGAATTGGGAGAAGGGGCTGACTGGACCACGCTACAGAAGGCCATGTTATGCCACCTAATCTGAGCTCTGCGCATTCACACTAGCCTGAAGCCACGTGGAGTCAAAGGGGAACTCATAAGGGGAGTTGTCCCTCACAGTTGTGACAAACATGGATGGTAAATGGGCAGAGAGTGGGTTGTAAGCAGGAAGGCACAAGGAAATATCTAGATAAAGAGATTTCTATTGTGACACTACCAGCCCTAGAAAGCCTAGCCATACAAACTGTAGTTTATTAACATTAGGAGTCCCAGATTCCACACCTCCATATGAGGCAACTTCAATATAGAAGTGTTATAATAATAATATACTGGGCATGGGAATCAGGAGATTTCCTCAGTTCAATCTGCCATAATCAGGTATAGCAGGGGAAAAGTTACTTTTGTTTTTATTTCAAATCCAAGAACAACTAAGCCAGCATGTTCACACAATATTTACTTTCAGACATGTTCTTCCTCCAGCCCAAGTGAGTTTCCTTCCATACAAATCAAATGAATGAATGAATGAATGAGCTTTTCAGTCAGGGGTAGAATGAGTCAGAATAAATTTTGTCAATAAAATAACAGGGCCATTAAGAAGAAACAGCCTAGGTCAATGATGGCAAACCTTTTAGAGACTTAGTTACCCAAGGAGGGGGCGGCACGTGGGTAGGCACTGCACACACACCTATGTGATGTCATGGGGAGCCTCAAGCGGCACATGCACCACACATGCACATGCACCCACATGATGTCACTGGAGGCGCGCTGGCAACATCACATGGGTGCATGTGCACACGCATGCACAGTGCCTGCTCATGTACCACCGCTGCCTCGTTAACCTCCTAGGAGGGGTGTGTGTGTGTGTGGGGGGGGGGTTTGTTGTGTTTGGTTGCCTCACTTCCTCCCCACCACCACCAGCACCTCCCAAGCAGGCTTTCAGCCTCCCCTCTCACTTCCCCATTGGTGGAGGGAGAGGGGTGGGTGGGGAAGCGGTGCTGCTATTTATGCTGGCAGTGAGGGTTGGGCGGCACAGGTGCACATGCCCACAGGAAGACCTTTGTGTGTCACCTCTGGCACGTGTGCCATAAGTTTGCAAACACTGGCATATGGAGTATGGGCTTTGGAAGGGTGTATGGCCAGTGATAGGCTGAACTCTCCCACTAGGCAAAGTGAGGTGGCCCTTGGAGGTAGAAGACGACCAGGAACGGACAATTTGCTACTCCCTGCCACTCCAGGAAAGAAGCAGTAGAGGCAATGAATCAGCCGCAGAAGCAATGGCAGTGGAGGAAAGTATCAAAAATGTGATGAGGAGAATTGTTTCTTTCTGTCTCGGATGGCAGGACAGTTTCTTCTGGGGCTAGTCTAGAAGTCTGAATTGATGTACTTGAAGGTTTAAATTCTGTCAATAAGCCAGACATTTCCCCACTATTGACCAAGATGAACCTCTGTTGACAGAAGAATCCTGAGTTATGAGGCATTATGCACATTTTAAACAAACAGATTTCACCCAGCAGTAACTGTCAATGAGGCAGAAAGACCTTCAGACCTGCAAGCCTGTTATTTTAACACCATGGGATCTGTCATAAAATACTCTCTGCTAATTAAATTCTCCATGTGCAAGTCAGAACATGATAAGACGAAATATTTGAAGAACATTGTTAGGTATTAGTGTTGTTGACCCTTTGGGAGTGTGATAGAATGAGGAATGAGATGAATTATTTGAAAATAATATGCTGTAAAATAAAGGCATTAAGAGAAGAATGTGCTAAATGGCATTCACCCTTCGGTAATGTCCCATGATGTTGGTAATCAGGAATATATTTTCCATTACTGACAAATTATAGCAAATCATGAATCATCAAGAAAGAGTAAATCTTTTGAAAACCAGGTAATCCTTGGGGGAATTCAGACTACACTGTTGTATTTCACTGTAAATCTTTTCCTTCGTGTTTCATATTATATGTTCTTGAATTTTACTTCCAAACTGATCAGTACTCACACACATATGCACATGTGTGTGCACACATGCACGCACGCATGCACATTTTTCTTTCAGTTACCACAGGCAACAAAAATGCAAAAACTGAAAGAGAAATTTGGTCACAATAGACTGAAGGGATATGCTCATTACTGGTTTGTTTGATCACAAAAAATGTGATCACCATTGCCCCCATAGTTTTTCATTATTAATATCCAAATTTTGTAGAAATGATGAGAAACAAATAGTGTTACTTTCTGATTATCTTTTTTGTGGAGTTAAAAAAACATTACTTCCTCATGCATTTTTACAGATGTTCTATCAGGACAGCATGTGCACTTACTAGAGGAGGAAACAGCACGTGATAGGCCTGTGTGTTAAAATATGTGGTATTCCAGCATGTTAGGCATGGAATAAAAATACTCAGAGGAATAACAAAGACTTCTTTAAGTACATTAGAAGTAAGAACCCAACTAGGAAGGCCATTGGACCATTAGATGACAATGGAAGGCAAGGGGTTATTAAAGAGGAAACAGAGATTGCAGAGAGACTCAATGAATTCTTTGCTTCAGTATTCACTGAAGAAGACAGAGACCACATGCCCAAAACAGAGCCTATCTTCGTAGGGAGGGAAACCGAAGAATTAAGCCAGATAGAAATAACCAGGGAGGAGGTCCTTGCATGTCTTGTTAAACTAAACACTAACAAATCACCAGGACCAGATGGCATCCATCCACGAGTTCTCAGGGAACTTAAAGATGAAATTGCTGATATCCTAGCCAAAATATATAATATTTCCCTCAAATCAGGCTTTGTGCCTGATGACTGGAAGGTAGCAAATGTAACACCAATTTTCAAAAAAGGATCCAGGGGTGATCCAGGAAATTACCGGCCTGTCAGTTTGACATGTGTCCCAGGTAAAGTGATGGAAACCATCCTAAAAGATAGAATTAATAGGCACATAGAAGAGAAGGCGCTGCTAAAGGAGAGCCAACATGGCTTTTGCAAGGGCAAATCATGCCTCACTAATCTGTTGGAATTTTTTGAGAGTGTCAACAAGCATGTGGATAAGGGGGATCCAGTTGACATTGTTTATCTGGACTTTCAGAAGGCTTTTGACAAGGTCCCACACCAAAGGCTCTTGAATAAACTTACCAGTCATGGAATAAAGGGACAGGTCTTGTCCTGGATCAGCAACTGGCTAAGGGACAGGAAACAGAGGGTAGCACTAAATGGACACTTCTCCAAGTGGAGGGAAGTAAAGAGTGGGGTCCCCCAAGGTTCAGTACTGGGACCCCTGCTTTTCAACCTCTTCATAAATGATCTAGAGGTAGGAGTAAAAAGCAAGGTAGCCAAATTTGCTGATGACACTAAATTATACAGGGTAGTGAAAACTGTGAGAGATTGTGAGGAGCTCCAGAGGGATCTCTCGACACTGGGGGAGTGGGCAAAACAGTGGCAAATGAGTTTCAACATTAGTAAGTGCAGAGTGATGCATGTTGGGGCAAAGAACCCCAATTACATTTATAAACTGATGGGGTCTGAACTCTCTGCGACAAACCAGGAAAGGGACCTTGGTGTCCTGGTGGACAACTCAATGAAGGTGTCAACCCAGTGTGCCTCAGCAGTGAAAAAAGCAAACTCAATGCTAGGGATCATTAGGAAGTGTATAGAAAATAAGTCAGAAAGTGTCATTTTGCCTCTTTATAGATCTATGGTGAGGCCCCATCTGGAATACTGTGTACAGTTCTGGTCGCCATACCTCCAGAAGGATATTATGGAGTTGGAGAAAGTACAGAGGAGGGCAACCAGAATGATTAGGGGACTGGAACACCTTCCTTACCATCTGAGGCTGCAACGGTTGGGCCTTTTCACTCTTGAACGACGGCGTCTAAGAGGTGACCTGATTGAAGTTTATAAAATCATGCACGGTGTGGACAAAATAGATAAGGAAAAACTGTTTTCCCTATCGCACAACACTAGAACTAGGGGACACTCCATGAAACTTTTGGGTACTAGTTCTCAAACAAATAAGAGAAAGTACTTTTTCACCCAGAGGATTACTGGTCTATGGAACTCCCTGCCAGAAGAAGTGGTGACAGCTGTCAGTCTTGTCAGCTTTAAGAAAGGATTAGACAAGTTCATGGAGGATAAGTGTATCAATGGCTATAATTATGGCTACCTAAGGACAACCTCCGTGTTGGAGAGATAGGCAGGATATCTCTCAATGCCATTTCCAGGGAATCCTAAGCAGGTGAAGGCATCTCCTTGGGAATACCCTGAAGGAAATGGTGAGCCACTGCGTGAGACAGAATGCTGGACTGGATGGGCTGTGGCCTGTTCCAGCAAGGCTGTTCTTATGTTCTTATGACTAAATCATTGACACATAGGCTATCTACATGAGCATATAGCTCATTGTTTGGGGTAGATTGGCTTGATCACATCTATACTGCAATCAAGCCAATCCACCCTCCCCATTTTGAGACCTCTTCAGGGATTAAACTAAATTGCCCCACTTTATTGTATCCCACTCCTCAGTGTATATACAGCTGGGGGGCAGAATAAAATAGAGTGGGCAACATTACAATTGATCAGTAACATGGCTTTTACTTGCCACTAATGGGACTCAGTGATGGGCTCAGGAGTAAAAAATAAAGGGCTTTCCCACACTCACACACTTATGATTGGAGTCTGATCTTTGGTGGTAGGAACCACCCCTTAGAAGAAGAAAACTAACCTCTCTGAGAAAAGTAACTTGTTAGTTTGCTTGTTTTAATTAGCCAATCAACAGCTTCTTTTCTTCCCAGGAAGAGCCCTAGTAGCACAGTGGTTAAACTGCTGTAAAGGTAAAGATAAAGGTTATCCTTGCTCGAAAGCCAGTTGTATCCAACTCTAGGGTTCATTCCTCATCTCTGTTTATAGCCAAATATCCAGCAATGTCTGCATCTGCAGACATTTCTGTGGACATGTGGCAGGCATGATGACACCCGAGTGCACGGAACGTTGTTTACCTTCCCATGAAGTGGTACCTATTTATCAACTTACAGTGTCTTGCTTTTCAACTGTTAGGTTGGGAGGAGCAGGGAAATTGACAGAAGCTCACTCCATCTTGCAGCACTCAAGTCTTGAACTGCTGACCTGCCAACCTTTCAGTCGCCAAGTTCAGTGTCTTAATCACTAAGCCACCGCAGTTCCTTAAACTGCTGTACTTCAGCCAAAACATTGCAAGTTTGATCCTGATGGGGATCAAAGTTAACTCAGCCTTCAATCCTTCTGAGGTCACTGAAATGAATCCCCAGCATGTTAGGGCAAAATGCTAATTAACTTGTGAACTGTCCAGAGAGTGCATTAAGTGCTATGGGCAGTACATACCTGTAAGTGTAATTGCTATTGCTATTTCTGCCATTTTTAGGTGCTTAACCCCTTCTTCACTTTGTGGTAATTTTTTTGTTTTTCTCTGAATTGCAGCTGGCCCTCCATCTTGTGAGGCATAAGGTCTGTAGAGCTCCCACCTCAGCCATATAGTAGACCAGTGATGGCAAACCTTGGCACTCCAGCTGTTCTAGAACTTCAATTCCCAGAAGCCCTGATCAGCAGGAGTGCTGACTTGGGCTTCTGGCAACTGAAGTTCAAGAACAACTGGAATGCCAAGGTTCACCATCACAGTAGTAGACAATAGAAAACATCATCATCATCATCATCATCATCATCATCATCATCATCATCATCATCATCACTAACCCTAACCCTAACCCTGACCCTGACCCTGACCCTGACCCTGACCCTAACCCTATTATTATTATTATTATTATTATTATTATTATTATTATTATTATTATTATTATTATTATTATTATTATTATTTCATGTCAACATTTTAAGCACAATTTTCATAAATTAATTTTCTTTCATTTTACTTTTGTCTGCCTGATCATTTTGGCTGGTCTCTTTAGATAAAAGGAACCTCTTGGAGAATGCATACCTGTCAACTTTTGGATTTGAAAATAAGGGAAAATTTGGCCACACCCCTGTGTGGGTGTGGCCAAATCTGTGGGCGTGGCCAAATATAGCCATGTAACTTGCTGGGCTCTAGTCATGCCTGCCACATGGCCATGAAAATGTCTGCAAACACAGACAGCACTGGCTCTTTGGCTGTAAATAGAGATGAGCACTGCACCCTAGAGTTGGATATGACTGGCAGATTTTACTTTCTTAGGATCAAAGATCTGATGCTTGGGAAACAAGCTATGAGAAACCTGGGGAACATAGTGAAAAGTAGAGGCATCACCTTGCAAACAAAAAATTGCATAGTCAAAGCAATGGTATTCCCGGTGGTAATGTATGGGTGTGAGAGCTGGACCATTAGGAAAGCTGAGCACAGAAAAATAGATGCCTTTGAAATGTAGTGTTAGAAATAGGTCGATCCTAGAAGAAATCAACCCTGACTGCTCATTAAAGGTCAAATAGCAAAAATGACACTAAAGTACTTTGGACATCAAATGAGAAGAAAGGATTCACTTGAGAAAGCCTGATGCTGGGAAAGGTGGAGGACAAAAGAAGGGGTGGCCAAAAATAAGATGGCTAGATGGTATTGTAGATGCAATGGGCACAAAGCTGTGTGGGCCAAAGAACCCTTTCCCCATTTTCTTGGGGGATTTTGTTTTGTTTTATTTCTTGTTTGCTCAGTGTCTTAAGTGACTAAGATGCTGACTGGGAGGCAGAAGGTCAGCAGTTCGATTCCCGAGTACTGCAGGATGGAATGAGCTCCCATCTTTGCCCCAGCTCCTGCCATCCTAGCAGTTCGAAAGCAAGAAATTGCAAGTAGATAAATAGGGACCACTTTGGTGGGAAGGTAACAGCGTTCCGTGCGTTCTGGTGTCTAGTCATGCCTGCCACATGACCACGGAAATGTCTGCAGACACAGACAATGCTAGCTCTTCGACTTTGAAACAGAGATGAGCACTGAACCCTAGAGTCAGATACGATTGGCTTTTGAGCAAGGGCGACCCTTTACCTTTACCTAACTCAGATCCCCTTACACAACCGTGCAAGCACACACACACCCCCACCCCTCCCAAGTTAATTCTAGAACAGAAACGGAACACACACACACTCTCGCTCTCATATAGTGTAGGAATCTCTGACTGTGATGGCGAACCTGGGCACTCTAGAAACGACTGTCTTTCGAGCAAGGGAAACCTTTACCTTTAGCATATAGTGAGCAAGCACTTCCCCCCCTCCCAAGTTAACTCTAGAACATAAACGGAAGGCAGGGCAGAAACAGCTCAATAAAGCATGAGAGTGAGAGAGAAGTCTCTGCCCCTAGACCAAGAGCTGATTTGCCCCTGCATATATGAAATATTGCTCACCTCTAGAGTAGACTCCCGTCCCTAGTCCCAGCATGAAACGAAGCGCCATCTTGGCCATGTGGCTGGCAGGAAAATGAAAGAGAAACTAACTACAGAACAGGGGATCTTCTCTCTCTCCCCTTCCACATGCGAAAAGCCACACAGCGACCTCTGGTGGCCGAAAAAAATACTGCAGCTTATTTCTTTTTTAAAAATAAGGGAAAATATGGGGAAATCAATTAAACAGGAGGGGTGGTGGTAAGAGGGGTAAAAATAAGGGGTTTCCCTGGGTAAAATGGGATGGTTGACAGGTATGGGAGAATGTGCTTATAATTCTAAGCCTGAAACCTGTCCTGCTTTTTGCTGTGAAACCATGCAACCCAACACTTTGTACATCAGTCAGAAGCATACCCATCAAGCGTGGCTCCATAAAATACGGGAAATTACTACTCAGTAACCTATTTGCACATGCGCACTGTGGACGCGCATGTGCAGTAAACCCTTTTTTCGTTCAAATACGGGACTGCAGCAGGAAAGGGGAGGAACAAGCACTGAAAATGGGAAATCCCGTCCAATACGGGATACTTGACAGGTATGGTCAGCATCATGATCAAACTTCTATTAAGGAAAAGAATGAGGGGGGAAGCAGACAAGCAGCTTTGTACTGAGGCGGCAATAAAACATTTTTACACATGCATTCTTCAAAACTGCTACATTTGCACAGTTAGCTTGCAAATGAAGGCTCACCAAACAAATCAAGATATATTGTATTGCAATTTGAAAAGCTGGAAAACTCCGCAAAGGGATCGTCATTTGTCTTTCACTGTTCAAGACAACTGCACTTCCCACTGCTGTGAGTTAAACACCCAAGGAGACCATTGGTCAGAGGATCTAGCCAGAAGACATTTTAAAAAGCCAGTTGATTATAGCTGATGAGTGTAAGTGGCTGTTGGCCAAAGAGCTGCCAATCACCTTGTAGGATGGTAGGAGGTAACCCAACCCAATACTGAAGGTAGTAGCTAAGGAAAACAATAAGCCATGCTGTGAGGTTGTGGTGGAGCATCAGAGAGGCAGCAGAAATGTGATCTCCCAAGATCTTGGCAGATGGTTTACAGAACAGAAACCTGAGCCAATAGGAGGAGCTGGAGGCAAAGTAAGCCTTCGTCCGTGCAAAATTGCACCAGCAGAATAGCCTTTGCCAATCATGAAACAGAAGACCATATCAAACCATCAGTGAGGGCCTGTCAGATTGGTGTGGGGTGTTTGGGTGTGGTTTAAGTATAACATAAATACTTGTGTTTTCTCCACAGCATCATGTGTCCTGATCAGGCTTCACAGCAACCATCTCTCCCACCCTGATGTACATGGCACGAAGTAGCTGGTCGCTTCGAGGCTGGGCAGGAATTTTTGGCTCACACCTAGATTGGCCAAGTGGTGTGAGTATTTTTGCCTCTCCCATCATGCACAGAGAAGGTATTGGGCAGTTGGATGGGAGCGATTGCTTTTTAGGTCACCTTGGGCAGGTAGTGCAGTCACTGAGTCCCCTAAGAGCCAATGGTTACACATTGAAGTGCATATTGCTGAAACGGTCGTTCCAGGGTGGGGTATACACCTAGGGACAATGGCTACCTCTTCCATGTTGTGCACCGGATGGATGGTCGGACACAGACGAGAAGGGAGTCCAAAGGTGTACGTAGCCCTCCAGGCCAGGGGAGGGGTATGGTTCAGAAGGATTATCCAGACTGCACTGCAAAGATGCCTTCTGAAGACCCATTGATATTATCTACTGAGTTAATTGTTCAATAAAGGTGGCCCTAGTTTTCAACCAATCCTCGTGTCTGAGTTTTCTGTGTAATTGATGGGCAAAGGGAGGCTTTTGGCTGCTCCAAACTGGAAGAGACTGGCTTGTGCAGAGTTTATAGAACTCTGCTCTGAAGGGAAAGCTACTGAGAACTTATTCATCTGAGGAAGGCTTCCTTACACATTAGTAACAGTAACCATGAAAATTTAACCAAGTACAGTAGATATAAGCAACACAAATTTTTTTTAAAAAAAAATTAATGCCAGTGATAGTGAGAAGGGTCCAACTCTGGCTTCCCAGCCATGTGGCTAAAGTTGGCCTTGCTCTTGGGCTTCCTGAGTGCCTCAACCATGGGAGACGCTCTCTGCTTCTTGTTTTTCTCCACTCCCAGGCTGAAGCATCCTTCACAAAAGGAGGGCTATTCTTGGACTAGGTCTTGCTCTCACCTGCCCTATCTCTTTGGTAACTGACCCAAGTAGTAACCTGCTCCCTTCCCTCCAGTAAGCCTCAGAGCCAAGGTCTGGATTTAGCACCTCAGTGCACCCAGTAAACCCTACAAACCTTTTAAAACATTTTCTATTAAAAATTAAAAGAGAAGAGGAAAAACAGGTTACAAAACAAAAGACAAAAACCATTGTCCACACACACAAAGATTGGGTGGAAAGTAACATGTGCCAAATTAAGACAAACTCCGGAGAGTATGAAAGAAACTCTACGGATCCCAAAACTTTGGCAAAACAAGAAGGGAGCAAAAGGGTGAAACCTCCTAGACTCCCTGACTGATTCCTTTACTGATGAGAGCATCAGCTTTTTCCCTACTACAAAATACCTCACCTACTCTAGGCAGCCACAGGTGCTGAACATAGCTGTCAAGTGTCCCGTATTGGCCAGGAACCTCCCATATTTTACCCTCTTTCCTGGCGGTGTTCCATATCAGTCAGACTACAATGCCCTAACGCCACCAATGGAGGGCTGCACAGGATAAGCATAGCTGTCAAGTTTCCCATTTTGTCCAGGAAATTTCCCTTATTTTCAAATCCAAAACTTGACAGCTATGGTGGTGAACATGTGTGCAACTCCACAGCAGAATGAACCAGTCGGCCAAACCTGGCCAAAGAATGCTCCACTTAGGATAGTAAAACCTAGACAACATCCTATGTCCACATGGGCTCTGCTATATTTTTTCTCATCACATCCATTCTTTCATAGCCAATCAACCTAAGGCACCCCATCTGGGAGAACAGTCTCCAATCTCTTGTCCTAGCAGCCCATGTCCAGCCCATACCTGACAAGTATCCCGTATTGTCCGGGATTTCCCATTTTTCTGCGCTCGTTTCTCCCCTTTCCCACCGCCGTCCCATATTTGAATGATGGGGGAAGGGCTTACTGCGCATGCGTGGCCCAGTGCGCAAGCGCAAATGGGTTACTGTGCATGCACGGCCACAGTGCACATGCGCAAACAGGTTACTCAGTGTGCGCATCCATGCATGCGCAGTAATTTCCCATATTTTGCAGAGCCGCGCTTGATGGGTATGGGCTAGCCTAGGTGTAAGATATAAATCACAGCCCGATGCCTATCTGTATCGCCTTAGGCAGGATAAGACCATGTTCATACTCCCATTCCTCTGCTGCTTTCCACATCTTAGCGAATGGCTGTTTCCCCCCTGTCTTTGTATATGTTCATCTTTTGGAGGCTATTTCTTCACAGTGCAAATTTATTAGCTTCTGCAAATGATGCCCATCATTAACATCTTAATTTTGCTCATGTTTCCCTCTAAAAATAAAACTAGCTTAGCTAACATTTTTAAAAGCCTTTCTGGGTTGTCTGAGATGACAACACAGCATGGAAATCACTAACTATAAATCATGTAGTTAGCTGTAGCCAATCAACTTTTTAGTATTGAATAATGCAACAAATAATTAAAAAATTATATTTAATGTGTAACAAATAGTACCTAAGTAACTAAGGTACAATGAATATGACCCAGTTACCTTAAAAGGAAATTTTAAAACATTTTAGAGAATTTCAACAGGTGTTTTTCATATTTTATGCCATTTTTAATTGACTCTAAGTGGTTGCTTTTTGTCTTTTTTGTAAATATTTCCAAGGTACAGTATCAGAATGCATATTTTTTGTTAAGGGCTAGGTTATGTGTCAGTAATATTCAATACTAATAATTCATTGCAGAGTGGTAATGGCCATAAACGATAAGAGCAACTTTCAAGAAGTAATGATGGCAAATTTAAAAGGGGCAAATAAAAAAGAAAGGCAAAATACTGTGGCTCTTTAAAGACAACACATTTATTTCAGTTGTGAATTTTGTAGATCAAAATTCACATCTTCAGACATAACAAAAATTAATAAATAACACAAGTCCCTTTTTAAAATGTGATGCTCTAAGCAAGGAATTCTCAACCTGTGGCCTGCAGTGCCATTTCATGTGACCCCCCCTGCCTCCACCACACCCAGAAGTGCCATGTAGTGGAGGAAGGTCAAAATGGCCATCCAGCCCTCGAAGTTGTCTGAGGGAATGTGACTCGGCCTCTGGGTTAAAAAGGTTGAGAACTCCTGCTCTAAGCTCTATATAACAGCATTAAACATTACTAGGGCTGGAGAAAGCCAATATCTATATAACCAAAATCAAGGTCCGGTGCTGTGTGTTCCTTATACAAATCCACACCCCTGCACCGAACACGCTGAAACTTGGCACATACGTACCTTGGCCCAAAGAGATGGTCACTGCTGGGGTGTCAAGCCCATGGGGAGGGGTACACCCCCTAAATCAATCCGCAAAGCGGATGCCCCAACCAAGAGGAGAAAAGGCAAGAGAAAAAAGGCAACCAGGGGGAATTGTGATGTCATCGCAACAGCTCAACCAATTCCCAGCTGACCAGATCCGGGGCTCCGTGACATCACAGGGCTCCCTCATACAAAGTGACACCCCTGCACCAATTGCGCTGGAAACTGCGTGCATGTCTGGGGTGGCCGGCGTGGGTAACTGGCAGCCCACCTTGGGGTCCTTGCCCCTGAAAAGGGGCTGCAACGCCACACACCCCAGGCAGCAGAAGCAACCAGGGGAGGTGACTGTGCATGCATGAGAATCCACACATGCGCCTAACCCTGCCTGGCATTCCATGAGGCATGCCTTGGGGGAAGGGAGAACCCACATCCAAGGAGCAGGCAGAGGACGGGACCAGGCTGCCACCTTCTGCAGGCCTTCGCCCCCCCCCCCCATGGGTCCTCTGCCCACCCTCCCAAATGGAGCCTACCTTCTGCCTGACACAACTCATGGGAGGATGAAGGGGCTGGGCTGTGATGGCTACTCACTGATTGTAGTCGCTGGGGAGGCCGGCGGTGGCAGCTAGAGTCAGGTTGAGACAGCACCTCATGGCAGGGCTGAGAGAGCAGCCATGATGACAGCAGACAAAAAGGTAGGGCAGCTGGGGTGGGGGGGTACGGGCCTGGGTTTCTCCTTGGCCCGGGTAGGGTATTCCTGGGCAACGCCGGGTCCTCTGCTAGTATACAGAAATTAGAAGGAAATAGAGAACAATCACTAAGCCTAAATATTAGCAACAGCCTCTTCACTTCCCACGGTCTCTCACTTTGTAAGCAATCTTAAAGTCAAGTGCATTTTTTTCTATTTAAGGTTAAACAGATAGACAGACAGGAACTAAATCAAGTACAGTTTTATATCACTTCTCGAAGAAAATGAGATGACATTAATAATATCAGTATTACTGCTGCTAGTAGAACAGTTATTGTTTATAACATGCTTTTAGAAAACAAGTATACAATGGGGTCACTCTGCGAAGGGGGCAGGATACAAATTGAAAAATTAAATTAAATCAAATCTTCCCTAATCAGTGGCTGCAATTTTGATCAGGAAAATAATGGAAAGAAAAGGGAGGGAAGCACTTTAACCAAATGATTCAGCACATTAGTGATAGTCTCTATCAGATGTAATAAAAATAATTTCCCTTCTTCTGTTTCTTCCCATTCAAGCAGAAGTATGCAGTTTTCCAATATCAGACATTTACACTGGAAACAGCCTTTCACAGATGCAAGGTTCTAATTTATCCTGTTCCAGGTCACCATGTGCACTGGAACAGACTAAATTGTAGCCCACAAGATCCAAAACTGTTGTGTATTAAGGCAGAATTGAATGTTGCTCAGGGAACGCCTTGCAAAGATAAAATGGCGGTTTCCCGCCATCTAAATTAGGAGCTAAAAGTGGAGCAAATCCTGCCTCTCTGGGTGCACTCATTATGCTAATTAGAGTTCTATGATTAGTTACAACTTTGGATCCTGTTCCTGATTGGTTAATACTTATATATCCTGTTATGATTGGTTAGTTATGATTGTCCGGTGGGTTACTACATTGTAACAAGGAGTCACCACCATGGAGACACTATATAAGCCCCACTGGTAAACAAGGGTGGGGCCGGACCGGATCTATACTTCCCATTACCGCACAGGTTAGCCAGCGTCAGGCTAAGCCTGGGTCTCCGCTATACGCTATCACGCCAAGGTGTAGCTTAGTCACTGCCTCTATGGTAGGAAACACAAGGGACTGACTACATGGGACTTGTGTAGCCATCTGATGTCCAGAGCGCCTTATAAGTGTAACCTGAAAAGACTGTTCAATAAACTCCTGTTGTTGTTCTGTTCATCATTGCCTGGACTATTGCTTATAAGGGCCGGACACAACAAAAGCAGAATAGTAGAACCCCCAAGACAGTGGCTTAGAAAGGTCTGGACTGGGGCAAATTCACTCCAATGACATGCACATGTAGCTGCCAAAAAAGAAAAAACAACAACAGATCAACCCACCTCATCAGTGCCCCAAAGAGCCACAGGCACAAATGGCTGTGCTAATGGTCAATGGATCATCTGAGATTTGTATATATTATGACCCCAGTTCTGTTCACTTTAACAGCTCAAAGCACAAGCACTTTTGCTTACCTTCGTGTAAGTAAAGGATATCTTTACCCTCTTTCACATGTGGGCACTGAACCCTAGAGTCGGATACAACTGGCTTTCGACCAAGGGAAAACTTTACCTTTACCTTTAGCTCTATCTAGCAAACTGTAGGGGTAAATGGTAAGTGCAGTCATCACTTGAGATAGACACCATTTTCTCGTGAATGTCGCACTGGCCGGGATGTTCTTGAAAAATCTCCGTTGAATGGATGCCATACACAGCTCTGCCAAAAAGAAAAGTAAGCCCCCTAAGCATTTTCTTCCTAGATGCATGTCCTGCTTATCTGTCCTCATTCATTAGCCACTGTGATAATTTCAGAGATAAATGAAAAATCAGCTGAGTGGGTCATGTTTGGTTCAAGGTTCATTCATTTCAATGCAAATATGCTCCTCCAGCACTCGTCATAAATGTGTTCCATCTGCATTCTAAAATGCACATGGAGCCTCTATTTGCCTGCCAATGGTCAAGTATCCTTCTGGAACTGAACTTGATGATTAAAAAGGAAATAATATTTATCACTATTTTCTGGTGCTTCATTGTTATGGTTTGTTCTTGCACCCTTTTGCTTTCAGAGAATATGAAACACCTTCATGGAAGGAGTTTACTTTAGGAAAATCCCATTTGAGGCCTTAAACTCGTGCTGTGTTATTAATTCTAATTTCAAAGCTAGTTTGGATGAAACTTTAGAGTTGTCTCTGGGACATTTTCTTTTTAAAAATAAATCCTTAAATATGGCATTTCTCAAACACCCAGATAGAAGACAGTTCTTCAGATAAATCTTTCAAGATGTACTGTAAACCCGGTTCAATCCTTTCTATCTACAATCTTGTATTTCATTTCCTTCTTACAAACTTTTCATTATTTAGTACTTTTTCAGTGTACTATAAATTTTGCTGCAATAAGCATATGCATATCTATTTCATTGAATAAATTCATACAGATGACAAGACGTACAGTATAACAGCCAGCTGACTATTTGTAGAAGCATGGCCATGTTAGGGTCACAGCTGGCATTTGGTAGCCTTACTATCTGAAATGTCCATTATTGGTCTGTAAATTTGGGGGATTTTTTTTTTGGGGGGGAGCAAACAATATCTCGACAGATTGGCTAAAGAACATCAAAGAATAAATAATCTTCTGCATGTATATAGCAAAAAGCTAAAATGAAACACCTGTGGCATCTTAAAGGCTAATAGTTTTATGTAAGGATGAGGTTTTGTACACTACAAGGGCACTTTTTATTATACCCAGAGCACAATGCTTAGGCCACAATTTTAAATATACATAGTATTTAAGGGATGAGGAACACATAAGGTAGAGAGAAGAGGATGACAATTGCATTGGCAATCGACTTTCACAATAACAACACCTGTCGTCGGCTGCTACTCATATCCGAGCATACATTTTTCCTGGAAGTCATTTTCTCAGTTGATGGATGTGTCTCTGGTGACTCAATAAACCAATCCTGGCATGAAACACATTACACTGAATAGATGATGGAGAGCATAGTAGAATTTGACTAAGCTTCTGTGCTTGTCACTTAGCCTTTTCATGTCTGTGGCATTCTCCTTCGAAGTAATCAGTAGCAGCAGAAATGTTTTGGTGCCAAAGTGGGCGATCTTTGGCTGCTGTCTCCCAAGTTTGTGGGTTTATATCTGACATCTTCATGGTTTGTTTCAGCTGGTCCTTATAATGCTTCAAAGGAACTCCATGAAGTCTTGTGCCAGAGCTAAGTTCCCTATAAAGAATTTGACGAGAAGCCTGGAACCATCCATATGGTGGACATGCCCTATCCATCTAAGATGGAGCTGGCTGTTTCTCCCAGAAGGCACAGTGGGGAACTAACTCCTGACGTCTGGCTCTGCAGCCATGTAGATAACACGAGAAGAGGGGGGCGCAAACTAGTTCTGCAGCCATGTAACCATGACCTATGATGGAAGCTTCAATGCTATTTACATATGCCTTCTCGAGAGCTGCAATGTTGGTGACATAGTCATCCCACTTGATGTTCAAGATGGACCTTAGCTTCTGTTGGTGAAAGTGCTCAAGCTTTTTGATGTCTTGGAGATAGAGAGTCCATGTTTTACAGCCATACACTAATGTTGAGATAACAACAGTTTGGTATACCATGAGCTTCGTCTGAATAGTTAAATCTTTGTTCATGAAGACCCAGTGTGGAAAAAACACCTGTAATGATCAATCAAGATATGACTACCTGAAGATCTTATTATCAGCAGTTAAATGGTTATACTGAGACAGGAGAATAACTGTTAATTCAGAGCAATACTAAAGACTGTGGATAAATCCAGAGAGAGTGTGTGTGTGTATTGTTCTTTGTTTAATCCTTTGGTGTCCATTAGAACCTGTGAATACAGCCCACTCTAGTTACCTCTCTCTTGAATCCTCCTTTGTAATTATTTTCTCCACAACAGTTACTTTGTGATCTGTGACAAAATGTCCTGGTGTGTGTGTGTGTGTGTGTGTGTGTGTGTGTGTGTGTGTGTGTGTGTGTGTGTGTGTGTGTGTGTGTGTGTGTGTGTGTGTGTAAAGACCAAAGTGTTCTGAACCTTTTTTTTGTGTTGCCACTTCTAATGTCAAATGGGTGTCCATTTATCCTCTTGATAAATTGCCTCTTGATAGATTGCCCTGTTCACCCAATTGAGAATGCAGAGGATCAATGCTATTAAAGGATGTGGCATAGATCATACATATCAGACCTTGCATGCTTAACTTTTTTTATAATCTTAAACTAATGTTTTCTTAACATTCTAAGCCAGGGGTCCTCAAAGTTTCCATGCTTCTGGGACATACCTGTCAAGTGCGGCTCCGGAAAATATGGGAAATTACTGTGCATGTGCCTTAGCGCATGCTCAGTAACCTGTTTGTGCATGCGCAGAACCCATTTGCACATGCACAGACCCCCTTTGCGATGGGTGCACATATGCAGTAACCTCTTTCCCCACCATTCAAAATACAGGACTGCGGTGGGAAAGGGGAGGAACGAGCACTAAAATACAGAAAATCCCGGCCAATACGAGATACTTGACAGGTATGTTCCGGGATCATTGCCAAAGGCCAGATGGAACAGCATTGGGGCCCAGGGCCGGGCCATAGGTTGCAAACACCTGTTCTAAGTGAAGTTTAGTTAAGCTTCTGATATAGAACAATGACACAAGAATCTGACCCTTACACTTAAGAGTCAAACTAAGCAAGATATTCAGCCCCAATTTAGTTGAGCACCCATTAGTGTTAGAAGACTTTCCTTTAGTATGAGCTTTCTCACTTTTGTCTCACAATTCACCTGCTTTGTTATGGGATTAGACTAAAAAGCCAAGCCTAAGCAACTCATTAATGATTATATATTATCAACATATATAAGCCAGTGTTCCTGACAACATAACATGGAATCTGTTTTTGCTGTAAACGAATGACTAATTTCCTCAATATCATCGAGGGAGAGGACTAGAGGCTGAAGAATCAAATTCTGAAGTTCAGCAGCTGATCCCTGAGGCACAACTATTGTTTCTCCCTCTCGATTTAGCCATTCTCAAGGGTAGGGTCAAGTTACTTTCCTTTGCTGACATTCTCTTCTGCACAGGGTAGTCCCATGCAACTTGTCATAAGACTCAGCCCCCTCCAGGAGAAAGATTAGGTTCTCCCCTTTCCCCTTTCCTTTTTAAAATGCAGAGTTCTTAACATCAAAGTACAGTACTGTATTAGTCTCCACCTCCTATTGCCAGGTGGCAATGATGTTCATGCTGGTTGATATAATGAATTGGCCTTCTTCTAGAAATATGCAGAAGGTCACTTTTATGCCTTCCTGAAAGAAATATGGCTGTGCTTAACTTGGCTGACATTTTATTGTTACTCACTGCCATGAAGAAAAAGCCAGAGCCAGTGACAATTTGTTCATACAATTTAAAATATATTATTGAGTTGTTCAACCACACAGAATTATTTAATGATCAGCAGATGTGTTGTCTGTGTTAGTTTTATTTGGGGAAGAACAGAATCTTCTCACTTCATCCCAAGATGCCTTTGGTGTCTCAGCTATGTCTCAAGCCCCTCCACCTCGCTAAGTTGGAGTTTACTCCCTTGTGAGTCATTATAAGCGAGATGGAGAATTTCAGCTGTGTTTGCCTGTGACCTGATGTCACCCTGAAGCAAGTATTTGAACCTCCTTTTCCTCTCATTTGTCTGAAATATTAAGAAATAATATTTCTTTTACAACCATATATTTAGTAACTAGCTGATCAGTGGGCTCAAGTAACAGCTCTGCTGGATGGTGAGATTATAAACAAAGCTTGTGTAGTTTTGTTTTCATAGATTATTCAGCCTCACACCAGTGCTCTCCAAAGTCTGGAAAGAATCCTGTTGTTCACACACATATTTTTGGAGCATCACCACAAGAAGGCAGGAGGGACAAGTGGGGCAATGTGGTCCACGGGCAAGTCCTTTTGCAGCGATTTAGCATAATCACCCCTCAGAAATCAGGCCCGCTCCACCTGCTCTTCTCTTTCACCTCAACACCAAGTACCGACTCCCAGGTTTGCTAGAAAGTCTGTTACCCATTGAAGGCCTTTCTCAGTGGTGGCCCCGGCTAACTGGAATGCTGTACCTGGGGAGCCGTGTTTCGGTGACTCTTTAGGGTCCTTTAGGAAGCAACTGAAAACATTTCTTTTCGAGGAGGCCTTTGGCAGCTTGTTAAAGTTTAAATAGGAGACCCTCACATTGTGGCCACTTGGGCTAGTGGTCCTTGGTGCTGATTGGACTGGGTGGGTGGGTGTTTTTATGGTGGTGGTTCTGCTTTTTTAACATTGCGAGCCACCTAGAGTGGGAGGGCATCCCAGATGGGTGGAGTATAAGTTGAAATAAATAAATAAATAAATAAATAAAATTCGCACTGCTTGAAAAATAACATTTAAAATTAATTAATTCTTCTCACCCATTATAGAGTCAGAGAAGCCATGTGTTTATTGTCTTAGATATTATGCATTAAAGTGTTTAGAAAGCAGCAATCTGCAGTGCTCAATCATCATCATCAACAACAACAACCTCCTCCCCACCATGGTGCAGTGGTTAAGCTGCAGTACTGCAGCAAAAATTCTTGACTCAGCATTCCAAGGTCAGTAAAATGAGTACCCAGTGTGTTGGGGTCAACATGTTAATTACCTAGAGAGTGCACTAAACACTATGGGAGGGTATATAAAGTAAGTGTAATTGCTATTGCTATGTGCTGACAGGTTGATTCATACTTATGGCAACCCTTTTGAGAGCTTTCTAGTATACAGAGTATTTAGAAAGAGTTGACCATTCCTTCTTCCAGGGATGTTCTGGAACATCTAAGCCTATGTGATCTGGCTGTTTCTCCCAGAAGGCACAGTGGGGAACTGAACTCCTGACGTCTGGCTCTGCAGCCATGTAACCACTTCATTGAGATACCCAGATAGCTTACTACTTTTTGAATTATCTCTTTTTTAAAAAAAAATGAGGGGGAGAGATTAATAATTTTCAAAGAAGTTGATATGTTAGTCCTTTTCAGCATTTATAATAAAACAAAACAGAAATATATTGCAGTGGCCTTGCAGATTTGGTGATTTTTCATGATTTATAAGTTCAGTTCTCTTGATTTGCTGAGAACAATCTCATTGTTCTGTGCAGGATAATGACAATAAAGATTTATCTATCTATCTATCTACCTACCTATCTAGCCTTTGGAGAGTTGCAGCCACACAAGCCATACTGGCTGGAGATACTTGGAAGAAGCCTTCGCAACTGGCTTGGCAAGGAAGTTTTCCTCTATAGCAGGAGTTCTCAACTTATGGCCTGAGGGCCATACCCGGCCCACAGCACTATTTTATGTGGCCCACATTACCATGGGAAGTGGCAGCGGAAGCAGACATGCTTACTACAACCATAAATGGGCACATTTACGACAGCTGCAGACATTTTTTATGGCAGCATTTACTGTGGGGGAACCACCAGTCTGGCCCACTCAGCTCCCTGAGGGGGCATGGTCTGGCTCACAGCTTTAAAAGGTTGAGAATCCCTACTCTATTGCTTGCTGTTGCATTTGATCCTAAAGCTTAATACAGTGATACCTCATACAACGTCCAAACTTGGTTCCACAAGTTTGGACTTTATACGGATTTGGACTTTGTATGAGGCATGCAAAATCCTAGCCGCGATGCCTCATACAATGTCCAAATCCTTGCCGCAATGCCTCATACAATGTCGTTTCCATAGAGATACATTGTACTGTAACAGCACAGACTTCAGGGCAAAGTCAAGGAAACAGACAGGAAAGTGACAGAACTTTAAGAAAACATTATCTAAAGGCTAAATACATTACAAAAACATGTGAAACAACCCTGATTGTCCAAGAACCTGAAGAATGCTGCAAAAATCCCAGGAATGCTTCTAAAAATTCTGATGAAAAATTCAAAAAAAACCAAAATTACGCTCAAAACCACTCCTAAACACTCTTTGCCTTGTGCAAAACCCACAAGAGCAATGCATGCATGTGTCCTGTCTTTTATACTGCCCATGCACAATGTAACCTGGGAAAAACTGAATTCTCCATACAAAGTCGAGCGACTTTGTATGAGCTAACTTTTTTCAAGAAATTAGGCGATGTTGTATGAATCCGATGTTGTATGAAGCGGACTTTGTATGAGGTATTACTGTATCTCACGCTATAACTCAGGAAGCAAGTAGTAATCGATGAGAAGCACATTGAAATAAATCTGATTGTCTTTAAAATGGCACATTTCTTAGAAGGGGGCTTATGTTATTTTGCATTAATAACATGATTAATAAGTGAAAAATATGCAGTCAGGGGAATGTCTTAAAATGCCCTTTAAAAGTTAGTTACAATGCTTTTGAAATGTAACAGAATGCTCTAGTGACATACAGAAAGACAACTTGTTACAGATAACTATTTTATCTGTAACCCATTACTTTCAAGCTCTAGAATAGATGAAAGGGTACTAACAATGACACACACAAAAGTGCTGTCAGCTGTTGTGCCCTGCTTTTGTTATTTGAAGGTTACAGTAACTCAAGATAGCGCCTGATCAATCCAGCTAACACTTGGACCAGGATGTCAAGAGCAGATAGACCTGGGAGCCAAAGACACAGTTTAGCAGATTTTACGTCCTCTAATACTGAACTCAGGCAGCATCTACTGACAGAGGTTGAATCAAGTGGGGACATTGCTATGGTGACTCAGTGGTTAAGAAACTCACCTTGTTAGGTAGAAGGCTGGCAAGTCAGCAGTTCGAGATCCGGGTACTGCATGACAGATTGTGCACCTGTCTCTGTCCCAGCTCTTGGGGACATCAAAGGAGCCTCATCCGGGCTCATGGTAAGATGTTATGCCAGGCTTGGTTTATTAGACGTTATTTGGAAAATACAGTAGGCTGGATCTGAAAACACAGCTGTCTTTGTTTGATTATGTGTTTATATAATTATTTGTTTTTAACTGGGTTCCTTGTTGTGGTTGTTGCTGTTGTTTGCAACCATAGAAATGAAATGCTTTCACTGACAAATGTGAATGATGACCTTTTGTGGTATCTTTATGATCTCTAAGATTTGTAACACATCCCATTCCAAGAGGTTGAGGTAGTTAGCTTTCCTAATATGAGGAAGAATTTACTGACAAAAAAAAAAAGCCGAATAGGGAGGGGACAAAGTAAGCAGCAGCATTGTGAAAAAGAAATACTGAAGAAATAAATGATGTGAAACAAAGAGACTCACAAACATTGTGACATAATCAAAGTGAGTAATAATGCAGACTTCTGCCAGCATCTTGCTTTTATCCAAGATTATTATTGGACCTTTTATTGCAGAATTATTCACAAATATTTTCTGAAGTAAGACTTGTTCAATCTATGAACAATTCAAGATAGGCATCCCAAGTGAAATCACCTAGATTTGTTTTCTTACATCTAAATTTTATCCCTGGGCATCTGGATGTTTAGAGGAAAAGGGAGAGTTATAACAGGCTTTTAGTCGGAGTAAATAATCCCTTGAGGTTTTTATTTGAGGTCACAAGTCTTTAGGAGTTATTCTGAAAGGATTTCACAAAACTCCCAGGACTACAAAATTCTTACAGTCAAGACTTTCTTTCAGAGAATCCTGCAATATGATTCTGGTTCTATTCCACTGCTCCCAGTATACTTATTATAACTCTGCCTTGATATGAAACTTGAGAGTCCCAGACATTTCACACATGAAAAATAATGCAATCACTGACTCATGTTCCTGATAACTGCAGAGTAATAAAAGTGATCAGATTTTGGATGAAAGCCATTTACCGGTATAAGCTTTCAAATGCTTTTTAAAAGGAAAAGGGTTTAAAAAGGAAATAACTGAAGAGCGTTAAATAACCATACGTGCGCATTTTACTTCCGCTTCCAAGAGCGATGAGGGCGGTGTGGATGAATCACAGCAAACCCATTAATGTGGATTCATGGGGGCTTGGGTTTCTGGGAATTGAAGTCCAAGAACATCTGGAGTGCCAAGGTTCACCATCATGGGGTTAGATGCATGTAGATTGCTTGGCACCCTTCGTGCAGATAAACTATTATTAATACAAGAACAGTAGTTGCTGGAGGCCCATTGAAACACTCTGTAGATTCAAAACTGCTGTAAGGTGCCCCTTTTCAAAGGTTAATGTGCACAGCCAGCTCTTGATATGAAGAAAATCTTGATTCATTATACAAACAAAGCACTAACTCGCCAAAGACAATGGCAGCTGTCTGCATTATTCATTTAGCAATCAGTAACATCTTTAATACAGATGAAAACCTTCAAGTTCATGCCAGATGATCTATAACAAGGAAAAGGGGGTGTCATCTAATATTTTGCATGTGCTTATGTGCTTGCATGTTTATACATGTGTTAAGATACTGCCTTACTCCAGTGTGCGACACATTACAGATTCATGACTATCACAGGAAAATTTCATTCACTCAATTACAAAGCATACACTGTGTAGCGAATGCAAAATAATTTCCACATTTTAAGAAGAGAAGTTTAAAAGGGTGTTTTGTGTTTATAGAAAAGACCTAAAACATTATAGAGGAGGCTTTCTTTTGTGTGATTTGTGTTCTTTTGGTGATTACCTGTACAACTCAAAGGAGTTGGGATTACGAAAGACAGGTATTTACTTACTTACTTACTTGCCTCCTCTTCTACCTTACAGTGTAGAGCAGAGGTCCGCAACCTTTTCGCACTGCGGGCCAGACCACACACCCCAGACAGCTGAGCAGGACAGTCACGTGGTTCCTTCCACCATAAACACGTCTGTGGCTGTCATAAATGCATTTATAACAGCCATGCGTGCATTTACAGCAGCGTTTACAGCAGGTGTGGGAATGTTTACAAATGCACAGGTGCATTTTATGGCTGTCATAAATGCATCCATTTCTGCTTCCGCTTCCGGCAGCAGTGAAGGTGGTGTTGGGCCAACTGAAATGGTGCTGCAGGCCAGGTCTGGCCCATTGGCCGTAGGTTGACCACCCCTGATTTACAGGAATAGATTGAATTGGAGTTGGGAAGTGGTCCTAGCAATGAGAACTACACCATTGGCGAAGACCACCTAGGACATTTGGGCAAGTACACAAAAACATTTCTCCCTCTTTCATATAATCTATTCTTCATCTGTCACATCTTGAGGGCTGCTGTCAGGAGCATACCCGTCAAGTATCCCGTATTGGCTGGGATTTCCCGTAATCCAGTGCTCATTCCCTTTACCGCTGCCGTCCCATATTTTGAACAGTGGGGAAAGGGGTTACTGCACATACGTGCCCATCAGGGGCAGCGGTGCGCATGTGCAAAGGGGTTCTGTGCATGCACGAAGGGGTTGTTGCTGCACATGCACACCCGGGCAGGAGCAGTTCCTATATTTTCCAGAGCCGCACTTGACGGGTATGGTCAGGAGCCAATAAGAACATCCAGGAGAGGGTTGATGAGCAGGTGTACTGACTTGGGCTTCTGGCAATTAAAGTCTAAGAACACCTGGAGAGCCAAATTTGCTGACACTTAAAATATATCATAGTTCTCTGATTGAAGGGCAATCTGAAGCACAGCTGCATCTAGCACTGATCAGAGACAGAGTTAAGTCCATCAATAGTGTGGACATGCTAGTGATGTATTTTACTGTAGAGGAACAGAGATTAATACAGGGTTTGATCTCCTATAAGGAAAGCCTGAATGTTTTGTTTTATGTGTTGCATTTTTTTTTAAAAAAATTCTGGCTCCCATAAAATACAAAGGTCACTTACAGTTGTAGAGGTTTTAAGGTTCAGATTAATACTAACCATCAATGTTCTTACCCAACACCTGATAGAGAGCACATACCATCATGCATGACTCTTAAATTAGTCCTACTCATGGCCAATACATTCACAATAAATGCCCTACATCTGTGTCAGAAATTGTGAATTAAACTTGATTAATGCCAAGGGAAACATATTGCCCAAAGCCCCAGGTGTTTGCAAGTTCTCGTGGTGTGTCTGTTTGGTGTGATAATTCATTAAAAATAGTGGCATACACTTGGGGTCCTTGAATTATATAAAGAAAAGTTACATCAGTGGGCAAAATTAATCATATGCTTAGCAGCCTTTAGTTAAAAGAAAATTGCACATATTTCAAAGCCAAATAAACAAAGGCCAGTTCATAACTAGGAACATAGTTTGGTTGACATAACTCTGGTGGACGACTGATCAAGAGAAGCCAGATGAATTCAAAGCAAAAGGGTTACCAAGATTATTTCAGTTTTTTTTTTTCTGGAGGTGAAAATAGATCCAACCCTTGGAAATACATGAATAATGCCTTTCTGGCAAATTTGCACGTCAAGGTAATTAGCAGCTGCACAGCAAGATGGTGGGCAGATGCCTCCGACTGAACTTCCACTTGTGGCTGCCAGTTTTCTACAAACGTAGCTATATCAAACATTTCATAGCAAGTTAAAATGTCAGCAAACAGAGATAAAAAGAACTTTGAAAACGGAGGGGAAATAGTTTCCTTGGCTTCCAGGAGTTCCGAAGGAAGGCTCGTAGGATTGTGATAGGATTAATACTCATTAATATTATTGAAGGGTCTTCTATAAAATCAAATGTTTCAAAAAGCACCAACCTGAGTCTAGGGTATTATAAAATGGTATCAGCCCTCTGGTATAGCACAGTGTGACACTTTCTGCTGGTTCTGATTATGTTGTTGTGGCAAGAATCTGTTATGGCAGAATTGGTTATGGCAAAATCTGTTGTAGATTTTTTTGAATTTCTGGTAAAATTCCCTTTAGCGGCACAATAGAAGCACAAAGACCTACAGAGGCAAATAGCTACCATATATGTTTCCCAGAATTGGTGCTCAAAGTCTCAGTAACTCACTCTGAGACATTTGTAGGAAAAAGAATAATAAACATTTATTTACTTCCTGTTACTTGGAATTACAGATGTGTGCATACTGCTTTCTTTACTATACATGTGTCGATAACCAACCAAACAGATTAACAGCAGCAAAACAACCAAACAGATTAATAGCAACAAAACAATGGACATCTACTAACAAAAGACAAGCAAAGCACACAGAGCACAGATAGGCTAGAACGCTACGTTCTCTTTAATTCAGAGATGGGATAGCTAGATTAGATTAGATTAGATTAGATTGGAAAAAGCAGTGGTGAAAGTGCTGAAGCCAAAACTCTGAGCTGCCAGAAACTAACAAGGTTTATGGATCATATGCCTTCATGGGTTTAGTGTATGAGAACCAAGACAAAGGAACAGCCGAAGGGTTGGCTTAACACATCTTTATTGCATGGTGGTCCGGGAACAACATGAGGTAATGGCGGACGAGCAGCTCAATATATACGGTGGTTATACATTTGAATGTGGCTCCACGATAGCCCATTGGCTACCGTTGGCGTGACGTCATTTCTGATCACGCCCTTCTTGTCCAGGTGAGGTAGTGGCGGGAATCTTCCCGCGCTGTAGTTCTTTGGGGAATTGGGGCCTGTGAGCTGGGCGCTCGCTATTGCCACCAGGTGGTCATTAGCTCGCGTCCTAATTGCAACGGGTTACATTGATATATATGTTAAAGGCATAGTATTGAGAACACAAGGCATAGTATTGAGAACACAACATACATTGATATATATGTTAAAGGCATAGTATTGAGAACACAACATCCCTCCCCCCTAGGATGAGACGAAGTCTCTCATCCAAGATGGCTTATTGCAAACGCGCTTTGGGCGTGCTGCAGGCTGGCATGTCCCGGCTCCTTGTCCTGCAACGGGAGAGGGAAACTCGTTAGTGACTTGCCGCGGCTCTGCGGCTTTTGGGGAAGGGACGGAAAAACTGGGGGCACTGGGGACTAACGAAAAACCCCGCTTCTCGCTTGGATGGGTGGGGGACCACTCCGGAAACCCCCCCCCCGGTTTTGTAAATGAAAATCAGAATTATCCCCTAGGGTGTCATTAGAAGGATTCCGCAGGATATCTATGAGGACAGATTCGGACTCCTTTCCCTCCCCCCTAGGTGGGGACCACCGGCCCCCCTCTCCTCCCCCTTGGGCTAAACGGGTGGGGGAGAACACTAACGTTGAATCCTTTTCCGCGCCGTCCGCGCGTCGTTCGTCCTGAACCCGGCACCGGAGCTGGTCAGCGTGCCGCCTCCAGAGTAGACCCGCACTGGTCTCCACACAATACGACACGGGACCTGTCTGCCCAACGATGACGCCCGGGACCCAGGCTGGCCCCGCGCTAGCGTAGTTCCTGCAATGCACCGGGGCACCTACTTCGAAACTCTTCGTGGCCGCTAACCCGATGTTCCTCCCTGTGTCCTCCACCCTCGTTGGGTCTAGCCTGGTCAGAATCGTGGTCAGCTTCCTACGCATTAAGAGCTCTGCGGGCGAGTACCCTGAAGCTAGGGGGGTCACCCTGTATCCCAGCAGAAACTGACACACTTGCAGGTTGAGATCCCCGGGACCCATGCGCCTCAGCGCGTCCTTGGTGGTGCGCACGAGGCGCTCTACCTGGCCATTTGTTGCCGGGTGGAAAGGGGCGGAGGTGATGTGCCGAATGGCGTTGATCTCCGTGAATGCCCTGAACTCAGCGGACGTGAAACAACTAGCGTTATCGCTAATTAGGGTGTCGGGTATACCGAACGTGCTAAAGACCCTCCGCAAATGCTTCACCGTCATTGCTGAAGAGGTGCTAGTAACTGGAATTACCTCCAACCACTTGGAGTAAGCATCCACCACGAGGAGAAAAAGTGTCCCCCTAAATGGCCCCGCAAAGTCGATGTGCACACGCGACCAAGGCCCCTTTGCCGCGTCCCATTCCCTGTGCGGCAGACGCGCCTCTTCGGGTCGGGAGCCTTGGCATCTCTCGCAAGTGCCCACCATGCACTCGATGTCGTCATCCAATTGGGGCCACCAGAAATAGCTCCTGGCCAGAGCCTTGGAGCGTACAATCCCAGGGTGGCTTACGTGCAGCAGTTTGAGCACCCTCGGCCTCAGGGATTCGGGGACTACCACCCGCTGGCCCCACAGAAGGCACCCCCTCTCTATGGACAACTCTAGCCTCTTCCTAAAAAACGGGGCGAACTCTGCCGCCGGGGCGGACGCTGGCCACCCTTTCTGCACCCAGGAGCTGACTAAAGCAAGCGTTTTGTCCTTGCCGGTCGCCTTGGCGATGTCTGCGGGCACAATGGGGGGCGAATCTAGGACCTCTATCAGGAGCACTTGGCGGTCTCGGTCTTCCTCGCCCACGATGCTGCTAGCGTTGGGGAGGGGAGACCGCGACAGGGCGTCCGCGTGGCTTATTTCTTTTCCCGGGCGGTACACTAACGCGTGCTGATACGCGTTTAAGAAGATGGCCCACCTTAACATCCTAGGGGACAGGATTTGAGGAGTGGGCTTGTCTGCAGTGAAAATTCCTAGCAGGGGCTTGTGGTCGGTCACTATGGTGAAAGGATGGCCATAGAGGAAATCGTGGAAATTTTTAGTCCCCGCGATTATTGCTAGCGCCTCCCTGTCTGTATGAGCGTAGTTTCGTTCCGCTTGGGACAGGGATCTGGAGTAGAAAGCTACCGGGGCCTCTCTCCCGTTTTCCAATACGTGGCACAGCACCGCCCCCACCCCTACTGGGGATGCGTCGCATATCAGGACCACAGGTCTCTTGGGGTCAAAATGGGTGAGAATGGCGTCAGACGCTAGGAGTTGTTTCAGGTCACTGAATGCCCTCTCCTGGCTCTCGCCCCACTTCCACGCCTCGTCCTTCTTTAGTAGCTTGTGAAGTGGCTCTGCTACCGATGCCTTCCGAGGCAGGAAAGAGTGGTAAAAGTTCAAGAGCCCTAGGAACGACTGCAATTCGGGCTTGGAGGTG
The DNA here is from genome assembly GCA_035047345.1 of Bradypodion ventrale. Taxonomy (NCBI): domain Eukaryota; kingdom Metazoa; phylum Chordata; class Lepidosauria; order Squamata; family Chamaeleonidae; genus Bradypodion; species Bradypodion ventrale. The sequence goes on from JAWDJE010000001.1 coordinate 180,255,588, forward strand.
GGGCAAGGGGCATTTCGAATGGCGGCTACCTTTGATTTGGAGGGTTTGATTCCCTCGGGGGTCACCCGGAAACCCAAGAACTCAACCTCTTTGGCGAAGAAAATGCATTTGTCTTTTCGCAACCTCAACCCCGCCTTTTCGAACACCGCCAGCACTTTGTCCAGCCTTTCAGCCAACTCTGCCTCGCTCCCCCCCCCCCCGTTATCAATACGTCATCAAAGTATGGCAAGACCCCCTCCAGCCCCTTTAAGAGGCGTTCCACGAGAGACTGGAAAATACCCGGCGCCGAGTTCACGCCGAACTGTAGGCGCGTCACCTGGAACGCCCCCTTATGAGTGATTATCGTTTGCGCAGCAGCTGCAGCTGGGGTTACTGAGAGTTGCTGATAGGCTTGCGCTAGGTCAAGTTTTGCGAAACACTTTCCCCCATGTAACCTGGCCAACAGGTGGCTGACCACCGGCACCGGATACGCATTTGGGCGAATCGCCTTATTAATGGTGCACTTATAATCAGCGCAAATGCGAACCTCCCCATTGGCCTTTAGCGCAGTTACAATCGGAGTTTCCCACTCCGCGGAATCAACAGGAACAAGAATCCCCTGGCCCACCAATTTGTCCAGTTCCGCCTCTATCTTGTCCTTTAGTGCGAAAGGCACTCTGCACGGCTTGAGTCTGATAGGGCGAACCTCCGGGTCCAGGTCGAACGCTACTGGGGGCCCCTTGAACTTTCTGAGTCCTTTCTTGAAAACTTCGGGGTGCGCGTCACACACCTCTTGTATTGGGTCAGTCCCGACGGCATGCACCCCCCCAATGAACAAACCCAGGGGCTTAAACCATTGAGTCCCAATGAGGCTGCAACTTCCCCCTTTGAGAACAACCAGGGGAAGTTCCGCGGCGTGTTGCTTGTATTGGACCTTGAATTTTCCAACCCCCAACACCGGGATGCTATTTCCCTGCACGTCCCGCAGCGTGGACCTCAATGCTTTGAGCTTAGGGCGCACGTGGGGGGAAATTCCCAAGAACTCCCGCTGGGACATGATTGAGTAGGAAGAACCCGAGTCTATCTCCATCCTAACAGGGGCCCCTTGCACCAGTACCTCAACAAAATAACGTGGGTGTCCCAAGGACACGCTGTACACGGGGGCCTCGTCGCTGCTGTCGTCGGAGATGCGGCCCACACCGTCCGGCTTCCTCGCGGGCCGGGCACCCTCCTTGGTCTTCGGCGGGCTGTCTGACGGGCTTTTCTGGTCTCTGCGCCGCCGTCTGCAGACCTTGGCGATGTGTCCCCGGCGTCCGCAGTTGTGGCACTCGGCCTTCCGGAACGGGCACTTGATGCGGTCATGGGCTGCTCCACAGCCGTCGCAGCGTTGGCCGTCCTTCCAAACCTTCCGGACGTCCTCATCGTCGCTGCTCTCCGTGGAAGATTTCGGCGTGCGCCTGGCCGCCTGCACCGAGCCCGCTGTCTTGTCGGGCTGTGGGGGCCTTTCTCTGAACCCCTTGACTCCGGCCCTCGTGGCCTCCGCGGCCTGGGCCGCCTTCACGACCTCGCGTAGCGTCGGGGGCGGCTCCTGGTTCATCAGCTTTCGCTGAACCTCTTCATCCCACAGACCGCACAGCAAATGGTCCCTGAGGGCGATTTCCAGATTTTCCCACTTGCATGGGCCGGCGGCCAACCGCAGGGCCGCAGCAAAAGCGGCGATAGACTCACCAGGCGCTTGAACTCTCTTCCAGAACGCGTCTCGAGCCGAAAACATCGAGACCGAGGGCTGGAAATGGTCGCGCATCACCTTTAGAAGCTGTTTGGCCGTTAGCTCGCTCACTTTCTTCGGCGATACTAGGTCCACCAATACTCTTTTGGCGACATTTCCCAGCATCCGAGTGAGGATGGCCCTCTTCTTTCCCTCGTCCGTAATGTCGGACACCACCAACGTATCTTGGAAGTCCATTTCGAAGAGCTCCCAGTCTTCCGGCTTGTTGATGTCGAAACCGGCATGTGTCTTGATCTCGTGGGAAGCCATATCCCACCTTCGTCGCCAATTTAGTGTATGAGAACCAAGACAAAGGAACAGCCGAAGGGTTGGCTTAACACATCTTTATTGCATGGTGGTCCGGGAACAACATGAGGTAATGGCGGACGAGCAGCTCAATATATACGGTGGTTATACATTTGAATGTGGCTCCACGATAGCCCATTGGCTACCGTTGGCGTGACGTCATTTCTGATCACGCCCTTCTTGTCCAGGTGAGGTAGTGGCGGGAATCTTCCCGCGCTGTAGTTCTTTGGGGAATTGGGGCCTGTGAGCTGGGCGCTCGCTATTGCCACCAGGTGGTCATTAGCTCGCATCCTAATTGCAACGGGTTACATTGATATATATGTTAAAGGCATAGTATTGAGAACACAAGGCATAGTATTGAGAACACAACATACATTGATATATATGTTAAAGGCATAGTATTGAGAACACAACAATGGGCATAAAGGCATTTGCTATTTTCAAAGAATAGATTTTGTTACATTAAGAAAAGCACCACAAATTGCCATTCTTTTTGTGTTTATTTTGAGAAAGGGGAGAAGAAAGATGGAAGTTAATTTTGTCACATTGTTGAATCTTCTCCCAAGCTGCCTATTCATTGGATGGTGGGGATCAGGTAGGTTTACTTGAAAATGCAGACCAAGTATAGTCCTTAAATTCAGTAGTTCACACAACATAATCTGGCATCATGCAGCAACACCCTTACAACACTGGCTGACATCCTGTTGCTTAGTGTAGTCAGTCACACTAGACTAAGCCATTGAAATCTTCTGTAAATGCCACAAATTTAAATTGACCTACTCTGGTTGTGACTTATTGTTGTGTATTTAAGGAAATGTGTTTGCCATTTTGTCTTGTTGTGAAAGAGTTTAATATGTATTTGCTTTACTATGGTGCAAAGTCTTGTGAGACTTCATGAGGGTTCTGAACGAGAACAGAGCTGTCAAGTTTTTTCCAACTGTCAGTTCTGATCAGAGATAGTTAAAGAATGTGAGAGTGTGTGGTTAGCTCTGGTCACCTATTCTTATTCCAAATAAAGTTGTGTGTTTGGCTCGTACTGCTGGCTGCTGCCTATTATTTCAAGAACACTAAACTTATGCTAAATTCAGTCTCAGCTAGAGTAATCCCATTTGAATCAATGGAGCTTACAAAGAGGTTGACTGACCAAATCTCCAATTATTCAATGGGCTAACTTTAGTTTACCGTTCCTTTCTTCTGGGGATACTCTGGGACTGTGTGCAGTTCAGTGGTGGGATTCAATTTTTTTTACTACCTACTCCGTAGGCGACTGGATGTGGTATGGTGGGCATGGCCAGGGGCAAAGCCCTGCATTATTTCAAAACATGGATGGACAGGGCCAGCCAGAATTTCTGCTACTGGTTCTGGTGAACTGGGGTGAACCTGCTGAATCCCACCACTGGTGCATCTTGACCATAGTGGCAAAATGTGTTCATATAGTCCTGTGCATGCATCCTGGTGACAACATCTATCCCAAACACAGTTTGATGTCATGTGTGCAAATTTAAGTCATCTCAAAGATCATACCTGTCAAGTTTGGGATTTGGAAATAAGGGAAATTTCCTGGCAAATATGGGATACTTGACAGCTATGCTTATCCTGTGCTGCCCTCCAATGGTGGCAATAGGGCATTGCAGTCTAATTAATAAGGGATGACGGAGGGAAAGAGGGTAAAATAAGGGGATTTCCAGGCCAATAAGGGATACTTGACAGCTATGTCAAAGACATTAAGCACATCCTATGTCGTCGACAGAATTGCAAAATGCCAGAGGGCTGAAAGCCTAGCATCTGACAATGAACTAAGGAAATAGACTTAATGTGGGACAGATCTTTACTCCTGGGGGGGGGGGGGGAATACATATTGGTGTAATTGACCACATTTCATCTGAAAAGGAAAAGAGAAGATGTGGCAGGCTTCAAAGTCGGCACAAAAAAAAATAGCTGGAATGATAAATGAATTACCGCTGTCAAGTAAGCAAACTGTTCTGAGGCCCAAGTCCTGTTGTGGGAGAGATTCCAAAACCAACTGTCATTTTTTCCTGGATCTCACTGACTTTAGGGGATTTGCAGATGTACAAATGGCCAGAGGAATTTTAGGACTGTCAGCTTCACAAGTGATTTTCTTCGGAAGAATTTGTCTCAAACAGCTCTTGATTGAGTTCAGATGGGAAATGTATCTTATGCTGTCAGAAAATGCCACATGCCTGCTACCCTGCTATTCTTTTCTGGATGAGAGAGACAAGTTTGACATTAAGGAGGAGGAAGCCCAAAATGTAATCTCCAGATTGGCACACACAGAGGTGTGCCAATCAAATGCACGGGGAAGGCTGGGAAAGTAGTTTGAATCTGCACTGAAAGAGAAAAAAGGACTCACAGAAGAGACAAGACCTATTAACAAAGATTCAGGGCACATCTGCATTGTGGCACTGAAGGTGTGAGGCTGTGCCTTCAGAGGGCTTCTGACCTCAACGATCCATGGGGCGTATCTATTGGCACCTCTGTTGGGCAAAATGAATATAATGGGGATATCTTTTTACCCTTCATCATGCAGAGTTTCTTCCGCAAAAATCCTTTCAACCCAGAATAATTTCTGACACAAAATTATTCTTATAGGTATATAGGTATAGAGTGTGAGAATGAGCCTGGAATTTGACATCTCTGGGGAAATTGACTACGATGGGTGGGCATTTTGGAGTAGGTTATTCCATATGTGGTTGAACTGCTGCTCCCATCTGGGCTGGTCAGCAAATCCAAGGTTGAAGGATGATGGGACCAGAAATCTAACAAAATATGCAGGTCCACCATTTGCCCATAGCTGGACAAAGAGATTATAATGAGTGAGGAAGACTACCCTCCTTATTCCTTTGAGTGTTAAAATGCCTTCCCAGCACGTCATGTGTGAAAAGAGAATATAGGACCTCCCATCCCACAACTATTTTACTCCTGCCATGGCTCCTGATGCAATATAAGAGAAGATGGACCCACACCATAGTCTATCCCAGACAAACCCAATAGCACCTGTCTTCCTGAACCCCGAGGAGATATGTTTGCCAATGGACTCTAGGAAATAGATGATTCTGCTGAGGAAACCTCCATGACCACCTAGAGACCAAGTCTCCACAGTCCCTCCCCCCTCCAGACCTGCCAACTGGGTAAGGTCAAGAGTTGCATGAAAGAATCATGCCCTGCTGGTAACATGAAGTTTCAGGCTAGATTCTCCAAACTGCAGTAAAAGGACATAATCATGTTGCTTCCCAGCAGAGACTAACCCACTGCCAGCATGATCTCCCAGATTGCCATCTTGAAAGAGGAAACACACACACACACACACACCAATATAACACAATGGGGGTTTCACTTGCACGAAGAGGTATTAGATACAGTGCATCGTTGCACATGATCCCCAAAGATCAAACCTCTCATACAATGGACTACTGTATATGTGATTTGACAGGACCCGATTCTGGCATACAGTAAAGCTTTGATGGTTGAAACAAGCCAGTATCATGTACACCAAATTACTTAATTTCTGCCTCTGGTCTCAAATCTTTTGCTGTCATACTGTGACCCTTGGTTCTTGGTTGTGTCCAGGGTATTGACCTCTCTCCAGCATGAAACTAATTTTGAGAGTCTAGAGTTTGCTTTCCCACTTATTGCTTGGGCTGATGCCTCCTTGGGGTGGTGGAGATCACCATGGATCAGGGCTGCTACAGCTTTAAAATAATTTAATAATCATGCAATGGAACTTGGCAAACTGTACTTCTAAAAATCCTCTCTAACAGAAGGTTCTTAGCAGCTTCCTGATCTTATCAGAGTGTTGGATCGGGGCTGCGGGGCGGCCGTTGGGTCCCGGAGGAGACTGGTCAAGCAAGGAGACACGAGGCAAGATGGAGCGAAGACCAGTGATTTATTCAGGGAAAATCATAGCATATATAGAAAGCAAAGGCTGTGTGTGATGAAATTGTCATCTGACAAGAATCACATCTCATGTTTACACGGGTTAATTGGAAACCTCTCCTGGGGAAGTTAATTAACTAAATTAAACACTGACAGGGAAACTTCATTGTCCCATGCTTATCCTGGAGTAAACATGGCAGATGTTGGTTTAAGGGCTTGGGGTAATCCGCGGGTGCGATATTACCTATTACCTTACTGATTAGTTAGGCATTCAATCTCCTCTTGCTCGGACCGCTTGTCAGGTCAGATATGGGTGAATTAAACTATGGCTATTAATCCGCTCCCCAATTTCTGTCCCCTCGGAACCAATGGCTCGAGGGAGCGTTCTCCCAAGTTATGGGTCTGTCAGGGACAGTATGCCAATTGTGCACGCAGATCCCGCACTCCCCCTTTACTTGTTTGATTGGACCTGACAGATGGCTTGGCGTAGGAGTGGCATCAGCTGACGTGGAGTGATGACATTCCGGGGTTCTCTCCATGGGGGACATCTCGACACCAGTGAGGGAATACATTGCACGAAACAACACACTGCTGTGCCCAGTATTACCACCCCCACAATCACCTTGAGTGTCGTTTGTAACCATCCCCATGGGAACCACGACCATAACGAATTCCACCACCCCCACGTAGCATCTTCCTTGATGTTTTTGACCAAGGTGTGGAGGTCTGTGAGCTGGCTCTGTACCTTATGCGAGTTGTCCGTGAGATTAGAGCAACACATTCCGTGGACAGACTCTCAGCCCAAATGATGTAGCAACAGGAGATAATCGATGGCTGCTCGATTATCCAGTACGGCATGGCGAAGCTCTGTCTGCTCCTGATTAAGCAGCGCTATCGCCGATGAGGTGTGGTTAATGGCTTTTGCCAGAGCGCAAGCCAATTGACCAATTCTCAGAGCGTTGCTGACGGCTAAGCCTGGCACTCCAAGTATGCTGACTGCTAACGAGACGTATTCAGCTTTGCTCAGAACCCTAATGTTACTATCACATGAGCTGTCTAACTGGGTGGCACGAGCATGCCGTACGTGTGAAGGAACATTTGTGCTTGGTGCAACCATGTCTCTAGTGGGAAGCAACAATGTCAAGCGACTGATACAACATGTGGAATCTGATACATTTGCGGGAATGTAGTTCTAAGTATACTGATTGCATGTAAAGAACCATCCTGCAGGCAGGGTAACATGATCATACATTGAGTTATTAGTCACTTGGTTATCACAAGTCCAGTTGCCGCTGCCGGGGTCGAGTCAACGGCACTGTGGCCCGTTGACCGTGGAACAGCCAGTCATTCGAGCACAAGTAGAGTTTGAACTGACCACCACTCGAGGAGTGTAGAGAGTGGCTGCATCAGCTGGCAAGACTTTAGTGACTTGGGTTCCCCAGTGCGCATACGTTGAAAAGCCAGTCTTGTAAATTGGACCGAATATCCGCTTCACCAACCAGTCACCGTTCCTGATGCACGCATCTGGGGAGTGACACACCGGGATGAGACATGTGCTCAGAATTGAGGCAGAAGCGGTGGTCTGCCTCAGGCAAAAATCAGACTGATTGACGAGAGTCGCCAATCTTTCCCGAAGGTTGTACTGCAGCCGGGCAGAGAGATCTCCGCCTGGCATCAGGTTGTTGGCTTCCAGAGAAGCTGCCTGAACGCCTCCCCCCACAAGTAGGGAGAGGATCAGGATGATGGTAGCCATCACGGAATTAGCTGTGATCAGGGAAAAAGCTGCAACCAAGATGTTCTCCGGTGTCAGCTCTTTGTCCTCATGCCGGACGGCGTACACCGCTTCTTGGCAAAGGGCTTTGGTCATCCCCCAGGTGATCCTCGGCGCTGTCATCTGCTGTCGCCGCCTCCTCCGCTTGGCTCCCCCCGTCAGGGTGAGGTCCTCCATCTCCGGGATTGAGTCCGGAGCTGCCTGGGCCCACGCCATTGGACTCGAAGTGAGGCTTGACACACCGAGCTGGAATCCAGACGACACCTGTAGGAGACATAATTGCAGCATACCCTCTTCCCCATGTTATGAGTGGTGCCGGGCCCTTCCAGGAAGGATCCGGTGGCACTCGGTAGCACACCATCGGCTGTGGGAGAGCTTCCGAACGGCGGAAGTGCTTCTCCTGCAGAGTGCAATCTGAAAAAACATTAAGGTGATTGTACGTGAACAATACCTTGTTCAGACAATGCTGTGCCTGACCCTGAGATTTGGGGAGGGCTGGTGGTTCCCCCCTTTCTGTTTGTTTGTCAATGTAGGACTTAAGTGTCCAATTGACCCGTTCCACAATCGCTTGCCCCTGCGGATTGTACGGAACGCTTAATGTCCCAGGTGGCCATGAAGTCGGCCAACTGCCTGGAGCTGTAAGCTGGAGCGTTATCGGTTTTCACGTGCCATGGTTTGCCCATGGCCACGAAGCAGGAAAGGAGATGCTGCTCCACATGGGAAGACTGCTCCCGGTAGACTGTGAAGCAAATTCCTAACATACTGGCTGTCAGTAATTATGTTTAGGCGCTCTTTGGCAAAGGTGCACAAAGCGAGGTTCACCGCTGCCAACTCTGCCCACACATGTCTAGTATTGCATTTTTAGAGAACATCTAAATAAAACCTTCCTGTGATGGGGGTGGGGGTGGGGTTCAGCACTGTTACTGTAACTGAGAAACACATGAAGTAAACAACGTGGGTCCTTTACAAAAACTAGGGATTTTTTTAGTTATGATGCAGTTTTTCTAGTAGAGACTGCAAAGCCTAAATTAAACATGGAACTGATGCTGCCTGCAATGTGTTTTGATAAAATCCAGCAAAGAAAAAACTGGGAACATCACATAGGCTACCAAAGGTAATTTTCCCCATCCCTTCTCAGCTCCACCTCTTGTTTGTACTTGGAATAGACAATAGCTACAGTAGAAACCACAGATCAGATGCCCTTTGAAGACTGCATGCAACATTATTTCGTTATTTCCAGTCCATGATCAGAAAGAAGAGATAATGGACAGAATTCATGTTGCTGATTTATATTTGTGTAAGGGAAACCATATAAGTCTTCCTGGCAAATTGTTGCTTACTAACAAGGTACTGGTTGTATTCATAAATATGTGTTCAGTTGCATGGTCTGATTCAGAACCAGGGACACAATGAATTGAACACCTTCATTAATGCACAGTAATTTACTGCCCAGACTTATGCAATTTCCCTTACATGAGCATACATTGGCAATAGGATCCCAGACAACAAGATTTGTAGCCCAGGGCAGTTTTTTGCAATGTGGTACTCAAACTCTGGTTTGCAGCCCAGGAAACTTAGTTCTGTTCCTTGCAGAATATTTCCATGACAGGTACTTCTGGGGTGTCTTTTGAAGTGAGTTTGTTGAAAAGAAAGGACACCGGGAGACCTTGTAGAGCATTTGAAAGGCAATTGACAGAATTCCAGTGTATTGTTTACCACATGGACCTGCAACCATTTAACCTCTTCTAAGGTTTCCTTGAAATAAAACCCAAACCTTTTGATTTCTGAGAGTAATCTCACATTCTAAAGGATTCATACATGAGGAATGAGAGAGGCATGCAAAATTGGAAAAATCTGGGTATTTCTGGAGGTGACATCTAATAAAGAGTCAAAGGAGTGTGCGCCATTGTGTTCGGTTGAGCTACCTGCAGCCTATTGGCCCATTTTTCATCCTTTTATTCCCCACATGTAGATGTGATTTAATACAGAATCCTTGGCTGAAAGATTCCAAAGAACTGGCTTTTTGCTTTGATGAAAGAGAACCCCAGACTGAGCTGGAAAGACAGATCAACACTCCATTCTGACTGAGTTATAAGCACTTCAGTAAAAAAAAAAGACTCCCTTTTAGGAATTCACAAAAATGAAGCAAAGCTCCTCTTCTGTGCTCACCCCTCCCCTCATTCGTATTAACCCAAAAGTCCTGTCTTTACCAGATAGTAAAGTCTTTACCACTGTAAAGACATGATGGTATGCTCTAAAATGAAAGCAGGTGTAGAGAAGGTGGTGGTAGACACAGTGCAAAGAAGGTGCAACTCCATAAGATTTCCTGACAGAGTGTTAGCTATACCATATATGACGAACTCTGTGTAAGCATATCAGAGAATAAATAAAACAAAACAAAAATGTAGGAATTTAAAGACTAACTGTTATATTTTCATGTTAGCTTTCATCAATCAAGTCCACTTTGTTAGACTTGATCCACGTTGAAGTGGACTTGATTCACGAAAGCTAACATTAAAATATAAGAGTTAGTCTTCAAAGTGCTAAAACATTTTTGTTTCTGTTTTGTTTTGTTTATTCTCTGATATGCTTAAAACAAAGACTAACATGGCTGCTATTTTATAAAAAATCATCTGTGTAAGCGGTCTCTATTGTACTATAAAAGAAAATGTGCTATCCATGGACAACAATAAACTAAACAACCAAACAGAGAGTCTTGCATATAGTGGAGTCATGAACTGCTAACTGGCACCATGTGTAAATAACAGTGGGGATAAGGTTGCCATAATTCTGTCCCGCTAAACCGGGACAGCCACGTGACGTCATTGCATTCTTCAAACTGCACATGCATCGGACAGGGCTGTCAGGGAGACTGCAGCTCTAAGACCCCACAGAATCCCCATCCAGGGTGGACAGCCTTCATCAGTTTAAAATAAACTGTAGTCAACAGGTTTTTCCCCATGTGGTTCTTCTTGCAACCACAAGAAGTTTCATCACCCTGAGGCCACACCACCCTCCCCTTCACACAGACGCCACTGAAATAGACTCACCCTCAAACCGCATATGAGGATCCCTTTGAAGAAAGTTCTAAAGAGGAGCTCGGAATGGCAATGCAGTCCATGGCACCTCCATTTCCCTCCAGGAGGAGAAAAGCAGGAGACAGGAAGGGACTTATTTTGTTGGAGGACCTTTGCAATGGAGAACTCTTCCTTTTCTGTCCACCCTGTTCCCTTTCTCTCTAGGAATACCAACCCTATGCAATTTACCCTTTGCGGTCACGTGAAGAAGGACTATACTGCATTACAGTGGTACCTCGGATAAAGTCCGATTCAGATAAAGTCCGATTCGGATAAAGTCAAGGTTTTCATGCACACTTGATGCATCCATAAAGCCCAGAACCGCTAAAAAATGGATGCTATCCGAGCTATTTGGTATAGGAACCTCAGATAAAGTCCATTTTTGGACGTTATCCGATGCATCGCCCATTTGATTTGGATAGTCTAAAATCGGATAAAGTTCAGACTTGTGGAATGGAGTTTGGACTTTATCTGAGGTTCTACTGTATATTAAATGTTTTGGCAAATATCACTGAATATAATATTTTGAGATGTTAGATGGAAGAGTATTTCACCTCTCCAAAGAATGACACAGATTTCTATTGAAAAGAAAAGAAAATTGGTATTTTAAAAAAGTTCTTCAAAAAAAAGTCAGCAAGCTTTCCAGTACAAATAAAAGGAATAACTTTTCCATCTTCTTCTACACTAAGCATTAATAAAATGTGACTAAATTGTTCTACTGTACCTAGCTAATCCATGTGGAGTTCCCATTAAATTGAGCATAATCTTTTCATATGTGGTGTTATGGCTCAATTTTTTTTAAAAAAAGAAACTTGTTCAGCCTGAAATACTAAATTACCAAACTAAAAAGCCAACAATGCCACTGCAAACTGAAAAAAAATATCTCTTCACTGTTCTTATTTTCATTTAAGGTTTCGGTCCAATCAATGTTACATTTTCCCCCTTTGTTCATTTTTCCACTAGCACCCCTTAAGGAGGCAGGAAGGATTTTGTGTGTGTAGAAAAACAGGGCAAACTCTTCCTGCCCAGCTGTTGTCAAGATGAATTTTAGATGAGAAGAAATGTCTATTCAGTTCATAATATATTTTAATGACAAGAAAATGATTTTCAAGCACTTTGAAATAAGATGGTTACAATTATGTCTTAGGTTTTCGATAACTTCTAAGTATGCTTCTTTTCAAATAAGTAATATGCTTCTGAAGTGGTTAAATGCAGGCAAAAGCAACATATCATCTTCCCCAGATATTTATACCCTTATTCTGTACAATAACCATGTGACCAGCCGGAATTTTGGAGGGAAATGTTTCAAAGGTACTGTAATACATTTGGTGGGATCAATATTTACCATTGACTGTTTAGGCATGTAATTCTATTGATACTGATTGATTAATTAATTAATTTCATCTCTTCAACTTGACAAATTCTAACTTTGCTACAGTTGAGTATATTTCAATTCTTTTATAGAAAAAACTGTAGAAACATGACAAGTGCTTATTTCATATGTTTAAAATTATACTTTTCTTGAACAGGCCACCTAATTTAGGTGGCTCACTTTGACTGAGGGAGTCCTCCCATGGCTTGGAAGGAAAACATCTCTTTTCCACAAGCTCTCCAACCCACCAAATATGCTTATATGGGAGGGGGAGGTGCTTTGAGAGTCTTCTCCATCAAAGGAAAATTAATTAGCGATCTACTCAACAGCATCTCGTTAGTTATGGAATTAATGATTAATATTAAATGACCAAAATCCTCCCAGCAGCTACACAAATGTAACTTTGGAGGTACATGTCAGGACCCTAACTGATTTATGGGATTGAAGAAAGTTGCAGAATCAGGCAGCATTGGCAAAGTGAAGAGAAATTAGGTGACACAGCATTAGGTGAGGCAGCATTGCCAAAGAAAGGAACACATGACAATGCTGAAAGCCGGGATGTTCTTGGAAGACTGAGATAAGCAGAGACTGAGATAAATATGTGTAATGCATGCTCAGTTGAAATGGATAACTGACACTGAAGTACACTTGTGACATGCGCTCTAGCATGGAAGAGAATGTGGCTTATAAGCCTGTATGACATAGCATGAAGTAAAGAGACTGTAAAGATCCCAGTTTGTGAGACCCTTAGTGTGTGTCAGAATGACAGCTGGAACTGGCCAACTGTTACTCCTTGCCAAACAAGTGATCGTCCATTGGGGAAGAAGCTCTGTGAGTATGGCATGAATGGTGTATGTTTGAGGTCTCTTTTTATTTTTATTTTATTTTACTGGTATAAAAAGGAACAAATAAACATATATAACATTACATTGCAATACAATACAGTGTATAAATGAAACAAAAAGAAATACATAAAATATAATGAAAATAAAAATAAAGAAAAAAGAAAAAAGAAATGGGTATTACTTTCTTTATCATATTATTGTTTCTCACATTCTAATATATATTTAGATCTATTTATGTTTATATATTACTACTTTATTTACCAATAACTCTCTCATTACCCATATATTTTTAAAAAACAAATCAATGCCACCCCATGATATATACAAAGCCCTGGAGACTGTAATTTTGTCACAGCTCTATATTACTGTTTCCAAAAACTCATGTGATCTGGTACTGGTTTACCACCTTTAGATTTCACCAAAGTATGCTCCACAAATGGTCTCCATATTTCCCAAAACTTATTTTCCTTAATTATACCTTTTTTTTATTCAACTCCCGTGTGAGTTTATCATTTAACACAAGGCTCCCTGCACTGCCGAACAGAGAAATGTTTATTATAGTGTCGAAGCAGGCATAAACCAACCCTGCACTGTGGCCTGTCTATGACCTTTTGGCCTAAAAAGGGCTGTTTCTTCTTCAGAGGTTTTACTGTTTTTGCAGACAGCGTTTTGAGATGCACTGGCCTCTCTCTTTCCAGAAATATCTGGCAATTAAAATGGCGGTGCTGGACTTATAGAAATGTCCAGTATTCCCAGATAACAGTTTTATGCCTACTCCCTCTTATGACCATACCTGTCAAGTTTTGGATTTGGAAATAAGGGAAATTTCTTGGCAAATAAAGGATACTTGACAGCTATGCTTATCCTGTGCTGCCCTCCAATGGCGGCAATAGGGCATTGCAGTCTAATTAATAAGGGATGACAGCGGAGGGTGAAATAAGGGTTTTTCCCGGCCAATAGGGGATACTTGACAGCTATGCTTATGACACTTTCAGAGTCCAGCTAACCAGGGGTTAGATAAAAATTACCTCACCAGGAAGAGACTCCAGCAAAACTTGATAACGCTCCTTGGCAAAGAATGAAACCTTAATGAAGTCTTCTTCTCCTCTGGAATTCACTCCAGAGTGTCCCTTGGTTTTTTGTATGCTGGATTCTAAGAATTTCCCTCTTTAAGGTTTGAGGAGAATAAAAGTACGTTACTGCAATTCTTCAAATATAGCAGCTTTTTATTGGTATAAAAATGAGGTAAAATAGCATACGGATAAGGGCAGTTCAAATACAAACATAAAACATAAAAGAAATAGAAATGGCTAAGCTAGCTAACTAGATAAAAAGTTGGGCCCCTTTGAGCCCCCATAAATATTAGACCAGCAGTCTAACATTTAAGGCATATTGAAAAAGAAAATGGGCAGAGTCACCCCAGGCTGTGGGGTGTCTGCTGCTGAGGTGCTAAAACTCTCAGTTTATATATGTTTTTCCCCACTCACACCTCCCCTCTCAAGTATGTGAAAATTCCCCAAATATGACATGAGGAGACAGATGGCTGGACACCTAGACATCCAGCTGCGTGTTATGCACCTGAATCCTATGTGAGATGGTTATCTTAGATTCCATCTTAGTATCTTCATGTGATAGATCAAGCTGTCAGATTCCCAGACTAAGTGTCCTTGGAACTGGCATCCATGAGAATGTGGGAGCATGGGGCACTAACTAACACCTGGGTATGCAGCAATCTACAATTGGCATGACATCTTAAGCACTAATTGGCTAAAAACATTCCTTTACTTCACACAGAATTAATGAAAATTAATGGCATCCTTTGAATTCCCATTACAATACCATTCCTCCAATTTTAACACAGAATCGTTTTTTCAATTTCTTGCAATACATTGTCTTGCTATAGTCAACATTATAGATAACAAATCCTCTTTATTTACATCCACATCCAAATTATCTACATCTGTCAATAAGGCGGTACTTGACCCCAACTTCAGGTCAAAATCCAATATTTCCGATATCTCCACCTCTATTTTTACCCAAAAATCTGTAGTCACTTTACAACTCCACCACATGTGTTCATATGTCCCCAGTCTATCCTTGCATCTCCAACAATTTTTAGTTTTTGTATTATCTATTTGTTGTAACCGAACTGGGTCAAGTACCACATCCATAACATTTTATAATTATGTTCTTTTACCTTAACAGACAAACTTTTCATAATTCTTCTCCTCCATTTATTTTTCCAATTTATTTCCATAATTTCTATGTCTAGATCTTGTTCCCACATTGTTCTTAATGTATCCTGTGGTTTACTTTTTTATTTAAAATTCCATAAATCTTACTCACTAAGCCCTTTATCACCATTTCCCCCTTCTTATTCTATATAATATCTCTTCAAATTCTATTGACTACCCGTCATCTAAACCCTCCTGTATCTTTCAAATTACAGATCTCAACCTTCATCTGATTTCAACAATATCTCACTACCCCGAGCACCATCCTCTGCACCTCCCACTGCACCTCTTTCTTCTTCTCAATACCTCCTGATTCCAAAAATTCTCATCTCAGTTTTGCCCATTCTTGAGTACCTCCTTTAATCAAACCTATCAAATGCAAATATTCCAGTGGATCCATCTTTGAAGCAATTGTGTGCAATTTTTTTGCATTAACATTTTTTAATTGCTGAGGAAATCTCCAATTATATGTAATCCCTTGCTCCCGCAAAATCTTTGTTACAGGCTTCATCTTATATTTCCATGTTCGTCCATCAATAGCTATGTCATTGTAAACTTCAACATCATTTCCATCCATTTTAAAGTGCCAGACCAAGTTTGCTTTATGAAAGCCATTACCCTCAATTTATCCCCCAAATTTGCAAATTTAATCAAAACATTTATTTGAACATTCCTCCCTTTTCTTGACCCCAATCGATATATACTTACAATATCTTCAGCAACAAAATCCTTGCCCATTTTAAGATTATTAAGCCAATCTACAATTCTTGCCTTTAACTGATCTGGCATTTTTTCCGGCAGTTTTCTAATGACAATATTCTATTTTCTCATATGCTCTTTCATCATATCAACTTTTTTCTCTTGTACCTCAACCTTAAATTTAATCTCTTTTTGCTCTTCATGTAAAATTTTAATATCAGGTCAGAGGGATATGAGGAACACCTGAGGGCTGCCCGATGCCCTCAAATGCCTCTCCCTGCCACCGCCGAGATCAGCGCAGTTTGACCGGCAGCCGGCCGGAGGAAGACAAGGAACACCTGAGGGCTGCCTGATGCCCTCAAATGCCTCTCCCTGCCACCACCGAGACCAGCACAGTTCGACCGGCAGCCAGCCGGAGGAAGACGAGGAATACCTGAAGGCTGGCCAACACCCTCAAATGCCTCTCCCCGCCACCGCCAAGACCAGTGCGGTTCAACTGGTGGCCGGCTGGAGGGAGATGAGGAACACCTGAGGGCTGCCCAATGCGCTCAAATGCCTCTCCCCGCCACTGCCAAGACCAGCGCGGTTGGTTGATCCCAGGTGCTCTGCGCTCCCTGTCTCACCCCGGGAGCCCACACCACCGGCCCCGTTGGGGAGAGACAGGTGGGAGTCATTGCCAATAATGACACAGCTGCCCTCACTCTCCAGGATAGCCTGCCAGAAGAGCAGAAAAGGATGCCATCACCTGCCACCTCGAGCAGCTCTCTGTCTCGCCGCCGGAGCCCACGCCACCAGCCCCGCTGGGGAGAGACAGGTGGGAACCATTGCTGATGACGACGCAGCTGCCCTCATGGACGTTGAACCATGGGGTGCCTTTGCAGCTGCTGGGTGGTTGAGGTTGATTTTTTGTGTAATTTCTCATTGTAACATTGCTTAATTTTTTATTTATATTTTGTATTGTATTGTTGCATATTCTGATGTTTTTATTGTATTAATTGTGCATTGCCTTTTGTATTTTATTGTATATCTTGCTCTGTTCATTGTATTTATATATGTTGTAAGCCACTTTGAGTGGCACCTGTGCCAGGAAAGTGGGATAGAAATAAAACTTAATAATAATAATAATAATTTTTTTAAAATTTTTTTATTTAAATTTATATCCCACTTCTCTCATCCAATGGACAACTCTAAGCGGTTTACAAAAAATTAAAAAACACAATATCAAAGACAAAATTCAGAAAACACAGCATAACAATATGATCAAAAAATACAATATTAAAGATACAATTAATAACAAAAATTAACAAGAAATATCCAAGACCACCCACGAAATCCCCCGCCTTTAAGGTCCTCCAAGTCCAATGGTGAGGGGGGCGGGGCCCAAGAATGAGGCCAGGTGGGGAGGCTGGTGGAATGGCCCTCTTCTTCACCCCCACCAGGGCAGGACATGCGGCAGCGGCGACAAGCTCACCCAGGTGCCCCTCACCTTTTAAGTCCAAGGGCAAGGCCCAAGAACGATGACAGGTGGGGAGGCCGGTGGAATGGCCCTCTTCTTCACCCCCACTGGGGCAGGATGTGCAGCGGTGGCGGCAAGCTCACCCGGGTGCCCCTCGCCTTTAAAGTCCAAGGGCAAGGGGGTGGGGCCCAAGAACGAGGCCAGGTGGGGAGGCCGGTGGAATGGCCCTCTTCTTCACCCCCACCAGGGCAGGATGCGTGGTGGTGGCGGCAAGCTCACCTGGGCGCCCCTTGCCTTTTAAGTCCAAGGGCAAGGGGGCGGGGCCCAAGAACGAGGCCAGGTGGGGAGGCCAGTGGAATGGCCCTCTTCTTCACCCCCACCGGGGCAGGACATACGGCAGCGGCAGCAAGCTCACCAGGGTGCCCCTCGCCTTTTAAGTCCAAGGGTGAGGGGGCAGGGCCCAAGTACGAGGCCAGGTGGGGAGGCCAGTGGAATGGCTCTCTTCTTCACCCCCCCCCCAGGGCAGGATGCGCAGCAGCAGCGGCAAGCTCACCCGGGTGCCCCTCGCCTTTTAAGTCCAAGGGCGAGCGGGGCAGGGCCCAAGAACGAGGCCAGGTGGGGAGGCCGGTGGAATGGCCCTCTTCTTCACCCCCACCAGGGCAGGATGTGCAGTGGTGGTGGCAAGCTCACCTGGGTGTCCCTCACCTTTTAAGTCCAAGGGCGAGGGGGCGGTGCCCAAGAATGATGCCAGGTGGGGAGGCCGGTGGAATGTCCTCTTCTTCACCCCCAATGGGGCAGGATGTGCGGCGGTGGCGGCAAGCTCACCTGGGTGTCCCTCACCTTTTAAGTCCAAGGGCAAGGGGCAGCAGGGCCCAATAACGAGGCCAGGTGGGGAGGCCAGTGGAATGGCCCTCTTCTTCACCCCCATCAGGGCAGGACACGCAGTGGCAAACTCACCCGGGTGCCCCTCACCTTTTAAGTCCAAGGGCGAGAGGGGGGCAAGAACGAGGCCAGGTGGGGAGGCCGGTGGAATGGCCCTCTTCTTCACCCCCACCGGGGTAGGATGATGCTAATAATAATAATAATAATAATAATAATAATAATAATAATAATAATAATAATAATAATAATAATAATAATAATAATAATAATAATAAATCTGTTTGCACTGAGACAATTTTTTTACACTTTCCAAAATTAGCATTAGCTTATTTAGTGAAATCGGTAAACATTGATGTAAGTTTCTTATGACTTTCAATAATTTCATCTTTATCTTTTACTCTGGCCTCTTTTATCTCCTGTTGCCTTTTCAAAATATCAACCTTATCCTGAGCCCTTGTTTCCTCATTTTTTGGAAATAAGTATCCACCTTATCCAATCTCTTAATCAAATTTCCCAATTCAGTCATAAGCATAACTTCATCCATTGGCACCGGAGATGTGGAGGGTGTTGGTTGTTTATCTTTAGACTTTTTCTTTTCTTTCTCCTTCTTCCCTTCAGTTTTTTTAGGATTTTTCCTCCTCCTCCTCCTCCTTTTTCTCCATGTCTGCACTCAACTTCTCAAACAACAAAGAAGAAAATCAGTTCTTAAACTCAGTCTATCTTTTCTTCTTCTTCTTCTCACTTTTTTTAAACAAATCACCCCAACAATTAGTCAATTTATATTCAATTATGGTCCAATAATTCTGTCCAGTTATAGTTCAATTAATTATAGTCCAATTTAGTCCAATTAATTAATTTATATTCAATTATGGTCCAATAATTCTGTCCAATTATAGTTCAATTAATTATAGTCCAATTATAGTCCAATTAATCAATTTATTATCCAAATAATTATGTCCAATTATGTCCAATTATAATCCAATTATAGTCTATTTAATTCCAACCAGTTGTTTCTGAATTCATTTAATTGCAATCATTTATACTCTAATTAATTCCAGTCATCTGATTAGTTATATAAAGGAGGAATCAAAAGGTATCAGAGATCAAAAATCATGTAGTTTAGAAGTTCATAAGACTTAAGGTGATGGGTGTCGAAAAAATAAAAAATACTAATTTTGTAATCCAAGGAGGAAAAAAGGCTCAAACAGAGTGCATGATTATCAGCAAGAAAAAAGCAGCAACAGCAAAATAGTAGCGACCTTTGAGAATGGTCCCTTCTTTCCATCTGCCTGAACAACTCCATTTCCAACCACTGCAAAACACTGCAGACCTTTCAAAAAAAAAAAACACCTTCCAAACTCCAAAACTATCCTCTTCATTCTCCTTCTCTCCTTCTCGCTCAGTCCAACTCTCCACCACTTCAATCCTTAGTGTGGTATCCGCGCACACAATTGGCATACTGTCCCTGACAGAACCACAGTTCGGGAGAACGCTCCCTTGAGCCTTGGTTCCGAAGGGACAGAAATTGGGGAGCAGATTAATAGCAATAGTTTAATTCACCTACAGCTGACCTGACAAGCAGCTCGG
Source organism: Bradypodion ventrale (assembly GCA_035047345.1). Classification (NCBI taxonomy): domain Eukaryota; kingdom Metazoa; phylum Chordata; class Lepidosauria; order Squamata; family Chamaeleonidae; genus Bradypodion; species Bradypodion ventrale. Next base: position 180,275,458 of record JAWDJE010000001.1, read on the forward strand.
ACAATAGGAAGCTGAATGACTAACTCACTAGTCATGTAATAGGTAATATCACACCCGCAGATTACCCTAAGCCCTGAACCAATAATAGCCACATGTTTACCCCAAGATAGTTTGGAACAATGGATTTCCCCTGTCATTGTTTAATTTAGTTAATTAACTTCCCCTGGAGAGTTTCCCAATTAACTTGTGTAAACATGGCATGTGGACCTTGTCAGATCGCAGTTCTCTTTGCATGCAGCCTTTTACATGATATATACTGATGATTTTCCCTCATTAAACCACTGGTCTTCGCTCCATCTTGCCTCGTGTCTCATTGCTTGACCAATCTCCTCCGGGACCCAACAGCTGCTTTGCGGCCCCAATCAAACATCTGGTGACCCCGATGTGATTCTACTCATGAGTAAGCGATCTTCGCGGTTCGGTTCTATGCCAGAACCGTGTCCGAATCGTCCCGGAGGACAGCATGGCAGCTCTGGTCGGAAAGCCATCCAATCTGAGTGGCAGCTACACAGCGAGGCATTCCAGAGAGGCATTGCACAGCGCGCTCCAAAGCTCTGAGGCAGCTTGCTCTGCGGAAACGCGTTCTGCTCAGGGTCAGCTGTGAAACCCTGACTTCAGCGCAGAGGCTGCCAAGGCCCCGTGGCAGCAGTCCACGCTCTGAGCTCCTTCCCAGAGGTTCGTCATGCCA